>JACTAT010000025.1:97435-797435 GCA_014526335.1 Chrysaora quinquecirrha
GAAACCCCTGATCTGCTTCTAGGGGGTAAATACAGTGTTTTTCTACCAAAATAAGTCGATTTTGGGAGAAAAAATTTCCATAAAAAAACCGCCAAAAAGGCAAGTCTATAACCTTGCCAAATGCCCAAAAATAGGCCAAAATCAGGGGTTTCGAAAACTCCCTTTTTTCTTCAAAAATAATTACTAAATGCTTCCAGAAACCCCCTGATCTGCCTCTAGGGTGCAAATAGACTGTTTTTCTATCAAAATAGGTCGATTTTGGGAGAAAAAATTTCCCTAAAAAAATCGTCAAAAAGGCAAGTCTATAGCCTTGCCAAATGCCTAAAATTCTGCCAAAATCAGGGGTTTTGAAAACTCCCTCTTTTCTTCAAAAATAATTACTAAATGCTTCCAAAAACCCTCTGATCTGCCTCTAGGGGGTAAATACAGTGTTTTTCTATCAAAATAAGTCGATTTTGGGAGAAAAAATTTCCATAAAAAACTGCCAAAAAGGCAAGTCTATAGCCTTGCCAAATGCCCAAAAATAGGCCAAAATCAGGGGTTTCGAAAACTCCCTTTTTTCTTCAAAAATAATTACTAAATCCTTCCAGAAACCCCTGATCTACCTCTAGGGGGTAAATACAGTGTTTTTCTATCAAAATAAGTCGATTTTGGGAGAAAAAATTTCCATAAAAAAACTGGCAAAAAGGCAAGTCTATAGCCTTGCCAAATGCCCAAAAATCGGCCAAAATCAGGGGTTTTGAAAACTCCTTTTTCTTCAAAAATAATTACTAAATCCTTCCAGAAACCCCTGATCTGCCTCTAGGGGTAAATACAGTGTTTTTCTATCAAAATAAGTCGATTTTGGGAGAAAAATTTCCATAAAAAATGCCAAAAGGCAAGTCTATAGCCTTGCCAAATGCCCAAAAATCGGCCAAAATCAGGGTTTTGAAAACTTCCTTTTTCTTCAAAAATAATTACTAAATCCTTCCAGAAACCCCTGATCTGCCTCTAGGGGTAAATACAGTGTTTTTCTATCAAAATAAGTCGATTTTGGGAGAAAAAATTTCCATAAAAAAACTGCCAAAAAGGCAAGTCTATAACCTTGCCAAATGCCCAAAAATAGGCCAAAATCAGTGGTTTTGAAAACTCCCTTTTTTCTTTAAAAATAATTACTAGATGCTTCCAGAAGCCCCCTGATCTGCCTCTAGGGTGTAAATAGACTGTTTTTCTATCAAAATAGGTCGATTTTGGGAGAAAAAATTTCCCTAAAAAAATCGCCAAAAAGGCAAGTCTATAGCCTTGCCAAATGCCTAAAATTCTGCCAAAATCAGGGGTTTTGAAAACTCCCTCTTTTCTTCAAAAATAATTACTAAATGCTTCCAAAAACCCTCTGATCTGCCTCTAGGGGGTAAATACAGTGTTTTTCTATCAAAATAAGTCGATTTTGGGAGAAAAAATTTCCATAAAAAATGCCAAAAAGGCAAGTCTATAGCCTTGCCAAATGCCCAAAAATCGGCCAAAATCAGGGATTTTGAAAACTCCCTTTTTTTCCAAAAATAATTACTAAATCCTTCCAGAAACCTCTGATCTGCCTCTAGGGGGTAAATACAGTGTTTTTCTATCAAAATAAGTCGATTTTGGGAGAAAAAATTTCCATAAAAAAACTGCCAAAAAGGCAAGTCTATAGCCTTGCCAAATGCCCAAAAGTCGGCCAAAATGAGGGGTTTTGAAAACTCTCTTTTTTCATCAAAAATAATTACTAAATCCTTCCAGAAACCCCCTGATCTGCTTCTAGGGGGTAAATACAGTGTTTTTCTATCAAAATAAGTCGATTTGGGAGAAAAAATTTCCCTAAAAAAATGGCCAAAAAGGCAAGTCTATAGCCTTGCCAAATGCCCAAAAATAGGCCAAAATCAGGGGTTTTGAAAACTCCCTTTTTTCTTCAAAAATAATTACTAAATCCTTCCAGAAACCCCCTGATCTGCCTCTAGGGGTAAATACAGTGTTTTTCTATCAAAATAAGTCGATTTTGGGAGAAAAAATTTCCCTAAAAAATGGCCAAAAAGGCAAGTCTATAGCCTTGCCAAATGCCCAAAAATCGGCCAAAATCAGGGGTTTTGAAAACTCCCTTTTTTCTTCAAAAATAATTACTAAATCCTTCTAGAAACCCACTCCTCTAGGGGTAAATACAGTGTTTTTCTATCAAAATCGATTTTGGGAGAAAAAATTTCCATAAAAAAACTGCCAAAAAGGCAAGTCTATAGCCTTGCCAAATGCCCAAAAGTCGGCCAAAATGAGGGGTTTTGAAAACTCTCTTTTTTCTTCAAAAATAATTACTAAATCCTTCCAGAAACCCCCTGATCTGCTTCTAGGGGGTAAATACAGTGTTGTTCTATCAAAATAGGTCGATTTGGGAGAAAAAATTTCCCTAAAAAAATGGCCAAAAAGGCAAGTCTATAGCCTTGCCAAATGCCCAAAAATCGGCGAAAATCAGGGGTTTTGAAAACTCCCTTTTTTCTTCAAAAATAATTACTAAATCCTTCCAGAAACCCCCTGATCTGCCTCTAATGGGTAAATACAGTGTTTTTCTATCAAAATAAGTAGAATTTGGGAGAAAAAATTTCCCTAAAAAAATGGCCAAAAAGGCAAGTCTATAGCCTTGCCAAATGCCCAAAAATCGGCCAAAATCAGGGTTTTGAAAACTCCTTTTTCTTCAAAAATAATTACTAAATCCTTCCAGAAACCCCTGATCTGCCTCTAGGGGGTAAATACAGTGTTTTTCTATCAAAATAAGTCGATTTTGGGAGAAAAAATTTCCATAAAAAAACTGCCAAAAAGGCAAGTCTATAGCCTTGCCAAATGCCCAAAAGTCGGCCAAAATGAGGGGTTTTGAAAACTCTCTTTTTTCTTCAAAAATAATTACTAAATCCTTCCAGAAACCCCCTGATCTGCTTCTAGGGGGTAAATACAGTGTTTTTCTACCAAAATAAGTCGATTTTGGGAGAAAAAATTTCCATAAAAAAACCGCCAAAAAGGCAAGTCTATAACCTTGCCAAATGCCCAAAAATAGGCCAAAATCAGGGGTTTCGAAAACTCCCTTTTTTCTTCAAAAATAATTACTAAATGCTTCCAGAAACCCCCTGATCTGCCTCTAGGGTGCAAATAGACTGTTTTTCTATCAAAATAAGTCGATTTTGGGAGAAAAAATTTCCCTAAAAAAATCGTCAAAAAGGCAAGTCTATAGCCTTGCCAAATGCCTAAAATTCTGCCAAAATCAGGGTTTTGAAAACTCCCTCTTTTCTTCAAAAATAATTACTAAATGCTTCCAAAAACCCTCTGATCTGCCTCTAGGGGGTAAATACAGTGTTTTTCTATCAAAATAAGTCGATTTTGGGAGAAAAAATTTCCATAAAAAAACTGCCAAAAAGGCAAGTCTATAGCCTTGCCAAATGCCCAAAAATAGGCCAAAATCAGGGGTTTCGAAAACTCCCTTTTTTCTTCAAAAATAATTACTAAATGCTTCCAGAAACCCTCTGATCTGCCTCTAGGGGGTAAATACAGTGTTTTTCTATCAAAATAAGTCGATTTTGGGAGAAAAAATTTCCATAAAAAAACTGCCAAAAAGGCAAGTCTATAGCCTTGCCAAATGCCCAAAAATCGGCCAAAATCAGGGGTTTTGAAAACTCCTTTTTCTTCAAAAATAATTACTAAATCCTTCCAGAAACCCCCTGATCTGCCTCTAGGGGTAAATACAGTGTTTTTCTATCAAAATAAGTCGATTTTGGGAGAAAAAATTTCCCTAAAAAAATCGCCAAAAAGGCAAGTCTATAGCCTTGCCAAATGCCCAAAAATAGGCCAAAATCAGGGGTTCCGAAAACTTCCTTTTTTCTTCAAAAATAATTACTAAATGCTTCCAGAAACCCCCTGATCTGCCTCTAGGGTGTAAATAGAGTGTTTTTCTATCAAAATAAGTCGATTTTGGGAGAAAAATTTTCCCTAAAAAAATGGCCAAAAGGCAAGTCTATAGCCTTGCCAAATGCCCAAAAATCGGCCAAAATCAGGGGTTTTGAAAACTCCCTTTTTTCTTCAAAAATAATTACTAAATCCTTCCAGAAACCACTGATCTGCCTCTAGGGGTAAATACAGTGTTTTTCTATCAAAATAAGTCGATTTTGGGAGAAAAAATTTCCCTAAAAAAATGGCCAAAAAGGCAAGTCTATAGCCTTGCCAAATGCCCAAAAATAGGCCAAAATCAGGGGTTTTGAAAACTCCCTTTTTTCTTCAAAAATAATTACTAATTCCTTCCAGAAACCCCCTGACCTGCCTCTAAGGGGTAAATACAGTGTTTTTCTATCAAAATAAGTCGATTTGGGAGAAAAAATTTCCCTAAAAAAATGGCCAAAAAGGCAAGTCTATAGCCTTGCCAAATGCCCAAAAATCGGCGAAAATCATGGGTTTTGAAAACTCCCTTTTTTCTTCAAAAATAATTACTAAATCCTTCCAGAAACCCCCTGATCTGCCTCTAAGGGGTAAATACAGTGTTTTTCTATCAAAATAAGTAGAATTTGGGAGAAAAAATTTCCCTAAAAAAATGGCCAAAAAGGCAAGTCTATAGCCTTGCCAAATGCCCAAAAATCGGCCAAAATCAGGGGTTTTGAAAACTCCCTTTTTTCTTCAAAAATAATTACTAAATCCTTCCAGAAACTCCCTGATCTGCCTCTAGAGGGTAAATACAGTGTTTTTCTATCAAAATAAGTAGAATTTGGGAGAAAAAATTTCCCTAAAAAAATGGCCAAAAAGGCAAGTCTATAGCCTTGCCAAATGCCCAAAAATCGGCCAAAATCAGGGGTTTTGAAAACTCCCTTTTTTCTTCAAAAATAATTACTAAATCCTTCCAGAAACCCCCTGATCTGCCTCTAGGGTTTAAATACAGTGTTTTTCTATCAAAATAAGTCGATTTTGGGAGAAAAATTTCCCTAAAAAATCGCCAAAAGGCAAGTCTATAGCCTTGCCAAATGCCCAAAAATAGGCCAAAATCAGTGGTTTTGAAAACTCCCTTTTTTCTTCAAAAATAATTACTAAATGCTTCCAGAAGACCCCTGATCTGCCTCTAGGGGGTAAATACAGTGTTTTTCTATCAAAATAAGTCGATTTTGGGAGAAAAAATTTCCATAAAAAAACTGCCAAAAAGGCAAGTCTATAGCCTTGCCAAATGCCCAAAAGTCGGCCAAAATGAGGGGTTTTGAAAACTCTCTTTTTCTTATAATTACTAAATCCTTCCAGAAACCCTCTGATCTGCCTCTAGGGGTAAATACAGTGTTTTTCTATCAAAATAAGTCGATTTTGGGAGAAAAATTTCCATAAAAAACTGCCAAAAGGCAAGTCTATAGCCTTGCCAAATGCCCAAAAATCGGCCAAAATCAGGGTTTTGAAAACTCCTTTTTCTTCAAAATAATTACTAAATCCTTCCAGAAACCCCTGATCTGCCTCTAGGGGTAAATACAGTGTTTTTCTATCAAAATAAGTCGATTTTGGGAGAAAAATTTCCCTAAAAAATCGCCAAAAGGCAAGTCTATAGCCTTGCCAAATGCCCAAAATCGGCCAAAATCAGGGGTTTTGAAAACTCCTTTTTCTTCAAAATAATTACTAAATGCTTCCAGAAACCCCTGATCTGCCTCTAGGGGTAAATACAGTGTTTTTCTATCAAAATAAGTCGATTTTGAGAGAAAAAATTTCCCTAAAAAATCGCCAAAAAGGCAAGTCTATAGCCTTGCCAAATGCCCAAAAATCGGCCAAAATCAGGGGTTTTGAAAACTCCCTTTTTTCTTCAAAAATAATTACTAAATCCTTCCAGAAACCCTCTGATCTGCCTCTAGGGGTAAATACAGTGTTTTTCTATCAAAATAAGTCGATTTTGGGAGAAAAAATTTCCATAAAAAAACTGCCAAAAAGGCAAGTCTATAGCCTTGCCAAATGCCCAAAAATCGGCCAAAATCAGGGGTTTTGAAAACTCCCTTTTTTCTTCAAAAATAATTACTAAATCCTTCCAGAAACCTCCTGATCTGCCTCTAGGGGTAAATACAGTGTTTTTCTATCAAAATAAGTCGATTTTGGGAGAAAAAATTTCCCTAAAAAATGGCCAAAAGGCAAGTCTATAGCCTTGCCAAATGCCCAAAAATCGGCCAAAATCAGGGGTTTTGAAAACTCCCTTTTTTCTTCAAAAATAATTACTAAATCCTTCCAGAAACCCCTGATCTGCCTCTAGGGGTAAATACAGTGTTTTTCTATCAAAATAAGTCGATTTTGGGAGAAAAAATTTCCCTAAAAAATGGCCAAAAAGGCAAGTCTATAGCCTTGCCAAATGCCCAAAAATCGGCGAAAATCAGGGGTTTTGAAAACTTCCTTTTTCTTCAAAAATAATTACTAAATCCTTCTAGAAACCTCCTGATCTGCCTCTAGTGGGTAAATACAGTGTTTTTCTATCAAAATAAGTCGATTTTGGGAGAAAAAATTTCCATAAAAAAACTGCCAAAAAGGCAAGTCTATAGCCTTGCCAAATGCCCAAAAATCGGCCAAAATCAGGGGTTTTGAAAACTCCCTTTTTTCTTCAAAAATAATTACTAAATCCTTCCAGAAACCCCCTGATCTGCCTCTAGGGGTAAATACAGTGTTTTTCTATCAAAATAAGTCGATTTTGGGAGAAAAAATTTCCCTAAAAAAATGGCCAAAAAGGCAAGTCTATAGCCTTGCCAAATGCCCAAAAATCGGCCAAAATCAGGGGTTTTGAAAACTCCCTTTTTTCTTCAAAAATAATTACTAAATCCTTCCAGAAACCCCTGATCTGCCTCTAGGGGTAAATACAGTGTTTTTCTATCAAAATAAGTCGATTTTGGGAGAAAAATTTCCCTAAAAAATGGCCAAAAGGCAAGTCTATAGCCTTGCCAAATGCCTTGCCAAATGCCCAAATGAAATCGGCCAAAATCAGGGGTTTTGAAAACTCCCTTTTTTCTTCAAAAATAATTACTAAATCCTTCCAGAAACCCCCTGATCTGCCTCTAAGGGGTAAATACAGTGTTTTTCTATCAAAATAAGTAGAATTTGGGAGAAAAAATTTCCCTAAAAAAATGGCCAAAAAGGCAAGTCTATAGCCTTGCCAAATGCCCAAAAATCGGCCAAAATCAGGGGTTTTGAAAACTCCCTTTTTTCTTCAAAAATAATTACTAAATCCTTCTAGAAACCTCCTGATCTGCCTCTAGGGGTAAATACAGTGTTTTTCTATCAAAATAAGTCGATTTTGGGAGAAAAAATTTCCATAAAAAAACTGCCAAAAAGGCAAGTCTATAGCCTTGCCAAATGCCCAAAAATCGGCCAAAATCAGGGGTTTTGAAAACTCCCTTTTTTCTTCAAAAATAATTACTAAATCCTTCCAGAAACCCTCTGATCTGCCTCTAGGGGGTAAATACAGTGTTTTTCTATCAAAATAAGTCGATTTTGGGAGAAAAAATTTCCCTAAAAAGATGGCCAAAAAGGTAAGTCTATATATAACCTTGCCAAATGCCCAAAAATCGGCGAAAATCAGGGGTTTTGAAAACTCCTTTTTTTCCAAAAATAATTACTAAATGCTTCCAGAAACCCCCTGATCTGCCTCTAGGGTGCAAATAGACTGTTTTTCTATCAAAATAGGTCGATTTTGGGAGAAAAAATGTCCCTAAAAAAATCGTCAAAAAGGCAAGTCCATAGCCTTGCCAAATGCCTAAAATTCTGCCCAAATCAGTTGTTTTGAAAACTCCCTCTTTTCTTCAAAAATAATTACTAAATGCTTCCAAAAACCCTCTGATCTGCCTCTAGGGGGTAAATACAGTGTTTTTCTATCAAAATAAGTCGATTTTGGAAGAAAAAATTTCCATAAAAAAACTGCCAAAAAGGCAAGTCTATAGCCTTGCCAAATGCCCAAAAATAGGTCAAAATCAGGGTTTTCGAAAACTCCCTTTTTTCTTCAAAAATAATTACTAAATCCTTCCAGAAACCCCCTGATCTGCCTCTAGGGGGTAAATACAGTGTTTTTCTATCAAAATAAGTCGATTTTGGAAGAAAAAATTTCCCTATAAAAATGGCGAAAAAGGCAAGTCTATAGCCTTGCCAAATGCCCAAAAATCGGCCAAAATCAGGGGTTTTGAAAACTCCCTTTTTTCTTCAAAAATAATTACTAAATCCTTCCAGAAACCCTCTGATCTGCCTCTAGGGGTAAATACAGTGTTTTTCTATCAAAATAAGTCGATTTTGGGAGAAAAAATTTCCCTAAAAAATGGCCAAAAGGCAAGTCTATAACCTTGCCAAATGCCCAAAAATCGGCGAAAATCAGGGGTTTTGAAAACTCCTTTTTCTTCAAAAATAATTACTAAATGCTTCCAGAAACCCCTGATCTGCCTCTAGGGTGTAAATACAGTGTTTTTCTATCAAAATAGGTCGATTTTGGGAGAAAAAATTTCCCTAAAAAAATCGTCAAAAAGGCAAGTCTATAGCCTTGCCAAATGCCTAAAATTCTGCCAAAATCAGGGGTTTTGAAAACTCCCTTTTTTCTTCAAAAATAATTACTAAATGCTTCCAGAAACCCTCTGATCTGCCTCTAGGGGGTAAATACAGTGTTTTTCTATCAAAATAAGTCGATTTTGGGAGAAAAAATTTCCATAAAAAAACTGCCAAAAAGGCAAGTCTATAGCCTTGCCAAATGCCCAAAAATAGGCCAAAATCAGGGGTTTCGAAAACTCCCTTTTTTCTTCAAAAATAATTACTAAATCCTTCCAGAAACCCCCTGATCTGCCTCTAGGGGTAAATACAGTGTTTTTCTATCAAAATAAGTCGATTTTGAGAGAAAAATTTTCCCTAAAAATGGCCAAAAAGGCAAGTCTATAGCCTTGCCAAATGCCCAAAAATCGGCCAAAATCAGGGGTTTTGAAAACTCCCTTTTTTCTTCAAAAATAATTACTAAATCCTTCCAGAAACCCCTGATCTGCCTCTAGGGGGTAAATACAGTGTTTTTCTATCAAAATAAGTCGATTTTGGGAGAAAAAAATTCCCTGAAAAAATCGCCAAAAAGGCAAGTCTATAGCCTTGCCAAATGCCCAAAAATAGGCCAAATGCAGGGGTTTCGAAAACTCCCTTTTTTCTTCAAAAAGAATTACTAAATGCTTCCAGAAACCCCCTGATCTGCCTCTAGGGTGTAAATAGAGTGTTTTTGTGTTCGAAGAACTTCGAACACATTGGTGTGGGGTGGATGTCACTCACTCACACACTAACTAACCAACGCTTGAACAATGGAAAACGTGTAACAATAGGGCCATTGTCAAGAATGCCATTAGGGCCATTGTCTCGGCCATTTATGCGCAATTTGCGGTTAGTTGTTCACAATTCGGCCTGCAAGCACTTTTGTCAATCTGGGGTCATGTGACAACTGACTCATCCTTGTTTACTAAATGGAACTGGAAAATTGCCACCTTGCTTTGGTAAATGACATTTCAGGCATTCTCAACATTTAACAAAGAGTTTTGCCAAAGAGCGGCAATTTCAAAACAGTTTTCAAAACAAATCATCATTAATATTATCCTCACGATGAAAATCGTCATAATAATAATAATGATAATCATCATCATCATCATCATCATGATTACTATCACCACCATTGACGGTGTGCAACATCTAAAGGAACGCTACCACCACCACAACCAGCCCTACAACCATCACCTCGACCACCCTATCACCACCACCGGAACCACCCTACAACCATCACCTCGACCACCCTTATCACCACCACCACAACTACCCCTACAACCATCACCACGATCACCCCTATCACAACCACCACAACCACCCCTTCAGCACCACAACCACCTCTACCACCACCACCACACCCACCATACCACCACAATCACCCCTACCAACTAGCATCATGATCACCCCTATCACCACAACCGCAACCAGCCCTACAACCATCACCTCGACCACCCCTATCACCACCACCAGGACCACCCCTACAACCATTTCTATCAAAATAAGTCGATTTTGGAAGAAAAAATTTCCCTATAAAAATGGCGAAAAAGGCAAGTCTATAGCCTTGCCAAATGCCCGAAAATCGGCGAAAATCAGGGGTTTTGAAAACTCTCTTTTTTCTTCAAAAATAATTACTAAATCCTTCTAGAAACCTCCTGATCTGCCTCTAGGGGGTAAATACAGTGTTTTTCTATCAAAATAAGTCGATTTTGAGAGAAAAATTTCCCTAAAAAAATGGCCAAAAAGGCAAGTCTATAGCCTTGCCAAATGCCCAAAAATCGGCCAAAATCAGGGGTTTTGAAAACTCTCTTTTTTCTTCAAAAATAATTACTAAATCCTTCCAGAAACCCCTGATCTGCCTCTAGGGGGTAAATACAGTGTTTTTCTATCAAAATAAGTCGATTTTGAGAGAAAAAATTTCGCTGACAAAATCGTGAAAAAGGCAAGTCTATAGCCTTGCCAAATGCCTAAAAATCTGCCAAAGTCAGGGGTTTTGAAAACTCCCTCTTTTCTTCAAAAACAATTGCAAATGCTTCCAAAAACCCTCTGATCTGCCTCTAGGGGGTAAATACAGTGTTTTTCTATCAAAATAAGTCGATTTTGGGAGAAAAAATTTCCATAAAAATCGCCAAAAAGGCAAGTCTATAGCCTTGCCAAATGCCCAAAAATCGGCCAAAATCAGGGGTTTTGAAAACTCCCTTTTTTCTTCAAAAATAATTACTAAATCCTTCTAGAAACCCCCTGATCTGTTTCTAGGTGTTAAATGCAGTGTTTTTCTATCGAAATAAGTCGATTTTGGAAGAAAAAATTTCCCTCTAAAAATGGCTAAAAAGGCAAGTCTATAGCCTTGCCAAATGCCCGAAAATCGGCGAAAATCAGGGGTTTTGAAAACTCCCTTTTTTCTTCAAAAATAATTACTAAATCCTTCTAGAAACCCCCTGATCTGCCTCTAGGGGTAAATACAGTGTTTTTCTATCAAAATAAGTCGATTTTGGGAGAAAAATTTTCCCTAAAAAAATGGCCAAAAAGGCAAGTCTATAGCCTTGCCAAATGCCCAAAAATAGGCCAAAATCAGGGGTTTTGAAAACTCCCTTTTTCTTCAAAAGTAATTACTAAACCCTTCTAGAAACCCTCTGATCTGCCTCTAGGGGGTAAATACAGTGTTTTTCTATCAAAATAAGTCGATTTTGGGAGAAAAAATTTCCCTAAAAAAATGGCCAAAAAGGCAAGTCTATAGCCTTGCCAAATGCCCAAAAATCGGCCAAAATCAGTGGTCTTGAAAACTCCCTTTTTTTCTTCAAAAAGAATCACTAAATCCTTCCAGAAACCCCCTGATCTGCCTCTAAGGGGTAAATTCAGTGTTTTTCTATCAAAATAAGTCGATTTTGGGAGAAAAAATTTCCCTAAAAAAATGGCCAAAAAGGTAAGTCTAGCCTTGTTTACTGTCGTAAAATCGACCAAAATCAGTTTTGAAAGTTTAAAAATAGCTATCGTATCCTTCTAAATGCCCCCTGAATAGAGTCTTCATGGTAAATTAAGTATTTTCCAATCGGAATAGGTGCAATTAGGAAGAACAAACAAAACAAACGAAGTCTTTCATCTCTATGATATTATAATTATTATGATTATGATTATACTAGCATTAACGATTTGACAATAAATGATATGAGAAAGTAAAATAGTTTTAAATCACCATTCTAAGAGACAAATCAAAGTCGTATAATATTTCTTTATTATACAATAATCAGTAGGCAACCAAATAAAAGATCTTGAGTTATTGACAGACGTGCATCCAAGCTAGTCTATATAAAATTAGTATATAAGGAGAACAACCTGTGTAAGAAATACCACAGAGAGATTTTATTTCGGTCGACTTTTTAGTTATTTCAGAAACAAATTAAGTCAAATTGAAACAAGGTTTGAAGGTAAAAGCTCTCATAGGAAACAGGCTGGGAAAATGTTTGCGAGAAGATTAGGGGTTGGTTGAAATTCGGGCAAAAATACGAAGGTCCTCTTGTAGGAAGGCAGATTTAGAGGTATCAGGGGAGATTTTCATTCCATTAAGAACAACAGGGGTTGGAATAGGGTAAGGGGTGTTTCAAAAATAAAAAAGAATAAGACTCAACTCTATTTATTTCTGATCAACTAGTATTTCCACCAGTGTGCCAAATTGACTGATGAACAATAAATATAATCTTAACAGGTTTACCCAAATAGATAAATGAGCATGTAAATTTTCAAGGGGGCTGATCTGTCCTTTGAGAAATTAAGTATCAATCAATTTACTGCATAATGCTAGGAAACGTTAAACTGGCTATAGTTAAGTCTTGAAGTCTTTAAAGAAAGTTATTAAAAAGCTTGACTAGCAGGCAGTTTTTTATGAGTTCAAATTTAAGAAACAAACAAATCCTCACAAAATTGAACAAAGTTGTACGCCCAGGAACATTTCTTCCTTTCGGATCGATATATGGCTGCATTTGTGACATGCAGTACTCTGCTTCTTCTTTTGTTAATGCCTGCAAAATTAAAAATCTCATTAAAGGCTGGTTTTCATTAAGCTTTATAAAAACTCTGACAGGCTGCTAATTTTGAGAAGGTGATGTGGCTGCATGGCCTAATCCACCAAGTTTGTGCTGTCAAGAACTCAGGAGATTGCCACGGTAGCTTCACAGCCATGATCGAGATCTCCTTAGCTTATTTACTTCTGAGATCCTAGCAACTGGTGCTAAATACACCATTTAACCGCCACCACCACCTCCTGCCTCAACCATTCCCAACGAAAGAAATCAACAGGCAAACAAGCAGTCGGAGGACTGTCTCTGGGTTTCATGTATGGTCTCAAGGAACAGTATTTACAGAAACTGAAAAATCTGTCCAGGTTCAAGGTCTCAATTAGTTCATCTTCTGAGATCCTAGGACCTGGTGCTAAATACATCACTTAATCTTTACCTTCACTGTCCTAGCCAAAATCTTGTCAGGTGTGCCTCTGGGGGGATAATGACATTTAACAATAATTGTACGTCATTAGGACCTTAGAATACCATGTGGGGAGCCAAGCTTTGGAACAAAGACAACAGACAAGAGAGAAAGAACAACAACATTTTAAAAAGACCACTCGCCTGATAGAGCTCCTCCTCAGTGACATATGGTTTTGCTCCTCCTTCAGTGATAGCCTGGAAAGCATCCACAACCTCCTTTGCAGAATGAACATTTTCTGTTTCTCTGCTTATCATAAATGCAATGTATTCATTCATTGAAACTTTTCCATCTCTGCCAGATAAAAAACAACATCTCATTACAAATCACATATAATATATCCATATAACGTCCAGATTTTTCCAGGAGTGGCATACCACAATATATTGGATTTGAACCTGGACTGCATGATCAGAAAGCAAATGATGTTTCCACTTTGTTATAGAACTCAATGAAATTGCCGACTGATTCTCAAGGTCAAGCAGCCCAAGGCTCTCCTCCCTCTTGACTTTTTATGTTTCAGCTATGTTGACCCTCCTTCAGCACCATTCATATTTGCAAGGATTGATTTCTTCACAATTGGCATACTACAATTGATGGTATTCGAAACTGGATTGCATGACTGGAAAGTCAACTATGTTTCAACTGAACTAAACAGCTATTTGAAATCGCTGAGTAACTCTCAAAGTCACGCAGCCCAAGGCTCTCCTCCCTTTTGAATTTTTCGTGTTGTGTTTCTAGAGACCACAAAAGCACAATAGCTTAAGGTAATCTACTGTAAAGCTGTCATGTGTCTCACAGCTATTGCTTGGAATTTAAAGCTTGAAAAGAAAACAAAGTAAAACTTGCCCATTAGGATCGACAGTTTGGATGATGGCATCAAATTCTGGATCACTTTCTCCTTCCTCTACCATTGGTAAATCATATCCAAGAGATCGCAAACATGATTTGAATTCTTGATGCTCCAAATATCCTGTTTTGTCTTTATCAAAATGTCTGCGAAAAATAAATTAAAATAATAGTTAGCCACCCATAAATTTAACACCAGTATACTAATTTTATATAGACTAGCCTGGACAGCGTGTTAATGCAAAGTGGAAATTTGTACAAAGTTCTTTAACTATAATGAAACTACACTTCATTCTTCAAAAAGAACAAGCGATTTTTACTCATACAAACAAGGACTTATTCACGCTATAATTGTACTTTACAACAGTATACTAATTTTATAGAGACTAGCCTGGACAGCGTGTCAATGAAAAAAGAAAATTTATAGATAGTTCTATAACTATAATGAGTCTACAGTTCACACTTTCAAAAGAACAAACAATTGCCGTCCTTACAAATCAGGACTTATTTGCGCTATAATTCTACTTTATAACAGTATACTAATTTTATATAGACTAGCTTGGACAGCATGTCAACGAAAAGTAAAAATGTGTAGATAGTTCTATAACTAAAAATAAAAATGAATTCAAACCTGAACATAACAGTGAATTCTCGCAGATTTTCTTCAGAAACACCAGTCATATTTCTTGCTTGAATTTGTTGTTCCAAATTTCTTTGCATTCTTACACAAAGTTGATCAAGTTGATCGCATTGCTGTGCTAACCCAACAGTGCTATGTTCTGTGTACCTTTGAAGAAAAGATTTACGTTAACCGGTACTGCTTTTTATGGTAAATTGTGATGTATTTATGTGATAGTTTCAAGGAAAAGAAAGAAAACGTTTCCTTCTTAAGCAAATCAATGAAATTTCGACCAGACCGCAGTGGAAAATTATAAAAAAATGGTGGATACAATTTTACAGAATGAGAGTCTCACAGTTTTAATCATAAGCATGGTCAAGTATAGGTCATAAGTGCAATTCATTTACTAGAACTCAATGCGAAACTGAACCTAAATACTACCAAATACAACCTTTCTTAAACCTGGGGTCAGTCTCTGGTTTAACAAACTCACTGAAAGGTGTATGTTGATGTTGATAATACATATTTCTTTGGGAAAAAGCAAGCAACAAGTAATCAAGCAAGCAATCTTAATTCGTTAACACATGGAATGAGTTTTTTTAGGTATACATCTGATGTGGACCTGCAGCCTTGGCCCCAAGACTGATATTCCAAAAGGAATACCCTGGGTACTCACTTACAGACTCTGGAAGGGTAGACAGCTGAGCTGAATGTAGGCTTGTGGAAAGTGGACCAAAAGAGATTCCAACACACAACCTACGGATCTTGTGCCAGACACTCTGATCACTTAGCCACCCCCTGATTGGATTGAAAAACATCCCAAACCAAAAGATATTCATAACTATAGCTATTCTGTTTTCCTTCCCCACCTTTCTTGTGTCTAGAGGTAGCCTGACAGATACTGGATCCCCACCGGCTAGCTATATCAAAATGAAAATTCAAACAATGACTTTTGAAGATGAATTAAAAGTTAATGATTGCTTACTTATTATCAAGAATAAGAGCTTCTTCCATTTGCGCTCCCAAATCTTCAATTTCATTCAAATCATCTTTATGGTCAGCTATTTCTACTGACTTTGTCTATTAATTCAAGAATAAAAAAAATAATATCAAAACTTAATTGAATAACGACTTTCATAAACCAGATTGAATTTCCACCAATTAAAACCCTTCAATTTATCGGGCAGGCCAATCAGTTTGTTTAAACTTGTAAGTCGTGTTGTGCAACAAGGCAACGAGGTTTAGTTAGCACCAAAAATGCAATCTCAATTGATTTAGACAAGAAAGATAACATTGATTTAAATTTACCTTGAAAAATGCAAGTTGTTCCTCAAGATCACCTGAGATTTCAACCATTGAAGCTCTAGAAACAGGACAAAAATAAAACTATTAACAATGTAGTTAACAAGATCAAATACTCGGCTTGGATCTCACAAATACATACAATGTGCTATTAAAAGATTGGTCCCATAAAGCCTCAAATGCTTGCAGGATGCTAGCAATAATTTTTTCTCATGAAAACACTTCTCCTCATGCTGTCTGAGGTAGCCTACAGAAGGCAGTAGGAGTGATCAACTGTTCCATGCCAGTAGCAGCCTGCCTTTGGTAATCTCTTGGACACACTCTGCCATGTGACGATGATAACATGATATGGAAAAGCAAGAGAACAGCAATATGGAAACACTGTGCCTTCGGTGGCAGAGGCAGCCACAGTGGCAGCAGCCGGCAGCTATGGTTATAAGAAAACAAGACTTAACACAGAATGAACCAGCACACCCAGCACCCCGATTGGTACTAGTGTTCTTTTCATTGATAAAGAACTATAAGACAATCTGACTTCTTTAGTGCTTTCAGGGTAGAAAAGGTGATAGGCGGTTCAAAAAGACCCATCGTTTCTGATATCAAAACCAAGTATTCATTACATTTGTCAACAAATACCACACTAACCTGGCTTCTGTGAGAAACTTGTGAAATTTATTAGCTTTCGTTGCAAAAGCCAACCTCAGTTCATCATTGAAGTCTTGCCTTCTAGCCTCCTTTTCAAGCTTGGATTCTCTCTCCTAAGAAAAACATGTTAGATTATTAAGGATTATTCGATTTGAACCTATTCTTAAAACAGCAGACTGGGGTAGACTTTGAGTGATGCCAAAATTCGACAAAAAAGGGGTTTTGTTGGCCTAGGGAGGCATTCTAAGCCATCTATTTTTGAAGGTGCCATGACATTGTTGTCTTATCCAGCTGGCCTGTGGTGTCTGTAGCAATGCAGAAAAAATTGGAAACAAATACGAGCTTCATGAAGGACAAAGTTCTTCTTTAGAAGGTCACAGTAATCGAGACGAAAGTATAAGATATCTTATTTTTTGAGTAGTACAAAACATCTTCAGATTATGAACGTCAGAAACAGACCAAAACAATAAACTAAGGCCAGATGCGACTCAAAATGCACCAATAAGAAAAAGAAGCTGAATTGGCATTGTTTATCTTACTCTATGATTAATATTAGATATCTTACTTTAATGATTAATTCAAGATCATGCCATGTTTGTTCAGGAGAATCCAGCGAGAACCAAGTGTAGCTGAAACAAAATTTTAAATAAAACATTCAGACTTTACTAAAATTAGCCTTATATGTAGAAACATAATGATTCTATTGAGAAGCATTGCTGATAAAGCTAAAACATATGTCTAAAAGCAGCAAAAACAGGCTGCTGCCAAGAATCTCAAAATGCACGCAAGGTATTGCTTCTTCATGCATCAAATATAGTCCGAGTATCTTGGTTCTCGTATTTTATCATGCTCTAACCAAGACATAGTTTCTTACTCAAGATGCTAAGCAGAGGCTAAGGAGAAGAAAAACTAGTGACTGCTACAAGCTTCACCCAAAACAAAATTGAGAATTTTGGTCTATTTACGCCACAAAGAGTTTACTTGCTTTTGAGTTATTAGGATAGTTTGAGAGTAAAATGAATTGGAGTCAAACTTACGGATTGATGCTAACACCATATGCCTTGATTTGCTGATCGAGTTCAACCAGTTGATCAAAATCATTTCTTGCATCTTTTAATGTTGCTCTAAATGCTGAATGAGCATCTAACAATGACTGCAAAAATAAAAGGATGCTATATAAATACCCCCTGGAAAAGCTAGTTAAGCATTTGACAAACAATAAAAAATGGCATATTGAGTAGGGGGGCATTGAATAAATGAATATAAATCGGCAAAAACAAGAACAAAGGTGGGTAGGCTCATTTCAGCAGTACAAGGGTGGATAGCCTTGTATGTAGCAGTTTATGGAAAGAACAGATTTAGACAAACATACTTTGATTTCATCAATGGAATTGCATCTAACTGGATCTGTTAGATCCTCCTCTGCATTTTCATACCAACTGCTGAAAACTGATGCTTTTTTAGCAAATAACAAACACAGATCTTCAATCTACGATTTAAAAAACACGTCTATTTAAAATCAAGGATTCAATAAACAAAAGCGTAACATGTAATTAATGTTTATATTTCTAAAATTTGAAGTTGAAAGCTGAAAGCTGAAAGTTGAAAGTTTAAAGTTTAAGGTACAAAGTTTAAAGTTTAAGTTAAAGTTTAAAGTTTAAAGTTTAAAGTTTAAAGTTTAAAGTTTAAAGTTTAAAGTTTAAAGTTTAAAGCTTAAAGTTTAAAGTTTAAAGTTTAAAGTTTAAAGTTTAAAGTTTAAAGTTTAAAGTTTAAAGTTTAAAGTTTAAAGTTTAAAGTTTAAAGTTTAAAGTTTAAAGTTTAAAGTTTAAAGTTTAAAGTTTAAAGTTTAAAGTTTAAAGTTTAAAGATTAAAGTTTAAAGTTTAAAGTTTAAGTTCAAAGTTTAAAGCAAGCAGTTTAAAGTTTAAAGTTTGAAGTTTAAAGTTTAAAGCAAGCAGTTTAAAGTTTAAAGACTAAAGTATAGGGTATAAAGTTTAAAGTTTAAAGCTCAAAGTTTAAAATTTAAATTTTAAAGTTTAAAATTTGTTATATAAGATTATTTTACTTTAAAATTTCACCTTCAAATCACCATTTTTATGAAAGGCATCTTTTAAACGATTCATTGTTGGTATCTGAAAGATACTGGTAATAAAAATATGACGTTTAAGGCAAATTACTTTAGCGTATTATACTAACTTGTGTGGTTCGACTGTTATCCATTTTAAAAGATGAGTTTAGCAATCGTTTTCAACTTTAATGATTAAAAATATTTGGTTTATATATATAGATTTCAAGTTGATGTTGAATAGTTCTCTTTGTTTCAAAGGCTTTAAATTTTATTAATACTTTATAAAATTAAGTAATGAAATATAAGGAATACAAAAAAGATAACACTAAATTTCTCACATTTTGGTATTGCTTTTCAACTTCTACGAGCTGTTCTTTTCTTAATTTTGAATCAGCTAGCAACTGTTGCCATCTAAAAATGAAGAAATGAAGAAGTAAATAAATATATAAATGATTAAATGAATAAACAAACAGTTAGATTGAGAGACAGAAAGATTGATCAATAAAGGCCACAAAGAGATACAAGAAAGACCAATGAAGAAAGCAAAGAAACAAATAAATAAATCAACAAACAACTAAACAAACTATTCTTGCGTAGGAACATAAACTTCTTATCAACCACTTCCCTGTTGCTTGTGTCTCTATTTGATAATTTATTACTCTGGGTACAGCTGCATATAGTTTCATAGACTAGCTAGTCTGGATACCGTCATTGCCATGAGGGACTTTCTACATAGTTTAATAGCTACACTTAAACTGAAATTTACTGTTGAACAGAAACACATGCTATCGACCTATTACTTGCAGCCTGGATGGATAGCTAAATTGACTTAATGGGCACCCAGCGACCTAAGTTGACTAAAGACTTGATGATTTAGAAGAGTGTGGAGTTTGAAATCATTTAGGCAGAGTAGACAACATAATGAAAAAATATCAACTGAGCTACGCTCAAGAATCACAAGACTCCTTTACTTTGTGTAGCTAGGGAGACATAGGTTCATTCTTTACAGAAGATCTTTATGATAAGTGGTTACATGGCTAAGATAATAATGAATGAATACTAAAATAAACAATTAACCTGCTCAGTAGATTATCATGTCTTTGAATGATTGCCTGTGACTGTTCATGATTTGACTTGACCAATTCATCTTTCAAACTTGTTACACTTGCTATTCCTTCATGCTCAAATGCTTGCAAACCAGCCTCAATTGTATCCTAAAAAACAAGATAGACATTGTGGGATTATACCCAACACTAACCAACTTTCTCACTAACAACGTAAAGAACTAAATAAAAAAATTGCAAACAAACAAAAGAAAGCCAGTCTTAAGCAAATTACCTAACTAATTAGCTGACAAACTAACTAACTAACTTACTAGCCAACTAACTAACTAACTAACTAACTAACTCACTAACTAACTAATTAACTAACAAACTAACTAGCTAACTAACAAGCTAAACACCTAACTAACTAACTAACTAACTAACTAACTAACTAACTAACTAACTAAATAACTATCTATAGCTAACAAACTTTACTGACAACTTACTGAGTAACAAACTAAAGAAATAAGTGAACAACTAGATATCAACTCACAACTATAGGAGCGAAATTTGTTTTGCAGTAAAAGAAAACTAGATTTACCTGTTTGGTGATTAATGTTTGAACATGAGGAAGATCCTTTCCAGTATCATCTGATTTGACGAAAATTTCTTTGTCATCTGAAAAACAGAAACAAATTCTTTATCAACAAAAGATAGACAGAGGCAGGCAGGCAGTTGTTTGAGCTTGCTGTTAATATTTGTTTTTTACTTAATATGATCTCAATAACTGTATCTAAAGTTTGTAGTTCAATATCGCATTAAAGGAAAACATTAAATTACAATCAATTTACCAATCCAAGATTCCACGACGTCAGCCTTCCATTTGAATTGTAGAAAAGCAGAGTTGTCGTTTAGTTTGGTCTTCCTTGTGTTGGCATGAGATTCAAGGTCATTTAATTTCTCCTTAAAAAAATAAAAGATAAAAGCATGAATATCTATATGATCAACAGAATACTCTTCTTGACGGGCAAACACTAGGATAGATTTTTCCAGCAAGTGGTATTTTAAATACCCTTACAAAAATTGTTCTTATTTTATACTCAAGCTAAGTTTCCCAAGCGCGAAAAGCTTAGCAACTATCTAGTCTTGTAGCAATGAAACATTGAATCGTACCTGGTAGCAGGACTGCATTATTCAACAATATTGGGAAATCGAACGTTTAAATTATCAAAAAGTAAACACTAACCTGTAAGATTCCAAGCCTTTCTCGGATTAGATCTGCTTTGAAGTTTCCTTCTGATATTAATTTTTCACCGACATTTTTAATATCAGCAACTCTTTGTTGATGAACTTCAAGATCACTTTCAAATGCTTCATGCTTTTTCAACAGAGTCTGAAAATTACAAAATGTGAACGATTAAGGTCATCTTTACACTATGCAAAATGCTGCTCTAAATGCAATTTCACTGAAGCAATAGAAGAAAATAATTGGCATACGGTGAAGGTGAAGATGAAATGGTGTATTTAGCACCAGTCGCTAGGATCTCAGTAGTAGGTTAACTACACGAGACCTCGACCCTGGCTCTGACGCTACCGTAGCTGGGGCTTGAGCCCCAACCTCACCGAGCTTATGACACCACAAGCCAGCTGAATAAGTCCACGAAGCCACGTTTGGATCTATCCTTTAGAATTATTTGATACATGCCCAGTGATGTAAGAGCTGTGAGAGAATCCAACGCAGAATCAACTGGTGGGTTAAAATACTAATTTCTGTAGTTACATAGGTCACCACAGCACCGTGATAAGCAAACAGCCTACTGTCTCCGCTCCTAGACCATGTTCCTTCGTAAGGCAGTTAAAGACAAGGCATTAGAGAAAGGAAAGAAGGACTAAATTGTTATTGTACAAACCTGAACGGCTGCTAAAGTATCTCCATAATCATCACTCGAAATGAGTGCTTTCTTCTCAGAAATCCATGACTCCTCTTCATCAACATTTGCACAAAATTGTTGATAAGCTTCTGATTCATCCAATCGTTTTTGTCTAAAGAAATTCAGAATAATAATAATACACAGGTCAAACCCTTGACACGTAATGGGGAAAAGAACTTCTTCGAAAGGTAGAGAAGGTCATGCTATCAAAATAAACATATCTGGTCCCCACTACAAGCTTAACCCTTTCTAACCTGCGAGGTGGCACATTGTGCCCCCTTTCTTTTCTGTCTTGTTCTACCTTAGCCGGCAATGTCTTTGATAAAATGACAAAATATTTCTGTTTGTTACAAGTTTGACAAGCAATGCCTTTGAGGTGACAGTATAGACACACATTTTATCAATTAATACAAATTGGCAAGTAAGGTTCAGATTTTTCATATGTGTCAGTGCAATACTTGATAGAAGGTCAAAGTTAATTAAAGCATAATTATGAACAAACAAGTAAATAAATGATCAGATGGATAACAAACATTAAAAGCGGACTAACCGTTCTTCAGCTAAATCGTTTAACTCATTCCATTTTTCATTCAAACTGTTCAAACGATTTCTAATTTCTTCCTCATTTGGATTTTGATCAGCAATAAATTTCTCACCAATTTCAACAACACTATTGATTTTTGTTTCATGGGCTTTGAGCTCAGTCGTCAATCGCTGATGTTTTCGTCTTAGATTTTGTACCCTGTCAGATCTTTACCGAAATCTTGTGAGCTGACGAGAAGTTTCTTCTCCCTGAAATCAAATCAAAAAATCACAAAAAAAGACTCATGCATTGCTAACAGTAGAAACCCTTTATCACATCCTCCGACCATTAGGCCCTACCCAAACGATAAAACATTGCTTGTCAATCATTTCAGATTTGCTTTATAAGTAATTTTTCAGCATTTTGCCATGTCACAAAAAATTGTTTAACGAGCATTAAAAAAACATTCAAAACACTTCATGCTTTTAAATTGCAAGTTTGACGAGCAATGTTTTCACCAATGTTTTTACAGACTTGACCAAACGGTAAAACATTGTGCTTGAGAAGCAGAATTCACAAATTTGACAAGCAATTCTTGACATTCAAAAAAATTGCAAGTTTGACGAGCAATGTTTGGGAGTTATTTTCTAAAATCACCCTCCAAAAAGAGTGGCTGAGTGTAACGTAACAAAACATCTATGTCAAATTAACTCTATTTTCTCTTCAATATATTAAATTATGTTTCTTCTTCTATATTTCTTAAATTAAGTCAGAACTACTCAGTTGTACATCTTCTATTTAATAAAAGCAAGTGGGGGAATTCACAGAAAGAACTACAAGAAAAACATACTTGATCCACGATTCTTCATCGTCGACTTCTCGATAAAATTGTTGCAAACTGAGAGATTGTTCAAGTTTTGTTCTTCGTGTTGTTCTCATCACAGTAATCCTAAAAACGAATACTTTCAACATAAATATCATTCATAACAGTAATACATAAATTGAAACAGCTATCCCAAAGAAACATGGTTGAATTTTTTCTTAAAAGATTGAAACTTACTTTTCAAATCTTTGGATGATTGTTTCATGTTTTTCTTTGATGTTAACAGCATCAAAATGTCCAATTTCAATGAAATGTTGACATTGATTTGATAACGTGGTTATTCTTTCCTGTAACACAAGATTGTTTTAAGAATGAGTGAATAACTGAATTTGAAACGCAGTCAAATACAGGGAGATCTTAATACGGTATCTAATACCTTAAACCGTAAATCCTTGAATAAGCCCCGGGGGCTTATTTGCAAAAATGAATTTTACGATGGGGGCGTATTTGAGGGGCGGGCTTATTCGAAGTTGGGGGCTTATTCGAGGATTTACGGTGTTCCTCTTCAAGCTTTACAGAACTTCAGGATTGCGAAGATGCACTTTTTTTTGAGAAGCAAATGCTCAATAAGCAACTAGGGCTGAACTGACCTTAACATTAAACACTTTGGGGGCTCAACTGAATTACTGTAAGCAACTAAAAAGTTAAAAAATCAAGCTGGATCCTATTTTTGTATGTTGCACCCCTCTAGGGAACGTTTTTCTATTAACTGTCTCCTAAAAGTCCTGTGTTGTCGGCATAACAGCTGACGATTTTGACCCGCGAAGTCAGGAGTGGCTGTTAGGCATAATAATATCAAGCAACTATTAAGCAACTTTCAAGGCTGAAATGTCCAAAATTTTAACCATCTTGAAGGGCTGGAAAAATGTCCAGTTGCTACAAGTGTAATAAATGACAAAGAAAGTAATAATCACCTCATGTGCAGCGATGTCGACTTCAATCAACTGATGTTTACGTAATAAGTTCTGAACACCAGCAAGATCTTTGCCATAATCATCTGAAGACAATGCAGTTTCAACCTGGAAAACACATAAATCATTATAATCATTATATATACAATCACCACACATCATCAGTAATCAATACCTCTATTTTAAGTATAATCATTATGATCACTACAATCATGAACAACGACAACTTAATCATGATAATTGCTAAATCATTGCTACAGACGTTGCAATTAAAATCAGCATGAATTCTACGTAAAATCAGCACCATCATTATAACTCTAAAATCACATTTTTTTAAAGCTTTTACATGAATAGTTCTCGCACTTTAGCATATTTGTTCTTGGTTTTTTAGGTAGTGTATGATTTATATTTGTATAATTTATATATATACCAGTTAGACCAAAACGTTTAAGTGGGGTTAATACTCCAGGAAGGAACATGTTATTTATTTTGGGACCCAAACTTTGCTGGAGTCCCTCTCGGTTTCCCTACTGTCAGTTAACTGTCATAGTGATTGACGTGTCGCAGTCCTTCCGTTTTATGATAATCATATTGGGTGGGCAAGGACGTGCCTTCGGTCATTCAGTCATTCCTGTTCTTGGACACATGAGGCAACGTCAAGCTCAATTCTTTCCTTGAAAATTCAGCAATATCCCTCCCACCCACCCTGTTATGTAGCCTTTGCCCTTCTACAATACTAGGCCCGTGGGACCTATTTTGGATTTCTCTGCATTATCTTATCATTATCTGCCCTACTACTCTCTGCCTCGTATCTTTCCTATTCCCGCGGCTCTTTCTCCGTGGTGACTGGTGCATTGGCCGGAAATTGTATTTCCCATCCAATCACCGATGTATAGCGGTAGGTTGGAATTCAGGCACTTTAAGGGCCGATGCACTGATGCCCACTAACCTGAAAACATTTGATATTCCTCAATATTATCTTGTAAGTATTCCTCATGGTAAGTACCAAGTATAGGTTATAGTTTATATTTGTACAGATTATATTGTACATATGGTACGCTATTCTATCCGGTATAAATATTCGCAAATCATAATAACAGCAAAGATATTTAAACATAATTTGGACAATATATACTACCTCTCCAAGCCAGAAATCCATGTCTTTAACATTGCTATAAAATGTTTGCTGTTGACTTGCTTCAGATAATTTCTGTGTTTTGATTTTACAATGTCTTATAAGAGTTGTCCAATTCTCTTCAATCGTTGTTATCTTCGTCATAACAGTTGTCTCGTTGCCCTGGCATTTCTGATTCTCAATCAAAGCTGGAATATAAACAATGTTGCAAATATTAGTATACTAGCATTCATATACGAGCCAGCTGGATTAGAAAATGACGTCACAGCACCTTCGAAGCTTATATGTCTAAATTTCATTATATTTCTGTCTATATATTATATTTCTTTTCTATTTTTTTATTTGCTTTTATTTCCATCTTGGTTCTAGCTATTTTGTTTAATTTTAGCTATTTAGTTAGTTACATGTATGGTTAGACAATATTTGTTTCACAATAGTTCCAAAATAGTCAAAAACATTGTTTGCTCGACGCTAGCAAAAATGCTTGAAATCAATGTTTGCAACGTGGCCAAACTGTGAAAAATTATGCTTGATAAGAAAATTACGATGACTTTGCTGGTAAGTTAGTTTAGTTAGTTAGTTAATTAGTTAGTTAGTTAGTTAGTTAGTTAGTTAGTTAGTTAGTTAGTTAGTTAGTTAGTTAGTTAGTTAGTTAGTTAGTTAGTTACTTAGTTAGTTAGTTAGTTAGTTAGTTAGTTAGTTAGTTAGTTAGTTAGTTAGTTAGTTAGTTAGTTAGTTAGTTAGTTAGTTAGTTAGTTAGTTAGTTAGTTAGTTAGTTAGTTAGTTAGTTAGTTAGTTAGTTGGTTGGTTAGTTAGTTAGTTAGTTTGTTAGTTAGTTAGTTAAGTTAGTTAGTTAGTTAGTTAGTTAGTTAGTTAGTTAGTTAGTTAGTTAGTTGGTTAGTTAGTTAGTTAGTTAGTTAGTTAGTTAGTTAGTTAGTCAGTAAGTTAGCTAGCTCTAGCTAGCTATTTCAACGATTACTAAAGAGGGATTACTATGAGATACCTTTGCCAATATTTATGGTACTCATCACTCGGTCTTCATTTGCTGCAATTTCAGCTTCGAATGCCTGATGCTTTTGCACTTTTCCCTGAAAAAGTAAAACCAGTTAAATCTTCACAATTACATTTCAATATTATCGCACAAATTGCAGTTTTTCAAAAGGAATCTTTCCTCTTTATATGTTTCCCAATCCTTAGTAAAATGATTAAAACTTACCTGAATATTTGTTGGATCTTTGAAAGACTCTTCAAGAACTGTTTGCATTTTTTCACCAATCCATCCTTCGACATCATCAACATCTCTGATGAATTGTTGCAAATTTTGTGATTCACCCAATTTGGAACGTTTCTCAACCAATGCCTCCTTCAAGGTCGCCCATCTAGAATGAAATTTGTATTAATAACAATATGTCAAGTATTAAGCAAGCAAGGAAGAAAGCAAGCAACAAGCAACCAAGCAGACAGGCAAACAAGAACGAAAGAAAGCAAAAAAGGAAGCAAACAAGCATGAAACAAGTGAGAAAGCAGCCAGCAGGCAGGCAAGCAAGTAAGCAAGTAAGTAAGCAAGCAACAGACAGCCAAGCAAGCAAGCAAGCAAGCAACAAGCAACCAAGCAAGCAAGCAAGCAAGCAACTAAGCAGGCAGGCAAACTAGAACGAAAGAAAGCAAAAAAGGAAGCAAACAAGCATGAAATAAGCGAGAAAGCAACAAACCAGCCAGGCAAGCAGTTAGGCAGGCAGGCAAGCAAGCAACCAAGCAAGCAAGCAAGCAAGCAAGCAACAGGCAACCACGCAAACAAGCAAGCAACAGGCAATCATGCAAGCAAGTAAGCAACAAAGCAGCCATGCAGGCAGTTAGGCAGGCAAGCAAGCAAGCAAACGAGCAAGCAACAGACAACCAAGCAAGCATCGTAGCAGGGCGGCAAGCAGGCAAGTAATCAACCAAGTAAGCAATCAAGAGCAACCGAGTAAGCAAGCAAACAACTTTGCAGAAAGCGAGCAAGTAACCAAGCAAGCACAAGCAAGCAAGAGACAGGAAAGCAATAGGCAACCAAGCAAGCAACCAAGCAAGCAGGCAAGCAAGTACGTAAGCAACAAAGCAGCCAGGCAAAAAGTAGGCAGGCAGGCAAGCAAGCAAGTAAGCAAGCAAGTAAGCAAGCAACAGAAAACCAAACAACAGGCAACCACGCAAGCAAATAAGCAACAAAGCAGCCAGGCATGCAGTTAGGCAGGCAAGCAAGCAAACGAGCAAGCAACAGACAACCAAGCAAGCATCGTAGCAGGGCGGCAAGCAGGCAAGTAATCAACCAAGTAAGCAAGCAAACAACTTTGCAGAGAGGCAAGGAATCGAACAAGATACCAAGCAAGCACAAGCAAGCAAGCAAGCAAAAGGAAAGCAATAGGCAGACAAGGAAGCAACCAAGCAAGCAGGCAAGCAATAAACAGGCAACTAGCAAGTAACCAAGCAATCTTTTCACAAAAGGCATATCACGATGGATAGGACTTGAACCAAAAGCTGCATTACCAGAGAGCTGACGATAAATCGATGAGCAAAGAGCTCAGTAATACTTCTGACCAACCCTCTGACCAACCCTCTACGTCACGCAGGCTCTCATCCCATATTTTGTGCTCCGGCTAAATCAAGTCCTCGTCACTGCCATGCATAGTTGCCATTCATATAGAAATTTAATCTCTAAACAAACACGTGAAAGGTCAGTAAAATCACCTGGTTAGGACAGTCTGAATGCGGTCAGCAATAGCTGGTGAATCATAATGTTCAGCGTCAATTAGTTTATCTGCATTCTTTTGCAACACAGCAACCTTTTCTTCTTGTGCGTTCAAAGCTCTTTCAAAATCATGATGTTTTTTCAGCATTACGTCAGTAGAGCCACCTTCATCCTCGCTTTGAAGTACAGCCTCTCTTGCAGCCATCCATGCTTCTGCCATTTCTGCATCGCGGATGAATAATTGTTCTTCCATGCAATCATCAAGCATTTTACGACGGCAGTCCCAGGCTCTACAAGATCATCATCAAATACGTTATTTCTGCTAAAGTGATTACCCTCCCTTGCAGCGGGGAGTCAACAATGAAAACCTATGGAAGTCTGGTTTTTGCAGGGGGTAACCATAGTTAATTCCAAGATCTATAAATGTTCTATACGTCAAAGTATCTGTGTGTCTGTTTGACAGCCTCAACCTCTACTTGAAAATTTCTCCAAAAGGTTTGAGTCTCTTAGATCTCGATTAAGCAATAATATGGAAATCGGTATCTACACTGAAATGAGAATACTTATATGAGTCTTAATAACCTCGGCCAAACGATTAAACATTGTTTGTCAAACATTTCAAACAAAATGTTCATCGTTTGGCCACATCGCAAAACATTGCTTGTTCAACATTTTCTCTCCAACAAGCCAAATATGGTTCTGAACTTCTCAAAAACATCGCGCAACAAATTTTGCTTATTTCGGCCTGTCAAGCAATGTTTGTGACGTGGCTAAACGTTTATCCATTGTTTGACATGCAAATCTCAAATGTTTGATAAACAATGTTTGATTGTTCGGCAAGAGCCTTAAGGTCCAAAACTCAAGTCGATCACTATGCCCTTCTCAGGGTGACAGCGTCATTCTAAATTATACAAGGAGGAAATCTAAGTAAAAATGGCGTTCTTACTTTTCTAGTTTGTCTCTTTCATTTCTGATTTCTTCCAGCCTCTCTTTGATTTCAGCCTCTGCTGGATGCTGATTTTCAACAAGTTCAGCTGCGAATTCTTCGTATGCATCAAAAACAGGTGCTTTGGAATCGATTTCCATCCTGTGTTCCTACAAAAATAAAGATGCACATTAACTTTGTTTTGAAGATGCAAACATCGTGCTTTCGCTTATTTGCCTTTCCTGGAGGAGCTTTCAGGAATTTATAACAGATGCGGATCAAAATGCGTCAATCAGAAAGTGAAGCCGAATTGGCATTTAAAACATCAGTTAGCTTTCGATATACAGCGGGAAGATCAATAGAATTAATTGAAGAGTCCAAGTGAGAAAACGAACCCTTCCCGTCTACACAGAACTGGTCTTTTGGTTTTGATGACGACAGATTCCAAAAGTCCTAAATGCAACAAAGATCTTGCTTTGCCAGTAATTCGGAGCCAATTCTCGCTGTAATAATCTGCACAAACTGCATTGTCGAGTAAGTGTTGTCCTATTGCTGAATCATGTTTTAGGAAGGGTTGTTGTACATAAATTTAGTTAAGGAGCTCTTGTGAATTGGTTACATTCCATACTGGGTTCATTTGCATCTTCACAATCAACATCTTCATTTCCTGTTGCATTCATTTCATTACATTGTGATGAAAGTCATTTTCCAGAAGGTAAGCAAAAGAGTGAATGAAAAATGAAAAATAAAAAATAAACAATTACTTGGTGTCTGTCTTGCAAAGCTTCTGCTTCAGCAACATCTTTTGCTAAATCTTCAGATGATACCAAAGCATGAATACTATTTATCCATGAAAGCAAATCTCTGTTGAAATTAAACAGAAAAATCATCATTAATCTCATCTATACTTGCTAATTCAGGGCCTCTTATCATACTAACTAGGGGAGGATCTGCACTCGCATTCCTCTTCTCTTCTATTTTTTGATTAATAGTGTATTTTCCATTTTCTTAAAACGACAATGAAATCCCACACGTTGTAATCCCTTAAAAGAGGCTCTGTTACCACTGTTACTACATCATTAATTTCATGAATACTTTGCCACCTTGGGCCTCTTTAACATACAAAATAGAAGAAAATTGCCCTTGCAATCTCCTTCCCTTCCGTTGTTTGAACAACAGCCTTTTCTCCCTTTCTTAAAGCGACATAGAGTGCCCACATGAAGGTATCTTTAAATGAGGCCATGTTTTAACACGCTGACAATGAGATTTGAAGAATTATGATGCTTTGAAAACACTTGTATTATTGCTTTAGAGACACGTTAGTGAAAGCATTTCTTTAGAAAGCACTTGGAATCTTCGGGTGTCTTTAAGACACAGAAATTTTCATCTGAATGATATGTTCATTGCTACTTAGACTTAATCATCGCAATAAAAGCATAACTTTTCCTTTCTTGTAGATTTTAATTTGAACTAAACTTGCCTGTAATCATTTAGAAATTTCTGCAGCGCATGAGACTGATTCAAGTTAGTTCTCCTCTGGGTTGCTTTTCTGATAATTTTGCCCATGCAAAATGAAGTTCATTAAATTTGGATTCAACTGTGTCTGCCGCATTTGGATGAGTTGATTTTAGATTTTCTGCTTCAAGATTCAGTGCCTTCACCTGAAAAGAAATCGTAAAAAATTAGCAAGGTAAAAAGGTTTGCGATGCTTAAAGATAATTTGTTTATAAAGACTTCGTAACTTCTCAAGCCTTGGCCAAACCATCAAGCATTGTCTGACTAACATTCCAACCAAACAAGTTTGAACGTTTGACCACGTCACAAAACATTGAATGACAAGCAGACTTTGCTGGGAAATGTCTTCGAAAAAGTTGAACAAAACAACTTTTGCCTGGCGCAAGTAAAGAATGATTGACGAACAATGTTTTGCGATGTGGCCAAACGGTACAAAGTAAAAGAAGCACACTGAATTTCTTTTACACGCTTCAGGTTTGCAGTTGCCTATTATCGAACTTTATACTCAGAGTGTCAGAAAAAAGCTAAAAGCAACTGTACCCTACCTTGTTTCTGCTAGATCTTTTAACTTTGTATTACAATAATACCATTATAATAAATAAATATAAATTGAATTAACCTTTTCCTCCAATGCAGCTAAATCTCTTTCAAGTGCTTCATGCTTTCGCTGCAATGCTTGTACACTTGCTAAATCACGTCCATAATCAGTTGATGACAATGCAACATCTTTTTCAATTATCCATGCTTGGGTGTCATCTGCATCTCTATCCAGCAACAAAACAGAAAAATCAATTCATGAAGGTGCTGTGGCATGATTAGAGAGTCAACGATGTTTTAACTGAGCTATAGAACAGAGTAACTCCCCAAGTCATACAGCCCAAACCTCTAATCGCGTTTGACTAGTTTGGTAAAAAAAGAATTCTTCAACATACCTATTAAATCGTTGTATTTCTCCGGCACTTTCCAATGCTGATTTCCTTTCTTCAGCCATTAATTGCATTTGTTCCCAACGCTCTGTTACCCTCTACAAATACAGAAAAGACTTGATGCTGTAGACAGTTTAGTGATGAAAAAACTACAACAATCAAAATAATACAGAAGAAACCAACATTTGAAACAAACTGGATAGCTCTTCAAGAATAGTTTCAAAGTAGCTTGCTATTTAAGCCAATTAAAAATCTTAATATTTACGACTGGAGACACGTGATTGTCTCTTGCTTTAGAGTACTCAGGACCTCGATTGCGTTGTTCTATTACTCTTAAAACTTTCGTTTGGTGAATTCGATTAGATCATGGAGATAGAAGCTACTACTGTTCGTATTATTACAAAATATAATGATAAGAAACATCGATAAAACAAAAGATTGATTTACCTGAAGTATTTCTTGTACTCTTTCATACTCAGATGATCTTTGTTCCTTCAATTGAGCACAGAGTATTTGCAATTCTTTGATTCTCGTCTCTTGAGTGAACATGTCCTAAAAGTGTGATATAATTACATTTTACAATCTTTGAATTGAACGAAAACAAAACAAGACTGTATGAAGTTTATTATCAAGAGAAATAGTTAGTTTGTTAATTAGTTTACTAGTTGGTTAGTTTGTTCTTTGATTAGTTACTTAGTTAGCTAGACAGTTAGTTAGTTAGTTAGTCAGTCAGTTCGTTAGTTTAGTAATTTTTGTTCATTAGTTAATAAATTAATTAATTAATTTGGTTAGCGCTAGGAAGTTAGTTAGTTAGTTAGTTGGTTGGTTTGTTGCTTGATTAGTTACTTAGTTAGCTAGACAGTTAGTTAGTTAATAGTTAGTTATTTAGTCAGTTAGTTAGTTAGTTTTTGGACTAGCTAGCAAGCAAATGCTAGTACAAATGGTTTTCGGCAGACCAAAAGTATATTATGATGTAGAAAGCATAGGCAATGATAAATGCACTAAACTAACCTTTCTAAATTCATCATAATTCTTCTGCAAACTTTCAACATGATCCATATCTTTACCAACTTCCTCACAAGTGACAACTGCTTCCTAAAAAGGACAAAGTCATTCTGTAAGATGATGCACATAGACCTTTTACTCTCAAAGTTCTTTAAATGTCTTTTCCTATGTGAGCAATGTTAAAGGTTAAGGTAAATGTCATGGCTTTTATATAGCACCGTTATCAATAACTGGACATATTGAGCAGCGCTTTACAACTAATTTACCCCCTTAGCTCAGGCCATTTTTTTCTCTTTCCACTTTGTGGCTATACTTCTTTGGGAGTATATATCGACTCGCATGCAGCCATGCAGTCGGCGCTATGAAGGTTTTTAAGTCTTTGTTGTACTAAGGTACCAATTTTACACCTTGGCGCGGTGTCATAGAGAGCAAAGTTTGTACGCCTTGTAAATTTGTGCTCCCTAGCCTGGATTTGAACCACAGACCTTCAGTCCAAATGACGAAAGTGCTAATCACTACGCTTCGCTGATCTGTAATGTTGCATGACTACAAAACAAGCCTTCAAGGGTTTAGACAACTCACCTTATCTTGAATCCATGATTCGACTTCTTTGGCTTCTCTCAGCATTCCATGCTGTTTTATCGATTCTTCTAATTTCGTATGTCTTTCTTGAGCTTGCAATATCAACTGAGAATACCTGTAAGAAATAAATCACAATGTTCATCAAATATATGCTTGAGGATTCCGTTGAATCAGTAAATGTCTTCAGTAGTATGTTGATCATGAACGTTGAACAAAGATTCCATTAGGTATGTGATAAAAAAAGATAATTACATTCTGTCGATTTCAGCTTGCCGTTCAGTGATGGTATCAGCATTCGGTATGTTTGACAATAATTCTTGCGAAGCACTTTTTGAATCGACTTTTTTCAAGCAAGATGAAGGAACGAAGCCTTGTCTGTCATCAGCTTCAACTTTCCACCAGTCCTAAAATCAAGATAATAGTTTAACGTATCTTGATAACAGAAATTGCAACATTTACTTCAATATTCATTTACTTCAACAGCTATCTTGTGGCTTGGTGGAGAAGTGCTCGCCTACTGTGCAAGTCTTGGGTTGAAGCCAAGACCTAGTCTTACCAACGACATAAAAAACGATACACATTCATTCTCTGCTTAAGTACTCAGCAAGAAAGGGAAGGGAGGAGGATAACTGATTTTACAGCACGAGAGGAAAGCTTTATTTTATTTAATTCGAACTGATGAAGATCAGGCCTCTTTTGTTCAAGTAAAAAATCTGCAATTGAAGGCCGGAAATTGCTGCCCTTTATCAAAATAGCTCAAGGCAATAACAATCGGGACAGCCTGCCTTAAATATTCTGTAAAAGACTAAATTATCACCAGTTTTTAAACATTTTCTTATGACTGAAATAATAGATCGAACCTTGGAAGTGACTTTTATAAAGTTATACTTCATACCAAATACTACACAGTATACTACAAAATAACAACAACACTGGTTGACTAGAATTACCTACCCTGTTATTACTGTTGAGTAGAGTAAGCAATTGGCCTTCTTTTACTGTGATTTCACGTGCAGTTTTCTCATCATAATCATACAATGCTACAACACAATCTTTTCCAGAAAGATCTCCTTGTATTGCAAAAGGCTACAAGAGAACCACAATTGACAAATCAGTTTATCAAATTATTTTACCATAGAGTATAGATGAACATGGTAGATACATTAAAAAAAGTGCTGTTACTTAGATAAAAAAGTTAGTTAGTTGTTTAGTTAGTCAGTTAGTTAGTTAGATGGTAAGTTAGTTAGTTTGTTTGTTTGCTTGCTTGTTAGATAACAGAGAGTTAGTCAGTTAGTTAGCTAATCATTTAATAAATTAGTTAGTTAGCTAGCTAGCCAGTAGTCAAATAGTTAATTAGTAAGGGGTTGATTAGTAGTTAGTTAGTTAGTTAGTTAGTTAGTTAGTTAGCTAGTTAGTTAGTTAGTTAGTCAGTCAGTCAGTTAGTCAGTCAGTTAGTTAGTAAGTTAGTTAGTAAGTTAGTTAGTCAGTCAGTCAGTCAGTCAGTCAGTCAGTCAGTCAGTCAGTCAGTCAGTCAGTCAGTCAGTCAGTCAGTCAGTCAGTCAGTCAGTCAGTCAGTCAGTCAGTCAGTCAGTCAGTCAGTCAGTCAGTCAGTCAGTCAGTCAGTCAGTCAGTCAGTCAGTCAGTCAGTCAGTCAGTCAGTCAGTCAGTCAATCAGTCAATCAGTCAGTCAGTCAGTCAGTCAGTCAGTCAGTCAGTCAGTCAGTCAGTCAGTCAGTCAGTCAGTCAGTCAGCCCAAAATTACCTGACATTGCAGACTCTGCTCTCTTAATCCCTCAATCACAGTATTAAAAGCTTCAACATCTGACATCAATGCTTCGTGTTTCTTCAACATGGCCTGAAAGATTAGATGAAACACAATCAAATTCTACCCATGTCATAAATTAAAATGGCAATAAATTAAATAGCATTACACGTCCCTTGAACTCAGTCATTTTCACTTTATTCTACAAATAAAAAACAATCGCGAGGATTTGTTCCAAAACGTGGAAACTGCAGAAGAAGATCGGCCAGTTGTTTAATAAACAGTCTACGAATCATGAAGTTTGTAGGTGAGAGCTGCAGTCATGTTACCAACCTGTGCAGTATCTTCGTCTTTACCATAATCAATGCTACAAACAATGGGCTCCTTTTCAGCCATCCATGATTCTGCTTCAATTGCTTCTGATAAATATTGATGAGTTTGAACTGAATCTTCCAAATCTTTCTTTCTTGTCTTCGACTTTTCAAGCAAATCTTGCCAATAATTGTTCAGCTCTTCCATCTTGTCTTTGATGTCTTCAGTAGCAAAGTGATCTTCAGCTATCATTTCCTCACCATAAGACGACAAGGCATTAATTTTTGGTTCATGACTGTTTATTTCGTTCATCAATGCAGTGTGCTTTTTCAGTAAATTCTGAGCTCCAATCAAGTCACGCCCTGGCAGAATAAATGGAAAAATTCAACTCCAAGGAAATAGGTTTTCAAAAACAACACCCAAGGGCTAATAAAACGTCCTTGTACTTAGCCAGAAATCTATATAAAATCAGATTTAACTTCTCTGGAAAACTTAGTTAACTAGAGTTAACTAGTCTGCTAAGCTTGGCAAACTAGAGAAAACCACCGAGTTGGTAAACTAGGGAAAAATACCCTGGTAAACTTGGTAAACTAGAGTAAACAACTCTGTTAAACGACGTAAACTAGAGTAAACTACACTGGTTAACCCTGGTTAACTTGGTAAACAAGAGTAAACTACTTTGGAAACTTAAGCTAGAGAAAACTACCCTGGTGAACTTGTTAACTAAAGTAAAGAACTCTGTTACACTTGGTAAACTACAGTACACTATCTTGGTAAACTTGGACAAATAGAGTAAACTACTCTGGTAAACTTGGTAAACTAGAGTGAACTACCAGAGAAAACTAGAGTAATCTACCTAGTAAACTTGGAAAAACCAGAGTACAGTACTCTGTTAAACTTGGTAAATTAAACTACTCTGGTAGACTTGGTAACCTAGAGTAAACTACGCTAGTTAACCTAGTGAACTGAAGTAAACAACTCAGTAACGCTAATTCAATAACGCTAATGCGGTTCTTAAGGCAGAGAAATTGTAAATATGATGATTACCTGTATTCAATGATGACGCTATAGGTTCCTTTTCTTCAATCCACGTGATCTCATCAGCAACGTCATGCAAAAACTTCTGAAATTTCTGTGAATCTTGAAGCATTTTCGATCTCTTTGCAGCAGGTTCGCTCAAATTGTCAAATCTTTCTGTTAAGATTTCTTGTCTTGCTTGAATGGCAGGATAATCGAAATGTTCACATTCAACAAATTTCTCTGTTTGGTTTTTCACAGCTTCAATTCTTTCCTAAACAAAAATATATAAATATATAAATAAGTAATTTATAAAGAAATTTATTCTTCGTTGAAACCATTTAAATGGCAAACACTGGGATAGATGTTTCCCCAAGTGGCAAACAACAATTGATGGGGTTTGAACCATGACTGCATGACCAAAGAGCCAAGGAGCATTCCATTGAGCAAAAGAGTCCAATTAAATAGTTACGTAACTCTCAAAGTCATATAGCCTCTCCTACCATTTGGTTTATGCTGTAGCTATTTTAGATCTTCAGTACCATAAACATTATGGCCAAATGGAAGGACAGCCTTGGGCTGTATGATTTGGAGTTACTCGGCAATTTCATTGAGCTCTACAGCTCTTTGATCATGCAACTGAGGTTCAAATCCCATATATTGTCGTATGCCAATTGTGGGAAAATGTTTGTTAGTGTTCGCCATTCATGTATATATAAGTATGAATGGCGCTGAAGAAGGTCCAACATAACCGAAACACAAAAGTCAAAGGATGAGAGCCTTAGGCTAATTTGAGAGTTGCTTCGCGATTTCATTGAGCTCAGGGGAAACGTCTATGGCTCCCTGACCATACAGTCAAGGTTCAAATATATGGCCCAGGTCAGATATAAGACGCGGGTATGACGTGCCAAAAAATTATGGACAGACTTTGCAACTGAGGCCGCGTAAATACAGTGAAGATGGGCACGAAATGACGTCTGGATAAATCGTTGTGGCAGGGATACGACAGGACTCTGATCTGTCACGATGTCTTGACTGGCAGTTTGGGGAGACATATAGAATCAGAACATACAAATTGTGATTTTACCTTATGAGCATCTATGTCAGCTTCTAACAAAACATGCTTCTTCTGAAGGTTTTTCACACTTGTCAAATCCTAGAAATGAGAAGTTCAATTGATTATCAGCAAAAAATATACTTGCAAAATACACCATAATACAGTGAAGGTGAAAATGATTGGTGTATTTAGCGCCAGTCACAAGGATCTCAGAAGTGTGGAAAATTATACAAAAGTGCACCAACCTTTCCAAGATCATCGGAAGCGAGGTGAGCCTCGGTTTCAGAAAGCCACAGTTCAAGATCCTCGCAAGTTCTGAAAAGATAAATACTTTGTTTTGAACAATGAAAATAGAAAGCATGACTGTGAAAAAATTAGATTAATCAGTGATGAATTTTAAGAGAATAAGAATTAGATAAGTAATAAAATGTAAAAGCAACAACTTAAAAATGATAAAAATAATAAACCTGTTAAACTGTTGTTCCTCTTTTGCTTCTTTAAGACGATGACCTAAAAACAAAAAATATAATTTAAGCATAGTAAAAAGGCTTTTAAATATAATCAAAAGAGATATAAATAAACAAAAACATAGATAAATAGTTACTATAAATTACTACCTTTTTCTTTGGTTTTATCTTGTAACATTTGCCATAAATCTTTGATTTCATCCATTTTGGCAATAATTTCTTGTGACTTTTCATGTTCTCCATCAACCATTTCTTGTCCTTTTGCTGAAATTGCTGAAATTCGATTTTCATTGGCATCGAGTTCTGCTTCAAATGCCTGATGCTTCTGGATTTTGCCTTGCAAGTTGGTTGGATCCTACGCAAAATAAGTGTGATCAGATTCAAAACGAGCATGGTAGGAAGGCAATGGGCACACAGGCAAGCAACTAGGTAAGCAAGTGATCAACAGTTCAGCAAGCAAGCAAGCAAGCAAGAAACGTAGATAGCAGGCAAGGACGCAAGCAAGTAAGCAAGCAAGTAAGCATGCAAAAAAACAAGCCTGCAAGCAAGCAGGCAACCAAGTAAAACAAGAAGGTATGTAGGCAAGCAAGCATTAATCTAGCAAGCACGCAAGCAAGCAAGAAGGCAAGCAAGCAAGCAAACAAGCAAGTAAGCAGGCAAAAGACAAACCTGCAAGCAAGCAGGCAACGAAGTAAAACAAGAGAGTAAATGGGCAAGCAAGCAACACTCTAGCGAGCAAGCAAGCAAAAGACCTAGCTAGCAATCAAGCAGACAAGCAAGCAAGAAAGCTAGCAAGCAAGGAAGCAATCAAGCAGGCTAGCATGCAAGCACGCAAGAAAGCAAGTAAGCAAGCAACAATCTAGCGAGCGAGCAAGCAAGGAGGCAAGCAAGCAGACAGGCAAGTGAGTAATGTTTATCTGCTAACGCAGATCAGAGTTCTGGCAGCCATACAGCTGATGTGGACCTGCAGCAAACTAATGTTATTAGAAACAAATGAATGAATAATCACAGCAAAATAAAACATACTTACTCTGTATGACTCATCAGCAGCGATTTTCAATTTTTCTGTCAGCCACGTTTTCGTTTCATCAACCTCTCTTTCAAATTGTTGATATTGAGATGAATACCCAAGCTTTGCTTTACGATTGGTGGACTTTTCAATGATTTTTTGACGCTTGGTTTTTATCTGGAAATCAAGAAAAGTAATATATGTATGAAGCTAGTTAAGGTTCAGTCTCATAAACAGATTCGTAAAAAGACCTGAACTTCATAATTTGTCTTTTCGAATGGTACAAGAAGAGTATTTCTCTTGGATAACTAAATCAGACAATAACGAGCTCAAACTCTTTGCAGTTTGAAGGAGCTACAGCCCAACCAAATGATCAGACATTGTTTGTCAAACATTTTAAGATTTGCTTCACAAGAAATACTTATGCCAGCAATGTTTGTGTGTTTGGCAGGGTCATAAAACATTTCTTAATAAGAAGACTTTGATTGCAAAGTTTCTGGAGAAGTTCAGAAACATTTTGTGCTTGCATTAAGCAAAAAATGATTTGCCAACAATGTTTTGCAACATGGTTAGAACGTCAAACATTTTGTCTTACAAGCAAATCTCTAACGATTTACCAACAATGTTTGATCGTTTGGCAGGGCCTAAGTTCTGATGTATATCCTGATATCCTACAGCGCAACGTTGAGTAGAATCGGATAGTAGATCACGACGCCACAGCGCGTTCACTGTCAGATGGAAGAAGGTTGTAGAAAAAGGAATAATTGTCAGAGACAAACAATCACTTACGTCATCAATTTTTTGCTTCAGTTCTCCAGAGGCATAATGATCACTTGCCAACATCTTCTCAGCAAACTCATCGATTGCCTAAACAAAATATAAGTAATGTCATCAAGTTAAGGTCTGGCTAACCTAGGAGACATGTCGCGTGCGACACTGATGTCCTCTCAGTGTCTCCCAGTTTAGCCACCATGGAAACTATGTATTGTGAAACGAAATTTGTATGAAGAGACACTCGAACATTTCTTGTCTCGGCGACATGCAATTGACTCGAGGACATGTTGTTCGCGTGTCACTCGCATGTTTAGCCACCCTGGGAGACAAGACGAAGACAGTGTCGCACGTGACAAGTCTCCTAGTTTAGCCATTGCTTAACTCTCCATTTCATACAACTTAAGGGCTCTCCTTCCGTTTCGGCTTTGTTTTTCAGCTAAAGCCTTTCTCAGTATCATAGATATTCATACATATTTATCATAAATGGCAAACACTAGAATAGATTTTTTCACAAGTAGTTACCCGATGGGATTCGAACCTGGACTGCATGATCAGAGAGCTAACAACAATTCTACGCCCAATAAAATCATCTAGTACTCTCCATGTCATACAGCTCGAGGCTCTCCTCCCATTTCGGCTTTGAGTTTCGGTCGTTTTTAGCCTTCTTCTTTATTATACATTCTTAATGTTTTTCATGAAGAGCATTTGGAATGAGAGATAACTGTGGTTTACCTTAAGCTTTTCTTCTTGTGCGCAAAACACATTGTCAAAATCTTCATGCTTTTTGGCTTGTGTTTCAACTGCTTCCACTGACTCAATGATTGGTTCTTGACATACGAATGACTACAAAATATAAGGTATATAGACAATTATAAGAATGTGTCCAAGAACTTCAGATAAAAAAATACCAAATGCCTTCGATTAAACGCCTAAGGCCTTTATTGAATCCTTTTACTTTCGTGCGGTCTATTTAAGGGGGCATTTAATACAAGAAGGCGTTTATTTTTTAATTTTTAACAAATAATTTTAATGCCAAGACTGTTTATTACAAAAGATTCTAATTTGAATTTGAGGATGGATTTCATATGTGAGAAGGGACGAAAACACGAACAAGAGAAAGTAAGCCAGTTTTTTACTTCTTCCATCTTGACTCTCGTTTTCACGGTATGATAAACGAAAAGTGTTCTTTTATTGTTAGACTTGGAGTCCCAAGTCCATTTCTCAATGTCCTTCTCCTCAAATAAACAATTCAAATTCATGAAGGAACAAATGAGTGGCAGACTTTCTCTCACACTCATCGTTTTTCTCTTAAGGAATGGTGGACCTGATGAGAATGAGACGTAGAAATAGATTTCAGATTTCAGGTTACCTCTTGTTTTGCCATGACGACATCCATCTGTGCGCAGTCTCTTTGGAATATTTGGAAATCCATGCATTGCTCAAATTCAGATTTTCGTTTTTCTTGAAGTTGCATCAAAGCTGCTTTGTCGGCCTCAAGGTTATTCAGCTGTTGAATAAGGAAAGAAAGCGAATGAAAAAATGAACATGGATGTTTTGAATCACATTTATCAATGTTAGCTTTAGTCCAGCAAGAAATAAGGGTGTCGTGGTGATGCATAGAGGGTGATGATAGTGGTTAGCATTTGCACCATTTCTGCTTTTAAGGTCTGCAGTTCAAATGCCCGTCAAGGCGAAGATGAAATGTGTAGCGTCATTTTCTAGGGTCTCAGAGATAGATGAGCAAACGAGGCCTCCACCCTGACTATGATGATAGCATGGCTCCGACCTCCTCAGCTCTTGGTACCACGAGCAAGCTGGATTATATCACGACGCCACATCACCTTTTAATAAAGGTTAGGAGGCACAAATTCAAGGTGTAAAACTTCATGTATTTACTCTGATGATGGCCTCTTAAATGTGTCTACCGGATATATAGTTATTGAACAAAAAAGTCTGAAATCTGTGAATTTCTCAACATGATACAGCTTCTAGTAATCTTTCTCGCTGTTAAAACCTTGCTTTTTGTGACTAAGGTGATAAATTAAACTGTGGACCCGTCTCATAATTGGGAAGTTTAAAGAAGCCCTAAAGACAATGATTGTCAGAAGAGCAAAGGACAGTGAGCAATCCTTTGAGAAAACAACCAAGATACAAAGAGATTAACATGGTGGACACAGCGAATGAGATCATACAGTTGTCCCAACAGATCCATATAGATTTATATTGATATATATAGATAAGAAAGAACGTTGAATATTCTACCTTTTCCTGAATGTCATCTCTAGCATAATGATCATCATCAACCAAGCGCTGACCAAGTTGGACTGTATTGATATACCCATCTTCTGATGCATCAATGTAACCCTTTATTGAAGAAATTATCAAATTAGATGAAGAAACATTTCACTGGCTGATTCTTGGGGACTCCTTGCATTTCAAATGCCTGGCGGTGTTCTTATAATAAACCAAAGACGTTGATTACTCAGACGTTTCATTCCTCATGCAAATCTGATAGATGGGTCGCTCAGCACAACGATTCATTAACTTCCTAATAAAAACCTGGGCAATAATCTAATACAACTTGAGGTGATTGGATTTTTCCTTTCCATCAAAACGGAAGTACCCATGAACCAATCAAATTGCAAATACGAAAAACACTGCGCTGTGATTGGTAAACAAAAACGTCTAGGGTTTGTCAATAGTTTATAAACCCCACTATGAACAACAGACCATCCGATTCAATTTGTAATTTGTTGCTTAAGGTTTTTCTTGCTGTTTGCGAAGATTGGGGATTACATAAATGGGCTATTGATTATTCTGAAATAGCCGTTATTCCATTTTGAAGTTCAGAAAATTAAACTGACTTTATGATGCTCGTCGTGTAGTGCATGCTAAGCAAGCTACCAAAAGTTATCTATCATTAAAGATCTATCTTTCTTTTACAGAGCCAAGTTATTGACATTTAATACAGTGTTTGTTAAAATGCTAGTAATTACAGAAACTAGATGAAAAAGAGAAGCAGCAAATCCTACCTTGTGCTCTTGGTTTCTTTCAAGAAGAGCTTTTGCACCAGCAACATCATTTGCTAATTCATCAGAGCTAATCAACACTTGCATCTCATTTATAAATGTTGTGTAATCCCTGCGAGTAACAATAATTTACAGACTATATTGATGAATGAGTTAAAAAAGAAAAGGAATATGTTTAAGGGTGTGCTTGGACTTCAATGGATCTCGATATGAGGTATCTTGTTCTTTGACAAAGCAGTCATGCCATAAAATCATTCATGGTTTTTGTCCAGACAAACTTAAGAGTAAATTAACCCATAGATAAATGGTCTCTGCTTAGAGAACAAGAAGCTAAAATTGAAATGCAGACCTGAAGAGCTAGGGTCAAGTATATTTTTTTTTCTGCCCCTAAGGTTTGGAAGGAGAAACCATGCAGTATTAAAGCACTCAGAAACTTCCTGAGCAGATAGTACCCAAACACGACCCCTTGGAAGAGCAGCACTACTCCTTGGCTTAATAAGTTTTTTTAAGAAACAAGGTGATTGGTTTATTCGTTTTTTTTTCATTCGTAGATACAGAAGAAACAGCCTGGTTATTTCTAATGCATTGCTGAAAGAGAATCGTGTATAGAGATGGACAAAAAACCGCAATGAAGTGATGCCAAGTATTGATTTACCTGTATTCTGCAAGGAACTTCTGATACAAATAAGAATCATTGAGATGAGCTTTTCTTTCTTTCGCCTTTAGATAGGAAAAACAGGATTTTAAATTTACAGATATGCTTTCTCCAATGAAGTTAAAAAGTCCGCACAAAAAGAGAAAGATCTTAGAGCACAAACTTCTAAAAGGGTTAAAAAGTTGAATTAAATTAAGTCCATTTTTCATTAGTTTGACTTATTTATCAATGCAGTTCAACTTCCCGTAGGCTTTTTTAGCAACAGGCCGTGACTATCAATAAGAAGGTACTTTATCTTGACCGAAATTCACATTCAAGGACGACGAAGCTTACACCCCTGCATACCACGGGTATAAAAATAGAGGGGGAGCTAGAGAAATTGGACTTTTAACCCATCACTTAATTCTAAATGGTTTCTTTCGCAGTTTCTCATATAGGTCCTTATAAAAATGGGCAAATATGATCGCAATTTTTAGCTGTTGCAACTTCCAGAACAATGCAAACCAGTTTTCAAAAAGAGCCAATATGACATTGTGGCTAGGACATCTAGTATCAAGATGCGGTGAAATAACTAGGGCCCAAATTCTTTTTCCAATCCCGACGTCTTATTTACCTGTTGCGTCCTGTTGCTAAAACTGCCTAGCTATAACATAGCTACAATCAACGCCATGATATTCCACTGTATATTCAACTCACCCTATCTGTAAGCTGTTGCCAATGCTCATTCAATTCAACTTCTTTTGCATGAATTGGCTCTTCAAACTCTGGGTGTTTTTCTTTCAATGTCGATGCATCACCATTTAAATTCTCCACCTGAAATTTATCAGTAACTCAAGATTAGATTCCTTGTTAAAGAGAACTTGATAAGATTTAGGGTTGAAGAGGTCTAAATGCCTGACATCGACCAAAATACTCTATCATTTTATCTATCATTTCATGCAGCCCCAACATCCTGATTCGTTATGCATTGCACCGAAGAAAACTTAGGTTTCAAGTTTATTATGGAAGTTCCCATCACTTCTACGATGATTCCACACTGATAGCATGCTCTAGTATAGTAGCAGAAGACAAACAACAAAATGCATAATAGATGAATTAGGGCGTGTTCCTCTGAACCTTCGAAATCTTCCGAATTTTGAAAACAGAAAGTTTCCAAAAACAGAATCCATGATTTTTAAAATAAGGAATTCGGAAAATCGGAGACTTTTCCAAAGTTTTTTCAAAAGGCAGTCAACTTTCGCTCCAAAACTCTTGCTTGCCTTGTCACCAGACCCATTCGTGGAATGTCTCCAGGCAACAAGTAACATTGTAGTCTCGTTTGAACTTAAAACCGAGAATCTCTCGAAAGTCTCGGACTTTGATACTTGGACTACGACAAGACTTTGATATTTATTAGGGTAACATTTGGGGAGCGAACCATCTTTCATCATCAGGCTATACAAATATGGTTCTTCCCTTATCTATTCCCTAGGTCGGATAAAAAGGTGGCTCAAAGGCTTGTTATGATATGCAGTGATGATCATATCTCATACCGTGTCAGAACAGCATTGTTAACTGCAATTTTGAAAACAAGACTCTTAAGTTAAAGGAGTGCAAAACATAAGAAGAGGGATTTGGAAGAGATACAGTGCTAAACAAATAACAAATAAATAAAGAATAAACCCAAAATGCATACCATGTTCGACAGTGCAGCCAGATCTCTTTCCAATGCTTCATGTTTTCTTTGCAATGAAGTAACACTTGCTAAATCTTTGCCAACATCATCAGTTGATAGAATATTCTGTTTTTCTGTAATCCAACCAATCGTCTCATCTGCCTCACGATAAAAATGATGAACTTCATAAGCTGTCTCCAACTCCACTTTCCTCTTCTCACTGACTTCATTTAATCTTTCCCATGCTGTATTCAGTTCAGCTTGCTTCTCATGTATGACATCAATATCTGGATGTCCATCTATTTCCAGTTGTGTCACTGTTTTATTTGCTTCAAGAATTCTTGGTTCGTTAGCAGAAAGCTCTTTCTGGAAATCATCAAACTTTTTCTGCAAAACTTCAACATGTTCAAGATCTCGGACATCTTCTTGGGTTTTGCAGGAGTTTTCCTGAAAAATTAGCAAATATAATAATTAATATAGTCTTCTATTTGGCACCCTGTAATACCACATATTAGTATGAACAAAACATATCATTTTATTGACAGGTTGTCACCTTGAGGGGTACTTATGGAGCACTTATCAAGGGGGAACTTACGGTGTATTCAAATGCCCTCAAGATCGAACCACTTCTACTATGTAAATATATTCGGACTTATCAAGGCTGTTTCTGACACTGTATTTGACATGATAGTCACCACTTATCATGACAAGCCTTTGATATTTAGTTGGGCAACGTTTCGGGAGAGATCCGTCTCCCATCATCGGGCAATGAGAAATGTGGTTTCTTGCCTATTTATTGCAAAGGTCGGATCGAAAGGTGTGAAATTAACCGGACCTGCGAGGAAGCTCGGAATTTTTTTGGCGCTCAATTTCTAAAATTTGTGGCGCCAAAATTGCGTTCAGTGCAACTTTTGATGTTATTCAACCAGATTTCTGGGATTGAGTAAGATACTTGATTGATACAAGGAGTTGATAGAACTGAGTGAATGCTTTCTTTAACGAGCCTGTTTTTCCAGTTCTTATCTTCATCAATCACTGAAATGTTATCCCAATCCATCTGGTGTTTTTCCGTCCAACAATGATTGGCAAGATCACTTTTGTCAGTTCGACCATGGGTCACATTCGCTTTATGTTCTTTGAGCCTAGTACCTGTCTCTCTTTTCGATTGTCCTATATATGATTTAGGACAGTCTCTGCATGGTATTTTGTATACCACGTTCGATTTTTCAAGATCGTCAACTTTGTCTTTTGGTCTTGAAAGCGACTTTTTAAGTGTATTAAGGGAATAAAAAGTACACCTTATATTTTGTTTAGACAAAGATCGACGGATTTTCTCACTTGTCCCTCTGATATATGGCAGGTTCATAGAACATTTAGGCTCCTCTTTGTCAGCCTCAGTATTCTGTCTGGGCTTTGAGATTTTCTCGTGACCTTGCGTATGTCTTCTTGTTTATATTCATTGGCCTTTAGAACGCTTGAGATCCTTTTGTACTCATTATCTAGATCATCAAGATTGCTCGTGATAGATTTTGCTCTGTTGAAGAGAGAAGATATGACACTGTTTTTGACACTGTCTAAGTGATGCGAGTTTGCATTCAGGTATTGGTCTGTGTGAGTGGGCTTCCTGTACACTGATACGCTTAGACTTTTATTGGCATTCCTTTGAATCTCAGTGTCAAGGAAGGCTAGTTTTCCATCATTCTCTACCTCTGTAGTGAACTTCAATTTCACATGTAGGGAATTGATGTGCTTATAGAAATCTTCCATCTTGTCCCTCTTCATAATCACGAACACATCATCTACATATCTCTCCCATACCTTTGGTTTCTCAATGTATGAATCAAGGGCAAGAGATTCTTTTCTTGCATAAAGATCTCAGCAACAACAGAAGAGGCAGGTTTTCCCATTGCTACTCCATCTGTTTGTGAGATAAACTTCCCATTGAATTTGAACCAAGTGGTAGTTAAGTCGAATTCTATCATCTCAATCAACTTATCCACCGGTATAGGAGTTTTTTTGTTTAGATCTCTGTCTTTTCGGAGTAAATCACTTATGATTCTCAAAGAGTCCTTAATAGGCACGTTGGTGTATAGCGAGGTGACATCGAAAGATATCATCATTTCATCGTCTTCTATCTCAACATTACGGATGAATTCCGAAAATTCTTTTGAGTTCTTTGCATGTCCCTTTTCTTGATGTAGTGTTTCAAGATTTCCGCAATATACTTTGAGAGGTTTTCTAGTGGTGTACCACTACAGGACACTATAGGTCTGATAGGAAAACCCTCTTTGTGTATTTTGGGAAGTCCATAGAAACGTGGAGCATGAGAATCGGAAGGTTTGATATTCCGATATGTTTCATCTGAAATTATTTTCATGTCATGTAAGCCTTTAATAAGCTTCAGACCTTGGCGCTTAATTTTGTTAGTTGGATCGCATTTCAGATATTCATAAGGACCATTCTCGATGTGCTGGGTGCACTTTTGAATATAGTCCGAGCTGTTGAGAAGAACAGTCGCTCGCCCTTTATCAGCAGATAGGATCTTAATGCTATTATCTTTCCTTAGATCACTCAAAGCCTTCCTTTCTTTTCTAGAAATGTTATCTTTAGGAAGAGCAGAATTCGTTAGGATGGTGCATATTTCTGCTCTTACGCAGGCTCCATCACTTACAGACATGGTATCTGTTTTTTCGAGATAATCTAATTTTCCTTCCACTTCTGCTATTATATCCTTTTTGGGGATATAAGTGGGCGCGAGGCCGAAGTTCAAACCTCGGGACAGAAGAGATCTTTTCGGATGATGAGAGATCTTTGCTGGATAGGTTAATGATCCAGCGATCTTTGTCTACCTCTACATGTGAAATTGTTCACTACAGAGGTAGAGAATGATGGAAAACTAGCCTTCCTTGACACTGAGATTCAAAGGAATGCCAATAAAAGTCTAAGCGTATCAGTGTACAGGAAGCCCACTCACACAGACCAATACCTGAATGCAAACTCGCATCACTTAGACAGTGTCAAAAACAGTGTCATATCTTCTCTCTTCAACAGAGCAAAATCTATCACGAGCAATCTTGATGATCTAGATAATGAGTACAAAAGGATCTCAAGCGTTCTAAAGGCCAATGAATATAAACAAGAAGACATACGCAAGGTCACGAGAAAATCTCAAAGCCCAGACAGAATACTGAGGCTGACAAAGAGGAGCCTAAATGTTCTATGAACCTGCCATATATCAGAGGGACAAGTGAGAAAATCCGTCGATCTTTGTCTAAACAAAATATAAGGTGTACTTTTATTCCCTTAATACACTTAAAAGTCGCTTTCAAGACCAAAAGACAAAGTTGACGATCTTGAAAATCGAACGTGGTATACAAAATACCATGCAGAGACTGTCCTAAATCATATATAGGACAATCGAAAAGAGAGACAGGTACTAGGCTCAAAGAACATAAAGCGAATGTGACCCATGGTCGAACTGACAAAAGTGATCTTGCCAATCATTGTTGGACGGAAAAACACCAGATGGATTGGGATAACATTTCAGTGATTGATGAAGATAAGAACTGGAAAAACAGGCTCGTTAAAGAAAGCATTCACTCAGTTCTATCAACTCCTTGTATCAATCAAGTATCTTACTCAATCCCAGAAATCTGGTTGAATAACATCAAAGTTGCACTGAACGCAATTTTGGCGCCACAAATTTTAGAAATTGAGCGCCAAAAATTCCGAGCTTCCTCGCAGGTCCGGTTAATTTCACACCTTTCGATCCGACCTTTGCAATAAATAGGCAAGAAACCACATTTCTCATTGCCCGATGATGGGAGACGGATCTCTCCCGAAACGTTGCCCAACTAAATATCAAAGGCTTGTCATGATAAGTGGTGACTATCATGTCAAATACAAGAATATCGGTTTGGGGTATACGAAGGAGCAAGTCCACATCAGCAGTAATATAGACAATAACCAGAACCTTTGAAGCTGCTTTGGCATCATGGCCTAATCCAGCTGACTTGTGGTGTCAGAAGCTCAGCGAGGCCACGGTTTGAGTCCAGCCACGGCAGTGTCACTGTCAGGGTCGAGATATCGATTTGTTAACCTACTACTGAAATCCTAGCAACTGGTGCTAAACACACAATTTCACCTTCACTTCACCACCTTTGTAACCAAATAGATCTGTTTGATTGCTTCCAAGCCAAAACAGTAAGTTTAAATTACTATCCCAACGATGCTCATTCCTTTAACGTTACAAAATAAAATCCTTCAGCACTTATGGTAAGCAAGAAGCAAGACAGAGATTATTGAATGCAGATATACTGTAAGTAGAGTGAAACATTATAAAATGAGATTGCAAACCTTTTCTGTTATCCAAGAAATGATTTCATTGATTTCCAAAACAAAAGTCACTCTTCTCTGAGTGAAAATGAGCATCTTCTGTTTATCAGCTGATTCTTGAAGAAGAAGATCCCACAAGCGATGAAGCTCTTCAATTCTTGCCTACAACATGATTAATCAAAGGGTATCATTGATCAGATTAGGGCATTACAGTTAATTAATGCGGAATCAAAAACAAAGAATCACAATGACACAATCATAAATCATGACAAAATGATCAATGAGAAGTTATAGACAGAAACACTAATTAAAGACTTGCAAGCATTGAATCATTGAATCAAAAGAAACAACAATCACTAAATAGTGAATCACAGACATAATCAGTCAATCATCAACCAAAAACATACAATCACTCAATCAAATGAATCATTAAGATACCATCAATCAATCATGCAAATCACATGAATCACAAACAAACAATCACTCAAGCACATGAATCACAAACATGCCATCAATCAATCACATGAATCATAAACATAGAACCAATCGATCACACAAATAAAAAAAAAACAATCAAGCAATCACATGAATCACTTGAATCACAAAAGCATAATCAATCATTTACCTGAATCACATGAATCACAAACAAACAATCACTCAAGCACATGAATCACAAACATGCCATCAATCAATCACATGAATCATAAACATAGAACCAATCGATCACACAAATAAAAAAAAAACAATCAAGCAATCACATGAATCACTTGAATCACAAAAGCATAATCAATCATTTACCTGAATCACATGAATTACAAACAACAATCAACCAAACATATGAATCACAAGGATTCAATCAATCAATCATACTAATCACCTGAATCACAATCATATTCAATCATGATCAAAAACACACAAGATGAAACTTACAGCAACATATTCAGACTCTTCATGTCCATCAGCAATCATAGCATTTCCTGATTCATCGATTCCATCAAGCATGTACCGATTTGCTTGTATTTCTGCTTCAAAGGCAGCATGCTTTTGCAGCTTTACCTGGAATCAATATCAAAGTACCAAATCAACACGATAACAAGGTCATCTTTCTTCAGCAGTTAGCTGTGCAAAAAATCGTTTTTTTCTGCAGGGAATAATAAGTTACCAGAAGATTTCTATTCATTCACTGGGGATATCGCACTTTGTTGACTCTGCTGCGGTCTGCTGAGGAATGTCTGGACTGCACCTGCCACCATCCAATACAATAGTAAAGTCGAAAAGGTGTGGCAAAGCTAGCTAGGTAGCTTTTATTATTAGCATATCCTTCTCTGGCCTAGGCAAATAACAAATCCATCTAAAATCATGTTATTTCACGTGAGAAAAGTAAGAATTGTGTAATAATCTTCGTTTTCCTTTCTCTGTTTTTTAAAATGTGTGATAATGTTTGGCTCAAGAAAAATAGGCCCTTAGGCCAAAACACGAAGCAGTAGCTAAGGCCTCTAAAAACAGCTGCAAAAAAGCAGTTGAAAATTAAACCAGGTTTGCCTTAAACACTATTTTACAAACTGCATAGCTTCAGAATTAATTTATAGATTTCAAACCTGCAAATTCGTTGGATCTTTGAATGATTCATCTGACGCAGTTTGCAATCTTTCGTTGATCCAAGCTTCGACCTCGTCCGCATCTCTCTTGAACTGAAAATATCTTTTTGCATCCTCGAGACGCTTTCTTCTTGCCAAAGTCGCAGCTTTAAAATCAGAATAACGTTGAAGGACTTGAGAACGACGGTTCTGGATATCTTCAACGGTTTCTAAGAGCTTGATTTCTCTGTCAGAAATAGCAGAGGTCGACATCACGTCCATGTCGGCCATTTTGCACTTCAGGAATTGCTCGCAAGAAGCCAACACCCAAGGACGCTTCTGATTGGCTAAATGACTAGCATTATGTATTTTGGCTTTGTTCTTTATTCTTTTGTTCTTTGTTTTGCTGATTAATCGCCCAAGGCGTTTATTAAATTTCTACATTCTTTTGAGCCCCATCAAACATAATTTTGCAAACATTTAAAAGTTTGCTTGTCAAACACATTATATCACCGTTTGACCACGTCACAAAACTTTGCGTGAGAAATTTTTTGGCTACGACAAGCAGAAAATTTCTTTGAAAGTCTTATAAAGCATCGTGTCCTGCAAATCCTACTTGTTAAGCAAGGTTTTGCGAGCAAAGTGCTGTGGCGTCGTGGTGTCAGAAGCTTAGTGTGGTCAGGGTTCGAGCCCAGCCACGGTAGCGTCACAGCCAGAGTCGAGGACAAACCATTAGGTGCAGCGCGTCTCCCAAAATCAAGAAAATTAAAAAATTAAAGTAAAAATTGTCAATTTTACCTTCGAACAGAAGTATTGAAGTCCGAGATTTAAAAACGTCACGCATGCGCAACAAAGTTTTTCCCACAATTGCCTGAATTACTTGAAGAAATTCTATCAGTATTAAGACGATGAATTTATAATTGATTCAGTGTGTGAGTCGGAAGCTGGCGGGATATCCAAGCGTAAGCACATGGTCTGGGGGCCGGATAGTCCCACCCCTTTGGCTGGCCGAAGATTCACGGGAGAATAGCGATTTCCTGTAAAGGGAACCACCGTAAGATGCGACGCCTCAGCCACATTGTCTCGGCATTGTGGATGCAAGTGGGGAGCATTCATCTCCAGCACTGAGCAATGTTTTTGCTTTTCAGCAAGGGACCGTTATTACGTTCCTTTCAACTGCCTTGTTTTGCTTGGTCTCATTCTCAAAGTTTGTTGCCACTGTCGAAATCAGATACAATGATTGATATTCAATTAAAAAAGTCAGTCTGCATTTTTTAATTCATTTCAGTATCAAAAGAGTTTGAAATTTTCATGTGCCAGGCATCACGGGCAGGATAGCTAGTCTAAATATACTAAAATTTTTTCAAGCATTTTTATTGTTGCATTGAAACCCGTAAAGTAACAAGTCCGTTCTTGTTGAAATCATTTTGTTTCTTTGGCAGCTGAGTTTTGGAAAAAATGAGGCTGAGATTCTTAATTTTCAAGATGTTTTGTCCACCAAGGGTTGTGTGTTGGAGTAAGATAAAAGCTTGTCTGTTCTTTTTAACGATTCTATATGAGATCTCACGAACTGCTCAATGCCCAAGAAAGGTCAAATGTTTGTATATGCTTAGAAATATGGTTAAAGTTGGTGTAAATTAGCTTCGGCTACAAAAAAAACAACTGAAAATAAAGAATGTAAAAAAAAACAGCAATATAATACGCAGTTTTTCACATGAAACTTCAGAAAATACAAAGTTTTGACAGTTAGAAAAACGCCTTTTTTCTTCCTTGATGTTAAACATTTCTAAAATTTCCTTAAACCCTGAGGGTCTCTAGACTAGATACCCCATATGTTTCTTAAGCATGCAACTCAATAAGAAAAAGGAAAAAAAGCACGAAAGGTACCATAATCATTATCATTATCATTATCACTTAGAAAAATTGTATCATCCATAAAATCTTGTGCATTTAAATCATTTTCTATTTTGCATTTGTTACTATAATATATACAGTTAAAAAGGATTAAAAAAAAAACATGGCATACAGTATATATATATATAATGAAATTATTACTTCGTCTTTAAAACAAGATGTAAATAGCGTCCACTTGGGTTATTATAATTTCTTTTTAACGTGATTTCAGCTATAAATGGTCCCAGACCCTTTAATGTTTCACCATCGACCGATATGACTTCTTGGCCTCGTTTCAGTTGCTTCGTTCTGCAAGCTGCATATTGATCACCTTCCTAGAAGAGGAAAGATCGGCAATCGTGATTCTGCAGCAGAAGAAGGCTTCAAACTCAATGTTCAAGGGGGAGCTTATTCGAAGGGGGGTTATTCGAGAACTGAGGCCTATTCAAATTACAACTGACTTGCTAGGGTTTTTTCAATATACAGAACATATTTGTCAAACTAATGACAAAATGTGATGTGGTGTGATACAAATTTTCGCTTTGCGTCATAGATAAGAGTATAGCCATGTCCACACACCTAATATGTCTATGGCTAAACTAGAGGACTTAAGCTGTGGCTGAACTAGGAGACTTGTCACGCACAACACTGTATTCGGCGTATCTCCACGGGTGGCTAAACTTGCGAGTGACAAGCGAGCGACATATCCCCTGAGTCATTTGCATGTTGCGGAGACACGAAATGTTTCTATTGTCTCCCAGAAACATTTGCGTGTCTCTTGCTATAAATTTTGTCGCGCGCTAGAATGTTTCCGAGGTGGCTAAACTGAGAGACAACGAGGGGACATCAATGTCACGCGCTATATGTTGACACAGTAGCTTATGTGGATGCTTACTTATGAGTGCTAATGTGGTTTGCTTTGCTGAAGCAAGGTGGCTTCTTAAAAACTTCAGCCTGCCTCTGTAGAAGGTGCTTTTTCAAGAGGGGAACTTAGTCGAAAGAGGATGCTCAGTCGAACTATTATTTACTTGATCCACTGTTCTTAGGCCCTGACCAAACGATCAAACATTGTTGGTCCAACCTTTGAGATTTGCTTGTTAAGCAACATTTTTTGGTTGTGTGAAGCAAAAAATGTTGTTGAAGTTTTTCAAAAACATCACGCTACAAAGTTTGTTACTTTTACTTGTCAAGCAATGTTTTTGGACGTGGCCAAACGGTCAAACATTTGTTGTAAAGCAAATTGAAAATGTTGGACCAACAATGTTTGGTCGTTTGGCCAGGGCCTTAGATTGGGTACATCTTTATATCTCTGGAAAGTCTGTCTTTTCACCTCCCAAGCATTTTTTACACTACAAAGGTTCAGTGCAAAGAAATAACGAAAGAAATAATTCAATTCAACATACCAGAATCTCTTTAATCTGAACTCCCCGTTCACCATTTTGAGTTGCTTCCAAAGTGATACCAATCTCAGGTCGATATTTCTCCAATTGAACATTGATTAATTTGTTGTCATTAAAATTGAAATATTCTTCACTTCCATAACCAGAACTGTTCTCCAATTTGTCATCATGGATGGTGTAATGAAGACGGTCCTAAATAAATAAAATCATAACAACAATAAATAAATAATGGGTAAAACATAAATAATCATTATCATGATTGAAACGACATGGACATGTATGTCTCAAGCCTTCAACAACTGTTTTTATAAGTCAGATATTTCACTTTCTCCTCTCTCAAGAGGGCTAGAGATTCAAACGACCAAACATTGTTTGTCAACTATTTTAAATTTGCTTCTCAAGCAATGTTTGAACGCCTGGCAACGTCACAAAGCAGTGTTTGACAAGCATAGAAACATTTTTGCTTCACTCAAGCGTATATATATGTTTGGCGAGCAATGTTTTGCAACGTGGCCAAACATTAAAACATTTTCCTTGATAAACAATGTTTGATCGTTTGGCCAGGAAATTGTAGGCAGGTTACTTGCTGCTTTCTGAAGAGGACTGAAGACAGCTAAGTAACTTTTCCCCTAAAGCAATGGTTGGTTTGCTGAGCCCTGGTAGATAGGGACACCCTGTCTTCTCATCCCACCTCTTGGAACCGGCCAACGGAAAAGGTATGAGAAGACATACATCTAACTGTCTGATGATAGGAAAAAGGATTTCCCCCAAACATTTTTCTAATGAATATGAAAGGCTTGTCATGGTAAGCGGTGATTATCATGACTAATACTTTGTCAGAAACCTTGACAAGGGCAAATATTTTTGCTATGGATATCAAGGGTGTTCGTTCAGGAATATAATTCTAGAAGCAAAAGCTGCAGCCATATCGGGAGTTGTTTAAGGCTGCCTCAAATCCTTGTTTCCTTTAACAACTTTTGCCTACTTGCAAACATGATCTCCAAATCGACAGGCCACATATAAGGTTCTGGCCAAACGATCAAACATTGTTTGTCAAACATTTGAGATATGATTGTCAATCAAAATGTTTGATCTTTTGGCCACATCACAAAACATTGCTCGTCAAGCATTTTTTTCGTGATACAAGCATAGAATGTTTTCAAAATTTTTCAAAAACATTGCTGGAGGAATTCTGTATGCCAAGCAATGTTTTGTGACGTTGCAAAATGGTCAAACATTGCTTGTAAAGCAAAATCTTAAATGTTTGAGGAAAAATGTTTGATCATTTGGCCAGCACCTAAGACATAGCCGTTAGAACCCTTGACCTTTGTAAACGAAAAAATATTTCTCGAGACAAATAAAAAGTCAGTAATTACCTGTATTCTTGGGCTAATGCTTGAAAAATCGAAATCATCCATCGAAGATAAATCACTTTCCGCTATACTCGTTTGATGCTGAAGCAGCTTTCTCTCTGAACCATCATTTTTATCATCAATATCGCTTTTCTTTTCTGTTATTTCTGCATCATCCTTTCGGTTAATATTTGTTTCAGTTTTGCTACTGGAAATATCACTGTTTATTCTTTTACGTCCAATATTATTGTTGTTGTTTTTCTTTATAATCTCAGATAAATATTCACTCTTTGGTTCCTCTGGTCTTTGAAACTCAAATATACTCCGTAGTTTATTAAATGTTGATTTTAAATGATCGTATTCGGTGTCGTGTTCGTTTTCGCGCACACGATTAGTCGTGCCGGGGTTAACATGTCTCAAAGGGCGTAAGAAATTGTCACGTTCGTCGTCTTGCACATGATTAGTCATATCTTGATTAGTTTTTCTCAGAGGAGGAGACAGATTATCGTGCTCATTTCCATGCACACGATTTGTTGTGTCCTTATTAAGTCTTGACGGGTGTAATAATTGATTTCGTTCATCTTCGTGTACACGATAAGTCGTGTCTTGATTAGTCTTTCTGAAAAGATCCGGCACATTTTCATGTTCACTCCCCTGCATGCGATTAGTCGTGTCTTGGTTGAAGCGACTCAAAGGGCGCGACAACTCATCACGTTCCACTCCATACACACGATTAGTCGGGTCTGTATTATACTTTTTCGAAGGGCGTATCAATCCAGTTTCTCTATGGATAAATTCGTCATTATTTTCAATATTATTTGTTTCATAATCTATAATATTAAATCTTCTATTTGGTAAATTTCTATCTGGCAGATGTAAGATGGTTGCTGTGTCACGTGTCTCATCATTTGCATAATTCAATTCAATAGATGAATGCCCTCTCATCAGACTATTGTCGTCTTCAGATTGCATTCTGGAAGGAACTTCTTTATTTTCGTTTTTGAGTTCCATATCTGAAGCGCTTTGTTTATTTTCGTTGTTTAAAGAATCGACCATGTTACGCTGGACTGTAACGTCACGTATTCTTGTAGCTGCAGGTTTGAATACCTCGCTAGCTATTGGTTGCTGATCTTCTACGTCAGCTATGTCGTACCTTTGCCTTCTGCTACCAGTTACAGCAACACTAACAGGTTTAAATTCATTGTAATTCTTGAAGTTGACATCTTTGCTTAGGCCATTTTCAAACTGGGCGTCCTCGCTTTTTCTATGAGCCTCGCCCATTGCAAACTTTGTTGGCGTATCTTGCATTCTGATTGGCGCAAATTTCAAAGGAGTGAAAATTTCATTCTCGTCTTCGGCAATCTCTGGTTCTTCTTCGAATTCGAATTCCAAATCATCAACGAATCCATTATCATAATTATAATAATTATCAAGGAGTGATACCTCTGGTATTTCTTGCTGTTCAGGAGTTGTATTTCTATCATTGGCGAATGACACAGCTGTACAACTACCATCAATATCATCCCGTTCGTGGACAGCAGTATAGTCTTCAGAATCATATGGCAGTACTGCAGGTTCATTTGGGGAATTTCCCCTTTTATAAATCTCTCTAGCTGAAGCGGATTTTTTAGACCCATTAATTTGCATAGACTCAATCCCAGAATTCAACTGGACATCAACATCTCTTCGAAAACCAACTGACGTATCAATTTCATTTGCCGCCATTTCTGCTAACACTTTCCTTTCCTCGATTCTCTCTTCATGCGTTCGAGCAGCTATAGTTTCATAGGCATTGTCATCATCATCATCAGAATTATCATTATTTGAATTTCGAGCCTTGCTTACTAGCAAAGAGTTAGTACCACTGGTCGAACGCTGATCATCACCTCTTCCAAACGGACGAACTGACATCTCCTTTCTATCTGCCTTTATTTCTGTTAATACTATCTTCTCAATTTCTTTTTCACGTAGACGCAAATCTGAAACATCATCATCATGGTCACCGCCATCATCATCATCTTTATCATGATTGTCTTCATCATAACTTGCATTAGAAAAACCAAGAAGAGCATTTCTCATTAACGACATACCTAGAGGATCCGGCTCGGTAGACATTGGTTTCCCATGCCCTTTACCGTTGAAATCATCCTTCTCAGCTTTCTGGCTGTCTTTACTCTCTTTGAACACAGCTTCTTTATAAGGCACAATTTCCTCTGCGACAATGCCATCATTTTCCGAGAGTCTACCATTCTTAGCCTTTTCCTCAAAGGTCGTTTCTCCAACCATTGATTTATTGATTGAAGTTTCTTGGATATCTAGAAATCCACTGTCTTCAATGGGCCGAAAAGGTTGCTCGTTGTTAAATGACATTCCACTATCATTCTGAACATCTTCTTCGTCGTCTTCGAAGCTGAGATCCTATCAACAAAGAAGGATTCGATTTAAAATAATTATCAGGAAAAGACAAATTATAAAAAAATTTCAGGCTTAGATATATGTATTTTTGAATTCTGCTTTTAATACTGGCCTAGTCACTTCTTCAATTATAACTGCACGCTTTTTATTTTGTAAAGAATCTAGCTCAAGGCACAGTTCAAAAGTTCCTTATTTTTTACTTTTGACTGAATAGTAGTACCAAAAGTTCCTTAATGGTTCCTTAACTTTAACTGCATAGTTAGTTGCATGACAAGTTTAAAGGGACATTTTCATGTCAGCAAAGCCGGAAAACACTAAAGGAAACAATTGATACAAACGTAACATATATAGAATTTATTTGAGTTTGACTGCAAATTTATGAAACTGGATTCCAAATGCTTGATTATTTTCAGTTATAAAAATATTCAAAGTTCCATTTAGGAACATTATCTTAAGCGGAATAAGTTCATTAAATTTTTCGGCCTTCTACAAATAGGTTTTTTATTAAGTGGTTCTTAATAAAAAATGCTTAGATTTGTGAATTGTTTTCCTACTTTGTCTCTCCTCTTTCAAATTTCTTGGTCTGACCGTTTCACAATGATTATTGTCGCAATTTTGCTACTCAAAAATAGAGATAGCAAGTAACGTAGAAATAACGACTGCTAAAAAACTGACCTCAATAACAGGATGATCTTCGGTACAGTAAGTTTCGTGTTTTGTTACAACATCTTCATGAACCATTGGTGGTGACTGCATGCTCATGCTTATATTATTTGAAGGACTCAATAATGTCTCGTTGTCATTCTAAAAAAAAGGAATTGATGAATTTTAATCCACGAAAATACAGACGACAGTAAACAATTTAAATAATAATTATATACGCCTAAGAAAGACCCATTTGGGTGGCGTAAACATTACTCAATTTTCATGTTATACGAGCAATTTAAACAAAGAGCAAAAGAGATAAAAACACAGGAAAGTAGGATGCAGCAAAGACAGTTTCCATCGTGTCATCTGCCAAAGGTTTCTGTAGCCCACCTCCGCAACTATGGTCGCGGACAGATCGTCTAACAAGATGAAACGGGCAACAACGACGACAATAATGATGATGCTGATGGTGATGATAATGATAAGGATGATGATGATGATGATGATGATGATGATGATGATGACGGCGATGAATGATGATGATTGTGATGAGAACGATTGTGATAATCAGTAGCATCAGTCAACAAAATGAAATTAACAAAAAAAACAAAATCATTTGATACCTGTTGACTAAATTTTTCTGTTCCATTAGACTCCTTTTCCTGGTGTGCTTTGCGCATGCCTGGCGGCCTTTCTCGATGCAAAAGAATTCTCCTATTTTCAGGAGACCATGTTTGAGGTGGGCTTTGATCCACAGAGTTTTCCTTAAAAAACGACACAAAAAACATCATAACTATCAAAATGAAGCGAATTAAGATATGCTGTGAAAACCTGCCAATAAACACAAAAAATTTAAAGCAATTCTCTGAGTGGTTCTTAAATCTTCTCCAAATATGAAAGTGATGAGGAATACCAAAGCCCATAAAAGTGGACAAGCATGATAAGTGAACATACAGGAAATCATTCCAGTAATCTCCAAGCTATTTAGAACAAGGCATTGGACATTTTACGTTTCTAAGACAAGAGATTTCAAGTCCTTTTAATCGCTAAGCCGCTAGTTCTTTTGTTGGCTTGTACAGTAGTACAATAGCCAGTACTGATTTATAATAAGATCCTGACGAATGGCGCCAAAAACACCATTTCACTTTCACCTTCAATAAAATATCCACGTTCAAAACCAGGTTGAGACCTGATATATACCAAAAGATCACAGGTTCGAAACCTAGTCCTGATTATCTGAGCAATGTTGTAGAAAAACAAATTAACGTACAATTACCTTGACTGCATCTATTTCTTTCTCCAAAACAAGACGATCAAAAAGATCAACATCTTGAGGGAAAATCAAACATCTGATATCACTGAATAAAGACATCTGAAACAGAAATAATACCGAAACATTAAAACAATATCAAAGTAATTTACATCAAATTATACAGATACTGTAGAAGATTTCAAGATACATTTCTCTAAGGCCTTGGCCCAACGATCCAACATTGTTGGTCAAATAACTGGAATTGGGTCAAGATAGGCAGACGGTTTCGTGACCTCACAAAGCTTAGACGTCGCTATGGAGTTGTCACCGTTTCACAGAATCGTGCAAAGCAGAAAGACACTTCGACTAGCAAGGTCCAGAGTTAAGGATGATATTTCTATGCTTGTTGGAAGAAATCGGAGAGAGGTTCAAAGCAGCGTGTTAGAGGAGGCTCCATCATCGAAGGTGCTGTGGCTTCCTGGTGTAATCCAGATGACTCGTGGTGTCAGAAGCTCAGTGTGGTCAGGGCTCGAGCCCAGCCACGGTAACTTCACGGCCAGGGTTCAGGTCTCGATTAGTTAGCCTACTACTGAGATCTTAGCCACTGGCACTAAAACACCATTTCACCTTCACCTTCACCCTTACTGCTTGAGGAAAGAAGACAGGAGAAAGAAAGAAAGAAAGCTGTTTAAGATATTGAATCCAGAATAATATGATGCTGAAACAGCCATCTAAGAGTGAAGTCTAAGAGTGAAAATTGCTTCGAAGATTGTTGCTCCCAAAGGCAGAAGGTCTGGCAGACCTGCAAAATCTGCCAACAAGCCTACAGCTTTTAGAATACTATCAAAAGAACAAAAAGGAACAAACATGAATTCCAAGCCTACCAAGACTATCAGAAAGGAATATGAGCCAATCATAAGCTTAGATTACGAACCTTTTCTGGAGTGTTTAGAAAATGAAATAAAGTGATAACGAGGCCTTCCACGTGGATTTCTTCTTGCCCATATTCACTGAGATAGTACTTCAATGTTTTCTGCTCATTGTCGGACAACAATGACCTCGCTTTCACGTCAATCAAGCGTTGAAACGGGGCTATAACAGCTGATTGGTGGAGGAGCTGTGATCCAGCGATTCCTTGGCGAAACATTGATTTCTGTAATAAAAAGATCAGTGACCATTAAATCACAATAGTAATCACTCATCACATCAGCAATACGTAATCAATTCTAGTCATTTCAAACATCCCTGATCGCCGAAAACAAAGTTAAAATAGAGTTAATATATTCGAGTTTATAAAGGCAGTTTCTGACAGAATATTAGACATGATAATCATTGCTTATCACGACAAGCCTTTGATTTTTATTAGGGCAACGTTTCGGGAGAGATCCTTCTCCCATCATCGGACAATTTTACTATTACAATGTGGTGATAACATTGAGGGTAGAGTAAAAATATACGAGCTTATAAAGGTTGTTTCTGACACTGTATTAGACATAATAATCATTGCTTATCATGACAAGCCTTTGATAATATACTTATCAGAGAGAAACATTACGGGAGAGATCCTGGACGTATGATAGAACTGGGTGAACGTATTCTTGGACGACTGTTTTTCCAGTTCTTATCTTCACCAATCACAGACAGAAACGGCATTAATGATTCACGGAATCAATGATCACTGATGAATCGCTAATCACATCGCAAGTTAAAGGTGTGACGACCTTAAAGGAAAAGACTATAGTTACCTCTGGGAATGAATTTCCTAAGTTGGAAGCCAGTGACATCACACTCGACGACCTACGAGTTGAAATAGAAGGAATTAGAGTTGTGCAGTTGGAGCTTAGTCCAATGTAAATGGATCGAAAAAAAATTTGACAGATCGAGATGACTGGCTTATAGTTGATTCCAATACGAAAGGTCTTAGGACATGTTTAGTACGCCTGCTATCACAATCTTGAGGCAATCAAAAAAGAGTTCCTTATTATTTTAACTTTATCTATCGGTCTCAATCAGATATTTTTAAGTCAATCAATCAAACCAATAGAACAATCAGTTTAATCAAATCCTTTCAATCAATACAATCAATGAAATCAACAGAACGATCAGTTTAATCATTCAATCAAACAAAATAATACAAAGATCTCTATACCTTGATATAGCTTTATCATCAAGCCATTCCGTTTTTTCAAGCACTGTTCTTGAGTAAGGTATCTTTCTCACATCTCTTAATATGATGTTCATCATTTTATTTGATTTTAAAACTCTAACTGCATCTCTGTGATTGATCTCCGAAAAATCGATTCCATTTACATCCAGGATTTGATCACCAACCTTAAAAGTAACAGAAAATAACATTGTATTGCTAAAGGCATGTTTATATGAATAAAATTATCTCGCCTTCCAGCCATTAGCAAAAAAGTGAGTAATCATAATACATATAATCGTAAAAATAATAAGCCTATAACAACTGTTTGCGAGGGAAGGTGGTGAAATGGTGCACCGTATTCTCCCTAATAGCCTTGGAGAGGGGCACTTATTAGAGAGCGCTCTTTAGAGAGAGCAGCTTACTGACGACTATTTTGATGATTTGCTGGTCTCTACCTGTCTTTATAGTATTTGGGAGTAGCTCACTGGAGAGGGGGTGCTCATTTAAATATTTGCCCCAAAAGGGGTGCTCATTTTAGAGGACACTCATTTACATAATGATACTTACTCTGATCCCAGATTTTTCCGCAACATGATTTCTATCAACTGATGATACATATATGCCTAGCCCATATTCCCAACCTCCTCTGATCTTCAAACCAAGACGGAACCAGCGGTAAACATGCAAAATTACCTAAAGAAAAAACAAAGCTAAAATCATAGTTACTATGCTCAAATTAACTTGACCACATAATTGAAAAACCAATCAATTGTTTAATCACTCAATCACTCAATCACTCAATCACTCAATCTTTCAATCATTCAATCTTTAAATTGTTCAATCAATCAATCAATCAATCAGTCAATCATCAATCAATCATTCAATCATTTAATCACTCAATTGCTCAATCACTTGTTCAATCATTCAGTCATTCAGACATTCAATCATTGAATCATTCAATCATCCAATCACTCAATTATTCAATCACTCAATCATTCAATTGCTCAATCATTGAATTGCTCAATCACTCAATTGCTCAATTTCTTAATTCAATTCAATTCAATTCAAATTTATTTGTAAAATACAAGTTTACAAAAGAAAATTTAAGTATAAAAATACTTGTATTCTTAATCATTCAATCATTCAATCAATCAATCACTCCGTCATTCAATCAGCCAATCACTTAATCAAAAAACTTACCCTTCTTTCATTCTCATCCTGCAGTAATCTTACATCACCATGGCTTCTACCCCTATTTGATCTTCTTTCATTTCTACCAATATTTAACGGAGGTGAGCATGGTCTTCCCCTAACGTCGACCCATTGATATTCAACGTGAGCTTGTCTTGAATCAGGAATTACACGGATGAGAAGATCAGCATTTTCAATTTCTTACTTTGCTGTATTAGCTTGGAAAAATGAAAATAATACTAATTAATTTGCAAAGAATTTCTGTTTGGTAATTCAACTGACTGAATTCATTTGTGGTCACTGAGCGTACCATTGTAGTTTGACCTTTTTAACATCTGCCTTAGGGGGTGAGGGGTGTGGTTATAGAAGAAAACAATGATGAAGGTGGTGAAGGTGAAATGGTGTAGTTAGCGCCAGCTGCTAGGGAGCACCAGACTGCCAGATGAGGATCTCAGTAGAAGATTAACTAATGGAGACCTTCACCCTGGCAGTGATGCAACAAGCTGAGACTCCATCCCCAACCTCACTGACCTTCAACACTACAAGCCAGCTGGATTAGACCACAATGCAATAGCACCTTTCGATTGATCATTTTTCCACAAAAATAAATTTTGCCCCCAACACTAGTTGCAAATTGCCTGCAGCCCAGTCTGCAGAGTTTGAGTTGGGAACCTGTTTGCTCTCCCCAAGATCTTGTTGAAATGGTGCACACTCTGCAGACTGGCCTCCAGCTAATATTCTTAAATATTTTCAATTTACCTGAACTGCAGTACCATGATCAATAGTCTGAAAATTGTGTTCATTGAGTTTGACGATCTGATCTCCAACACTTAAATTCATTTTTTCAGCCAAAGATCCTTCTTCAACAGATGAAATGAAAATACCAAGACCATGTTCAGAACCTCCTCGAATGCTGAATCCAAAATCCTGATTCTTGCTGTCTCGTTTCAAGGAAACAAAATGAGTTTTAGAATTGTTGTTTCTAGGTGATTGTGTAGATTGAGGAGTTAACGATCTTGTGCTGCCTGATAAACTGTTTGTTTTAAAAGTGACTGATTTTTGTTTTGGTCGAGTTTGCAAAGGGAGGGATTGGGAGTATACGTTTCTACTAGCATGTCTATCTTTAGTTTGTAGGACAGGATAAGGGTTTGTGTATGAGGAGGAAGCATTATGACCCCGAGGGCTTGAATACGCTGAATTACGACTGTTATTCCTTGAATTAACCGATGTCCTGTCTCTTCTATCATCTTGTTCATAAAAAGCATTATAATTTGAAGTTTTCATCCACAATTGAAGGAAATGCTCGCGCTCTCTGATAGGTAGAATCGCCAATAAATACGGCACAACCTCTTGTTTTCCTGCTGTAGTCAGAAGCCGCCTCAACGACAAAACAAATTTTCTTCGATCCCTGCCATCTTGAAATTGGCATAAAATATCAATGAAGTGTTGTCTCTCTGACTCTGTCAAGCAGTAAATTATCGTATCATGAAGCAAACGCATGTTTTCCGCTTTCTCCTGTTTATCGGCCATTTTGTTTTTTAGTGTTGTCAGGGTTTAGGCCCTTCGCTTCGCCAACTAAACAAAGCCAACACTACAGCACTAATCAGCTTCATTCATGTTGATTCTATTGTATGATGAAGTTCAATCCTGAATGCAAAATGTTTTAATCATGAATTAATAATATCTTAAAACATAGCAATGCTGTCGCAATGTGCGAAGGATGGCGGTACAACGCTTACCAAAGAGTGTTTGCAAGAATTTGCAACAATGAAACAATGATTTCACAAATGAATCCATGTCCAGCAGTGCAACAGCTGCAGCAAAACTGATTATGATCATGATTATCATGATTATCACAATAATCATGACCATGACGATGATGATGATGATGATAACCATGATTATCACAATGATCATGACCATGACGATGATGATGATGAAGATAACCATGATTATCACAATGATCATGACCATGACGATGATGATGATGATGATGACCATGATTATCACAATGATCATGACCATGACAATAACGACAACGATAATGATAATAACATGCTGAATCTGACAGTGATGATGTCAATGATTATGATAATGATGATTTTGGTGGTGTTGCTGATCGTAATTTCGTTCACTCGAATCTCGCGAGCACTTTCACCTTCAGTTCTGGACAGCAATGGGCCGTTCTCGATTCCCAAATTTGCATATATAGTTATAAGATTTTGTGTCATTTTCAAAAAAGAGAACGGAGAGAGCTTGTGGCGTAATAGAAATTCTGGCATAAACTTGCATCAACTCGATAAACAAAACAAAGAATCTATCTCCCGACCTAATTGCCAATGAGTAATCACCACTAATAGCTATTTTAACAGTTGATTGCCATTCGAAAACATGTTTATGTCGACTTTCACGTGCAGTCCATGTAAATTACGCCCAGCCGTGATTTTCGCTCAATCATAATCAATGTATTTAAAATAGTATTCCATAGTCATAACTATATCAGCCTGAAAAATGTTTATTGAAATTTGAGGACAGATCTCCAGTAAATAAATACTAATATGATCCATATGTATTCTTTTCATGGTACTCATTTGCTTTTATGCACCTGCGGACCGCGAAAGCATATAAAAGTAAACGAAACTATTGAAATTGAAGACTAAAAAATGAAAAACTTTATTGAAGGACATAAACGGATAGAGTTGTTACGATCAATGATTCGAGTATGAAAACATGAAAATAAAACCAAACGATCATAAAAATATTGAGAGTACCGTGAAACGGGGATCGAACTCAGACCTCTAGTTTAAGAAAGCGGTGGTTTAGACCAGTTCGCCACAGTAGAAAATGCTGCTAATTGATGTTTATTGTAAATTAATTGCTTTTTGCTAATGATATCATTAATGCCGACACTTACGGCGACTTCAAAGTTAATCTATTGTTACATTTTGGCAAAAAAGAGCGTCTTAGGTCTCTCTCTCTCTCTCTATACCTGTATCCGTGACATCGCATCTACCACATAATGTGCTCTATATTGTAATAGCATCCTTCGCCATCTGTAAAGATGTGGCGTTTAACCGCCATACAAGATGCTACACTGCAACATACTGCTTTGAAAATCGTCTTTCTGCGCATGTATCGTCTATCCACCTCAATAGAAAAGAATACACATTTTCAGCACTTTTCAGAAACTTTCAAATCATTATACAAATAGTAGACTTTATAGGTAACTACTATTTTAACACAAATTCGCAAAGCAATAAATTACCAATAAATAAGTCTATGACTTTAAATATCAATTTTATTTCACATTTTTCTGTATATTTATCTGAACACAAAATAAACACAATATATTTGACTGCAACACAATTCTGTTCTATGTCATTAAACTGCTGCAAATTGACCCATGATTTATGTATCAAATGATAAAGAATAAAGGGCAAGATCACATACGGTTGGGCTTATGCATTCTAATCTGTAGGTGAGATAGTACAAAAAGAGTGTAAAGGAGAACGTTATTGAGCTAAGAAAGATTTTGGTCAAGTCAGGCCAGGTCAGGTCAGGTCGGATCAGGTCAGGTCGAGTCAAATCAAGTCAAATTAGCTCAGGTCAGGTCAGGTCAGGTCAGGTCAGTTCAGGTCAGGTCAGGTCAGGTTAGGTCAGGTCAGGTCAGGTCAGTAAAGGTCAGGTCAGTAAAGGTCAGGTCAGTAAAGGTCAGGTCAGGTCAGTAAATGTCAGATCAGGTCCAGTCAGTTTGAGCAGGTCGGGTCCGGTCAGGTCATGAAGGCAGGTAATGAAGACTGGGAATGTTACTTTAGATCAGAGAAAATAATGAAGATAAATGACAAACACAGGGTAAGAAAGCGGACAGGTTTACCAAAGAATGTGCTCCTCTGCGGATGGGCTTATGTGCAGCAGTTTACAGCATATTTATTTAAACACGCAAATACAATTATTTCAATTTGAACACAAGTATAGAATCATTAGTTGCATAATTTGCATGAGATTATATAAAGTACATATCTTTGCATAAATTAGCATGAATTTGAATAATTTATAAATTCAAAAATGTCCTTGATGAGAAGCCTCTTTCTGTAGGCAATTACTTGCTGTATCACGTGATGATGATGATGCTGATAGGTAATACGATACTGCATTTTGAGATGTGGGTGCATCGTTATAAAACTGTGACCTCGTATGCATGTCGTGTTCAATTTGAGAGGATACTTGAATATGAGGCGCTATCTGACTGACCCCAGCTCCAAATGGTGTCGGAGAGGGGGCAGGAGTTAATGCACCATAATATGAATTGGAGATCATGGGGTGATAGATTGATGGACAGTAACCAATTGAAGACGTTTGTTGTGAGTTGCCTTGTATCATTTGAGGTAAATAAGTTGGGCCACTATAAGGACCAAGATGACACCTGAACGTAAAGGATAATTTTATTGTATAATTAGAAGTATTTGTTTGGAAATTCTAAGGGCTTCGTTACTGCCCTGTTTACTTAATCTGAAGTAAATAGTTTTTGAGTTGTTCAAAGCTTCGAATTGCGATAAACAGCAGAAACATTTTCGGGCATACTTGAAAACTTTTTCGTTTGACACTCCTCAGAGTATGAACGTCAGAAACAGACCGAAACAATAAACCGAGGCAGAACTTATACCCAGATGTTAATTTGAGATAATCGAAATATTTGTTAAACATTTGAAATTTTCTTCGCAAGCAATGTTTGACTGTTTGGCCACGTCACAAAACCTTGTTTGTCAAGCAGAATTAAGCAAGATTTTTTCGCAATGCTTTTGAGAAATTTAAAAAACATTATTTGTTTGACTCAGGCAAAAAATATTGGACGGACATTCTGCAATTCTGCAAAAAGTGATTCGTTGATGCAATCTGTGGAGTTGCTTCATGTTAGTGTGAATTAGTGTTTATCACTATGGTATTAAATTAACGTAAAAAAATGTACAATTACAATTACAATATGGCCAAACGGTGAAAAATTTTGCTTTGTATGCAAATTCAAATGTTTGACAAACAATGTCTGATCGTTTGGCCTGGGTCACGCAAAAATTGATGCATAAGTGATAGGCAGCAAATAAGTAGAAATTATGAAACGACTTACCCATGCATCATGGCAGATGTTGGTAATCTTTGACGTTTGTGAGTTGCAATATAAGATGAGGCTGCCGTTGATTCTGTTGATTTCCGTTTCCTTTTTCCTGGCGCATCACGCAAATTTAAAAATGACTGGAATAACTATGAGGAGAAAGGCAAGGAAATTGTCAGCTGTTGGTCCAGCAAGAGGTGACTCTAAATGTATAATGGGCCTTAGAAACCTTGAACAGCAAACTTCTTTAAGTCACGTCATACCTTTGGACGAGACGACGCTAGGATTCGTGCTAATGCGTTATGCGGAGAGGAGCTTGTTTCATACAAGCAAGTAAGCAAGCAAAGCAAGCAAGCAAGCAAGATCATAGAGCACTGTATAATACTGTATACCCCTAGAAATCTTCAATATTATAGCTCCATAATGCCTTGATGACTCGGCTACGCCACCTAGATGATTATTCTAAAGCCAGGCGCAAAACGTGCCAACATTTATGTTAAGAAAAGATCATCTGTAGATGACGTCAGCAATCCAAAGCATCTCAGATGTTGTGATGCTACGGCAAGCCGTACAACCATGTTGGCCTATTCTCTGCCAACATGTTGGCCAAAATTGTTAGCACGGTTTGCGCCCGCCTTAATCGAAGCTTTAACTGAACTACACCTCAACACCAGATGATGTTTTGGAATAAAACTAGCATAGCAGATACCCCCTGCAAACGTAGGGCATCAGATCAGTTATTAAAGGAAAAGACAACAAGTTCAGGGGGATAGTATTCGTTGTTTGATTGCCTTACCTGCTGTTGAATGACAGTTGGAAGATGATTCTGAACTGCTTTCAAATAATGAACGGTTAGCTCTAGAACCTGCAAAAGAAAGTTTGATATGCTTAGACTTAGGCCCTAGCCAAACAATTAGACATTGTTTAATAAACATTTGAAATTAGCTTCTCAAGCAAAATAATTGACTGCTTGGCCACGTCCAAAAACATTGCCTGTCCAGCATTTTTTGGTTGCGTCAAGCAAAAAATACACGCTGCAACATTTGCTTTTTATCTCTTGTCAAGCAATGTCTGAGCGTTTGGTTGCCTTTCCAACATTGCTTGTCAGACATTTCTTTTATTCTTGACAAACTGCAACAGCTTGCGATATTTCAGCAACTTGCAGCATCTCTTAACAACAAGGTGCATTAGCAATAACTTCGTTGTTCTAAAATGTTGGACAGCCCAACAATTTTTGCTTCATACAAACATAAAATGATTATGAAGTTTTTCAAAAACATTGCTGATCGAATTCTACTTGGCAAGCAATGTTTTGTGATGCGGCCAAGCGGTCAGACATTGATTGAAAAGCAAATCTCAAATGTTTGACAAATAATGTTTGATCGTTTTGGTAGGGCTTTAAACCCAAGCTTTTGAAACCATCATCTTGCATGCAAATAGATAATATACTTACTGTTGCCATGTCTTGTTTTCTGCCTGCAATTAGTTGCTTTGGTAAAATTTTTCTCAGCTCATCACAGCTTTCCTTGATTCTCTCTCTAAATAAGAAGAATAAAGATACAAGTAACGGTCATATCCGAAAATCTAAAAAGATCTAAAAATCATTTGTACCAAGTGGAAATAGATCTAAATAATCGTGTACGGGCCACAAGTTTAATTATAAATAATATCACCAGAAGCTTCATTGTTTAGGATTAAGAAAACTAGATGTATTTTGTTTTCTTGATTTTGACTATAGCTCTATTCCATAAGAGGCTACACATGGAATTATTTTCGTGGAAGCTTTCTTGCAGTAGCTTTTTTTTTATAAGCTCTCTAAAACATCCAAAAAAACCTCTAAAACTCCAAAACCGTCCTGAACGATTTTTTCGAGACTAAGTTGTCATGAAACTTTCTACATCGAGTAGCAGACGGACGGGCTAATTTCAAACCGACTTTCTGGTCTGAGCTTAGCCATTCTTTCATTAATTTTCTAGCCTCAGGGAGTTTCAGACAAGGACAGATTTAATTGGGAACTTCTGGGGGGTTCAAAGGGCACAGAAACCTTATTTGCAGCTAGGTGAGTCTGGAGTGTTTCGGACTAATTCTATTTTGACCTTAGGAGGTGGCTATTCTGCTACAGTTTTTTGATAACATACTGTAGCAGTCGTAAGATAGTGGACAGGACATTAGCAAAAAGGAAGGTCTTGGCAGAGCAAATGTGAAAGTTCAGAGATTCAAATCAATAGCGACAAAATGATACAGTCCAACTCTCACCCACCTTCTTTCCCTTTCTTTATTGCTGTGTTTTGCATATTCATCCGGGACAAGAGAAATCCTCATACTTGAAGTACCTGGTGTCCCATTGATCATATACGCTGTATTAGGGGGAATAGCAGGACCGGGTATAATTGAATGACCATTGAAACTTCTCAATGAAGCTTGTCCTGATGACTGATAAATTGCTCCAGCTGGCTGTCCTTGCACTGGCTTTGAAACACAGACTGGCTCACTTGCTGTTATTGGTTGCTTTGACTTTATATCAATACCTGTGGGATGAAGTTTAGACTCATTTCAAAGGAGGAAAACGACAAGATTAATCAGAATCCCAGGGAATGTTTCAAGATGGGGTTTCGATTTCATTCATAACCCCACAAAAATGGTGGGAAATTAACGAAAACTCCAAAAAATGTTCACCTTATTTGAAACAAAATGATGATAAAATCGCGTCGAAGATATTCTTAGTATAGCTTCAAGTAATAATAGGCCTAGAAAGTCTTATTACGGTTATACCCCGCTTATTATACCTACTCATAATATAGGGTCTTGGTCTACATTATAAGTGGGTGGGTTAAGAAAATATGAGCGGCACATCACCATCCGTGCATACGTTAAGCTATGGCTAAACTAGGAGATTTTTCGCACGCAACACTGTATTCGGCGTGTCTCCCAGGGTGGCTAAACATGCAAGTGACAAGCGAGCATCATGTCCTTCGAGTCATTTGCATGTCGCGGAGACAAGAAATGTTTCTGTTGTCTCCCAGTAATATGTGTGTCTTTGCAACAAATTTTGTCAAGCGCTACAAAGTTTCCGTGGTGGCTAAACTAGGAGACACCGAGGAGACGTCAATGTCGCGCGCAACATGTCTCCTAGTTTAGCCAGGCCTTCATGTACACCACGGGAGTAAAAAATTTATATTAGAATCTCATTGTACTCACCCTTCTGCCCCGATTGGTGTAAATCAAGTATCTGCTGGATCATATTCCAACTTGAATTAGTTTTTGCATTATTCACATCAGACTGTGTAACATTACTTGAACGACAGACCATCGTCGGTTCCACCATGGATTCATTTTGCCGCGCGGTACCTTGATGCGACAATGACGAATAGCAAGCAGAAGAATATATTGCTACGGGATTATTTCCACTCACAATGTACGCTGTACTATTTTGAGATGCGTTTTGCTCGTAATAGGTAGACGCTTCTTGAGCCTGTACTGTTGTGTTAGTGCCCGGACTGTCAGACGTGCTGTATGCTATGATCTGATCCGTCGAGTCACATGGAGGGTTTGGGCTGCAACTATTCCTATTCGACCAGCCTTGTCTTGAGTAACCCATCTCAACACTGCAATTAAAATAGAGTTTCCTCAATAGTCAGTCAGTCAGTCAGTCAGTCAGTCAGTCGGTCAGTCAGTCAGTCAGTCAGCTAGTTAATATTTAAGTTAATCAGTTAGGTAATTAGTTAGTTAGTTAGTTAGTTAATTAGTTAGTTAGTTAGTTACTTGATTAGTTAGTTAGTTAACTAGTTAGTTAGTTAGTTAGTTAGTTAGTTAGTTAATTAGTTAGTTAATTAGTTAGCTAGTTAGATAGTTAGCTAGTTAGAAAGTTAGTTAGCTAGTTGGTTAGTTAGATTGTTAGTTAGCTAGTTAGTTAGTAAGTTAGAGTTAGTCATTTAGTTAGTTAGTTAGTTAGTTAGTTAGTTAGTTAGTTAGTTAGTTAGTTAGTTAGCTAGTTAGTTAGTTAGTTAGTTAGTTAGTTAGTTATTAAGTTAGGTAGGTGGTTAGTCAGCTAGTTAGTTAGTTAGTTAGTTAAGTCGTTGTTTAGTTATTTAAAAGATAGTTAGCTAGCTAGTTAGTTAGTAAATTATTTAGTAAGTTGGTGTGTTAGCTAGTTATCATATTAGCAAGATAACTGGTTAGTAGAATAGTCTACTTCATTTTACTGCAAACCAGAATTTACCTGTGCATAGCTGGTTTCTGAAATGTGGTTACTTTTTCCTCCTCTTGTTTCATAATAGTCCCAGAAACATTGTCAACTGTCTCCAAGGAACTTTGGTCTATAACAAAATACAAAATCCTTATGCAGAATTTCAAACTTAATGTTCCCATTCTCCTATTTGAAAAGCTGTATATGAATATGAATTCAAAATAACTAATCTTTCTTTGATACCTCTTTTAACTTTAGATCCAGTAACCCATTTTTCGATCATTTTATCAACGACTCCATGGTACAATGGTCCGTAGATAATATCTGATATCCCAAACTTCCTCCAATAATCATCTGAAAAATAAATACATTTTAACTTTTTATAACGGACAGGACAACCAAAAGAATCAACATCAGTGTCCATTGTAGAGAGGTGTACGCTGTAGAGAGGTGTGTTTCTACAATGAAAAGACCTTTCGCCTTTTGGGCGAAAATATTTGCCTGTTGTACCGAACTTTCCGTTGCATATGGTTATTACTGTAGACTTATAACATTCCTCCCACTCTTTCGGAATCAGCTACAACAATGCACAGAGCTTTAGGATTAAGAAGAACAGCAGAAACATCTTTGAACATACTTAAAAAGCATTTAAGGTGTCTATAACAGAGAGGCGTTTATTGCAGAGAGGCGTTTACTCTTGTTTCTGTATGGATAGGGGAGGCGTTTATTACTGAGGGGACGTTTAATGTAATAACTGTCGGAGGCGTTTACTAGAGGGAGGCGTTTACTGTTGTTTCAGCATGGATAGGGGAGGCGTTTATTATTGGGGGAACGTTAACTGTAATTACTGTCGGAGGCGATTATTAGGGGTAGGCGTTAACTAGAGGGAGGCGATTACTGTTGTTTCTTTATGGATAGGGGAAGCGTTTATTAGTGGGGGGACGTTAACTGTAATTACTCTCGGAGGCGTTTATTTGGTGTAGGCGCTTATTAGAGGGAGGCGTTTACTGTTGTTTCTGTGTACAAGGAAGAGGCCAGGCCTTGAAAGAAAATACGGGAACACTATACCTTTAATTGTTCCAATATGCTTCAATGCGACAATAGATGTCCCTTGATTTGAATATGTAGAGACCCTAGGCAAAAAACCAAAGTAGATGGTAGTACATATTTTGCTCATAGAAATGTCACTTTTAAGTTATAAGATTCCCTTAGTTATGGGGGTAGTAGCGTCAAGAGGGCAATGAGGGATGGGTGCTCTCTTATAAATTTGATAAATGATTTTCAAAGTTTTAAAACTACGAGCTACGTAAAATTTGTTCAGTTTGTCGAGACATAATTTGAGGAAATGTTGAAGGTGACGTCAAAAATATTTGGAATACTCCACTCTAGTCTATGTTTAGCCATCCCCTACCTTATTCATTATCATACCTGAGTCTCTTAACATTGGACATTATATACACCCTTACTTGCAATATCTAACCGATATCTTACCCCCCCCCCCGACTTCTCGAAGCCCCTTAGAATTAGGGACTTAAGGGTAGACTGTACATACCTAATTGTTGATGCAAGTTTCATCATATAATCAAGATTATCACCATTGAGATCGAGAAATATAAGACTGTATGTATGAGTGCAGCAAAGACGTAATGCACATTCAGGATAGCAATGAAATGCTTCGACATTGTCATAAATGAAGTTTGCTCTTGATTTTAGCATGTTAGTTAGGTTTGAATCTTTGCACTGGCTTATCATCAGTAGTAACACCTCCTAGAAAAGAGAAAGACAATTGCGTGGTACCAATATCTGCGATATGGGTGGAACCTGGTACCAAACATAGTGGACAGTGGTACCGGTACCAGAGACCAAATTTCACCCCTCTCCGGTAGTGTCACAGCCAAGATCAAGCTCTCAATTAGTTAAAATGCTGTTGAGATCATGGCGAATGGTGCTACATACACCATTGAGGGTCGTTTTGGTATTCCAGGGAACAAAGGAACAGGCGAAATTTTTCAAGGAAAAAAAGGGAAATGGTCAAATTAAAAGGGAGCAAGTGAGCATCGATAAACAGGTTCAGGTAAAATCTTCCCTATCAATCCGCTTGATTATCAATCTGAAAAAATATGCCTACGAAACTCCAGTCAACAAGGGAATTTTCTAAAGGGAACAGGGAACAAGGAACATGTTACCCCTCTAAACGATCCTCGCCATTTCACCTTCACTTTCCCTAGAAATTATAGAAAAATCAGATGAAAATCAATATTTCCTAAGAAGATTCGAAGTATTAACTCTCATAGTTTCTTATTCTAACCTGTTGCCTTTCTTTTTCATTATTTTTCATTTCTTTCTGATGATTGATTTCTTTATCTTTACTCCAACTTCTTGTTATTACTTGTCCATTTTGCTCATTGATTTTCGCGACAGAACCAAACTCTGAGTAGTGCTCATTACTTTCGACCCCTTCTTCTTGAAAAAGCTTCCTCCTTACGTTTCCTGGATCAATATGAATGAAAACCGAATCTCCCTTATCACTTTCGTTATTTTCAGTTTTCGCTTGTTCGTTTTCAAGATCCATTTTCGTTCTGCAAACCAGACAAAAAACATTTAGTAGTGGCAAGTTAAAGTTAAACCTACAAAAAATTCCTAGCGATGGCGTAACTCTGTTAGACATGGCTTGGCCTATCCCATATTATGGGGCTAATATACGAAAATTTGTACCAGATACCGTTCTTTATACAAAAACAGTGAAAATCGATACACTTCTTAGTGGCTGGCCCTGAGAACCCAAAATATGCATAATGCCCCCAACCTGCTATTCAGCTTTAGAAACCACTATGCTGCAGGGGGGAGGTTGGCCCAACCAGATCGCAAGGAATTTTACCCATTGCATAGGAGTGGTTTTCTTCCCCGGGGGGCCTACTTGACTTAACTCAGACGGGAGTGTGCACTCCAAGAAATTATTTTTGACCAGGTTCTAGAATTTCCCTCCAAAATGATACCCAGTTTTGGACAAAACGGCAAAAAGTATACTCCAAATGTAAGAAATACACTACACAACACTGAAGTAACAGTCCACTCTTACAAAATATCCCTTTTGACAACCGGCTTTAGAAAAAGTACATTCTTTCGATACCCGGCGCTAAAAAAAGGGACGAAATCGATACCCGGAAAAGGGTGCACATTCCGTTAACAAAATATACCAAGTACACCACCCCGGTTTTCATCTCTAACGGAGCGAGAGAGAATACTGAAGCTGGAAAAATGCCGAAAATTTTGCTGCTTCTCGAGAATGCTTACACGTAAGCTAGCACGTGGCATAACATGTCGGGAGCGAATGCCGATAATTAGGAAAATTTTTCTAATAAAACACTAAGCTAATTCTTCGAAAATGAAGGCCAGAAACCAAAAATGACAAGGACAGCGAAGGAAAGGAAAATAGGGAAATTTTAAACAGGCAGCGAAAGTTTCAAAAAATTAAAACAAAACAAAGTTTCTTCGCTCAACAAACAAGCGTGTGAAAGTTTTTTGGAGCAAAACTGAAAACACATTTTTATCGGCGAAACTCAGAAAGGCTTTGACATATTTTGCAGCATGTAAAGATAGTTGAGAAGAGCATCTAACTGCTTATTTGTTCGAAGTAAAAGAGCAAGCGAAAGTTACCTTTATATGCGTTATTCCTTGCCTTGTGTTTTGTGTCCTCGTGCAGTTATCGAAGGAAAGACATGAAGAAGACGAGGGTTGTGCTTCGATGCACATGGAGGCGAAGTAAATGTGAAATCGACATCTCGTGCATCAGCACAATTCTCTTCTTTCTGATTGGCTGGAAATGTACAACTTCGAAGTTTCTACAATCTGATTGGCTAAGAAATATAAAACTTCGAGGTATAAAATGCATGATTTACTCCGCTGGGTATTAATTCAATGCGTTGCTGCATGAAAATGTTTCACGTTGACTGCAGCTCTTTCTGACAAGACAAATTTAAATAAAATTGTTATTTCGCTTGGGTAAAGCATGGTAATTATTAATTCCCTCCTGTGCAAAACTTCTTGCAGCGCAATACTGTAAGTAATGATAAAGAAAAGCTTCAATTCCCACAAATACATTGTTTTCGTTCGTTCATGTATTCAATAATAAAAATTAGGAGTAGCTACTTTCAGGCTTTCTACTAAAACTATGCTACGCTATGTGGTAGTTTCTGCTTAAATATTCCTAGCCTATAAGCAATTCAGAAACTGAAAATGATTAAATTGGTTAAAACTACGCCCTAAATTTAGCTTTACTGAGGCAATACTTTTCATGGTGTCCAAAACTGTCTCTTACCCCCTTGATTCTTATCCAACTGGAAATGTACTATATCACTAGTAACCTCATGGGGACTCTTCACTTTCTATTTTATTCTAGTTACTAAGTACATGGAAAATCTTCCTATACTATACTAATATATAAATTTATATACTTCTACTCAATATAATTCAGAAATTCTAGAGCTATTTTTAAATAGATTTTCTTCTGTCTACATTTTTGTTTAAATAAAGTTTCTGTCTTGCTCGGAAATTCTGACACTCCCTCAGCAAACCAAGCTCTGCCTCCCCAGCAGCAAAATCTTCATGGTACTCCGCAGTTATAATCTTTCGTACAGTCACTTCTCTGTTGCGTGGGACGGGGTTGTTGGGGGCTTTTTGCCCCACGACTACTGCCATATTTATAACATATTCCGTAGCGGGTTCATAAGAGGCGATAGTTTCAATGAGTTTTTTACGGTATCTATTTGATACACAGCGTCTGAAAACATCTTTCAACGCTGAGTAAGATGGCTTGAACCTAATCCCAGCAATTTTATGTTTTAAAAACTCCTCCAATTGTAACGGGGAAGAAAATACAATGAATAAGCACCCTCTTCCTTTCGATGCATAACCGTCATGAGCTAACTTTGAGAAATAGTAATTAACATCATCTTCTGTCAGTGTATTTTCAACTTTTTGTAAATTGGAGTCAATGTTTCCATAGAAACATACCTTTTATGCTCTTTCCAGCTCTCGTTTTGGCATTTTGCTGAACAATAATGCGTAAAACAAAAATTACAAGATTTGAACAAAACTTGAGTTCGACCGAGCAAGACCTCGCTTTTGCAGCAGTTCGGGTTTTGGCAAACGAATTCTCGTGTTTGTCGCATTCTCGGAGGTTTCGGGGGCAGCCTTGGAGGTTTTGGCGGTATCTGCGCTCCAACACTGCCACTCCTCAATCGCTCGGTTATCGAATCAACGAAAACCGAATCATCAAGGTTTTCATTGTCGCTATTAGCGTAACCAGTCGTTAAACTTGAAGTCTCTGACGAAAACAGCCGACTGCATCCATGATGACAAGGACTTTCGGATATGCTACTCCCATCAGTTAACAGAAAGACATTATTATTATCGCGAAATCGTAACAGTCGTTCGACAGCAGCCGAACTTTTTACGATAGGTATCGGCTCTGATATGTTTCGTTTTCGCTTTTCTCGTAAATCAAGCCGGCGTTGTGCTTTATCGCCTTTGTCCGAATGTTTTCGAGAACGTGGTCTCCAACTCTTAATTCCAAAATAACAGAACATGTCTAATATTGGAATTAAGGCCAAGTGAAAGAAGTATACAGTAACCGAAAGCTGCTATCCAAAAGAAGAAAGTGCGTAATTATTTAGGTAAAGAAATGCTCAAAAATTTGAGTCTGTTATTCACACAAAGTCCACCTGCTAAAATCCAGATGTAGCTGTCCTAGCTATCGGAGAAATTCACGTTGAAAGTTTCGCTTCAGCAAGTATCCTCGAATGAAATATAACAAATGCAAGTGAATCTATAAGATCTTAATCCATAGAGCTCTAGCAACCAATACTTTATTAAACCTGTGCTTGATTCAAACCAATGAAAGACTCTGAGTGCTGAACCGTTGCGTTGAATTTTCTTTGAGAAAAATGTGTCTTACGAACTATGATAGTCCATGGAATAACACTTGTAAACCAGTAGTATCCCCCAAGTTTTCTTCCAGGCTTTCTAGAAAATTTCAGCGAATTTCAGGATGAAATTTTATAGTTTATAAACCATTTAAATGAGTCGTTCTCCAATGAAATTGAAACGAAACGCTGTATTTCTTCTCAAAAACGTATCTCCTCAATAATAAACTATATAACGCCAACGAAGAATTAATAACAAAGTTGCAGACTGCTCCAAATTCGTTTCCAGGTTATTCGTAGAAGCTTACGAACTACACCGTGAAATTTCACGCATTTTATGACCGATTCAAATGAGTCATTCTGACATCAAAATGATGAAATATAGTCTTTGACTCAGACCAGAAAGTGATTTGTTTCAAAAGCTGTGAAACCAGGATAAAACCATAAACAACTCCGAACTTTTCGTTTCGTTCATCAGCGTCGAAAATGAAGCTAAACTTTGTGGCAGATGCTCTGTCCCTGATCAACAGCGAGCTTAGGAATGAGTTTATTCATATGTTAATTACGTAACAAACAGATGATTATAAATAAAGATCAAACCATTGACTAGACCAGCTTGACCAGGCTGATGTTTAGTTTCATTATAAGTAGCAGGTACATTTAGATGTTTTAAACTCACGAGCAAGTTGAATTTCGTTGATCAAAAACCCACGAACTAACAGAATTTCATATTCCGAGTGACTTCTTGGTAAAATCGGCGATTTTATGGTTTCTATCTGGTGGAAGTTTTCCATTTTGGGTGCTTAAACCCAATGACGCAAAATTACCCCCAGAACAGAGAGTATTTTCTACTTGTGGTTCAATAACGTCATAAATTGCCACGCACTACCTATATAATTAGAATGTCATAAAAATAGATTTGATATAAATGGTAATTTAGGTGGTATAATTTGCGTAAAATCCAAAAGTTTTCAGGAAAGAGTGGGGTGCTAATCTATTTAGGTTTTGCTTTGTGTTTCGCTTTCCGTATATCCGCTATTTTTGGTTTCCACATTCTCGATGTTTGCCTTGACGCAGGCTTGAAACCGAATTGAAACTTAGGATTATCGGAAAGCGAAAATAACGTCAAAACAACGATATTTACGATCAAATTTCGTTCTGTAAAAAACAAAACGTAACAAAATCTACGCAACCCTGCCTAATCTGGATTAGCCCGAAACACGGCAAATGACGTCACATTGTTACTAGTGCCAGTCCCTAAATCTGAAGTCTTTCTTTTTCTCGCAGCCTAGTCGCCAAAATGGTGAGTGTGGAGTGCCGCAAAAATCCGCTTCAATCGACCTCATCATTCATTTAATAAGAAAATTTTAATGAATATGTTTAACTTTCTTCATTCAAAAATTCCATTCTAGCATTTTGATTAATATTTTTCGCCTGCGAGGTGATAAATTTTGCAAAAATACAGTGTCGGTAAATGGGCCTAGCCATCGCAGTTCGAAAACAAGATATTTTGAATTGATTTGCAATAGCTGGAAACATTTATATAACTGTGATAATTGGGATGCAACTTGAAATTAATGTTAAAAATCAGATGTTAGTTTGATATTTGAATTTCCATTCTAATTTCTATTTTTTCCTTAGTCGGTCGTCATTCCAGAGAAGTTTCAACACATTCTTCGTGTTATGAACACGAACATCGATGGACGAACTAAAATCATGTATGCCATGACATCTATTAAGGTAATTTCGAGAATATTTTTGTTGTATGTATAGGTATTTTTATGCAAAGATGTTAGGCCTATTATGGTAATTGCTATTGTTATGTTGAAATGAAGTTTTTCCATTGGTAGACCCCCCAGTACGATGGAAATAACCAGGATATTACTGAACGATTTTAAATTTTGCAGGGTGTTGGCAGAAGATTTGCAAGTGTGGTTTTGAAGAAAGCCGACATTGATGCAAACAAGAGAGCTGGTGAACTTTCCGAGGAGGAGGTCGAAAGGGTTATTACAATTATGCAGAACCCACGCCAATACAAAATTCCAGATTGGTTTTTGAACAGGCAAAAGACATTAAGGATGGCAAATTCACTCAGGTATACTTCTGTTAACGGATTTTCTTTGTTCTAGAATTTAGATGGCAATTGTCTCTGGAATGCATGCAGTTACATGTCTTACAAGTTTAGGTACTTCAAGATTGTTTGACAAGGGGGTTAAGCTATTGTTTCACAGAAAGAATTGTTCTCTAACCTTTGTTCTTTCCAATAACTTGGGTCCAGGCTGCATTCTATGTACTATATGCTGAAGATCTCTGGTATCAAACAATGGTCCTCTATTGTTCTTTCTATTGTTCTATTGTTTAATCTTTTGCATGGCACATACTTGGATTGCACCATGGCCTGGGGTGAGATTGCATGCCCTTACTCCCAAGTCTCTGTCACTGCATCTTGACAATGCATGGTAGAACAATGCCAAAGATGGGGTTGCAGCCATCGCTGCAAATAACAAAGATTTCAGTTAAATGCTTCCCTGTACTGCCATTTTGTTAGTAAACAATCTTGAGGACATTGGGATTTGGGATACGGAAATGAAGCCGTTCTGTAGAGTTTACCATGTTAAAAGAACAGACCAGGTTTGCAAAGTGTCAGATTGGCTTGGATTGCTTTGCAGTATTGGCCCTGGAAGCCCCTTTGCAATCTTCATGCAATCTTGTGACATGTACCAGTGCCTTTATGTAATCATCTCCTCAGAGTTTGTTCTGGTTGCATGAAGACTTAAATCCATCTATCTATCTATCTGATCAATTTTTGCTTACTATGGTTGAATTGATGACAAGCTTTTGTAACTGATCATTTTAGATTCTTGCCAACAACTGGGAAAGCAAACTCCGTGAGGATCTTGAAAGACTGAAGAAAATCAAAGCCCACAGGGGTCTGAGACATTACTGGGGGTATGCTATTGTTTCTGTTGTTTGTTATTTTGAAGTTTTTTAGTCAGCTTTGTTTTGGACGTCAATAATAATTGAATAGTGGAATCTTATTTGGCTGGATTTGATGTGTTGTGGATAATGCTTTGGTATCCATGGGGCAACATCTTGTGGAGGTGAAGTTGAAATGGTGTTTTTAGCGGCAGTCACTATGATCTCATTAGTAGGTTAACTATTCAAAACCTAGACCCTGGCGATGACACTGCAGTGGCTCGGCCTGAACCTTGACACCACAAGTCAGCTGGATTACACCATGACACCACTGCACCTTCGATAGTGATGTTATATTGACTGTTATGTTTTATGTTTTTCAAGTGCTTATAATTGGAACGTTTCTTATTTTAGTTTGCGTGTACGTGGACAACACACTAAGACCACTGGAAGGAAAGGTCGCACTGTTGGTGTATCAAAAAAGAAGAGCTAAAATGCTTATTAATGATATTATTTGCTGTTGAAAAGAATTTGTTGTTTTTCTTGTGTGGTTCTGTCACAAAATGCAATAACTGATGGGAGAAGCAACCCCTATAATTCACAATTTTCTGATCCTGAAGTTCTGTGAAGGTGAAATGGTGTATTTAGTGCCAGTCGCTAGATCTCAGTAGTAGGTTAAGTAATTGAGACCTTGACCCTGGCTGTGATGCTACTGAAGCTAGGGCTCAAACCCCAACCTCACTGAGTTTCTGACACCATGAGCCAGCTGGACTAGACCATGATGCCACAACACCCAAGATGATGTTGCAGACCTTAAAAAGGGTACTCTGTTTATTGGGCTACTTAAAGAGGGGCTCTTGTGCCAGAATGGACAGCTGGATATAAAAAGATTGAAAAGATTCCAAAGAAGGGAAAATGGTCCAGAAAAAGGGACACCAAACTCAGAAAAGGCCCCAAACATTCCGATGCCGCTTCCTTGGGAAAGTATTACTGGAACACTGATGAAGAAAGCTTGTTGTCCAAAAATGTTGCCAATGTTTTTTGTTATCTTGAAGTTTTCTTCAACTAAAAGACTTTTGACAAAATTTAGAAAGGACATTTAATTCATTTAATTTTGACAGCATTCTGAATGTCAAAATGTACCAATTCGTCTTTGTGCAAATTACCAAAAATACAAAACATGCATCAGATGCAAAAGCAATAGATTTGCAAAGTGAAGTCAATTTAAAAGCAATATATATGATTAAATACCGTTCATGATGAAGTTTTTCATTTGATACCAATTGCCAGCATTTTACGATCATATTTCTGAGATTGCAAGCATTTCAACATGAAACCAGAGACATCTGATCTTGGTATCCTCATGATTGCATCCGGGACATGTTGTCCGTCAATCTGTACTGAGATCTCCTTTCCAGAAGGTGGATCTGCAAGCAAAAAGAAAAATCATTAATTTATAATATTAAAAGGAGAGACCAACTAGCAAGAGATGCTTTAGATGCCACTGCACCCCATTCAAAAAATTACCTCGCAGCATTTATTGCAAAAACGTTTGTTCTGTGATAAAAAGCTCTATAGTTTTTGAGTAGTACAAAATTTTATAATTGCCAGAATCGTCTGACACTCCTCAGAGTATAAACGCCAGAAACAGACTGAAACACTTGAAAAAGGTGGAATTTATACCCAGATGTGAATAGGAAGTGAAAGTGGGTATAAATGCTGCCTTAGTTACTTGTTTTGGTCTCTTTCTGATGTTTGAGGAATGTCAGTCAATAAAAGCTTTTATGAATTTCCAAAGAAGTTCCTGCTCTTCGTCCCAATTATAAAGATGCTAGCCAAAGGCCCTGTTCACACAGGAACGATTGCCTACCGTTCCAAGTTGTTTTCCAAAAAGTGGTACACTGAGGGGTTGTGTTCACACAGGGACAATTCAGATCTTATCGTTTCCATTCCAGGAATTAGAACACTTAGTGATCCAAAAAGTGAAACGGTGTGAACAGAATAACTGGTCCAGAAAATGGAACCACACAATTTTTGTGGTAAAGTGCATGTGTTATTACTACGAGCTATTCCCCTGAGATGTAATACTGATCAAGTTTTTGTAATACATTTTGCTAAACTGCTAAACTATTTTTATAGACAAAAATTCAATGGAATGATTTTGCCCTCGTGTGAACAACAATAAATCAAGTACGTGATCCTTCTGTCCCTGTGTGAACAGCTAACTTTTTCCATTCCATAAATTGGAACGACAATGGAACAATATCATTGTGTACCTATGTAAATGGGACAACTTGACAACTTTAGGCATTTAATAACACTTACCATTTGTAAGACCAGGAGGTCTGCAGACTGTATAATTCAGATCTGTTTTAGCCAAGTACTGTTCCATTTCATCCAAATTCACCAAATAACTCTTGATCAACAAAGGACGCATGATCCAACGAACAAAGAAAGGAAGATCAGGGCGATCTTGTGTTGCCCATGATGATTCAACAACCAAACGAGAAATCCCTTTTGTTTTCATTGCTTCGTGAATTTCCTTCATGCTGTCTGTGTAGAAAGTCAGCGTTTCAAAAATGGAGACATAACGTGAAGGTCCAAGGCATGACATGACAGTGTCTGCATTTTCCATGTAATCTTGGAAGGTATTTCTATCGAGAACATCTCCTTTCTTTGCTTCAAAATTCTTATTCCTACAAAAAGATTGCAAAGGTAAGGAAGCATGTCAAGCCTTTTAGGGAGGGTAGGGGTAGAGAGATTTTGACAGCATGTGGCAGTTTTGGGTTGCAATGCGTAAGAAGGGGGCCAGGGAGGGAGGGGATCAAAATTTGTGTAACATCATTTTTTGAATGCCCCCAAAACAAATTTTTTGGGAAGCAAATGTCCATATTAGCTATAAGTGCCACTAGGATTCTTGGAGAGAGCCAACCTGCAAAGTGTTAGAGTGGTGCACCAGAATGTATTTTTGATGAAAAACCATTATATCTAATTAGGACTGTATTTAAAAAGCGCGGAAATTCTTACGTCTGAAACTCGGCTAGACTGTCAGGATTTCTTGCGATCGCAGTAACTTTGTGTCCAATTTCTAATGCTTGTTTGACCAATGTCCTTCCAGTCTTGCCACTTGCTCCAAAGATTACAATATGATGCATTTTTACATCACATTTTTGTGACCCTTCTTCCGCCATTTGCAAAAAGACCAACTTGAAATTTGATTTGAATCTTGAACTGAGCAGTTGTTGTTGTTGCTGTTGTCCTTGTCCTTTGCCACGGTTTTTTTATCTTTTATTTTTTTTTCGAAACTCACGAATAATCCTCGAATTAACCCCCCAGTTACGAGCCTCCTAGAAGCTTATTAATTTTGCACGAGGGCAATTTCGAGGGGGGGCTTTTCTCTTTTCTATCATGTAGCGACCTGTTACGCAGAGGCTGAGGAAAAGCGCTAGTCTGCAAATTGTATTTCTTTATGTCGGTATAGCTCGCGGTATAGCTCGCACTAGAGTCGAGTCTATTACTTACCAAGTAGCGACCTGTTACATAGAGGCAGCATGCTCATCTGCAACTAACGGTATCGCACTGGATGTGCAGCTCGGTTGCCTGAGTGTTGCTTGACCTAAATTAGACCCAGAATAGACTCGAACCAAGGACCTTTGGAAGACGGTAACTGAGAAAAACGAAGCAGGGTGCTGCTCTGTAGATTGTACGCATAAAAGTGTGCCAAATCGAAATAATACAAAGCTTTGTTCTTCGGTACCTTTGTGGGTGTTGGTAGCGACCCTTGTTAGACTCGAACCCAAGACCTTTCGACGTTTTGAAGCGCCAAATAAAAAATTAAAGATATTGATCCACAGAAATTATCTCATATCTAAAAAGACTACTAGAATATTAACTACTGAATACTTAATCGAAAAATAAGAGCAATATACTAATAGTCATGAGAATATTTTAATGTTGTTTTATGAATGCAAGTAAACTACGAAATGATCTACCCATGACAGCAAAAGAGCATCAATGGATGTGACAAAAAAGATTAAAACACATGTGGACCAAATCACATAAGTGCCTTTACTAGATACATGTCAGGTCGTAATAATTATACCGATGACCTAGAAAGCTGCTCAACTGAGTTACGTTTTGCGTTTTCGATAAATAAATTTAAAAAGCAAAAAATACTTAAAGGATCGGGTGCTACAAATCTACAGAATACACAAAAGGGACTTTTTAGACTCTGTGGTTTTAAGACTACAGATTTACAGAAAACACCCGCGTATAAGAATCTAAGATTATGCAAATGAGCCTGGCATCTTAAACAATGGGTTCGTTCTCACGAAATGATAGTTTTTTGATTTTGTTCTTACACGCTGATGTTTTGGACCAGCTGGTTTGGGCGCTAGTAAAGTTTCCCAACAGTCAGGAAAAGTTAAGGTTACAGGGTCATTGACCGGGGGTAGGTAGAGAGAATCTCGTGCTTCACCCAAGCCACCCCGTTTTCATTGTTTTGTTATAAGTGAGGAAGGTTTAAGTATTTTTGTCTGGAGAAAGGTTGAATAATTGTCTGGACTCTGGTTCAAAATACTAGGTCCACGTTGCTATATTTCTCATGCTGTCACAAAAAAGGCTTTTGTCTTGATTTCAGATTGTTAGTGAAACTGAACTAGTACCCTAGACTGGCTATCCCCGTCCCTCCCCTCACTGTAATTTCTGTTATCGTTGTTGTTCAGGGCAACTCAGAAGAGGTAACTGGCGACTTATCAATTCAAGCAGCACAACGGAGACATGTTTAGGGGGTCTACTAGCAACCTTCTTTGTGCAACTAGCGAAATAAGCAAATCAACCTCATCACTAATTCTCATTTAACATCATAATTCAAATCCTCAGACAGTATGCATTTCGTTTCTGCAGTCAGATTCCTTACCCCCGGTCAGAAAATGATTTGATACTGTTTATGCACGGATCTAAAGGCTACCCCAGGGGTGCAACCACCTTTAAGTTTTTAATGGTGGACGTACTGTATTTCATGCACCAATGGAAGGCTTCATACCAATTTAGTTAGATGATTTACGGAAAAAAATTACGAAAACAAAATGTTTAATGAAAAATAAAAAAAACTGTCCACAAAAGCCATACTAAACATTATAAAGTGCACAGTTTGAGGTCCTTTAACTGGTGAAAATTACAAATGAGTTATAATACATGTTCTTGGTACCTAATGTGTCCAAAATGGCCTAAGTGACTGTTTTGCATTGTCTTTATCGCTGCTTACTTGAACACAGATCCGTTTCACATCATTGGAACCGCGGCGGACGAACGCGCCGGTTGGCGGCGATTTCTTCTCGCGCGTCGTCCCATCACTCCCTTGGTAGGATTCTTACGTTCTTTCTCCGGGTTACTACTTGGCGTGTAACGTGCGCAGAAAAACACAAAGGCGAACATGAAGGAGACGAGGAGAAGTGTACATGCTGTGATGACAAACCAATATTTTGCTAACCATTCCTTTACGCCTGAAATAAACAAGAAACGCTTTACTGAACAGAGCAACCACCATTGTCCAGCAATTTTGCTGACTTGAGAAGCAAGCAAGTAAACAAGCAAGGAAGCAGGCAAGCAAGTAACCGAGCCAGCAAGGGAAAAAGTGAGCAGTCAAGTAAGGTAGCAAACAAGCAAGCAGGCAAGCAAGCAGGCAAGCAAGCAAGCAAGCAAGCAAGCAAGCAAGTAATCAAGCAAGCAAGCAAGCAGGCAAACAAGCAACGAAGCGGGCAAGCAAGCAACCGAGCCAGCAAGGGAAAAAGTGAGTAGGCAAGTAAGGTAGCAAACAAGCAAGCAGGCAAGCAAGCAGGCAAGCAAGCAGGCAAACAAGCAGGCAAGCAAGCAAGCAAGCAAGCAAGCAAGCAGGCAAACAAGCTAGCAAGAAAGCAAACAAGCAAGCAGGCAAACAAGCAAGTAAACACGGTAGCGAGCCAGCAAGCCTGCAAGCAAGCAAGCAAGGCAGCAAGCAAGCAAGCTAGCAAGCAAGCAAGCAAGCAATCAGCAAGCAAGCAATCAGCAAGCAAGCAAGCAGGCAAACACAAGCATGGAAGCAAGCAAGCGAGGAAGCAAGCAAGCAAGCAAGTAAGCGAGGAAGCAAGCAAGCAAGCAAGCAAGCAAGTAAGCGAGGAAGCAAGCAAGCAAGCAAGTAAGCGAGGAAGCAAGCAAGCAAGCTAGCAAGCAAGCAAGCAAGCAGGCAAACAAGCAAGCAAGTAAGCAAGTAAGCAAGGAAGCAAGCAAGTAAGCGAGGAAGCAAGCAAGCAAGCAAGTAAGCGAGGAAGCAAGCAAGCAAGCAAGTAAGCGAGGAAGCAAGCAAGCAAGCTAGCAAGCAAGCAAGCAGGCAAACAAGCAAGCAAGCAAGCAAGCAAGCAAGGCAGCAACCAAACAAGTAAGCAAGCAAACAAGCAGTCAAGCAAGCAATCTTTAGTTTCTGCAAGGACTCGAATACCCTGGCTACTCATTTGCAGAACTCGTAAGGCTGGACAGATGAGTTGACTGTGGGCTTGCGGAAAGTTGCCCCGACGAGAGTCGAACCTAAGAGCTGTCGAACGTGGACCCAGGGCCTTGTCCACTCGCCCGTACCACAATTTTTGATCAACTGGTCAGAGCTTAACATAATATTAAATTTTTCTGAACCTGGGCCATTGGGATTCGTTTTTACAGATATTAATAAAAGCATGCCTCTTACCTGCATACGTGAAGAATGTTGTTAGTATAGTTTGTAATGGTCCATCCATATCAATCATTTGACACGTGCCAAGAGCATCACAATAACCAGCCCAATTATGACATGGGTTTCCAGGCAGAACGTGCTTGTTTTTCAAATTTGTCATCTGAAAAGAATAATTCAACTTATCTTTAATTCTTCTTTGATTTAGATGGTGATTAACATACAATAAAAGCCTTAAAATGCATTAAGATATAGAAACAGTTTGGTAGCAAAACATGCTGCTTTCACATCTTTCACATCATTCAGAGTATCAAACGCTCCGAGAGGTACACACAAACATACAAATTTACTTAATGAGGGTGTATCACTTTTTAATGTACTGAGTATAAGATTTGTGGAATTTATAAATCTCTTTCTCTTTAGGTGAGATTTACGGATTTTTTTGATATTTTTAAAGGTTTGTATAGGGATTTCTTCAAATCTTCTTGATATTTCTAAACTTTCCTATGGACTATCTTTCTACAAAAATTCTGGTCTAAATAGAAAGTCTAAAATTCTATTTTTTTTCTGCAAGTAAATGATAGAGTGATAGAAAGGGAATGCTTTCAGTTGTACAAAACTTCAAAATTGCGATGAATAGCGGAATCATTTTCGGGCATACTTAAAAGCTTTTTTCGTCTGACACTCCTCAGAGTATGAACGTCAGAAACAGACCGAAACAATAGACTAAGGCGGAATTTATAACCAGATGCGGCTCGAAATGCACCAATCAGAAAGAACGAAAAGCTGAATTGGCATTGTGTTTTAAACACCAATCAGCTGGTCGGATACAGCGGGAGGACCAATGAATTATTTGAAGAGTCCAAGTGAGAAAACGAACTCTTTCTGTCTGCACAGAACCGGCCTTTTGGTTTTGATGTAGACAGATTCCAAAACCCCTAAGTGAAGCAAAGATCTTGCTTTGCCAATGATTCTGAAAAAATCCTCGCTGTAATTTTCCGCACAAATCGGGTTATCGAGTAGATGTTGTCCTATGGCAGAATCATGTTTAAGACTAGGTTGTTGTTTAGACCCACGGGGTGGTTGCTCTCTTTGCCGAAAATTATGCAGAAGAATGTTAGTAGGGACATGCTGCTTTATCCTATCACCTAATCTCTGGGAAGTACGACCTACGTACCTGGCATCACACCGGCACGGGAATTCATAAATGACCAAACTTTTTTGTGTGGTAGGTACGCAATCCTTTTGAATGGATGGTAGAACTTTCCGAGTGCCAAAAACTAACCGAGGGTTGGCAGCAGCGAAGCACTTAGTAATGGTCTTTTTAATTTGACTTTCGATTCGCAATGAGACGTTTCCTATCCAAGGCATTTTTAGGTAAACAGGGCACTTTTGCGGACCATACTTTTTATCAGCCGAAAAACTTGCGATCTTCTTGCGAAAACAATCCGAAATGACGTCCTCAGGGTAACCGTTTTCAATGAGAATAGACCGTATTTTATCCAATTCCGAATCAAGCCGAGATTTAGAGCAAATCATAAGTGCCCGATGAATTTCCCTAGACTAGCTTTTCACGTGGTATTCGTTGGCTATAAAAAAGCGCTTCTCCAGTCAGCAACGGCTTATTTTGAAATAAAATGGTTGAAAATCGCGCTCACCATTTTTCTGGCATTTTTGTGATAGCAATGATTATGTCAATCGAATTGTTGCAAGTATTCCAATATTCGCCAAGTAAAAGTATAAAAATGAGTGAAATAAAATAAAACATGGTATTTATAATTATAATGCTTAACACGTTCTAATATTCATTAAACCATAGGACAATACCTACTCGATAACCCAATTTGTGCAGAAAATTACAGCAAGGATTGTTTCAAAATCATTGGCAAAGCAAGATCTCTGTTTCACTTAGAGGTTTTGGAATCTGTCCACATCAAGACCAAAAGGCCAGTTCTATGTGTAGACAGAAAGAGTTCGTTTTCTCACTTGAACTCTTCAATAAGTTTTCACTGATCTTCGCGCTGCATGTAGCAGGCTGAATGGTGTTTAAAACACAATGCCAATTCAGCTGCACTTTCTGATTGGTGCATTTCGATTCGCATCTGGATATAAATCCCACCTTTTCAAGTGTTTGTGTTTTGGTCTGTTTCTGACGTTCATACTCTGAGGAGGGTCAGGCGAAAAAAGCTTCCAAGTATGCCCTAAAATGTTTCTGCTGTTTATCGCAATTCTGAAGTTTTGTACTAATCAAAAACCAACAACTATTAGCAATTCGAAAGTTAATACCTTGGTAATATTCGATGCCAACATGCATTTATTCCCATTCATACAACAAACATTGCATTGTTCTTCTTTCTTCTCGCACATGCAACCTTTGAAGCCATACAACATGCAGATAGAACCATTGCAATATCCATTAGAGCATACCATTCTGTCATCAGCACATGTCGTATTATCAGGCTTTTTCTGTGATAATTCACAAACCCAGCGTCTTCCATCACATTGCCCCTCCAGCTGGCAATCAGTAGCATCGCGGCAACGATACCATCTTCTGTATACCCGGCATGTGTCGTTATTGCAGCACGGACCTTTAAAAAGGAAAACAATTACTTGGTATAACTTCATGAACGCCAGTCAGCATAGTCACATTTTCCCAAAACTAGGAGACATCGCGCGGGATATCATATTTGGTGAGTATCCCTGGGGGTTAAACATGCGAATAACAAGCGGGCAACATGTCCTCAAGTCTCAGGGACAAGAAATGTTTTCGCTGTCTCCCAGAAACATTTGCGTGTCTCTCACTACAAATTTAGTGGTGCTCGAAAGTTTCCGAGGTTGCTAAACTAGGAGACATCGAGGGGACAAGTATAGATAGGCTTGCTATCGCTTGGGTTTTTCTCTCCTTTCCACATAAACCAGCATCAAGGAACTTTCGTAATAAATCCACCATAAGACGAGACCGAAAAACAGGATATATCACGAGTAGAGTTAAAACAACTCGAGAAGGTGCTAGGCAATAGAGAATTTTCGTTTCATGTAAACTCTACATAAAGATCTTCGCAAAGAAATCATATTTAGACTTGGGTAGATTAGAAGGGGCTGATTCTCTGGCCCCCAAAATCAAACATAATTTTAACAAGGGGGGTCGAGCTCCTCTTTAAAATCACCACTAACTAAATGCAACGGAAACCAAGTACCAAGATGGCGCATCAAGTCTTGTGGCATTATCAGAAGGTATAAAGCCAGATGCATAGGAGTAAGAAAATTTCTGTTGGGATGGGGGGCTGAAGTCTTTTGAAACAATAGAAACAATAGAAGAACATCTAAATAAACCCAAAAACTATAGACTTTCCAGATTATGGGGGGGGGGGCTGCTGCAACCCTGAAGATCATACATACCACGGCTAGTACTACATTGGTAAGCTTCATTTCTCAGTGTACAAGGTGTTCCAGCAACACCATATGGAGTGCAGCATCTTTCATTACACGTAGAGGCAGTGCCACAATCGCAGATTTCAGGGTATTCAACAATACCGTTGCCACAAATTGCAATTCTTCTATTCTTGAAGCAGCCATAAACCTGATCGAGACCTTTTGCATCTGAAAGTCAATTAACAGCCATTAAGGAAAACATGTGTGAAACACGCATCACGACAAAGCTCAAGTTCAAAACATGTAGATATTCCCAATAGTGCTCTATAGTATAGAAGGCATACACTGGACAGCTAAAATTGCTCAGAGAACGTCAGAGAATATATTGGTAACTTGTTGGTAGGAGACACCTAACCATGACAATCTCTTGATTTCTACCGTTCCTTATTTCATTACCCGTTCCTTGGACGCTTCAATTAATTCTATTTATTTTCCCGCTGTATCTGGCAAGCTGATTGGTGTTTAAAATACAATGCCAATTCAGATACTTTCTGATTGGTGCATTTCAAGCCGCATCTGGGTATGAATTCTGCCTTTAGTATATTGTTTCGGTCTGTTTCTGACGTTTTTAGTCTAAGGAGTGTCAGATGAAAAAAGCTTTTAGATATGTCCAAAAATTGTTCTGCTGTTTCTTGCAAATTTTGAAATTTTGTATTGTTCAAAGACTATGCATGATATATATGTTAATTAGGGGTTAAACTAATGAAAAAAATACTCAAAAAGACATTATACCATCAATATCGCAAGATGACAAAATGCAATTGTTTTTCCTTTCAGCTGGCTAAAATAGGAGATATCCAACACCCACGAACATCTATAAATTCCTATTGTTTAGCACTGTTTCAAACAGACAAATTAGGGGGTAAAGTAGTTGGGAACATACAGTTGGGATTATACTGTCTACACTATGGTTACTTATTTGTGGCACTCTAAAAATGAGACATCTACCCCCTGAGCAATCTATTGATTCACATTGTTTATAAAAGCATCAAACAGATGAATAAGGGGGGAAAGTAATGAAAAAATACTCACTAATAACAGGAACCATACTGTCAATACTGCAAGAAGAGAAAATGCGATTGTTTTTTCTTGTCCCTGGTGTTGCTTTGTCATACATTATGAAATTGCCTCCTTGTGATATCGGCTTTTGACATTCAGGAGGATCATGCTAGAGAAGAATGTTGCATAGAATGTTGCATCACTTGACAATCTTAACATTAAATGCCTCAAAATATCATATAGAATGTTGAATGCAATGTTGAAGAGGATATTGAATGCAATGCTGCATAGAAAGAATCTTATATCACTTGACAATTTCAACACTATATGCCTCACAATATCACATTAAATGTTGAATGCAATGTTGAAAGGGATATTGAATGCAATGTTGCATAGAATGATGCATTACTTGGCAATTTTAACACTCAATTCTTCACAATATCATATAAAATTTTGAATGCAATGTTTAAACGGATATTGAATGCAATGGTGCATAGAATGTTGGATCACTTAAAAACTTCAACACTATATGCCTCACAATATCACATTAAATGTTGAATGCAATGTTGCATAGAAGGTTGCATCAAGTAATGAATTCAACAGGTAATGCCTCACATTACCACAACAACAGTTGATTGTAATGTTGTATTCTTTACTTAAGCTTTACTTACATGAGCACCAAATGCATGGCCCAATTCATGAGCAAATGTTATCTGAGTGACAGCGGGTGGCAGGTCTCTTTGATACAACTTGAATGATACCAGTCCTGTGTTATAACTTCTTAATTTCCCAGCATAATTTGCATATTTATCACATATCCCACCAGCTTGTCCTTGTGGATAACCTATCCATGCCAGTCCAATGACACCTAAACAAGACAAAACATATTCAATTATTCATTTTTCCTTTAATACTGTAAATCCTTGAATTGGCAAACCTTGATTAAGCCCTCCCCTCAAATTAGCCCCCACCCAAGAGCGAGAAATTGTTAATAAGCCCCTCATATAAGCTCAACCCCTGGATTGTTGGTGTTAGCCTTTCGAGTCCATTTTGGTACTTTACCAAGTTATGAAAGAAAAATGCATTTTCTAAGTTGATGAAAAATCATGCTTTTGTTTGTTGATAGAAATTTGCTTGTCAAACACATTGTTTTAACCAGTTGGCTACATAACAAAACATTGTTTTCAAACACTTAGAAGCACAAATGTTTTTAAGTTTTTAAAACATTGCAGAGGGAATGCTGTTTGTCAAGTACCATAGTTATCTTAATGTTTTAAGACACCGCCAAATGGATTAATATTGCTTGCAAAGGAAATTTCAAATGTTTGACAATCAAAGTTTGATTGTTTTGCCAGGGGCTAAGACATAACAGTTGAACATTCAACAAAAAGTTTCAGCTCAATCCAGCATGGACTGTCTGTTCAGGGGGACCTATGCTGATTCTGTTGCCGTCAAGATGTATCATTTCAAAATGGAAAATACCTTTATCAAAACTTCTATCTGTGAACATGAATGCCTCACAAACAGCACTGTGATCTTCTGATGAAAACAACTCCAAGAGATTCTTGACTGACATGTATTCAGGTTTAAAAGCAGCCGGCACGCTATAACCATCATAAACAACAATATGTCCCACTCTGAAACCAATTCCTTGAGGGTGAAAGAATCTGTCAGCAGGGGCAGTCAAGTTGAATGTCTGATTCCTGAATATGTATTCTGCTGCTTTGTAATGATTGACCATTTGGTGAATAACGGTGTCTTTGTTGAGGAATTTTCTGTAGAATTTATGATCGGAGACAAGTTTCAAGATGCAAGTGTTCTTAATGCTATTCTTTACACCTCTTCTGAATCTCTTTTTGTCTTTCAAAATGTCATGCATCTCGTAGCCTTGTTTATATGCTTCTTCGTGTTCTCTACAAATGAAAAAAATCTAAATTAATTTCAGCTTAATAGACCTTTTTCCAAAAGACCACAAAGATTGAAATTTTTGAGAGAAGGTTCTGTGGCTTTGTAGTTTATCAAACTGGCTCGTGGTGCCAGAAGCTCTAGCTACGGTATGTATGAATTTGGGATGAAAAACAAGGTTGTATCTACGGCTCTACAAGTGGGGGGAGGGTCAAACCCCCCTTTTCCCAGAGTAAGTATATTCGAACTTATCAAGGCTGTTTCTGACACCGTAAGACATGATAGCCACCAATTATCATGACAAGCCTTTGATATTTAGTAGGGCAACCTTTTGGTAGAGATCCATCTCCCATCATTGGGCAATGAGAAAAGTGGTTTTTTTCCTATTTATTGCTAAGGTGGTACCTTTATTTCACAGTTTTTGATCCGACCTTTGCTATAAATAGGAAAAAAACCACATTGCTCATTGCCAATGATGGGAGACGGTTCTCCCCCTTTTCCCCTTGTGCACACCACTGTCTTACCGCCATCTTTTGCTGTTGAGAAATTAAAAAAAATATTCTAATTAGAAACACATAAAATTACAGATATTTATTCTTTAGAGTCCTTTTGTAAACAACCGCGTTTTCTATTGACATTGCTACTCATTAAGCATCAATTAGTACATTTTAGGTATCATTCTGATTGTTAGTTACAAAACCAAAAATTAAAAAATTTATAATAATACCTTGTAATCTCAGGCGGTAAATTATCTCGCTGATTCTCCACTTTGTAGCTAGTTGCTCTTTTCTTCACACGATCACTGTCCCCTAAACTGTTATAATTCGCATAAACATCAGCTTCTTTGTAAATCACAGAATGGAAATTCTTTTGCTTTTTGAAATGCCTGATTGCAGGTTCAACATGAAAGATATCACCACCAAGTTTTATCGTTCCCTCAAAACGCCCTTTCTTCACCGCGCCGTGCACATAACTCCCAAAATGCCCTTTAACGTCTCCTTCAACGAAACTATCAGGATCAAACCTAATTGGCTGTCCATTTCCATCTTCTACCCTCGCATCTGGTGTGAAAATTGTGTGGTCTTTTCGTAGGCGAATATGAAAATCCTTCCCAAAAGCTTTGAACTTCAAATCTGATATTGGCGAATGGTGAGGACGCAACTGAACGCCTAACACGGCTGTGAAACTCCCTAAGACTGTAATCCAGACGATCATGATCCCTTATAAATGAATTTAAAGGTCTACGTTTTGCTTCCAGGCCATAAAAATTGATAAATACGATGAACAAGAGAGTGATTTTGTACATTTTTGCAGCGACAAAATTTGCAAAGAGCTTGTCGACGGCCATTGACGAGAACGACCAACAACTCACTTTGTGAATAATGCGCAGTCGCAGAACAGGAAAACAATGGAGATAAAATCATTATATAAAACTCCGGACCATGGTCCATATATTTATTCTTTATATTTTTAATTCAAAATAACCAGAAAGTACTAAAAATAAACAACCTTTTAACCTCCATTTACTAAAGTTTACGAATTTGTATCTTTTTTTAAGTATTATTCGTAAATTTCTTAGCAAAAACAACTGCAAGCTGAGCGGGATTTTACAAGGGCCGGATTCTCACAAAACAACAGCTCCACAATATCTTCTTGTGGAATGCGTGCTATTGTTTAATTAGATGACGTCATTTATTCAAAAATTTGAATCGCTGCATAAAACTTTGCAGGTTGGCAATTATTATGAGTCACGATTTTCTGAGAAAGGAGACACCAAAACACAAACAGAACTGGACCTCTGAAGAATTAACCAGCAGTTGGTTAATTAATTATTTAGCTAGTTAGATAGTTAATGAGCGTGTAAGTTTGTAAGTTACGTAGTTAGTTCATTAGTTAGTTATTTAGTTACTTAGTTAGTTAGTTAGTTAGTTAGCTAGATAGTTAGTTAATTAGTTGATTAGTTTGTTAGTTAGTAAGTTACTTAGTTAGTTAGTTAGATAGTTTGTTAGTTAATTAGTTTGTTAGTTAGTAAGTTACTTAGTTAGTTAGTTAGTTAGCTAGTTGGTTAGTTAGTTAATTAGTTGATTAGTTTGTTAGTTAGTAAGTTTCTTACTTAGTTAGTTAGTTAGCTAGCTAGTTAGTTAATTAGTTGATTAGTTTGTTAGTTAGTAAGTTACTTAGTTAGTTAGTTAGTTAGCTAGTTGGTTAGTTAGTTAATTAGTTAGTTAGTTAGTAAGTTTCTTAGTTAGTTAGTTAGTTAGTTAGTTGGTTAGTTTGTTAGTTTGTTAGTTAGTAAGTTTCTTAGTTAGTTAGTTAGTTAGTTTGTTAGTTAGTTAGTTAGTAAGTTAGTTGTTAGTTAGTTGGTTAGTTAGTAAGTTACTTAGTTACTTAGTCCGACAGTTAGATAGGTAGATAGTTAGTTAGCTAACAGTAACAAGTAGTTACTTGGTTAGTTATAATTAAATCTGTCTATAAAAACAATTTTATAACAACACTCGCCAGATTGAATAGGAAAGTTGCAAAGATCAGGGACAACAAATCTGAGAACTATTTCTTAATTTCTTAATCAGTTATTCCATCAAATTTTCGTTACTGGTATTTGTACAGTATTTTGAAAATACTCAACGTATCTGTCTACTATACAATACAAATATTCAAGGGTTTTCGCTAATTACACTCTATTTCTAAGAAACGAAGTTATAAGAAACTCGATACACAGGTCGTCAAAAAGCTTGTACACGCGGATCCTCCTTAGCTGAAATTCTTGGCGTCAAGCGAACCGACATTTTTCATTGCAGAAGCTTTTTGCGTGAAGGTTTTCGCCAAAGGTGGATCTGGATCCGGTGTAAAGAAGTTTCTCTACCCTATACCTTCTAAACACAAAGTGTAACCCTAACATGTATCCCTATGGGATCCCTATGACCATGACCCTACCCTGAACCTAGTTACGTTTCCTTGTGGTGAATGCCCTCTAAACAAACTGCCTTCATGTAAATTTTCAGAACTTAAAGTCAAAATTTTAGAAAAAGCTCTATGCCTATCTTATTTAAAACCTAAAAGAAAAACCTAACGATTTTTAGCGTTTGAAATTGCTGGCCATCATCGCAAAAGGTTTTCATCGTCGTCATGTTTGAAATTAAAATGTAACTAAATGCGTTGATAATTGCAACCGAAAATTCCCCAGAAAACGGGGGGTTGTTATCATACGTACCAACATCGGAACTTAACGATGACCCGAATTGTTCGTCAAACATTTTAGATTTTCTCTAGAAGCAATGTTTGCCCGTTTTGCCTCGTCACAAAACATTGCTTGATAATCTGAATTTGATAGTAATATTTTGGAGAATTTCACAATCATTTCTGCTTTTTACAAGCAGAAAATCTTCGACGAGCAATGTTTTCCGATGTGGCCAAACGGTCAAACATTCTGTTATAAAAGCAAAACTTAAAGTTGTACCAAAAATGTTCGATCGTTTAGCCAGGGCTTAAAAGCTCTTTGTTTCTCAAAGAGACCAACTAAGACTGTCAAAAATGCAATCTTGTCTACAGCCCCTCCAACTGCATACTGTACTGTATAGTCCTATTAAAATCAAAATGAAAGTTTCTATTTACGAAATCTCATGCATGAAAGAATATGAATGCTATAAATTAATACAATTTACTAAATTGTCTCTGTTATGAAAATGTGTTGAAATTTATGGAGAAAATCCACCTCGTAGTAGCAACGTTAGCCTTTATACCTTTTCGATAACCACCATTCGACTTCAGTTCAATTCTTCTTTTTCATAGCCAAGGGAACTAGAAATGAAATGAAATTTTACATCAGCGTTTGAAAAATCTGGTACTAATACCCATATTCCTTGTGTTGTTTTTATGGAAGAGAACTAGAATTTCCAGGAGAATAAATGCCATGAGCTTAGCTCCCGGGGGGGCCTATTATAGGGGGTCCAGAAGCCGCGAAACCGCAAAAAATTTAGCTCAAAGCCGCAATCCGCGATGAAATTAATCGCCAAGCCGCGGCCGCTATTGTTTAGCCTTCCATTCCTCCTCATTAACATTAGCTTGTCAATCGACATTAATCCGGTTACTTGGTTACTTCCCTGGTTACTGTACTCAACCATTACATTTTCTAGCGGCACAGGGCCCTTTTCAGCCCGTCTGTTGTGAAATTCAGAATATAGCCGCTGGCCGTTTATTCGATAAAAAGCCGCAGCCGCATTCACAAAGCCGTAAACCGAGGCCAAAACACAGCGAAAGACGCAAGCCGCAACTTTTTCTGAGGCCGCAAGCCGTAGCAAAATCATTGCCAAATCCGTAAACCGCACGAAAAAAGGGGTCGAAGCCGCGAAGCCGCAAACCTATAATAGGCCCCCTCCCGGCTTATACTCCTCTAAAGATGCATTAATGACGAAAGGGCTAGCTTTCCTGGCGAGATTTCATGTGTTGAGAATGGAAGATTGTGCTTGATAGGGCTAGTAACCTTTCCTATAGGTACCGTAGAGGGCAACTTACTAGAGAAAGGGGATTATTAAAGATGTGGGATTTTTAGAAAGGGGGCTTAATAAATACTGGAAAATATTCAGCTTTTAAGAAGTCAAGACAGATATTACATTACACACATAAAAAATAAACAATGTAAGAGGGTTTTAACCTGAGAGCACATGAAGCTCGCAGTTATATAGCAGTTATTAGTAGAAATAAGAAAAAGGCATGGGATAATCAAACATGTTACCACTTTGTATGTTATCATTTTGTACGTTATCATGCTATCATTTTGTACGTTTACTACTGAACTGTCGAGTGGCCAAAAGAAGGGGGCTTAATAGAGAGGGGTCTTAAAAAGAGAGGGGTCTTAAAAGAGAGGGGTCTTAAAAGAGAGGGGTCTTAAAAGAGAGGAGGGCTTAATACAGGAGGTTCTACAGTAAACGAAATCAAAAGGAAAGATTTAGATATCGTTGCGTCCTTTAATGTCAAGCTATCCTTTTAGAAAATCGGGGATAAAGGGGGTACACACCAATGGTACTTTCTGAAAGAAAACGGGAACCACAGTTTCTTGCTAACGGACTGTATTCAAAGTATTCCAATAAGCAGTTAAGAGTACTTACTTATAATAACAAGAAGAACAACAATTACGATGAATGCCAGGATGAGTTTCAACTGTGGAAAACAAATGCGTTGATCAAAATGTAGTAGATCTGAGGTAAGTTTAAAGCAACTTAACAAATAAAAAACAACATATAACTGGGAAAAAATCCAACATCCCTAAGGTAGGAGTATTCAATAGAAAACTAAGGGTCTCCAAGAAGAGGAAGAGAAATACGCGAAGTTCAAGAACCAGTGGATCTTTATTATTTTTTTACTAATGACTAACCTAAAATGACGTCCTGAAAAGGTTAACTTTAATTCAAAAATTGCGAGAAAAACCAGAAAAACTTGGAAATACTTTGCAAATTCAAGAAATCGGGCGAAACATAATCAATTGAAGAGAAACTAACTAACTGTTTGTGTTGGAGTTGTATAAAACTTCAAGATGGCAGAAAAGAGCGGAAACATGGTAGGATATTCTTGGGCTTTTTTCGTCTGACACTCCTTGGAGTATAAACATTAGAAACAGATAAAAACAAACAATTGACAAAAAGCGGAATTTATACCCAGGTGCGGATCGAAATGCACTGATCATAAGGTGAATGAAGCAAATGGGCATTGTGTTTTCAAAATCAATAAGCTTGCAGGATACAGTTGGAAGACCAACAGATTTAACTGAAGAGTCAAGTTACAAGACAAACTCTTTCTTTCTACACAGAACCAGCGTTTCGGTTTTGATGTTGGCAGATTCCAAAACGCCTAAATGAAACAATGATTTTGCTCTACTAATTATTCAGAACCAATCCTGGCTTTGGTCAATTGTTTCACTCTGTTTCTGACATTAAAACTCTGAGGAATGTCACACAAAGAGGGTTTAAAAAGTAAAGATATTTCCGCTATTTTCGCTATCCTGCAGATTTGCAACTCACAGACGTTGTAAACTGGATTCTTAAGAACACGGCAAAGAATTTCAATTTCTTACCCTGAAATTTTGCCACCATAGTCTTTGTTTAAGTTTCTTCGATCCTGCTCGAAAGTTGAAAGCATTCATTTCAAAACTCTCTGATTTAGCTTCAAGATCTTCAAGTTTCTCTCCTCTGTTCATAACTTTCCCAAGATTATTTCTCATAACATTCATCGTACTATCAAGTTCATTTTGTACACGGTTTAAAATTTTATCTTTTCCGCCAATTCTGCTTGGTCTTCCAGGCCCTTTTTGCAGACCAAGTCTATAAAGTTGAAAAGAAAACAGTATTATTTTTATTAATGTACCGGCATTTAAATAAACACCCAGTCAAATGAATGCCCAATACATAAATTGCCACCTCTCTTTTAACTGCCCTCTTCTAATACAAATTTCTCCCTTAATCAGATCATTGATCAGAATCAGTAGATTCTCAGTTAGCAACTTATTCAACAAGGTTGAAAAATCAGGACTTTTTTGAAGAAATTAGAAGGCAGGATTTCTCTCTCTCAAGAGTTTTTCTTTCCTTTCCATGCAGGTTTTTCTTTTCATTTCTTTCCTTTCAAAACAGCATCAAATTAAAATTTAGAAACTTTCGCAATTTTAGTATTCTTAATAAAAAACAGTTAACTTGAAAATATTTACACTCCTCCTTTTAAATGCTACCCCCTTGAATAAATTTATTATTTAACAACAGATGAAAAATTCTTATTATTTTGGACCACAGACAAAATGAGTTGTTTTGATTTTGCTGTTCAGATCACTTTCCCTATACATCTCTTTGAAGGCCACACCCAAATGGACACACCCCTTTGATAGAAAATTCTTGGTTTTGCCCCTCCACTGAGAACTCCCAGATACTGAGTACATTTGAAGGCAAAAAGAACTTACAGATCCTCTTCGTCACTTGAATCATTGCCATGGGCCAGAAGAGGAACCTAGAAATATGAACTAACAATATAAATAAGGGATTCTCATTCACGGGGAATGTGGGCCCAGATATGAACAATATAATTGGACAGGGTAGATCATTTGTGCGACACGTATTGGTATCAAACAATTCAAAAGCTTTTAGTGAGCTATTTCAAGAGATGCTCATCAAGAACTCTGAAGGTGCCATAGGGTTGTGGCCAGGGTGGAATCCATGTAGCCTACGCTGGAGAAATCCTGTGTGGAGTTTTGAAAATTGTTGACGTACTGGCATGAATCTTTCAGGAAAACAATAGCAAGCATTACTATTTTCCTGATAGAACAATAGATCAATTGTTTCTGTTGGCGTGAAAGACGCTTTCATTGGCGTAAGCTCCAGCCTCAAGATTGCACGGATTCCAACCCTGAGGTCGTGGTTCAATCCAGCAGGCTTTGGTGTCAGACGCTCAGCCAGGACAGGCCTTGAGCCCCAGCTATGGTAGCGTCACAGCCAGGGTCAGCATCTCATTTGGTAAACCTTCTACTAGGGTCCTAGCAACTGTTGTTGAATGCACCATTTTAATTTCTTCTTCACCTTAACCAACTTGGCACTAGGCACTTTGCAGACCGACATGGCCCAATCATCTGGCCAAATTGTGCACAGCATCCCTGGGTGTTCATTATTTAGATAGGCAAGCTTATAATTTAGCCAGCTTGCAAAGAAGTCAACCTTGAAATAATAAGCTCTACCTGGTCATATCCCTTTGAGTCTTTGGAAGACATGTTGCACTTCTTTTATCACAGATGGCTTGGCAATACAAAGTTCATTTCCATGGTCAGCCTCTTCTTTTGTTTTGATTCTGCGGATAGGCCTAAGGGCCTAAAAATGGACACTCAACCAACTCTGCCTGCTTGAAATAATCTTCACCTCGGGGACAAAGCTTTCCAGAAAGTTTAGCAGTATACTAAGAGATATTTAAATTATACAATACAAGTTAATTTAACAACTTCTTTTGATCTGAAGTTAGGATATTCTTCGTTCAAAGTTGCCCGCAGGTACCTTGCACTGCACTGCCACGTTACAAAATGGCGACAAAAAGGCCAGTTTAGTTTTCCTCCCACTTTTTGCGAAACTACGACTGAGGGCTGCCACGGTTTTCAACTGCTTGCGCCGTTAGTTTCCGCTCCTCCACTACACCAACACCCCGCTACAACAGTTTGAGCGATCTCATTTTAGAAATTAAAACAGGTTGGCCTCGGTCTCATGAGCGATAACTGGGACTCAAGTAACAAGTCTAATAATGAGAACAGCATGAAGATTCTTGGAGTTCTGGTTGAATCAATAAGAGAAAATCTCAAGAAAAATGACAAGATTCAGCCAGTGCATGTCACAATTTTGGGAAAAATCCTTCGAGCTTCAAATATGGCCGTTTGTTATCTTATCGACCAAAATCAATGGCTACTTGAGAAAATTGCAGAGGATATCAACGCAGTTGACGATAATGAAACGGTTTCTTACTGGTTCATTTTCGCACAAGTTTATCAGAAAGCCGATTCAACAAAAATTGATCCAAGAATATCCAAGATGCTCCTAAAAAGCATGTCAGATGCAATCACTAAGTCCTCAAATAAAAACACGCTGATGAACATCCTTATCGGTTTTGAAGTATTTCTCAAAATCAGCAAAACTCAAGCAATTGATACAAGACCATGAAAGTGACGAGTTTGCATGTAGTGGCCCATCCTTTGCTGAAGGTCTAAAGAAACTGCTGCTTTCAACAACAAAAGAGATCCAACTTGGAGCCATTCAGTGTATTATAGAGCTGACTGCTTCAACGCCAACACAGAACGACCTTCCAGTTTCAAGTTTAGTAGACAAATTCATCGACAAAGGTCTTTGCGAGTTTCTATTCGAGCTGTTGAACTCTTCAGACCATCTTATACTTGAATCTGTTTTGGTATGCTTGAAAAATTTCACAAATTTTCAGAAGTTCTTTACAGCAGGGCATCTAGTCTTCGGATTGCAACCTATAGTGTCTGCATTAGCAAGAATCACCGAACAAAACAGCCAGAAATTGCTGCACGAAGCTCTCACCCTTGTGCTTGCGATATTCCAAAAGACAAACAAAGCTATTTTCAGCCAGGGAAAGCTACTTGATGACATAATGAACGCTTTGGCAAAACTCAGTGGGAATCAGAAGACAAAGACTTTAGTCCTTGTTGCTTTATGTATTAAAGAGGTTATTCTAAGACAGACAGAACTAAGCGATGTTTTCCTGAAATGTCTTTATAAGATACTTGATGAAATTGGCAATAAACTACTCGCAGAAGCAAAAAATCAAGCACCAAGTTCGTCAGGTAAGGCTAATTACTGTTTTACCTAAATTTGGAAAAAAATATCTAAAAGTTCCAGTAGCAGCTCAAGACTATTGGTCTATAGCGGTCTATAGCGCCATGATATTGGTATATAGCGGTCTTCTAACTATTTGTCTATAGTGATTGTCATTACTGAAAAGACAGATGTGGTGAGGTCGAGACATCCGGCTCAGGTCTTGGGTTCGAATCTTGTCAGGACAACTTTCCCTAAGTCTTCCGTCAACTCAACTATCTGTCCTCCTGAGTTCAAGGGTATTGGTTCTAGAATATAAGCACAAGCTGCAGGTCCATGCATCAGCTGTTTAGTTGCCAGAACTGCTGACCTGCGCTGGCAAATAAAGATTGCTTGCTTGTTTGGTTCGGACAATGCTGTAAGAACTTCAACTAAATTTTCCTTTTTTCTGCAGGAACCAAAGACAAAATGGACTTGTTTTCAATATTTCTGGATATAATGAAAAGCTATCTAATACTGCTCAATTCCTTTGCGATCAAGGACCAAGAAAATATATCGGAACAAGACGAAAAATCGGCAAATTATAAAAACGAATCATGACTCAAGGGATTTCATTTACTTTACTGTTGATGCTTACATTATACCTGTGATGCTATTGCGGCTTCAAGTTATTAAAGAGAAGAAAATTTTTACAGAGTTCTTTGATCTGTTAACAGAATTACTAAATTGCGCCAAAGGCTTAGAGTTTGCAAGAAAGTTGTGCAACTCATCGTTTATAAGAATATCAACAGAAATAAAATCAAGATTTGCAAAAGCGAATGACAGTGGTTGTATCGCACCTGTTGTTGACAAATTCTTGGTAAAACTTGTATGTGCATTCGAAGATGCTGATAATGCAGTAACTATCGCAACAGTGCTTACAGAAGCGCTACCTGCATTGATGACGTCACCAGACGAATGGTATTTCTATTTCACAAGACGATTCCCTGATGATGGAGACTTGCATGTCATTCGATGCTGCCAAGTTGCCACTGTGGCATTACTGTATGCATCAGCAAGGTATGGCGATGCAGTGTGGAAAACAGAAACCGTTTCAAAAGTGATTGGTGTATTTCTATCCAATGAATCCAATTTCACTAAACTGCCTGATTTAACAAAGAAGCAATTGATCTATCTCTGGTCGAATGTGCCGCGCGGTCAAGGCTGGTCTGTATATACTAATTCACAAGACGTTGTTTTGCTCAGTTATCTTAGCAATCCTGATACTTTTGAAAATTGCTTCATCTATGAAAAGTGTTACATTAGATGGATTTTGAAGTCAGCTTTGGGCTACAAATGGAAGAAATTGTGTCTGACGAAATTATTCGACTTCAACAAACAAAATTCAGTTGATAGAATCGATTATGCTGTTGTGGCCCTGCAACCATTCAGCGAAAATGGAGACATATTTATCATCCTCTGCGATGTGATATCTATTGCAGTTGAAAGCCATTGCTCAATAGCCTTACAAGTTGTGCTGAAGCTGCTTAGATCGTTTACCTCAAATGCACAATTCATTATTTCCACAAAAGAGTTTATACACAAGACAATTCTATCGAAAATCACGGAGCTGCATCACGTGAACATCAGTGCCTTATATGACATATTCAGAGCGCTGTCTTTACCGCATGATCCTCAGTCTTTATCACGTGATCCTCAGTCTTTATCACGTAAAAGTCAGTCATTATCACGTGATTCTCAACTGTCAGAAATTGATTTGAAATTTGCATTTAGAGCCTGCAACGTGTTCATAGAATTCCCATATTTGGATGTACGCATTAGCATTTTAAATTTCCTGAATCAGCTAATACCATGCATGTATTCATCACGTGACTGTCATGCGCAGATCTCTATATTATGCAATTCTGCATTTCTCAAAGAAATCAACTCGCTTATACCAAAAGAGCTTAGTTTCATCGATGATCAAGTAGAGAGGCTCTGTGCCGCCAGTCTTGTTTTTACATCTCAAGTCTTGACCGCTCTCTCTATAGCCAATGCAGACACTGAAACTATACCAATGATGAGCCTCAGTAAGGATGCTCTAATTGCCGGACTGGCGTCCCCTGATTCTAAACTGATTCAGCTAGCGTGCATAAAATTATGGCAAGGGTTTATTACTGCATCTGAGAAACGACAAGACATCTTAGAGAAGTTTTTCGGATTCACACAACTCACTCTGAACGAAGCAAAAACGATCCTCATTTACATACAAAACCTCCTTTTCAGTCAAGAGACTATCCTAAGACAGGCTGCTTTACAATGCTTTTCGGTATTGATGAATGCAATGATTAAGACAGATAACATGTTTCAAAACCCATGGAATGCTTTCCTCTTAGAGCAGGCATCAAGTGAACTAATTTGTATGGAAGGCATAGAATACAACTTGAAACTCGTGCGTGAATTACTAGAGCTCAAAACACCAGTGTCAAATATCGATAGATTGTTGTCTAGAATATCTTCAGCGATAAAGCAGTTCGCACAGACGCAAAAGCAAAATGATACAATTGAAAGCCTTTTCTTGGATATAGTGTTCTATATGGTCGATAATTTGACTATCAATGAATGTTTCAGGGATGATTTGAATTGCTTTCTACACAAAATTGAAGACAAAGTTAACGGGCTGGAAAGCGTAAAAGAAGTTCGACATGCCGAACCCAGATTATCAGTGATTGAAGCAAGTGGTATCGTGGTACCATGGGAGAATTATGCAATTCTTCCTATATCCAGCTTTGTGAAAGATATCCAGAAATACAGAAGCAAACTCACAAGTGCAATGACATAATTCGTGTTGAACGTCTGTTTAATTTGGGGCAAAGCTCTGTCCTTGTTGTTTTTTGTTTGTCTTCAAGCATGTTAGAAAGCTTCAATGTTGTAGTGTTGTCAAGGCTTGCAACAAGTTGCCATATTTTTAGGACCTTGTTATATGGAAGAAATTTCCCGCTTTGCCGAGACGGGACATTTTGCCGAGATCTCGCCTCTACTGTTTATATCATTCATTCATTTATTCATACATTCATTTTTTAATTCTTTAACCATGGTTTACAGTGGGCCGTGCATCTACATAATTTTACAACAATTAAATTAATTTTATATCATAAAAATCTTTTCCAAACATAGTTTTAATAATGACGGATAGGAAAGATACTACGGGTGAAGGCCCCAAGACAAAGCAGCGGTCTTCGGCTATGGTAGAAGATCTTTTAAATGAGAAACAAGAAATCAGCTTTCTCGCGTAAAGAGAAAAAACGTCCCTTCCCGCTATCCCGGGATCATTTTTACTTCATTGACACCTGGACAAAAGATACCCTCCTTCTTTATCATCTCGTCTAGAGGAAACAATCTCTTCCATATAATGACCCCCTTAGTAATTTTGTTGATTTGATAGAAACCATCTAATGGTTGGTCTGGGGTTCAGTAAGTAAACGATGTCGTCTTGTTCAAATTTTTTAGTATCTTAAGATGTTGCTATTTAGAAGAGTTTAATATGGTCAATACTGTATGTTTCATCTGTTGACTTGTTGAATCGGGTCTTTTCTTATTTATAACAGTCAGTTCAAATTATTGTTTTGAACTAAGATTCGCTTTATTTGAAATTTGAAGCTAGTAGGGGTCCTTTTATGGGTATACCAGAATCCATGAAAAGTTAGGTCGAAGGCGCAATCTGCGATAAAATAAATCGCCGAGCTGCGATCAAATAACATTAATATTGATGCAAATTGATGCACATTTTCGAGCAGCGCAGAGTCCTTTTCAGCCCATTGTTTGTAAAATTAAGAATTTAGCTACAGGCCATCTCGGTTACAAGACGCAGGCCCGTTGCACAAAGCCGTAAACCTTTGTGTACACATAAAACGACGCAACTTATTTTGAAGCCGCAAACCGTACGAAAAGCTTTGCAAGACCCGTAAGCCGCAAGCAAAATAGGTGCCGAATCCTTGAAACTGCAAACCAGGGAATGCGACGCAAATTTTCTTGTTACGCGCTCCCTGCCGCAAACCTATAATAGAAGCCTAGTAAGGCCTAGTTTAGACAGCGCATTATGGGCGCAGCGAATTAAATTATTGCCTAAAAATCTGTCTCAGTGTCAATTTCATTCGCTCATAATGCGCTGTATAAACCAACCACTTTTTGAAGCGACTTAAATTATTAAATGCGCTCATTATGCGCTGCTCCAAGCGAATTACAAGCGAATTATATCTTTTCTTTTAATGCGCTCTGAATTAAATTCGCTGTCTAAATCCATCATGTAGTTTAGAGCGCTGAATTTAATTCGCCGCGCCCAAAATGCGATGTCTAAACTAGGCCTAAACCGCACCTTTCAATAGAGAAATCGGCTTGAGTAGCAATGAAATTGTCTTTAACTGTCTGAAATTTCAGCTGTTTATAAAGTTGGTTTAAACGCATCTCTATGGTAGACTCTCTCCAGCGGTCGATTATCCTGAGTTTTCGTTGATAAAATTGCTCATTTTTTGACATTTCACAATTAACCTACCAATAAGAAGGCTTCGAAATATCAATTATTAATTCTATATTATAATTTTATTCCAGTTAAACCAGCAGGGACCACATAAATTTTGGATTTTTGATTATCTTATATGATCCCCTACTGCAACCACGCCAAAACCATGTGTTCTGTTGTCTTTCTGAGCTACAGCTGTAAAATGGCGATTTCCAATGATACTAAGCAAACGAAAAACAATTGATCTGAAGCGAAAAATATGCTCCATCCGCTTGGTTATTGCTATTGATTTTCTATTCAGTAGCTACCAGTATTTGTTTTCAAAGTAAATCTGACGGAAAATATTCGCGCCTAAATTCCAATAGGTCGCTGAGTCTTTGGGTGTCGCTGAATTTTGGAATTTATTTTCTAGTTATCGTTGTAAATACTGTTTCCATTGCAACTAGCCAGCGCTGAGTTTAATCAAAATACGTTAAGAAAAACAAGAATTTTTTCCATACACTTACGGGGTACATGATTTATGGATGGACGGGGATTTGCTGCCTAGATTTTATAGACCCACCCACTTATAACGTAGACACAGACAGGGCCAGACCGGATATAATGGGCAATAATAACAAGCGGGAAATGAAAGTAATAAGGCCCTTTAGACCATATTATTTCTTTGAAATTGCATTACAAACATATTCGACGCGATATTAACACCATTCAGACTCAAACAATGTGAAATACATGGGGATTCAGCTATCATACCCAAGTTTGGAGAGCTTCAGCGCCAAAACCTACCCATATGGGCAGGACATACCCATACCCAAGTCCCAAGTTATACCCAGGGATTTGACATCTGTATTTCCAATGGTCGCCAGTGATTTTCAAGGTCGCTAGCGTGTCGCTGGCTAGCTTGATAACTAGACCCCAGTTCAAAATCTTTAGTTTCTTTGAACTAGGGTCTTCAAAGTATACCCAGCACATTTTGCAGAACTCAGAGGCACTTGGCGACGTACTGGAAACCATACTTTGGGAAAACACGTAATGACATCGATAAACGCTATTTCACAATAATATACGATTACTAACACCGTTTAGAACGGAGTTTTCAATATGAAACTGCGATAAATTTACAATATTTTTGTATGAATATTGTCCAGCAACGTATAATGATTGATAACAGTATTTGTGAGTAATAATTGTAACGCTAATTGTAAGCAAATAATATGTCCAAAATAATATACAATATTTTAGTACCCGGCAGCATATAATGCCAGATAACAGTAAGAACGATAAAATTATTTATAAATAGCGGTCTATAAATAATTTGTCCAGAAATCTAAAGGTTTTCTAACGGTTCAGTAGGGTTCAGGCTTTCATCCTTCACCGATGTCAATAACTCATCTATTGATGAAAAGATTCCAATCGCACCAAAAACTATACAAGTTACCAATATTAGAACATCTATTACGAGATATCGCATCTTTAAATTTGGATAGTTGAATTTGATATGACAAATACACGGTAATATGAATACTAATAAATTTGCAGTGAAGTTTCCAACTAACGAAATCCCAAGTCCAAAGTGAGGAGTGAAAACAGCGACGATCATAGCTAGAATAAGAAGGGCTAGTCGAACGAAATATCGAATTGTTTGAAAGCTATTTGAAGATAAGACAGATTTAGGCCAATTCTGGTCGATGATGTTGAAGACTGTGAACATGGGGAATATAAAGAAAGTCAACGCGACGACGAATAATAACATGGAGCAGATTGTTCGAAGAGGGCCGTGTGGTAAATCCAGTGTCATCATTGCGTGTGTTTTGTTTTCATACGCTAAATATATAAACAAGCCGCTGATGATTTTGACGACTGTTATTATAGCGTATGATATATTCATTACTTTACCAAAGTTTTCGCGATTCGCCATGTCTTTCTCGATGAACGGTAAATAAGGTTGACAAGCGTAGGTAACCACAGTTATCCCAACACCAATCGAAAATCTCTTTAATTCGAACAATTTCGCCGTTTCAAAACTCTTTGTCCAACGATCATGAAAACGTAAACTATACGAAGTTGCGATGCTTAGTAACACGATTCCGATAGTCACCGTCGCAATTGCGATTTTCGACAACGAGCGAATCCGTTCTAAGAAAATCACTGTGAATAAAGGCAATGCACATAATACCGTCCAGATATCATCGGTTAAAATTGGGACGATTTCGTTCATGATACCTCCAGTTAATAATAATATCAGAACACAGTGCGCGAAATTCTCAACTAAATTAGTCGCATTTACAAAAACTCTTCCAAAATTTGGTAACAAATGCTCTCCAATATCAAGATATCCTTCCCTTGCTCTATATCTCATGCCATTTTCGTCCACTTCATACAGCAGATCTATAAGTAATTGCCCAGTGTAGTTGCCTGTTATTGCAATTATAGGTATGACTATCAATGCCCATATCCCTGTGCAGCGAAACACAAATGCCATTGCCAGAATACCAGTACCTGTGATTCCACAACAAACATTAAACAAAGTCTCAAAGTCCGTTAAATTCTCTCGCTCCGAATCTGACGAAAATCCAGACGAAAATTCCCCGTCGGATTCCGTGATATTTCTCGTCGGCCCCGCATCGTCTAGCAAGCGAGAGCGCTCCATCGTTAATGATTATTTCTGTCTTTCATCTTAGGATATTAAACTCAAATCACAAAAAACCGATTTCAGGTGCGCGCTTATTTCTATTGTTGAAAATCACAAGGTAATTAGCCCTACCAGTAGCTTTTGTGTCTAGAATCAGCCACTTCAAACTTACTAGTTAAGCGGTCTTTCTGATAGTATACGGTAAATTGTACGGGTCGCTAGTTTTGTTATAATTTTTCTCGTTAAACAAACTAATAAAAATGGAGTGTATTTATAAACGAACTCGTTCTGTCTGTACAGAACCGGCCTTTTGAAGTTTTGTACAACTCAAGAACTAAAGTCAGAGGTTTAAAATAAAACTCAATAAAAAGTGGAAATATGATGTGGAAAACGAAATCTTTGGTTACAGTGAATTACGTTTGATAGTTGGCAGTTGAGAAGCCAAAGGGGGCAGAGAGGCAAATGGGCAGTTGCTTCCCCTAACATCCCTTAGATAGGTTCTGTATTGTGGCTACAGCCTGGTTTCCATATAGCCGAAAGTGGCAGTGCCAGTGCTGAGACATTGCTGTGATGTTTTCAGTTTCAATGGAAACACTTCCTAACGGTGGTTCTACCGTGGTTGAACAGTTGCTCTACCGCGGGTGTGCCAGCATAAGTTGAATTCCCGGCCCTTATGACGCTTCTGCCACTAGAAGATTTTAATGGAAACATATTGTACAGCCGTCGGCGACGTGTCTGTGGCACTTGCCTTTGTTTTCACTGAGCACATGACTGTAACAATCCAATAAAATGCGAGGAAATATGAAAACATTTAATAGCAACCACTATCTGGTACAGCCGTGGCTCAGCACTGGCCCCGTCACGTATTGCTATATGGAATCGAAGCTTCGCAACACTCTCTCAGCGCTGGTACAGCCGTGTCTTAGAAATAGTCCCGCCACTTATAACTATATGGAAAGCATGCTTAATTTGATGTCAAGTATCGCAGGGTACGTCTTGGATAGTTGGCCTTAAAACAACATCCTAGTTGTTCTTGGCCACGCCGTTTTGCCTCTCCAAAATGGATGCCTGGCTATGCCACTGAATAAAGAATGGGCCATGCATCTTGAAGGACGAAAACAACCGCACATATAGAAATGAGCCCCAATCATAACTTTTACCCTCAAGGATAGAGTAATCTTGTTATAGTATCCGATAAAACGATTTGCTTAACCCCTTCACTTCCTCGGCTTAGAATTGCCTCCCAAGGCCCTACTTTCTCTCACATTGAACTGATGTTGTTGTTGTTCGCTACAGCCAGTTAGTTTGTAGACTAGTCCCAAGTCCCTAACTTTCGCTAAAATTAAATTGAATTGATGTTGTTGTTGTTCAGTGAGCATTCACCCATTCAATTCAATAGCGATAACTACGACTCAGGTAATAAGTCTAGTTAGTTTGAGCATCAAGCAATTCAATTCAATAGCGATAACTAATAATCGTGAAGTAAGTTTATTCTTGCCTCCACCTATCTGCTGGTATCCCTGTTTGTGACCTTTATTACTTGATGTAAAACAGGCTCAACGAAAGTAATGCTTGATGGCGAGCGATATATAGATCATACAACAAAGGCCAACGGCACAAACACGATATACAAGGCCTCCTTTCTCTTGACAAACTCGATACATAAATGATATACGCAATTAAACGGGAAAAAACGAATGAATAAATTTATGAAAACATAAAATCTTAACTTGTTCTTTTAATCGTCCAAATCAAGTCCATATTTCTCGTACAGTGACCTCGTTGTCGTCTGTTGAACCTCGGCTGCAAGAGAGGGAATTTTTTATTGCGAACAAACTGGCTAACTAATTAACAAAGGAACAAACTTACTAACAAACCGACCAATTCAATAACTAATTAACTAACTGACTGACCAACTCATTAACTAACTAGGAAACTAACTAACTAACTAAATAACTAACTAGCAAACTAACTAAATAAACAATTAACTAGCTAACTAAATAACTAACTAACTAACTAACTAACTAACAAAATAATTAACCAACTAACTAACTGCTTACTCAACTAACGAACTATTTATTTTAACTAAGTAACTAGCAAACTAACGATCTAACAATCTAACGTGCTAGCTAACTAACTAACTTGATAGCAAAAATGACTAGCGAAAATGTTACTTCATAGCTTACTCACTAACTAACTAAGTAAATACCTGATGAAATATCTGATTAACTAACTGATAACTAAATAACTAACGCATTAACTAACTGATACACATCAACTAACCAATTAACCATGTTTGAGAAAGTTTTCGTTCCTATAAAAGCGCCCATTTAAGTTCTGAATGATCTGTTTCGGAAAAAAAGCTTCCAAAGTTTGAAAAAGTTCCAATTAGGGTCTCAGTGATACGAGTTTACATCATCAAATTTCAAACAAGCATGAAAAATATTTACCCAGTCTTCCAAGCAACATTTGTCCAATATCTTTAATATCGTTATATTCGTGAAGTTTCTCAATATGTACATCAAGTTCTTCCTCAGAATATCTGTCAGCAAAGAAATTATAACGACTGATGAATTAGAATATAGAGCGATTCAGTAGAATTTTATTTTCTCCAAATGAAAAGATATCAAGTACAGAAATCGTATAAAGCATCCAAAATTTAGTCTAAGTACAAATTTTCGCTTTCCTTGCACTTGTATTCTTAATATTATAAGCATTCAAACTTGACGATTCTATAAAGGCTTTGACCGCAAAAAATGAAGTAGATGAAACTTTTACACCCACCCACTGGGTCTAAGCCCTTGTAAAATCACGAACTTCGAACGCTCGTAAAAACAATAATGCCAGTGCTGAGAAAGTTTTGGTATGCTTGTCGGACCACTTTCCACAAACCTATAGCAAACTCAGCTGTCCATCCTTCCGAGGTCGGTAAATGAGTACCCAGGATATTCGTTCTAGAAGTATCAGTCTGGAGGCACAAGCTGCAGGTCCACATCCGTTGTATAGCTGTTAGAACCCGAGACATGCATTAAAACAACGATTGCTTGTGTGATGAAGATACAGAACAGGCCTATTTATCAACCGTTATATAGATAAAAAAGAAATTGAAAAATCAGCGAAAAACCAAATTAACTATTAGGAATAACGAGAATATTAAAAGTAGAACACAAGTTTAAATTTTAAAGCCAATAACTAGTAAATAAGAACGAAAATTTATGTTTTCTCAATTTCTCGAGAATTACGACGGTGAAAGTCTTTAGTGAAACGGACAACCCCGGGTATTTTTGGACGCTGAATTCATTTCTGCAGAGAAAATCCACCGAAATGGAGGTCATTTTTGCCGCAGGCTCAATTTGTCGATTTCAATCCCTCGATTGGTGGATAATATCTTGATCTGTCCGTGATTTCAATCCCTCGATCGGGGGATTATCACCCGATTCGCGGAGGATCTCGCTATCTGGGAAGTGTGCCTTGCTGAATATAGTGAACTCCCACGCCACCCAAAACCACAATTTTCACAGTGCACATGCTTCAATTTAATTCTATTTAAGTGGGCCAACTTGATAAAAAAGCTGACAGGCCAGCTTGTATAACACATGATGGGCCGATTTTTCTAGACATGGTTGGTGTGGGTCGTTTTATAGAGGGTCGAATTGTCTCCCAGCAGCTCCCACTTTCTTTTTCTAGATATAGGGTAGTCTAGAACACCAAGCTCTGTGTAAACCTGTTGCGCATCCTCTTGTCCTTGGAGAGCATTCACAGTGTCAGCAAACACAACACAGTAAATGCAAATTATTAATAGTTCATTACATATATAAAATAATTAATCACCTGTTTCTGCGTGGAGTTGAGGACGAGTGTTGCAACTTAGGCCCGTTTATTTCCTGCTGAGAATTTGGATTCATCAGAAAGCTTCAACCTGAATCAAGGTGTCTCCAACAAATTCAGAAAATCATGTATTTTCAAGACATAATTTCGAAATTCTTCACTACCAAAGTCGATGATAAATGTGAAAAGTATGATGAATCAACTCCACTGCTGTAAGTGTCTTAGTTTGCCGCCATTAAACAAGGCAGAGAATCAAGATGAATTGAATAAGGCACAGGGGTACCAGATTTGAGTTAAGCACAGGGGTACCAAGAGGATCTGTGAGATAGATAAGCAAATGTTCTTCCTGCTGTAACGGAGCCTCGATGGACGGGTTGTCTAGGTAATAGGTTCCCTGATTCGGGTGTCGCGAGTTCGAATCCAGCTGAGCTAGGAGCTATCCATTTATGGTCTGGGGGCCGGATATTTGTTCCTCCCCATTCGGCTGGAGGAGGATTAGCGGGAATAGCGATTTCCTGTAATGGGAACCACCGTAAGCCGATACAGCGCCTCAGCCACATTGGTGACTTTGTGGATGCAAGTGGGGAGTATCGCTCTATCCCGGGTCAGTTTTTGTCTTAAAATTTCATCTTGGATTCATTGTTACCATAAACAGACTTGCACCATTCACTCGTGGTTCGAATCTATCTTCGGTTTCTGCTGTATTTTTAAACTATTCCAATTAAAAAATTATCCGCACTGTCCCAGGGTGTCCTTGCACAATTGAAAAAACGCCACGACTTTCTCTTTTTAAACTAACCCTACTTGTTGGACTGATGATCACGTAATTCTACATCTTATCTAAACGAAAGCAAGCGCTAAAGCGCGGGGACATTTCCGCTTCGTTCGCAATCGATGCTCGCTAGCAAATTTGCAGCTCACCGCTCGCTTGCGAACAGAAAACGGCCTTCGTCACCAATTTAGCGCTAAAAGAAATCAAACGCTTGGCAAAGCTTGAGCTAAGCTTGCAGTGGCAATCATAATCGCTTAAGGCCAATTTCCACTTTGTTCGCATGCGCTGTTCGCTAGCGAATTAACAGTTCGCCGCTCGCTTGCGAACAGAAAACGGCCTTCGTCATCAATTTAAGGCGATAAACAAAGTAAAACTTTTGCGAAAGCTTGAGCTTGACTTGCAGCGGGAATCAAAATCGCTTCGCATTAGCCATTTTTTGATGGCTAGCGAACAGCAAACAGCGAATGCGAACGAAATGGAAATGGGCCTTTACGCACGACAATTTTAGCGCTTGTGGTTCTAGGAGAAAGATGAAGCAAATAGAAAAGTTCTTTCAAGCAATGTTTCAATAATTCACCAATCAAAATTACTGCATAATGCTTGCCAAAAGTCGTTGGACATCTCCTATAATGTTCGAGGAATATGAATTGTCTTCCCTTTCTTGTTGGAAAATAGAGGAAGCCAACCCCTCCCCCAAAACAATGTTTTTCTGTTTGTCTACAGTCTGTGAAATTTTATAAAATACATTATGGAAGCTTGTTGGATACTCTTCACCGTCGCTAACCAACATTGTTTGCGGGGGAGGGGTTTCAGCTGCTTTAAATGAAGTAGAGATAGTGCAAGTATTCCAAGACTTTTGCTACCTAAGGGTCCCACCCTAAGAGTCCCACCTAGGGTCCCACCCTAAGGGTCCCACCTAGGGTCCCACCCTAAGGGTCCCGGGTCCCACTTTTCCGGTATGCCATGGCAAAGCAACAACCATGTTTGACTAATGAGTTACAAATGATTAACAAACATTGTTTCATTGTCTGGCAAGGGCTTTCTTTAATGCAACTCACAGGCCCAAGGGCAGCATGGACAATGTGAAACTACTGAGTTCCTTTGCAGACCTTCCTCTGAGTGCTACAATATTCAATGAATTCCTCAACAAGTCCAATATCACTGCATTTCTCAAAGGATGCATCCAACCCCTTTTCTTTCTGTACAAATAAGAAATATAGCCCTAGTCTTTCTAGCACCTTGCTTGTCTTAGAAGTTGATAACTGTGCAGGAAGTAACTAAGTAATACATTAATAGGGGGGTGAACAAGTATATATAGGGGGCGGAACTAAATCTAAATTCAAATTTTTGGCAAGTTCCCAAAATGATGGCTATGCAAATAAATATTGCAAAATTTGAATTTATCTATGGTCACTTGGTTGCAACGCAAAAACTGCAGTTCTACACAAATGAAACACAAATATATTTAAAATCAAGTCTTGAAAGTTTTGGCCATGAGACTTTAGTTATAAACAATGTTGCAAAAAGTAGAAATCTATAATGTGCATTAATTAAAAAACATTCAAATTTTGCGGTTGTCTGTCCTTGGTTTGAGGTCCGGGGTCTTGAAAATGGACAAGGTTGTTTCAACTAGCAGTACGGTAATGTGTACAGTAATGTTTGTAAAACGTCAGTCATGCACAGGCATCCACTTAAACTTCAAAGGATTTTCCAGACGAAATATGCTCCAACAGTTATCTTAAAAGGGCCAAAAATGGTCACATAGGAACCCAAAAAATGGATATTTTTAAAAGCTTCTAAAACAAGGCTTGTCCTTCTACGAAAATCAATATTTCAAGGAACCTGTAGGTCAGCTGAACATAATGCTCCATTGGGTCAGCAAAAGTTCCTTCTTAACATAGAAATTTGTGACATGGCAGACAAGATTGCAGAAAGTAAAATGCAGACATTAGTGCAGAAAAGTGTTCATTTATGGCGAGAAGCAGAGCGAAGAAAAGGAAGAGGCCTGCAAGAGAAGAGGAGGTATGCTGCCGTGGAGGGGTTGATGCTGTTTGACAGGAATGGTCCAAACTGTGCTTATGTACCTCTTAGCTCTGATGAAACGGTTCAGCAAGAAATATGAGAAAGAGCTTCTTCCTGGGAATACCTTAAAAACTGCATACACATCCGAAGCTGCATCCTCCGAAATCGATGCTACTCCAGATTTTCAGGATGACAGCCAACCGGAAGAACTAGCTTTTCCATGAACAATGTTGCGTTCCAAGGCAATTGGGCACCACCAAGTTTAAGGTGCCAGGTACGAAGATATGCTGGCCCATTCTGCTTCGTCATCTTATAATTGTGAGCGTGTGATACAATTCGTCAGGAATGGTCCTAACCATGCTTATCTGCTTTCTCAATTTGTGCTTTTCTTAGATGGCAGTAGATATAGTTATAATTAATTTAGATATATATATTTCCTTTGATATTTCATTGTATATTATTATCGCAAGTTTTCAGCATAGTGCCCTGTAAATGAGTTTTTTAAACTGAGGGACTACCATGGATAAAAATTTAAAATGAAATGAATCTGTTTCCCAAGACGAGGTGTTTCCATTGGACACTTTGCTTTACGGTTTCTCTTCAGACGTTCTTATCCCAGAAGAAAAGGTTGCTTCTCGGAAATTGTAGAATGGAGAAAAAAATAAGGGCATCGACATTGGTACTGATTGTCAGAATGACAGCCAACCGCGAGATTCAGCTCAAACACAAACAATGATGCGTTCCAAGGGAATTTGGGCTCCAAATGCCGTAATAGTAAAGTAGAACGTTGTCGTGAAAAGCAGAGTTGGAAAAAAGAGAAGACTTGGAAGAGACAAGGGGCTGAATTTAACCTAATTCAATCCCTATGAAACTGTAGACCATTCAAAGCTGCATCGTCCGAAATTGTTACCGATGTTCAGGACGACAGCCAACCGCGAGATTCAGCTCAAACACAAACAATGATGCGTTCCAAGGAAATTTGGGCTCCAAATGCCGTAATAGTAAAGTAGAACGTTGTCGTGAAAAGCAGAGTTGGAAAAAAGAGAAGACTTGGAAGAGACAAGGGGCTGAATTTAATCTAATTCAATCCCTATGAAACTGTAGACCATCCAAAGCTGCATCCTCCGAAATTGTTACCGATGTTCAGGACGACAGCCAACCGCGAGATTCGGCTCAAACACGAACAATGATGCGTTCCAAGGGACTTGGGCACCAAATCCAAGGTTCAATAAATCCTTAATAGACATGTGCTCCTAGGGTAAAATCCGTATAAATAGGGGTAAAATGAAGGCTCATTCAGACAACAGGCCAACAGACCAGAAAAGGCAAGAAAAGAACTACACTAATCAAGCAAGTCATTCAATTTGTATTCTACTTGCACAGCATAATTCGTTGTCGTTATGCTTATCGTCCTGCATGAAGCCTGAAGGGCCTTCAACGAGTTTAGTTGAGTTAAGAGTTATTTGAATCAATTATCGCATTTAGCCTTGGTACATTTAAGAATTATTATATTTATATTATTTGCTCTATGAGTCTATTATTGCTATTGGCATTCTACTACGTTGGGTACTTGCCGTGGTCGGGGGTATTTCCGACATATGGTGTCAATATATGAAAAAAAGATATTGATTACGATAAAAAGAAGCTCAAGTTCAAACCGAGAAACAAAATGAATCCAAAGATTGAGGATCTGTTCCTGTTTTACTAACAGGTATATTTATTGCCAAGCTTTTCTAATTTATTCTTTTATTCTTAATGTTGATTTTTTATTATTTTAATATTAATATTACATCGACCTACGGAGCCAGACGATCTGAATCTTATTCCTGAAGTTGTTGAGTTTATGGAACCATCAACAGCTTTTATTGTATCATCAGCGTTGGATGGTTGTAATATGAGATACCAGAATAATCAACAGATTATTAGTACGTACAGGTCACGCCTAGCTTCATCTTTAACAACTATGGATTTAGTACAAAATGCTTTATCTAATTTACCAGAGCCTATACTCAATTTAAAATTGGCGTCACGTCAGCAAAGGTTAACACTCTTGGAAAATATTCTTTGAAGACGGTATTTACCTTTAACTTTTCCATACTTTTTTCTCAGAAATGTTAGAAATGTAGTTTTCTTATCATTTTAACTTATAATAACTATTTCTTGCTTATTTAAGGATGTTTCATTTTGTTTTGACCATAACTTATTCTGAAGACTATGAAACTTTGCGAAGTTCTGAGACCCGGTCGGGCCTCGTTTCAATTCTTTCAACTAAATTTCTAATTCTTTATTTTTTAGTTGTCTATTGAAGAAAGTACAGGTATGTATTTTTTATTTTTGTAATTTTTGGTTTTTGTATAGTTTTATGTGAATATAATCCAGGCCTCAATTTCAAACAATTTTTACTATCTTTTATTCTACCTTATTATTCTAGAATGTCAAGAAAAGCATTAATGGACATAGAATACATTCAAACAACCAAAACGAAAAAATGAATAAGAAAGATAGCAATTCTCATGGTTGATGGTGTGACATCTTTTGTGCGGGAGTATATCCCGTGTACCCCATTTGATGGTATTGAAGATTAAGTGGCGCCGTACATACAAATGGTGTTTTTACAATATTCATGGGCTAAAATATGAGCCAACTGGAGCAGCACTTGAATGTCGAGAATCAACACCAATAATAAAGGACATTCTGGAGTGGAATGATGTCGGGCTTGTATATTACAAAGGTGGCGACGTAGAAAGAGAACTTTGTCCGGAGATTGAGATGCCATGCTGCAACATTGAAGAATTCGGGGCGCCGGAAGGCAACAACGCACGACCCACTGAATGAATTACGAGAACATTATGACTTTTTAAGAGGTAACAATTTAATTTAATTTAACTAATACTGTTTTAATGTTCTTGTAATTCCTTTTAGTTGTGTAATGTTTTGAAAACAACTGATGACACCTTTGGAGGAAATAGTGTACCTCTTAATCAGCAACTAACTCACATTGACAGTATCTCAGCGATGGATCAAGGTAATAAAGCCTCCAAAACAAAATCAAGACGCTCAACATTGAGCAAAGGAGAAATGTCAGATACACTTCTAAAAGAAATTAGAATGTTTGAAAATTACTGGACAAAAGAGTTTAATTCTGAACGCAGCATTGCACAGTTATCAACATCTACGACAAGCAAGGAGCAAGAAAGACTACGTCTATATTTCTACTTTGTACAGAAAGAAAGAGGGTTTGGTGGAACCTTCAAGAAATGCAGCGATATTGGACTTGTTGAGGAATTCATCGAATATTGTAACACTCAGAGGAAGGTCTGCAAAGGAACTCAAGCAATGTATATTCAAGCAATCCTTCAAGGCTGTAAATTTGTTGTCAGTGAAGGGCAGACCCATTAAGACTATAGCGACATACCTGCAGTGAAAAGACGTCGTAATCTACAGAGTCACTTGCAATAGACAGAGGCATTTGTAAAGGATCTAGGCTCTTGGAATCTAAATTGTCAACCAACTTTCCATAATGTTAGATCCCTAGATTATGCTGATGACGATTCCTTTCTAGATAAGGTTCTGTTTGCGTTGAATTGCCACAATAGTGTTAGGAATAGGATGCATTATGAACTGGGTCTGTTGGTCGAGCGTTCGCGGCTTTCCTTGGATATAACACCGGATCAATTTACAAATGAACTAAGCAAGCGCATGTATGACTATAAGCTACGTGAATATATAAATGACATCACTCTTGGTACCTCTTCCTTCAAGGTGCCTAGCTATCTATTGTATGAAAAAGCAACCATGGAAGATCAAATACATCAAGGAAAGAGAGAGCTGTTGGCTGTGCGTGAGAGTTCTATCGAAAGGGGCGGGCGATGGTCTGTTTCTCGAACCTCAGAAAGAAGTGGTACCTAAGGGGACGCGTTTATGTGTATATATGGACCGATACTATGCTAGACCAAACCCCAACTCTTCTAACGACTATCTAATCTCTAGGGAGGGTAGAGGGCAATTAAAACAGCAAATAGATACGGAGCAGTTTCATGATATTTTTCTAGGACCTAAGGCTAACGATAGGTCATTTTTTTTCTTTCTTTTCCAGGCTTGACTTTTCCTCTTCAGGTTCGGTCTCTTGGAGTGCTCTCAAGGAAGAAACCCAGAATCAGGAAAAATCGAGAATGGTGCAAGTAACTGAAAGTTTGCGAAGCTCAAGTCACTGAGACGAAAAGGAGGACAAATGGGAAAGTGCCTGGCAAGACATGTGCGGCATTCACCTCGTTTGCAGCCGCCGAGTTAATTTTAGAGGTAGAAAATGATAAAGCCATAAAATTACTTTTTTCCTGACGTCAACGATGATAAAAATGAAAAGAAAGCATTGCAGACTGTATATAAATATAATGCAATATTAGAAAATTTAAAATTGATTTTGAATGGAGTATAACAGTTTCTAAAGACTTAAAAAAGGTGACACCGCCTTGGAATCATACAACAGGTGTGTTTCATGATATAAGCACAGTTCCGGTATGGCTTTCTACCTTTTATATTCCGTTATTCAGTAATTTAACGTATGGACATATGGGATTTTTTTGGATGTTAAACGATATAATAAGTGCACAGATATTAATGATACAATTAAGATGAGGAAATGCCTTTTCTTGGTCAAATTGTGCAGCCAACTAACATCCACGATGTTTCAGCCATAATTCAAACTAATCAAGGCACAACAAGCCAGTCAAGACGACGCACATCAACGACTGACGATGCGTAAGATGAAACTTTCCTCAGTAAAGATGTCATGCTCAAGACAGTCAACGAACAAGCAAAATCAAGACGCTCAACACTGAGCAAAGAAGAAATGTCAGATACACTTCTAAAAGAAATTCAAATGTTTGAGAATTACTGGACAAGAGAGTTCAATTCTCAACGCAGCACTGCACAGTTATCAACATCTACGACAAGCAAGGTGCTAGAAAGACTACGTCTATATTTCTATTTTGTACAGAAAGAAACGGGGTTGGATGCATCCTTCAAGAAATGCAGTGATATTGGACTTGTTGAGGAATTCATCGAATATTGTAAAACTGAGAGGAAGGTCTGCAAAGGAACTCAAGCAATGTATATTCAAGCAATCCTTTAAGGCTGTAAATTTGTTGTCAGTGGAAGGCAAACCCATAAAGACTATAGTGACATACCTGGATACATTATAGCTGTTGGGATGAATTAGGACAAGGTGTCCCACAAGGTTCGATACAAGGTACAAGGTTCAAGAAATCCTTAATAGACATGTGCTCCTGGGGTAAAATCCGTATAAATAGGATAAGATGAAGGCTCATTCAGACAACAGGCCAACAGGCCAGAAAAGGCAAGAAAAGAACTACACTAATCAAGTAAGTCATTCAATTTGTATTCTTTATTTTTATATAAGCGCTCAAACCACTAAACACTTTCTTCAGACACTTTTAACATCTTTTATTTCACCTTGTTTTCTAGAATGACACACATCGCTCTTCTTTATATCGAATATATACAAACCAAACAGGATCATCAATGCAAGAGAATGATTGCGATATTGCTAGATGATGGGGAAACGAGCTTTGTCCGGGAGTATAAACCCTGTACCCCGTTTGAAAACATAAAAGAAAAATGGCAACATGCATTTGATTATTGTCAAAGAAAAATCCACCATCTATCATACGAACCAAACAGAGCAGCATTAAAATGTGTGGAATCCCCACCCATCATCAAAGATATCTTGGATTGTAATGGGGTCGGAGTCGTATATTACAAAGGTGGCCACGTTGAGCGGGATTTTTGTAGAAAAATTGGCATACCATCAAGAAACATTGAAGAATTTGGGGCGCCGAAGGCGACGTCGCACGATCCCTTAGAAGAACTACAAGAACATTATGCCTTTCTGAGAGGTATGAATTTAATCTAAATAATAATATTGTTTTATTTACATTCACCTCGTTTGCAGCCGCCGAGGTACTACACCAATGAATCGTCAAAATAGTGGAAGCAGCTGTGAAGCATCTGTCACATACAACAGGAAATTTCCTGGGAATCAGGAATAGTAGAAGAGATTATGATGATGATGACGAGGAAGTGTCTTAACTAAATCGCGGCGCTAATCACACAGAATAATACGAAAATGACGAAAGATGACGAAACATGTTCTTTGATCCATGTTCCATGTTTTCCTGGGTTTCCTGTCACAACGAATTATTGCTGATTGACGGGTATTCCATCTGTTTGAGTCTCGAAGCTGGATGGTGCTATATAGCTGGTTGCAAATCAGTACCTCGCCCTTACTTTCAGTTAGAATTGTGCATGTGCAGTATACACACTATGGAGAAGAAAACCAAAGATAGTAGAACACCGCGAACATCCACATCGCGTCAGTTGGTTGAAAATGATGGCAAACTGGGTTTCGAATTCAAAGGTGAATTTAAAGCATTAACGAACTTCGTGATACGATGCGTTGGGTACGTAGTGAAGAGCTGGGAAGATGAGCAGGAAGAAGGATTTCTCATAAAAATTTGTCAGAGCGATAGAAGGCAAGCGCGCGACGGCGATACGGAGGATGAAGTTGAAGACGACAGCATGCGAGTCTTTTCATTTTAAATGCACTTAGTGAATATCTTCGCTATTGGGACAACCAATTCTGACTGTTTCTCTCCTACTATATCTCCAAATAGTGATTTTTGTTGAAATAGAATACCTGACTAAAAGTCATTGACTTTTCTTGAAAATTTATTCGACCTTCTTAATTTGCTCACATTACCAAGTTTGATCACTTGCAAACCAAGGCTACCAATTTGAACGCAGATGTTACAAAAATACAATAAAACCAACTACGGTCAAAACATTACAATCAGAATAGATCATCACTAAAGATCATCATCAATGTAGACGAAAGATTGCAATCCTACTGGATGATGGTGAGACGAGTTTTGTCAAAGAGTATAAGCCGTGCATTCCATTGGATGATATCAAAGAGAAGTGGCAACAAGCTTATAAATTCTGTTATTATAAAATTCATCATCTAAAGTATCTGCCGACTGGAGCAGCTTTAAAATGCGTAGAATCTCCGTCTATCATAAAAGACATCTTAGAATGGAATGGGGTCGGAGTTGTATACTACAAAGGTGGTCACGTGGAACGAGATTTTTGCAGAGAAATTGGTATATCATCTTGCAATATTGAAGAATTTGGGGCGCCAAGAGCGACGTCACACGACCCCCTAGAAGAACTACAAGAACAGAAATTCTTGAACCTGGGAGACCCTTGGTAGACAGGTAATGCTGCTCATCAAGGCCCCGTCGAGTTCGTGTTTTATTATTCGATCTTTTTGATGAACTAGGATAGTAAACATGCTTTGAACCACCCCTACTAATTTCAGCAATTTTTAACGTCTTTTATTCCACCTTGTTTTCTAGAATGTCACGAATTGCCTTGTTTGACATTGAGTATGTGCAAACTAGCCAAGACCACCAGTGCATCAGAAAGATGGATGTTTTACTTGATGACGGCGAGACTAGTTTCGTAAGGGAGTTTGTCCCGTGTATAGAATACTGCAAACTGGAACCTAAATGGAGACGGAGCTTTAATTACTGTCGACATAATATTCATGGGCTAAATTATACCCCAAGAGGAGCAGCATGGCCATGCCAAGATTCTACATCCTAATAAAAGACATCATAGAGTGGAACGACGTGGGGTTGGTGCTCTATAAAGGTGGTGATATCGAAAGGCGGGTGTGCGAGAAGATCGAAGTAGCATGTATAAACATGGAAGAATGAAGAATTTGGGGCGCCGAGAGCGACGTCACACGACCCCCTAGAAGAACTACAAGAACAGAAATTCTTGAACCCGGGAGACCCTTGGTAGACAGGTAATGCTGCTCATCAAGGCCCCGTTAAGTTCGTGTTTTATTATTCGATCTTTTTGATGAACTAGGATAGTAAACATGCTTTGAACCACCCCTACTAATTTCAGCAATTTTTAATGTCTTTTATTCCACCTTGTTTTCTAGAATGTCACGCATAGCGCTAATGGATATCGAATATATACAGACTAAAGATCATCATCAATGTAGACGAAAGATTGCAATCCTACTGGATGATGGTGAGACGAGTTTTGTCAAAGAGTATAAGCCGTGCATTCCATTGGATGATATCAAAGAGAAGTGGCAACAAGCTTATAAATTCTGTTATTATAAAATTCATCATCTAAAGTATCTGCCGACTGGAGCAGCTTTAAAATGCGTAGAATCTCCGCCTATCATCAAAGACATCTTAGAATGGAATGGGGTCGGAGTTGTATACTACAAAGGTGGTCACGTGGAACGAGATTTTGCAGAGAAATTGGTATATCATCTCGCAATATTGAAGAATTTGGAGCGCAAAGAGGGACGTCACACGACCCCCTAGAAGAACTACAAGAACATTATACATTCCTAAGAGGTATGAATTTAATCTGAATAAATAATATTGTTTGAAAATTACTGAACAAAAGAGTTTAATTCTGAACGCAGCACTGCACAGTTATCAACATCTACGACAAGCAAGGAGCTAGAAAGACTACGTCTATATTTCTACTTTGTACAGAAAGAAAGGCGGTTGGATGCATCCTTCGAGAAATGCAGCGATATTGGACTTGTTGAGGAATTCATCGAATATTGTAACACTCAGAGGAAGGTCTGCAAAGGAACTCAAGCAATGTATATTCAAGCAATCCTTTATGGTTGTAGATTTTATGTCAGTGGAAGGCAAACCCATAAAGACTATAGTGACATACCTGCATACATTATAGCTCTTGGGATGAATTAGGACAAGGTGTCCCACAAGGTTCGATACAAGGTTCAAGGTTCAAGAATTCCTTAATAGACATGTGCTCCTGGGGTAAAATCCGTATAAATAGGATAAGATGAAGGCTCATTCAGACAACAGGCCAACAGGCCAGAAAAGGCAAGAAAAGAACTACACTAATCAAGTAAGTCATTCAATTTGTATTCTTTATTTTTATATAAGCGCTCAAACCACTAAACACTTTCTTCAGACACTTTTTAACATCTTTTATTTCACCTTGTTTTCTAGAATGACACACATCGCTCTTCTTTATATCGAATATATACAAACCAAACAGGATCATCAATGCAAGAGAATGATTGCGATATTGCTAGATGATGGGGAAACGAGCTTTGTCCGGGAGTATAAACCCTGTACCCCGTTTGAAAACATAAAAGAAAAATGGCAACATGCATTTGATTACTGTCAAAGAAAAATCCACCATCTATCATACGAACCAAACAGAGCAGCATTAAAATGTGTGGAATCCCCACCCATCATCAAAGATATCTTGGATTGTAATGGGGTCGGAGTCGGATATTACAAAGGTGGCCACGTTGAGCGGGATTTTTGTAGAAAAATTGGCATACCATCAAGAAACATTGAAGAATTTGGGGCGCCGAAGGCGACGTCGCACGACCCCTTAGAAGAACTACAAGAACATTATGCCTTTCTGAGAGGTATGAATTTAATCTGAATAATAATATTGTTTTAATGTTTTTAATGTTCTTGTAGACATACCTGCAGTGAGAAGACGTCGTAATCTACAGAGTCACTTGTAATAGACAGAGGCATTTGTAAAGGATCTAGGCTCTTGGAATCTAAATCGTCAAACCACTTTCCATAATGTTAGATCCCTAGAATATGCTGATGACGATTCCTTTCTAGATAAGGTTTTCTTTGCGTTGAATTGCCACAATAGTGTTAGGAATAGGATGCATTATGAACTGGGTCTGTTGGTCGAGCGTTCGCGGCTTTCCTTGGATATAACACCGGATCAATTTACAAATGAACTAAGCAAGCGCATGTCCGAGTATAAGTTGCGTGAATATAGAAATGACATCACTCTTGGTACCTCTTCCTTCGAGGTACCTAGCTATCTATTGTATGAAATTGCAACCATGGAAGATCAAATACATCAAAGAAAGAGAGAGCTGTTGTCTGTGCGTGAGAGTTCTATCGAAGGGGCGGGCGCTGGTCTGTTTCTCGAACCTCAGAAAGAAGTGGTACCTAGGGGGACGCGTTTATGTGTATATATGGACCGATACTATGCTAGACCAAACCCCAACTCTTCTAACGACTATCTAATCTCTAGGGAGGGCAGAGGGCAGTTAAAACAGCAAATAGATGCGGAGCAGTTTCATGATATTTTCTAGGACCTAAGGCTAACGATAGGTCATTTATTTCTTTCTTTTCCAGGCTTGACTTTTCTTCTGCAGGTTCAGTCTCTTGGAGTGCTCTCAAGGAAGAAACCCAGAATCAGGAAAAATCGAGAATGATGCAAGTAACTGCAAGTTTTGAAGCTCAAGTCACTGAGACGAAAAGGAGGACAAATGGGAAAGTGCCTGGCAAGACATGTGCGGCATTCACCTCGTTTGCAGCCCGAGTTAATTTTAGAGGTAGAAAATGATAAAGCCATAAAATTACTTTTTTTCCTGACGTCAACGATGATAAAATGAAAAGAAAGCATTGCAGACTGTATATAAATATAATGCAATATTAGAAAATTTAAAATTGATTTTGAATGGAGTATAACAGTTTCTAAAGACTTAAAAAGGTGACACGCCTTGGAATCATACAACAGGTGTGTTTCATGATATAAGCACAGTTCCGGTATGGCTTTCTACCTTTTATATTCCGTTATTCAGTAATTTAACGTATGGACATATGGGATTTTTTTGGATGTTAAACGATATAATAAGTGCACAGATATTAATGATACAATTAAGATGAGGAAATGCCTTTTCTTGGTCAAATTGTGCAGCCAACTAACATCCACGATGTTTCAGCCATAATTCAAACTAATCAAGGCACAACAAGCCAGTCAAGACGACGCACATCAACGACTGACGATGCGTAAGATGAAACTTTCCTCAGTAAAGATGTCATGCTCAAGACAGTCAACGAACAAGCAAAATCAAGACGCTCAACACTGAGCAAAGAAGAAATGTCAGATACACTTCTAAAAGAAATTCAAATGTTTGAGAATTACTGGACAAGAGAGTTCAATTCTCAACGCAGCACTGCACAGTTATCAACATCTACGACAAGCAAGGTGCTAGAAAGACTACGTCTATATTTCTATTTTGTACAGAAAGAAACGGGGTTGGATGCATCCTTCAAGAAATGCAGTGATATTGGACTTGTTGAGGAATTCATCGAATATTGTAAAACTGAGAGGAAGGTCTGCAAAGGAACTCAAGCAATGTATATTCAAGCAATCCTTTAAGGCTGTAAATTTGTTGTCAGTGGAAGGCAAACCCATAAAGACTATAGTGACATACCTGGATACATTATAGCTGTTGGGATGAATTAGGACAAGGTGTCCCACAAGGTTCGATACAAGGTACAAGGTTCAAGAAATCCTTAATAGACATGTGCTCCTGGGGTAAAATCCGTATAAATAGGATAAGATGAAGGCTCATTCAGACAACAGGCCAACAGGCCAGAAAAGGCAAGAAAAGAACTACACTAATCAAGTAAGTCATTCAATTTGTATTCTTTATTTTTATATAAGCGCTCAAACCACTAAACACTTTCTTCAGACACTTTTTAACATCTTTTATTTCACCTTGTTTTCTAGAATGACACACATCGCTCTTCTTTATATCGAATATATACAAACCAAACAGGATCATCAATGCAAGAGAATGATTGCGATATTGCTAGATGATGGGGAAACGAGCTTTGTCCGGGAGTATAAACCCTGTACCCCGTTTGAAAACATAAAAGAAAAATGGCAACATGCATTTGATTATTGTCAAAGAAAAATCCACCATCTATCATACGAACCAAACAGAGCAGCATTAAAATGTGTGGAATCCCCACCCATCATCAAAGATATCTTGGATTGTAATGGGGTCGGAGTCGTATATTACAAAGGTGGCCACGTTGAGCGGGATTTTTGTAGAAAAATTGGCATACCATCAAGAAACATTGAAGAATTTGGGGCGCCGAAGGCGACGTCGCACGATCCCTTAGAAGAACTACAAGAACATTATGCCTTTCTGAGAGGTATGAATTTAATCTAAATAATAATATTGTTTTTATTTACATTCACCTCGTTTGCAGCCGCCGAGGTACTACACCAATGAATCGTCAAAAATAGTGGAAGCAGCTGTGAAGCATCTGTCACATACAACAGGAAATTTCCTGGGAATCAGGAATAGTAGAAGAGATTATGATGATGATGACGAGGAAGTGTCTTAACTAAATCGCGGCGCTAATCACACAGAATAATACGAAAATGACGAAAGATGACGAAACATGTTCTTTGATCCATGTTCCATGTTTTCCTGGGTTTCCTGTCACAACGAATTATTGCTGATTGACGGGTATTCCATCTGTTTGAGTCTCGAAGCTGGATGGTGCTATATAGCTGGTTGCAAATCAGTACCTCGCCCTTACTTTCAGTTAGAATTGTGCATGTGCAGTATACACACTATGGAGAAGAAAACCAAAGATAGTAGAACACCGCGAACATCCACATCGCGTCAGTTGGTTGAAAATGATGGCAAACTGGGTTTCGAATTCAAAGGTGAATTTAAAGCATTAACGAACTTCGTGATACGATGCGTTGGGTACGTAGTGAAGAGCTGGGAAGATGAGCAGGAAGAAGGATTTCTCATAAAAATTTGTCAGAGCGATAGAAGGCAAGCGCGCGACGGCGATACGGAGGATGAAGTTGAAGACGACAGCATGCGAGTCTTTTCATTTTTAAATGCACTTAGTGAATATCTTCGCTATTGGGACAACCAATTCTGACTGTTTCTCTCCTACTATATCTCCAAATAGTGTTTTTTGTTGAAATAGAATACCTGACTAAAAGTCATTGACTTTTCTTGAAAATTTATTCGACCTTCTTAATTTGCTCACATTACCAAGTTTGATCACTTGCAAACCAAGGCTACCAATTTGAACGCAGATGTTACAAAAATACAATAAAACCAACTACGGTCAAAACATTACAATCAGAATAGATCATCACTAAAGATCATCATCAATGTAGACGAAAGATTGCAATCCTACTGGATGATGGTGAGACGAGTTTTGTCAAAGAGTATAAGCCGTGCATTCCATTGGATGATATCAAAGAGAAGTGGCAACAAGCTTATAAATTCTGTTATTATAAAATTCATCATCTAAAGTATCTGCCGACTGGAGCAGCTTTAAAATGCGTAGAATCTCCGTCTATCATAAAAGACATCTTAGAATGGAATGGGGTCGGAGTTGTATACTACAAAGGTGGTCACGTGGAACGAGATTTTTGCAGAGAAATTGGTATATCATCTTGCAATATTGAAGAATTTGGGGCGCCAAGAGCGACGTCACACGACCCCCTAGAAGAACTACAAGAACAGAAATTCTTGAACCTGGGAGACCCTTGGTAGACAGGTAATGCTGCTCATCAAGGCCCCGTCGAGTTCGTGTTTTATTATTCGATCTTTTTGATGAACTAGGATAGTAAACATGCTTTGAACCACCCCTACTAATTTCAGCAATTTTTAACGTCTTTTATTCCACCTTGTTTTCTAGAATGTCACGAATTGCCTTGTTTGACATTGAGTATGTGCAAACTAGCCAAGACCACCAGTGCATCAGAAAGATGGATGTTTTACTTGATGACGGCGAGACTAGTTTCGTAAGGGAGTTTGTCCCGTGTATAGAATACTGCAAACTGGAACCTAAATGGAGACGGAGCTTTAATTACTGTCGACATAATATTCATGGGCTAAATTATACCCCAAGAGGAGCAGCATGGCCATGCCAAGATTCTACATCCCTAATAAAAGACATCATAGAGTGGAACGACGTGGGGTTGGTGCTCTATAAAGGTGGTGATATCGAAAGGCGGGTGTGCGAGAAGATCGAAGTAGCATGTATAAACATGGAAGAATGAAGAATTTGGGGCGCCGAGAGCGACGTCACACGACCCCTAGAAGAACTACAAGAACAGAAATTCTTGAACCCAGGAGACCCTTGGTAGACAGGTAATGCTGCTCATCAAGGCCCCGTTAAGTTCGTGTTTTATTATTCGATCTTTTTGATGAACTAGGATAGTAAACATGCTTTGAACCACCCCTACTAATTTCAGCAATTTTTAATGTCTTTTATTCCACCTTGTTTTCTAGAATGTCACGCATAGCGCTAATGGATATCGAATATATACAGACTAAAGATCATCATCAATGTAGACGAAAGATTGCAATCCTACTGGATGATGGTGAGACGAGTTTTGTCAAAGAGTATAAGCCGTGCATTCCATTGGATGATATCAAAGAGAAGTGGCAACAAGCTTATAAATTCTGTTATTATAAAATTCATCATCTAAAGTATCTGCCGACTGGAGCAGCTTTAAAATGCGTAGAATCTCCGCCTATCATCAAAGACATCTTAGAATGGAATGGGGTCGGAGTTGTATACTACAAAGGTGGTCACGTGGAACGAGATTTTGCAGAGAAATTGGTATATCATCTCGCAATATTGAAGAATTTGGAGCGCAAAGAGGGACGTCACACGACCCCCTAGAAGAACTACAAGAACATTATACATTCCTAAGAGGTATGAATTTAATCTGAATAAATAATATTGTTTGAAAATTACTGAACAAAAGAGTTTAATTCTGAACGCAGCACTGCACAGTTATCAACATCTACGACAAGCAAGGAGCTAGAAAGACTACGTCTATATTTCTACTTTGTACAGAAAGAAAGGCGGTTGGATGCATCCTTCGAGAAATGCAGCGATATTGGACTTGTTGAGGAATTCATCGAATATTGTAACACTCAGAGGAAGGTCTGCAAAGGAACTCAAGCAATGTATATTCAAGCAATCCTTTATGGTTGTAGATTTTATGTCAGTGGAAGGCAAACCCATAAAGACTATAGTGACATACCTGCATACATTATAGCTCTTGGGATGAATTAGGACAAGGTGTCCCACAAGGTTCGATACAAGGTTCAAGGTTCAAGAATTCCTTAATAGACATGTGCTCCTGGGGTAAAATCCGTATTAATAGGATAAGATGAAGGCTCATTCAGACAACAGGCCAACAGGCCAGAAAAGGCAAGAAAAGAACTACACTAATCAAGTAAGTCATTCAATTTGTATTCTTTATTTTTATATAAGCGCTCAAACCACTAAACACTTTCTTCAGACACTTTTTAACATCTTTTATTTCACCTTGTTTTCTAGAATGACACACATCGCTCTTCTTTATATCGAATATATACAAACCAAACAGGATCATCAATGCAAGAGAATGATTGCGATATTGCTAGATGATGGGGAAACGAGCTTTGTCCGGGAGTATAAACCCTGTACCCGTTTGAAAACATAAAAGAAAAATGGCAACATGCATTTGATTACTGTCAAAGAAAAATCCACCATCTATCATACGAACCAAACAGAGCAGCATTAAAATGTGTGGAATCCCCACCCATCATCAAAGATATCTTGGATTGTAATGGGGTCGGAGTCGGATATTACAAAGGTGGCCACGTTGAGCGGGATTTTTGTAGAAAAATTGGCATACCATCAAGAAACATTGAAGAATTTGGGGCGCCGAAGGCGACGTCGCACGACCCCTTAGAAGAACTACAAGAACATTATGCCTTTCTGAGAGGTATGAATTTAATCTGAATAATAATATTGTTTTAATGTTTTTAATGTTCTTGTAGACATACCTGCAGTGAGAAGACGTCGTAATCTACAGAGTCACTTGTAATAGACAGAGGCATTTGTAAAGGATCTAGGCTCTTGGAATCTGAATCGTCAACCCACTGTCCTTAATGTTAGTTCCCTAGATTATACTGATGACGATTCCTTTTTAGATAAGGTTCTCTTTGCGTTGAATTGCCACAACAGTGTGAGGAATAGGATGCACTATGAACTGGGTCTCTTGGTCGAGCGTTCGCGGCTTTCCTTGGATAAAACACCGGATCAATTTACAAATGATCTAAGCAAGCGCATGTCCGAGTATAAGTTGCGTAAATATAGAAATGACATCACTCTTGGTACCTCTTCCTTCGAGGTACCTAGCTATCTATTGTATGAAATTGCAACCATGGAAGATCAAATACATCAAAGAAAGAGAGAGCTGTTGTCTGTGCGTGAGAGTTCTATCGAAGGGGCGGGCGCTGGTCTGTTTCTCGAACCTCAGAAAGAAGTGGTACCTAGGGGGACGCGTTTATGTGTATATATGGACCGATACTATGCTAGACCAAACCCCAACTCTTCTAACGACTATCTAATCTCTAGGGAGGGCAGAGGGCAGTTAAAACAGCAAATAGATGCGGAGCAGTTTCATGATATTTTTCTAGGACCTAAGGCTAACGATAGGTCATTTATTTCTTTCTTTTCCAGGCTTGACTTTTCTTCTGCAGGTTCAGTCTCTTGGAGTGCTCTCAAGGAAGAAACCCAGAATCAGGAAAAAATCGAGAATGATGCAAGTAACTGCAAGTTTGCGAAGCTCAAGTCACTGAGACGAAAAGGAGGACAAATGGGAAAGTGCCTGGCAAGACATGTGCGGCATTCACCTCGTTTGCAGCCGCCGAGTTAATTTTAGAGGTAGAAAATGATAAAGCCATAAAATTACTTTTTTTTCCTGACGTCAACGATGATAAAAATGAAAAAGAAAGCATTGCAGACTGTATATAAATATAATGCAATATTAGAAAATTTAAAATTGATTTTGAATGGAGTATAACAGTTTCTAAAGACTTAAAAAAGGTGACACCGCCTTGGAATCATACAACAGGTGTGTTTCATGATATAAGCACAGTTCCGGTATGGCTTTCTACCTTTTATATTCCGTTATTCAGTAATTTAACGTATGGACATATGGGATTTTTTTGGATGTTAAACGATATAATAAGTGCACAGATATTAATGATACAATTAAGATGAGGAAATGCCTTTTCTTGGTCAAATTGTGCAGCCAACTAACATCCACGATGTTTCAGCCATAATTCAAACTAATCAAGGCACAACAAGCCAGTCAAGACGACGCACATCAACGACTGACGATGCGTAAGATGAAACTTTCCTCAGTAAAGATGTCATGCTCAAGACAGTCAACGAACAAGCAAAATCAAGACGCTCAACACTGAGCAAAGAAGAAATGTCAGATACACTTCTAAAAGAAATTCAAATGTTTGAGAATTACTGGACAAGAGAGTTCAATTCTCAACGCAGCACTGCACAGTTATCAACATCTACGACAAGCAAGGTGCTAGAAAGACTACGTCTATATTTCTATTTTGTACAGAAAGAACGGGGTTGGATGCATCCTTCAAGAAATGCAGTGATATTGGACTTGTTGAGGAATTCATCGAATATTGTAAAACTGAGAGGAAGGTCTGCAAAGGAACTCAAGCAATGTATATTCAAGCAATCCTTTAAGGCTGTAAATTTGTTGTCAGTGGAAGGCAAACCCATAAAGACTATAGTGACATACCTGGATACATTATAGCTGTTGGGATGAATTAGGACAAGGTGTCCCACAAGGTTCGATACAAGGTACAAGGTTCAAGAAATCCTTAATAGACATGTGCTCCTGGGGTAAAATCCGTATAAATAGGATAAGATGAAGGCTCATTCAGACAACAGGCCAACAGGCCAGAAAAGGCAAGAAAAGAACTACACTAATCAAGTAAGTCATTCAATTTGTATTCTTTATTTTTATATAAGCGCTCAAACCACTAAACACTTTCTTCAGACACTTTTTAACATCTTTTATTTCACCTTGTTTTCTAGAATGACACACATCGCTCTTCTTTATATCGAATATATACAAACCAAACAGGATCATCAATGCAAGAGAATGATTGCGATATTGCTAGATGATGGGGAAACGAGCTTTGTCCGGGAGTATAAACCCTGTACCCCGTTTGAAAACATAAAAGAAAAATGGCAACATGCATTTGATTACTGTCAAAGAAAAATCCACCATCTATCATACGAACCAAACAGAGCAGCATTAAAATGTGTGGAATCCCCACCCATCATCAAAGATATCTTGGATTGTAATGGGGTCGGAGTCGGATATTACAAAGGTGGCCACGTTGAGCGGGATTTTTGTAGAAAAATTGGCATACCATCAAGAAACATTGAAGAATTTGGGGCGCCGAAGGCGACGTCGCACGATCCCTTAGAAGAACTACAAGAACATTATGCCTTTCTGAGAGGTATGAATTTAATCTAAATAATAATATTGTTTTTATTTACATTCACCTCGTTTGCAGCCGCCGAGGTACTACACCAATGAATCGTCAAAAATAGTGGAAGCAGCTGTGAAGCATCTGTCACATACAACAGGAAATTTCCTGGGAATCAGGAATAGTAGAAGAGATTATGATGATGATGACGAGGAAGTGTCTTAACTAAATCGCGGCGCTAATCACACAGAATAATACGAAAATGACGAAAGATGACGAAACATGTTCTTTGATCCATGTTCCATGTTTTCCTGGGTTTCCTGTCACAACGAATTATTGCTGATTGACGGGTATTCCATCTGTTTGAGTCTCGAAGCTGGATGGTGCTATATAGCTGGTTGCAAATCAGTACCTCGCCCTTACTTTCAGTTAGAATTGTGCATGTGCAGTATACACACTATGGAGAAGAAAACCAAAGATAGTAGAACACCGCGAACATCCACATCGCGTCAGTTGGTTGAAAATGATGGCAAACTGGGTTTCGAATTCAAAGGTGAATTTAAAGCATTAACGAACTTCGTGATACGATGCGTTGGGTACGTAGTGAAGAGCTGGGAAGATGAGCAGGAAGAAGGATTTCTCATAAAAATTTGTCAGAGCGATAGAAGGCAAGCGCGCGACGGCGATACGGAGGATGAAGTTGAAGACGACAGCATGCGAGTCTTTTCATTTTAAATGCACTTAGTGAATATCTTCGCTATTGGGACAACCAATTCTGACTGTTTCTCTCCTACTATATCTCCAAATAGTGTTTTTGTTGAAATAGAATACCTGACTAAAAGTCATTGACTTTTCTTGAAAATTTATTCGACCTTCTTAATTTGCTCACATTACCAAGTTTGATCACTTGCAAACCAAGGCTACCAATTTGAACGCAGATGTTACAAAATACAATAAAACCAACTACGGTCAAAACATTACAATCAGAATAGATCATCACTAAAGATCATCATCAATGTAGACGAAAGATTGCAATCCTACTGGATGATGGTGAGACGAGTTTTGTCAAAGAGTATAAGCCGTGCATTCCATTGGATGATATCAAAGAGAAGTGGCAACAAGCTTATAAATTCTGTTATTATAAAATTCATCATCTAAAGTATCTGCCGACTGGAGCAGCTTTAAAATGCGTAGAATCTCCGTCTATCATAAAAGACATCTTAGAATGGAATGGGGTCGGAGTTGTATACTACAAAGGTGGTCACGTGGAACGAGATTTTTGCAGAGAAATTGGTATATCATCTTGCAATATTGAAGAATTTGGGGCGCCAAGAGCGACGTCACACGACCCCCTAGAAGAACTACAAGAACAGAAATTCTTGAACCTGGGAGACCCTTGGTAGACAGGTAATGCTGCTCATCAAGGCCCCGTCGAGTTCGTGTTTTATTATTCGATCTTTTTGATGAACTAGGATAGTAAACATGCTTTGAACCACCCCTACTAATTTCAGCAATTTTTAACGTCTTTTATTCCACCTTGTTTTCTAGAATGTCACGAATTGCCTTGTTTGACATTGAGTATGTGCAAACTAGCCAAGACCACCAGTGCATCAGAAAGATGGATGTTTTACTTGATGACGGCGAGACTAGTTTCGTAAGGGAGTTTGTCCCGTGTATAGAATACTGCAGACTGGAACCTAAATGGAGACGGAGCTTTAATTACTGTCGACATAATATTCATGGGCTAAATTATACCCCAAGAGGAGCAGCATGGCCATGCCAAGATTCTACATCCCTAATAAAAGACATCATAGAGTGGAACGACGTGGGGTTGGTGCTCTATAAAGGTGGTGATATCGAAAGGCGGGTGTGCGAGAAGATCGAAGTAGCATGTATAAACATGGAAGAATGAAGAATTTGGGGCGCCGAGAGCGACGTCACACGACCCCCTAGAAGAACTACAAGAACAGAAATTCTTGAACCGGAGACCCTTGGTAGACAGGTAATGCTGCTCATCAAGGCCCCGTTAAGTTCGTGTTTTATTATTCGATCTTTTTGATGAACTAGGATAGTAAACATGCTTTGAACCACCCCTACTAATTTCAGCAATTTTTAATGTCTTTTATTCCACCTTGTTTTCTAGAATGTCACGCATAGCGCTAATGGATATCGAATATATACAGACTAAAGATCATCATCAATGTAGACGAAAGATTGCAATCCTACTGGATGATGGTGAGACGAGTTTTGTCAAAGAGTATAAGCCGTGCATTCCATTGGATGATATCAAAGAGAAGTGGCAACAAGCTTATAAATTCTGTTATTATAAAATTCATCATCTAAAGTATCTGCCGACTGGAGCAGCTTTAAAATGCGTAGAATCTCCGCCTATCATCAAAGACATCTTAGAATGGAATGGGGTCGGAGTTGTATACTACAAAGGTGGTCACGTGGAACGAGATTTTGCAGAGAAATTGGTATATCATCTCGCAATATTGAAGAATTTGGAGCGCAAAGAGGGACGTCACACGACCCCCTAGAAGAACTACAAGAACATTATACATTCCTAAGAGGTATGAATTTAATCTGAATAAATAATATTGTTTGAAAATTACTGAACAAAAGAGTTTAATTCTGAACGCAGCACTGCACAGTTATCAACATCTACGACAAGCAAGGAGCTAGAAAGACTACGTCTATATTTCTACTTTGTACAGAAAGAAAGGCGGTTGGATGCATCCTTCGAGAAATGCAGCGATATTGGACTTGTTGAGGAATTCATCGAATATTGTAACACTCAGAGGAAGGTCTGCAAAGGAACTCAAGCAATGTATATTCAAGCAATCCTTTATGGTTGTAGATTTTATGTCAGTGGAAGGCAAACCCATAAAGACTATAGTGACATACCTGCATACATTATAGCTCTTGGGATGAATTAGGACAAGGTGTCCCACAAGGTTCGATACAAGGTTCAAGGTTCAAGAATTCCTTAATAGACATGTGCTCCTGGGGTAAAATCCGTATTAATAGGATAAGATGAAGGCTCATTCAGACAACAGGCCAACAGGCCAGAAAAGGCAAGAAAAGAACTACACTAATCAAGTAAGTCATTCAATTTGTATTCTTTATTTTTATATAAGCGCTCAAACCACTAAACACTTTCTTCAGACACTTTTAACATCTTTTATTTCACCTTGTTTTCTAGAATGACACATCGCTCTTCTTTATATCGAATATATACAAACCAAACAGGATCATCAATGCAAGAGAATGATTGCGATATTGCTAGATGATGGGGAAACGAGCTTTGTCCGGGAGTATAAACCCTGTACCCCGTTTGAAAACATAAAAGAAAAATGGCAACATGCATTTGATTACTGTCAAAGAAAAATCCACCATCTATCATACGAACCAAACAGAGCAGCATTAAAATGTGTGGAATCCCCACCCATCATCAAAGATATCTTGGATTGTAATGGGGTCGAGTCGGATATTACAAAGGTGGCCACGTTGAGCGGGATTTTGTAGAAAAATTGGCATACCATCAAGAAACATTGAAGAATTTGGGGCGCCGAAGGCGCGTCGCACGACCCCTTAGAAGAACTACAAGAACATTATGCCTTTCTGAGAGGTATGAATTTAATCTGAATAATAATATTGTTTTAATGTTTTAATGTTCTTGTAGACATACCTGCAGTGAGAAGACGTCGTAATCTACAGAGTCACTTGTAATAGACAGAGGCATTTGTAAAGGATCTAGGCTCTTGGAATCTGAATCGTCAACCCACTGTCCTTAATGTTAGTTCCCTAGATTATACTGATGACGATTCCTTTTTAGATAAGGTTCTCTTTGCGTTGAATTGCCACAACAGTGTGAGGAATAGGATGCACTATGAACTGGGTCTCTTGGTCGAGCGTTCGCGGCTTTCCTTGGATAAAACACCGGATCAATTTACAAATGATCTAAGCAAGCGCATGTCCGAGTATAAGTTGCGTAAATATAGAAATGACATCACTCTTGGTACCTCTTCCTTCGAGGTACCTAGCTATCTATTGTATGAAATTGCAACCATGGAAGATCAAATACATCAAAGAAAGAGAGAGCTGTTGTCTGTGCGTGAGAGTTCTATCGAAGGGGCGGGCGCTGGTCTGTTTCTCGAACCTCAGAAAGAAGTGGTACCTAGGGGGACGCGTTTATGTGTATATATGGACCGATACTATGCTAGACCAAACCCCAACTCTTCTAACGACTATCTAATCTCTAGGGAGGGCAGAGGGCAGTTAAAACAGCAAATAGATGCGGAGCAGTTTCATGATATTTTTCTAGGACCTAAGGCTAACGATAGGTCATTTATTTCTTTCTTTTCCAGGCTTGACTTTTCTTCTGCAGGTTCAGTCTCTTGGAGTGCTCTCAAGGAAGAAACCCAGAATCAGGAAAAAATCGAGAATGATGCAAGTAACTGCAAGTTTGCGAAGCTCAAGTCACTGAGACGAAAAGGAGGACAAATGGGAAAGTGCCTGGCAAGACATGTGCGGCATTCACCTCGTTTGCAGCCGCCGAGTTAATTTTAGAGGTAGAAAATGATAAAGCCATAAAATTACTTTTTTTCCTGACGTCAACGATGATAAAATGAAAAGAAAGCATTGCAGACTGTATATAAATATAATGCAATATTAGAAAATTTAAAATTGATTTTGAATGGAGTATAACAGTTTCTAAAGACTTAAAAAAGGTGACACCGCCTTGGAATCATACAACAGGTGTGTTTCATGATATAAGCACAGTTCCGGTATGGCTTTCTACCTTTTATATTCCGTTATTCAGTAATTTAACGTATGGACATATGGGATTTTTTTGGATGTTAAACGATATAATAAGTGCACAGATATTAATGATACAATTAAGATGAGGAAATGCCTTTTCTTGGTCAAATTGTGCAGCCAACTAACATCCACGATGTTTCAGCCATAATTCAAACTAATCAAGGCACAACAAGCCAGTCAAGACGACGCACATCAACGACTGACGATGCGTAAGATGAAACTTTCCTCAGTAAAGATGTCATGCTCAAGACAGTCAACGAACAAGCAAAATCAAGACGCTCAACACTGAGCAAAGAAGAAATGTCAGATACACTTCTAAAAGAAATTCAAATGTTTGAGAATTACTGGACAAGAGAGTTCAATTCTCAACGCAGCACTGCACAGTTATCAACATCTACGACAAGCAAGGTGCTAGAAAGACTACGTCTATATTTCTATTTTGTACAGAAAGAAACGGGGTTGGATGCATCCTTCAAGAAATGCAGTGATATTGGACTTGTTGAGGAATTCATCGAATATTGTAAAACTGAGAGGAAGGTCTGCAAAGGAACTCAAGCAATGTATATTCAAGCAATCCTTTAAGGCTGTAAATTTGTTGTCAGTGGAAGGCAAACCCATAAAGACTATAGTGACATACCTGGATACATTATAGCTGTTGGGATGAATTAGGACAAGGTGTCCCACAAGGTTCGATACAAGGTACAAGGTTCAAGAAATCCTTAATAGACATGTGCTCCTGGGGTAAAATCCGTATAAATAGGATAAGATGAAGGCTCATTCAGACAACAGGCCAACAGGCCAGAAAAGGCAAGAAAAGAACTACACTAATCAAGTAAGTCATTCAATTTGTATTCTTTATTTTTATATAAGCGCTCAAACCACTAAACACTTTCTTCAGACACTTTTTAACATCTTTTATTTCACCTTGTTTTCTAGAATGACACACATCGCTCTTCTTTATATCGAATATATACAAACCAAACAGGATCATCAATGCAAGAGAATGATTGCGATATTGCTAGATGATGGGGAAACGAGCTTTGTCCGGGAGTATAAACCCTGTACCCCGTTTGAAAACATAAAAGAAAAATGGCAACATGCATTTGATTATTGTCAAAGAAAAATCCACCATCTATCATACGAACCAAACAGAGCAGCATTAAAATGTGTGGAATCCCCACCCATCATCAAAGATATCTTGGATTGTAATGGGGTCGGAGTCGTATATTACAAAGGTGGCCACGTTGAGCGGGATTTTTGTAGAAAAATTGGCATACCATCAAGAAACATTGAAGAATTTGGGGCGCCGAAGGCGACGTCGCACGATCCCTTAGAAGAACTACAAGAACATTATGCCTTTCTGAGAGGTATGAATTTAATCTAAATAATAATATTGTTTTTATTTACATTCACCTCGTTTGCAGCCGCCGAGGTACTACACCAATGAATCGTCAAAATAGTGGAAGCAGCTGTGAAGCATCTGTCACATACAACAGGAAATTTCCTGGGAATCAGGAATAGTAGAAGAGATTATGATGATGATGACGAGGAAGTGTCTTAACTAAATCGCGGCGCTAATCACACAGAATAATACGAAAATGACGAAAGATGACGAAACATGTTCTTTGATCCATGTTCCATGTTTTCCTGGGTTTCCTGTCACAACGAATTATTGCTGATTGACGGGTATTCCATCTGTTTGAGTCTCGAAGCTGGATGGTGCTATATAGCTGGTTGCAAATCAGTACCTCGCCCTTACTTTCAGTTAGAATTGTGCATGTGCAGTATACACACTATGGAGAAGAAAACCAAAGATAGTAGAACACCGCGAACATCCACATCGCGTCAGTTGGTTGAAAATGATGGCAAACTGGGTTTCGAATTCAAAGGTGAATTTAAAGCATTAACGAACTTCGTGATACGATGCGTTGGGTACGTAGTGAAGAGCTGGGAAGATGAGCAGGAAGAAGGATTTCTCATAAAAATTTGTCAGAGCGATAGAAGGCAAGCGCGCGACGGCGATACGGAGGATGAAGTTGAAGACGACAGCATGCGAGTCTTTTCATTTTTAAATGCACTTAGTGAATATCTTCGCTATTGGGACAACCAATTCTGACTGTTTCTCTCCTACTATATCTCCAAATAGTGTTTTTTGTTGAAATAGAATACCTGACTAAAAGTCATTGACTTTTCTTGAAAATTTATTCGACCTTCTTAATTTGCTCACATTACCAAGTTTGATCACTTGCAAACCAAGGCTACCAATTTGAACGCAGATGTTACAAAAATACAATAAAACCAACTACGGTCAAAACATTACAATCAGAATAGATCATCACTAAAGATCATCATCAATGTAGACGAAAGATTGCAATCCTACTGGATGATGGTGAGACGAGTTTTGTCAAAGAGTATAAGCCGTGCATTCCATTGGATGATATCAAAGAGAAGTGGCAACAAGCTTATAAATTCTGTTATTATAAAATTCATCATCTAAAGTATCTGCCGACTGGAGCAGCTTTAAAATGCGTAGAATCTCCGTCTATCATAAAAGACATCTTAGAATGGAATGGGGTCGGAGTTGTATACTACAAAGGTGGTCACGTGGAACGAGATTTTTGCAGAGAAATTGGTATATCATCTTGCAATATTGAAGAATTTGGGGCGCCAAGAGCGACGTCACACGACCCCCTAGAAGAACTACAAGAACAGAAATTCTTGAACCTGGGAGACCCTTGGTAGACAGGTAATGCTGCTCATCAAGGCCCCGTCGAGTTCGTGTTTTATTATTCGATCTTTTTGATGAACTAGGATAGTAAACATGCTTTGAACCACCCCTACTAATTTCAGCAATTTTTAACGTCTTTTATTCCACCTTGTTTTCTAGAATGTCACGAATTGCCTTGTTTGACATTGAGTATGTGCAAACTAGCCAAGACCACCAGTGCATCAGAAAGATGGATGTTTTACTTGATGACGGCGAGACTAGTTTCGTAAGGAGTTTGTCCCGTGTATAGAATACTGCAGACTGGAACCTAAATGGAGACGGAGCTTTAATTACTGTCGACATAATATTCATGGGCTAAATTATACCCCAAGAGGAGCAGCATGGCCATGCCAAGATTCTACATCCCTAATAAAAGACATCATAGAGTGGAACGACGTGGGGTTGGTGCTCTATAAAGGTGGTGATATCGAAAGGCGGGTGTGCGAGAAGATCGAAGTAGCATGTATAAACATGGAAGAATGAAGAATTTGGGGCGCCGAGAGCGACGTCACACGACCCCCTAGAAGAACTACAAGAACAGAAATTCTTGAACCCGGGAGACCCTTGGTAGACAGGTAATGCTGCTCATCAAGGCCCCGTTAAGTTCGTGTTTTATTATTCGATCTTTTTGATGAACTAGGATAGTAAACATGCTTTGAACCACCCCTACTAATTTCAGCAATTTTTAATGTCTTTTATTCCACCTTGTTTTCTAGAATGTCACGCATAGCGCTAATGGATATCGAATATATACAGACTAAAGATCATCATCAATGTAGACGAAAGATTGCAATCCTACTGGATGATGGTGAGACGAGTTTTGTCAAAGAGTATAAGCCGTGCATTCCATTGGATGATATCAAAGAGAAGTGGCAACAAGCTTATAAATTCTGTTATTATAAAATTCATCATCTAAAGTATCTGCCGACTGGAGCAGCTTTAAAATGCGTAGAATCTCCGCCTATCATCAAAGACATCTTAGAATGGAATGGGGTCGGAGTTGTATACTACAAAGGTGGTCACGTGGAACGAGATTTTTGCAGAGAAATTGGTATATCATCTCGCAATATTGAAGAATTTGGAGCGCAAAGAGGGACGTCACACGACCCCCTAGAAGAACTACAAGAACATTATACATTCCTAAGAGGTATGAATTTAATCTGAATAAATAATATTGTTTGAAAATTACTGAACAAAAGAGTTTAATTCTGAACGCAGCACTGCACAGTTATCAACATCTACGACAAGCAAGGAGCTAGAAAGACTACGTCTATATTTCTACTTTGTACAGAAAGAAAGGCGGTTGGATGCATCCTTCGAGAAATGCAGCGATATTGGACTTGTTGAGGAATTCATCGAATATTGTAACACTCAGAGGAAGGTCTGCAAAGGAACTCAAGCAATGTATATTCAAGCAATCCTTTATGGTTGTAGATTTTATGTCAGTGGAAGGCAAACCCATAAAGACTATAGTGACATACCTGCATACATTATAGCTCTTGGGATGAATTAGGACAAGGTGTCCCACAAGGTTCGATACAAGGTTCAAGGTTCAAGAATTCCTTAATAGACATGTGCTCCTGGGGTAAAATCCGTATTAATAGGATAAGATGAAGGCTCATTCAGACAACAGGCCAACAGGCCAGAAAAGGCAAGAAAAGAACTACACTAATCAAGTAAGTCATTCAATTTGTATTCTTTATTTTTATATAAGCGCTCAAACCACTAAACACTTTCTTCAGACACTTTTTAACATCTTTTATTTCACCTTGTTTTCTAGAATGACACACATCGCTCTTCTTTATATCGAATATATACAAACCAAACAGGATCATCAATGCAAGAGAATGATTGCGATATTGCTAGATGATGGGGAAACGAGCTTTGTCCGGGAGTATAAACCCTGTACCCCGTTTGAAAACATAAAAGAAAAATGGCAACATGCATTTGATTACTGTCAAAGAAAAATCCACCATCTATCATACGAACCAAACAGAGCAGCATTAAAATGTGTGGAATCCCCACCCATCATCAAAGATATCTTGGATTGTAATGGGGTCGGAGTCGGATATTACAAAGGTGGCCACGTTGAGCGGGATTTTTGTAGAAAAATTGGCATACCATCAAGAAACATTGAAGAATTTGGGGCGCCGAAGGCGACGTCGCACGACCCCTTAGAAGAACTACAAGAACATTATGCCTTTCTGAGAGGTATGAATTTAATCTGAATAATAATATTGTTTTAATGTTTTTAATGTTCTTGTAGACATACCTGCAGTGAGAAGACGTCGTAATCTACAGAGTCACTTGTAATAGACAGAGGCATTTGTAAAGGATCTAGGCTCTTGGAATCTAAATCGTCAAACCACTTTCCATAATGTTAGATCCCTAGAATATGCTGATGACGATTCCTTTCTAGATAAGGTTTTCTTTGCGTTGAATTGCCACAATAGTGTTAGGAATAGGATGCATTATGAACTGGGTCTGTTGGTCGAGCGTTCGCGGCTTTCCTTGGATATAACACCGGATCAATTTACAAATGAACTAAGCAAGCGCATGTACGACTATAAGCTACGTGAATATATAAATGACATCACTCTTGGTACCTCTTCCTTCAAGGTGCCTAGCTATCTATTGTATGAAGATTACAGTGATATTGAATGTATAGTGCAAGTTAGAAACCTGCAGAGACAGGCGCAACTGTCCTATTCAAGACAAAAAAGATTAGAGATACCTAAACGAGCAAGACAATTTTACTGGTCGGAAGTTTTAACAATTTTGAAACAACTCAAAGAACGCGTAGAAAATTATAATGGTTCCTTACAAGATGAGTCAAGACTCTTCATGAATTTTCTAATATTGTTATTATTCACTAGCTGTAACCCAGCAAGAAATCTGGATTACATACATCTGAGAATCGCCGATGATCGCAATAATTCATACGACGAAAGTCGCATGGAAAAGGAAGACAACTATATACATTTGCAGAACAATGGATCGGTTCATTTAATATTTAAAAAGTACAAAACAGCAACGACTTACGGATGTCAGGTAATAGACATAAGCTCTTTGGAAGTTTTGCTAAGATATGTAACAGAATACCTCGATAAGCATCGGCATAGACTTTTAAGCGGTAAAGAACATGATTTTCTATTTATTCAAAAAGATGGATGCCCATTTTCCAGCTCAGCAGCCTTTTCTAAATATTTAGGCAAAACGTTCGAGAGTTATTCAGATGGCTTGAGGTTAACAACGACAAATATGAGGAAAGCCTGCGTAGAACTGAGAAGAGTTTTCTTTATGAATACGAAAAAGGAAACGTTTAAAACAAGAATAAAACGTTGCAAAATAAACAAAACGAATGCTGATAATGAACTAAGGAAGATAATTATCTCTAGAATTGGAAACTTACAAGGTGGCTATTACGTAATGAAGGCAAAAAGTGCTGTCGATTTCGTACAAAAATTTCTGCCGAAATCCAATGAAACACAGACTAATCAAGAAGACACGGCAGCAGAACAGGCAGCAGAAGAGATAGAAACTGGGCTTCAGAATGAGCATGCGGAAGAGATGGAAACAGAAGAGATAGTACCACAGATAGCAGAACAGGCAGCAGAAGAGATAGAAACTGGGATACCAAAAGATGAATCAAGTGTAAGAATAGGAAAAGGGTTCAATTGCAAGAGATGCTGGACAATAAAAGAGGAGGACATGTCCCTTGAGCTCAAAATGCAGATTAAAGACTTTCATCGTTACTGGACTACAGAATACCAGCGTTCACGACCTTCGAAACAACTATCAACGACAACGGCATTCAAAATAGTAGAACGTTTAAAACAATACTTTTTTTTCATACAGAGGAAAAATATTCAGCCCAATAATTTACAGCAATGCACTGATTTGGAGCTGATTGAAGAATTCATGACATATTGTTTAGAAGAAAGGAAAATATCGACAGGAACCCTTTTCCTATTCTTGCAAGCGATACAGTATGCTTGCAAGTATGTCTACTGTAACAGTAAAAGAAATGATTACAGTGATATTGAATGTATAGTGCAGGCCCCAGGATTTAATATTTAATGGGATAAGTATGGCCTGTAATAAGTTTACAACCAACGTAGAACTGGTCGTACCGTACTACAGGAAAGCTCTGGACGACATAGCTCTGGGTCTCGTGGAGCCTCCTGCAAACCTTGTGGTTAGTGAGGTGAGACTTCTTCTTTCCAAGGAGAAGTTTATCGTTTTCGCTTAGAGGGCATCAACGCCCCCAAGTTAAAGATGTGGCAAGGTACGTAAGGGGCTACAGGAATAAGTCCACCTATCGTAATTACGCAGGCATTTATCTGGCAGCGTGTGACTGTCATATATGCGAGTCGGGTGATCTAAGAATGCGCATGTTTTCTTTGCTGTTTTTGTGATTTACAAATCATGCAATTTAGTGATCTAAGTGATTTAATTCTTATGCTTTGGATAGAAAAAATTAAAAAAAAAAGAACAAAAAATTTATTAAAAAAAAATTTTTTTTGAACATTACATGTTATGCTGGTTGTTTGAATTAGTAACTAGTAATTATCTTTACTGTTATATTAGTTTCTGTATTTTGATATATTTAATGTAACTTTTAAAACTTTAATTTAGCGGCCCAAGCAAGATAAGCTCTGCTTCTCTTGGGTCGCGTAGAATACAAGTGTTTTTAGCTTTTTATTTTGTAACCTTGTATTTTGCGAATAAATTTGAATTGAATTGAATTGATGTCACTGACACAGAAAGGAGGGCGAATGGGGAAGTGCCTTGCAAGACTTGTGCAGCATTCACCTCGCATGCAGCAGCTGAGGTACTACACCAATGAATCATAAAAAAAGTGGAAGCAGCTGTGAAGCATCTGTCAGATACAACAGGAAATTTCCTTGGAATCAGGAATACAGTAGTAGAAGAGATGATGATGATGATGACGAGGAAGTGCCTTGTCTTAACTAAATCGCAGCGCTAATCACACGGAATAGTACACTTGCAAAGCCTGATATATACGCGGGGAAAGTTATGCAAATAAACCACGGATCGAAATCTGTTGTCCTGGAAGAATTTGAAAATATTGAGAACAATAACTACAAACTCAAGATTGTCTCAACATGGGTAGAAAACTGGGACAGACTTGTACATCCGATCGATGTAAAATTCAATGAATCTACTGGCTTATATTGGCTGAGAAATGCTGAAGACGGGCTGGTCAAGAAAAAAATATTTTGAAGAAATTCAAGAGCATTTACTCCAGGATAAATGCCCAAAGCAAGAGGATTTGGCCTGGTATGAGGCATTCGAAATGGGCAATGAATCAAATTCAGCCTGGTGTGAAATGTATGATTTTCGTTCACAAAAGGTCATGACAGAACACATGGAACTGAAGGCCTTGATCGACAAATACATTGCTGGGAAGACAGACTATAGAAGCATCATGGGTTAAGTGCTTATTTTTATGTAATCCACAACGAAAGGACATCTTAACACTCTTGGTACCTGTTCCTTCCATGTGCCTAGCTATCTATTGTACGAAATAGGAACCGTGGAGGATCAAATACATTAATGAAAGAGAGCACAAGCTGGCAATATCGAGAGGGTTGAAGAAAAAGCCAAATGAAATGTTGCAAAAGAGGTTAATAAGTGACAAGGCAAGTCTTTGATGGAAGGTTCTGAATAAGCAAAGAGGATGGAAAACTTGATACACAGCTTAAGAGAGTATTTGGTTACATCTGCCTGAAGTGCTTAGATAAACACATGAAGGACCCTTTCAAAAGATATGGCGGATTCCCTCTGACATTTCCAACCAAATCAACTTCACAGTATTTGGGGGTCAGTAGTCCAGTAGTCTGGGGGTGGTTTGGGTAATAGCCAGTCCCCCTGAGCATTGCAGGCCTTGTGGTATTTGAATATATTTTTCCTTCTCAAACCAGGGCAAGCCAAGAGGATCAAAGTTTCTACTACCACAAGTATAGAGGTGAAGAGCTTCTTTGAGTTTGCAAAACTTCAAAGACTCTCTATATTTACAGTAAATTGGAGGAACTAAGAGATTGACTGAAAAGTGAAATACTATCAGGTCTCTACCCTTCAGCATCCAATGTTGAAAAACTTTTGCACCAATACCACTCTGAAGATGCTAACAATTAGTAGCAAAGAAGAAACAAATACTCAAAGGACGAAAAGGTCTTGCAGTATAATTAAGTATACAATAGGGAGTGAGTCTTTCTTTCTCTATTGAAAAGCTGCCCTTTTATGGAACACAAAAACACATAGATGCACAAAGGTATTCTTGGAAGTCAAAGAATAACTTCCAAAATGAGAATTGTATAAAATAAAAATCAGTATGAAAAGAAGAATTTAGAAGAAAATTGGAGACAATAGTGCAATTTCTTAGGTAATAAACCAAAATGTCAGTTCATGCCCTGATATCCAATTTCTCTCATTTGCTGCAAAATGTCATTACAAAGTATAGGAGAGTCAATCATGTTAACAGCAAAATGAAATATCTTTTTTTTCAGGTCATCCAGCAATAGTGGCGATATTTAAAGAAAATTTAACTTTTCTGGAAAAATTGTTTGATTCGGCCTTGAATCCCGAGGGGAATAAAGGCTTGAATCCCACTAAGAAGAAGAAGGATGAAACAAGGGAAAAATTTATTGGTATGTATTTGAGTAACTTTTTTTATTCCATTTTGAATTCTTTAAGTTGGTACTTATCCAAGAGGTTATGATACCCTGGTAGGATTAAAATTCTTAGGTAACTCTCGCGTTCTGTAAATAAAATCAAAATTAATAAACCCAATTCTCTACAACCAAGACTGGTCTGTACTCAAGCTAGCGAATGTACTGCATGCGTCCCAAATCACTGTCCTTCGATACAACCAAATTTGTCAGGGAAGGGTTTTTCTTTTTCGCACATGTTCAGAAGCATCTTTTTTGTGTTTTGTCTGCATATGTTGAGCCTTCTTCAGCACCACACTTATTTATATATGTTTGTCATGAATGGCAAACAACTAAGATAGATAATCTAGAGGTTGTCATGCCCATATAAGTCTATTACAGTTTAATTAGAAAACTGCTGTTTGCTCGTTTTAGTAATAAGTTTTATCTCCCTCCCTATTCCCCCCTTACTTTCTTTCTTTTTTTTCCCACTTTTCCCTTTCCCACTTTTCCCTTTCCCACGACTCTTTCTCCGTGGGGGCAGGTGCATTGGCCGGAATTTCATTCCCCTTGGCAATCACCGACCATAAAGGGTTATTACTCAGGCAGTTAACACCAGCAACACCAGCTCACAGATCACTTGAAGAAGCTTTAAATATATCAAAAAAGTTGGAAGACCACCTCTAACTCGGTTGAAATTAATTGAAGAAGATCTAGATCCAAAATATAAACTTCATTTAAACACAACTCCACCTAAAAATCTTGAAATGGTAACAGAGGATAGGGTTAAATGGAGAAATTTAGTCAAGAGCATCATGGTAGATAACTACTAAAGATGTCAAGATGATGATGACGAGTTAAAGGCGATTGCTTGTCGAATGCACTAGAGCCCACTTCCCGAGCCAGGTGAGTATTGCAATTTTATTCAAGCTGTTATGTTAATTTTCAAGGTGATGGTGTGCAAAGGATTTATGCTGATGATCTGAGGAAGCTAATTGTAAATGAGGCAAACGGAGGGAAGCATGTTATGGGATTTGGACGAAAGCCATCTAAGAAACCAAAATGGTGGCCAGCCAACTCCCATTCATCTCTCCAAATAAGCTTGCCTCACACAGTAAATATGATTAGTATTAATATCCAAGTCACATGACGTTATGCCCCTCCCCCTTAACCTTAACCAATGGCGCAATCTTTCTCAGAAGATTGACAACTGCATTTTGTTTTGACATAAACTCAGTGATTACGAGTATGTGAACACGCATCTGAAAAACTACGTCCAGAAGGAAAGGCAGAGACTTTTAGGAGACAACAAGCATGACTTTCTTTTTGTGAGGAGCAGTGGAGAAAAATTTCACACATCATCTTCTTTCACGAATTACCTGGAAAAAGCTTTCGAGAGGCGCAATGGAGGCTTGAAATTTTCAACAACAACACTCCGCAAATCACTAGTCAACTGGCTCATTGATAATGAAAAGGATGAAGAAGTCAGAGCCTCTGTTGCAAGACTAATGACACACAGCAGCAGGGTTCAGCGCCTACGCTACAACACCTTAGACTCGCAAAGAAAACTGAAACGTGGAGCTGAACATCTTGCATCAAAAATGACTGAGTTCTTAGGCGTACATAAGTGCCCTGCCTCTGAATCATATTTGCCATTCATTGGTCAAGTTGTTGCTGTTGTTGACTGGCAGAGTTCAAAAAAACAACCCGTAATTTCACTTGGAAAAGTTATTGGTTTTCGAATGGAAGACAAGAAAGTTGCCTAATAAATAAACAAACTCAGAGACATGTTGTCAATACAACATTTGAGCATTACATGACTGACTATGTATTCGAGAAAACAAGCCAAGTGGGACGAAAGAAAGTAATTATACTGTTAGTCCTTGTTGCTTGTTTGTTGTCATTCCACCAACAAAGGTGAAGTCACAGAGTGTGTTGGGTGTCCGGGCTTCATACTAAGAAATGTCACTTTTGTGCCTACGACCAACTTTTGGCCCAGATGCATTGGATCCATGAAAGAAGTTGGCAATTCCCATAGACAAGCGATGGGACTTTAAGCGATAAGAGTCAAAGAAAGGAAAGGACTTATTTGTTTCACAGAGAAAATTTTGCTGACCCAACATTAGAGCATTATATGGAATGGATGACTATTTATTCTTACAAACAGGTTGATTTATTCACCAAACAGTTACTAATGCGGTGTTTTCAAGCAACTCCATCGGAAAACTGCTTGATGCTTGTTAGGTATCGTGTAGTCATGAAGTCAAAAGCTTTTTGTTGTCATGTAGTGAAAAACTGTCAAAAATCTGAACTGTTGAAAAGATCTTTTCAAGTATTTGAAAAGTGTTTTAGAGCCATCATATTTTTGCCACAATTTTGAAGCCAAACCATAAGATTTTTTTCAATTTGTTTGCGTTCAACAGTATCCTGCAGTTTTTGCCAGCACTTGTCATCCTAGCGCATAGTTAGTACCTACATATAAGAGCCTACATTTTGATGCAAGGGGGATTCTTATGAATTGGTTATCTAATAAGAAATTCTAAGCTGGGGTATCCATTAGCTTCTTATTGTTGGTGTTTGTATAAGGACATTCTAAACCGGTATACTTGAAGCATAGCATATTTAAACACAACCTGCCACGTGCTAAAAATTAAAAGAATAGAAATTGGTCCATAATTCTGGCTCACCATTCAACACACTTTTATTCTTTTTGGTACTTTCCTTTCTTTTTAAAACTTCTTCCACAACTCTGGCTTTCTCCACTGAATACGGATCTTCAGTTTGAAAATTCCTTCCATTCAATTCAACTCTTGTTGCTTTAGAGTGAATACTTGAAGAAGCATCTCTTTTCCAACTTATGGCAGGGATCTGGGTTTGCTGTCCTTCAAATTTCATTACTGATCTGAAATGAAATGCATACAATGGGTCTTATTCATCATTTTCCAGAGTCAATACCTGCATACAAGCAAGTAATTGGAAACTGAACGAGGGTGAAAACCCCAAAGGCTGGAAGACTTCTTTGGGAGGCACTGTAGCAGTTTGAGTTGTTAAATTGTTCAGCTGAAGATCAACAGGAAAGAGGTCGAGCATGGGGCAACCTTTCACAGACATACAGCAGTGTGACATGATAGTGTAATCCAGCATGCATGTGGTCACAGAAGCTAAGCAAGGTCAGAGTTTGAGCAAAATCAATATTTACCCGCAAAGTCAGGGGTGGTTGGTACAAAATGTTAAGGCAACTTTTAAGCAAATTTGAGGGCTAAAATTTTAAGCATTTTTGAGGGCTGGACTAAAGTCCAGTTGCTTATAAAAAAGTGTATTGCAAAATCATGGCATTAAAATAACTTTTGTACCTTGCACACAAAATGCATCAGTTGTTGATGATGATGACCGTTTGATCTCTAAAAGATGATGATGATCCATCATGGATGGTGAACTTTCATCTCTCTGGGCTCCATGCTTATAGTATGGTTGAAAATAGTGGTTGGTGGCTGTTTTCTTCATTTCGGAACCAAGCAGTTGCTGTGTTCTTCATATTCATACAGAGAGAGAACATATGGATGTGATGATTGTGGGAAGTCTTTCTGATCTTCAAACACAACAAATCCATACAGGAGACAGACCATTTGAATGTTTGCTTTAGGCATGCAAGTTTTAAAACTTGACAAGGTGTGGCGTGGCAACCCCCACAGTTCTATCTAGAAATAAAAACAGCATTATTAGGTTTGCATTCTTGTTTTTTCATCCACTATAAATGGAGATTACTGATTTTGGGTGGACGGGGATGCATCTGATTTTACAAATCCATCAAATCCGGTCTAACTTCTACCTATAATTTTTAACGCATTTAAGTGAAATCTTAAACAAAATAGCCTATAAAACGATGATAGGGGCTTGGCAATCTTCAGTGATCTTCCCCTCTTCGCCCTACGGAAGGCACGCACAAGAAACATCCACAGGTAAAACGCTCGAGAAATCCTACACTGGTGAAATACCATGGGAAGTGAAATACTGTGTAGTATTTCACGTGCTGTGTCATTTCACGGCTATTGTAATACCATGAACTGTGTAATTCTATGTTGTATTTCAACTTTTTTTATTAGGCAGTGTAATGCTATACTGGTGAAATACCAAGGGAAGTGAAATACTGTGTAGTATTTCACGTGCTGTGTCATTTCACGGCTATTGTAATACCATGAACTGTGTAATTCTATGTTGAATTTCAGCCTTTTGTAATTACCACAATTAAATCCAATCAGAGACCTCAATTCACACCTTTTAAATATCACATGATTATTATTAGAGCCAATCAGAAATCTCCATTCAAGATGGCAGTTTAAAAAATAAGCGGTTGAGAACATAATACTTTTCAGTTTGCCTTGCCTTGCTTTCATTTTTCTGCAATTCAAAGTCTAGGCCAAAAAAGATTCAGGTCAATATGGATTATTTTTGAGTTAAGGTATCCTAGATAATAGTTTGATGTCAACAGCTTCCTCTGGCAATATGAGAGCTGGTTGATTTTCTAGCTGATAAGAAGAAACTGTGCAGTTAACAACATTAAATCAAGACTTGAAAAGTTCCTTTACAAAAGGTAGGAAAAATTTTAAAACTCTTTTGATATAAGAACTGATTTAGATTAATAGAATTTTTATATAATTGTGTGTTTTTTGTTATATGGCTAGCCTGATAATTCTTTTGGTAAACTAATATTGAGTTTTTTTGACCGTTTATTTCAGGCTAAATTTCCAACATCTGAAGTTGCTGCTTGCTAGAGTTTCATCATTCCTTGAATATTCCCAGTGAGTCATCTACTACAAGCTTGCTAAGCTTTCACTTTTTTTATCACCAGACTTTGATAAAAATGATGACTATATCTAATTGCCTTATACTTTTTTAGAATGCTTTGAAAGAATTGGTGTCACCAATCCTTCCAAAAAGGTATGTCTATTTATGTTCTATGAAACTTCTCTTAAGCCTTGATGATTTTATCACAATTTATGTTGTGTTAGCAAATATTGTGCTAATTGTAAACTATAATTCTCTTACATTTTAGCTTTGGAAAAAAGCAAGTTATACCTTCTAATGCTTGAATACAAGGGCAATGAATGAAACACAAGATACATTAACTGTTGTTTGATTTGTTTTATTATTGTTGCCTTTGGAAAGATTGATTACAGAACTCTTACAACGTTGTTATACTATGTTTAAATATGCAAACTTTCATTATTCTGTATTTCATTTGCGTGATTTTTGTAAGTAGTAAAGGATTTCTGATTTAAGTTCTATAAAGACAGTGCCTGTTGTGTTATTTGATCTTGAATTGCATTCATGTAGAATTACAGCGAAGTGGGTATTACACCACTTTGTCCTTACACATAGAATTACACAGTTTTGGCTTACACTAAATGGGAATTACACCTCTGTTGGATTTTACGTAGAATTACACGCCATTGGCTTACACCAAAGTAGAATTACACCTTTGTGTCATTACAAGGTATGTAGGATTTCACGATTCGTCTAATCCTACGATGGATTAAACGCGCGTAGAATTACACGACGTGAGTTATTACACAGTTGATTTCACGTAGCCTTTCACGTAGTATTACTCGGGCGTTTTACCTGTGATCGACCTCGACAAAATCGAGACATTTGAAGGAATCACTCTCTTTTTCAAATTAATATAGCAAAGAATTAACTTAAAAAGAATTGATTACCTTGCTATAACCATTACTGATCATATTTTGGAACAAAACGGCCTTATTAGCTAAAGGCCTAGGCCACTCGCTTCGGGGCGAAAGTCGATAAACTTTACCGTTTTAAAATCATTTTAGACTCCAAATAGCTTAATAAATAAATCTTTTTACCTTGGAATAACCATGGTTGATCAACTGAAAGCTTTGCTGCAAAATTTCATCTTTTCTCTGCCAATCTTTACGAAGAAACAAGACGAGCGCGCCCTCATTTTAGGCCACTTTTCTCGTCCAGAACGAACGACCTCTCACGACGCGGCAAAGTCGAAAAGAGGGCGAAAAGCATGCTGCAAATGGTTTTATGATTACAAGAACTGGGCATGCGCTAGAAAGTTAATTGCGATTCCTGCAACATCATTGGCTAAACAATCACGTGTGGAACTCATTTGGGGTCTCTTTGATTGATGGGCAATTTCACACCACAAAACCAATGACAGACATCAAGAGAGACATTTGGGATGCGAAACAAAAGAGGATTCTCTAATGATACAGTTTTTGTGGTAAAGCGCACGTGTTACTTTTTCTATGAAGCAACAATCCCTTCAGGTTTCATACTGATCGAGTTTTTGTAAAGCATTTAGCGAATCTTATTGTTCATTTTCGTTGACAAAACATTGCAAGGAACGATTTAGTTCCCGTGTGAAAAGCAATACAAGCTAGTACGCGATCGTTTTGTTCTCGTGGTGTGAACTGAACAGCTAATTTATTGTCCTTCCATAAATTTTGGAACGAGAAGGAATGGTACGATTATGTAACGTACCCGTGAACAAAGGACTGATTATTATCATTATTACAATCATTGTCTATCATTATCATTATCTTTTGTGTTATGTTTTTTCCCCGTTATTTTACTTTGCGCATGCTTGTTGTAATACACTTATTTTTAATAAGCAACTTGACTTCCGGTCCAGCCCTCGAAGTTGCTTAACGTATCTGGTCTTTCAGCCCTCACAGAATGATTGGGTAACCCCTACAAACTCTTTTCCTGGCTCTATAAAGAAAGCTATTTCAACCAAAAATTTGAGCAAATCTCAGCCCAGTTGCTTATTGACCTGTTGCTTATTAAAAAAAAGTGTATGTCAATCTTAATTAATGTAGAATACTAGTGTAAGTAGTTTTCACTTTTATTTAATTCTGGTTATCGCAATGAACTGAAAGGAGCTGATAGTTGTGTTCGGGACTTCGAATCTCGTCGGGGCCACTCTCCACAAGCCTACAGTCAACTCAGCTGTCCATCCTTGTGAGGCCTGTAAATGAGTACCCAGGGTATTCGTTCCAGAATTTCTGTCTGGGTTACAAGTTGCAGGTTCACATTAGCTGCATAGCTGCCACCCGGGGGGTACTTAGTATTATTTGGGTACGGGTGTGTGCCGCCCATATGGGTGGGTTCTGGGCACTGAAATTCTCTAAACATGGGTATGATTTTAACCAAAACCCCATTAAAATGGGTGGCAAATTGAAGAAAATTCGAAAGTTTAACTTCAATTCGGTCAAAAAAGTGGCAAAATCGCGTCAAAGATGTTCGTAGTACAATATCAAGCAATAAATAAGTCTAGAAAGTCTTTTTGTTCTCATATTCCGCTTATTTCTACTCATAAAAATAGGGTCTGTTTCTGCAAAGGTTCACATTATAAGTGGGTGGGTTTCCGAAATCTGGGTGGCACATCCCCGTCCATTCATAAGTGAAGTACCCCCACCCAGGAGCTGCCTGAACCCCTGACCTGGGTTAACAAAAAAGATTGCTTGCTGCTTTGTTGCTGCTAAGCTGTAGAAATGAAGGGACTACAAAGTAAAAATCAAAGTCACTACAACTAACCAAATGATTCACTCAAAAATAATATTTTCGTAGAAATTACTACCTTCACAAAACAAACAAAAGCTAAGGCTACACGTAGTTAGATAATCAATGCATTACATATAGATAAATTCAATCCTTGTACTTTTATTCAGTCCATAAGTCCAGAAACTCTTATTGTTTCTTGAGTTATTTTTTGCCTTTTTTACGAGGCCTGACTTTGTGTTTTTTTTTTGAGTCGACGATTTGTTGTGAAGCTCGCTTTATTAGATTCCGCGACAAGAAATCTTCATCTTCACCGCTATCATCATCATCTAGAAAAAAGAACGGGGCATGGTTATTTCAAATTTAACCTTCACTACGGACCAGCACCTGTAGTTGGTTAACATACAAGCGTTTGAGTTGCTTAAATCTTAGAAGACAGAATACACTTTTCTCTATAAGTAACTGCTTAGTAAGCAAGTATGCGAGGGGCAATTCACTTCTTGGAATCTCGTACATCTTCGGCAGGAGTCTCTACTGTTTCTTTCGTGGGAATCTTGTAGGAATCCTTTTGTTTCTAGTACGCTTTTTCGAGGAGTGAAATGCCCCTTCGCAACTAGGGCCGGCCTGACCTTAAAATTAAGCAACTTGAGGGCTCAACTGAATTACAGTTAAGCAACTAAGAAGTCAAACAACCAAGGTGCAGTATTCAGGTCAAAATATACATGTTGATGTTATCGTTTTTATTTTCACCTTGTGACGCCATTTATTCTAAAACTCGGCACATTACTCGCTTTCTGGTTGTTAGGAAACTTTTTGTTCTTATGTTTTGCATGTTGAAGTTCTTTAGCTAACGTGTTTCCACTTAATGTATCCAAGACGTCTTGTGTTGTAGGCCTAACGAATGATGATTTTGACCCGAGGAGACAGGAGTGGTTTTTACTTGCGTACAAAAAATGTTAAGCAATTTCTAAGCAACTTTGAGTGCTGAAATGTCCAAAATCTAGCAACTTCGGGGGCTGGACAAAGATCTAGCTGCCTATTAAAATAAATGTAACTACTGCCAGCTTTACATTTACATAGTAGGGTACATAATTAAATTTTGGAGGCTTTTTTGCTGAAATGTTAGTTATGAGTGACAAGATTTATGATAACGTACAGACCAAAAGATCTGGACTAAAAAAGGTTAACCAAAGCAAAATATTCCAAAGCTTCTTTCCTGAGCCCCCAAGCTGCTTGACATATTTTAACCCCAGCACTAGTTGATATTAACCCGGAGGGGGTACTTCATTGTTCAAATGACTAGACGTGCCGCCCAATTTTTCCAAACCCACCCATGTCTACTGATAAATTCTGTTTCTCGTGGTACCCATGTATAGAAAAAAAATGAAATTTTTTACCCATTTGTACCAATATCTCAAATGTTTGAACCCAATTTAAGGCCTGAGGCAGCTCTAAATGCGGCGAAAAGGCATTTGCGCTGAAAACTAAAACGCACTTTTTATCAGGCTTTTCAAAGCAATGCATGTCTAATTTTTTTATATATTTTACTACTCATGTGAAGAGATTTTTATGAAAAATCAACCCATATGTAGGGAAATTGGCGCTGAAAAAGTTACCCATTTGGGCGGCACGTCTAGCATAACGAACAATGGAAGTACCCCCTCCCCGGGATATTAACCGGCTGCTTTTAAGTTGCTTGAAAAAGTGTACATACATGCATGTAACTTCTTAGCAAGAAGGTAACAATTGAAATGGTCCGGACATGAAATTTATCCACATAGATGAGTTAGCAATTGCATCAAAATACTGCATACAACCCAGCACTCACTACGTCGCTTCTGAATATCTGTGGGGCGCTGAGTTTCCAATATCTATGGGCGTTACCCTGTTACACTATTAACTATAGAAAGAACAATGAAGTAACCTGACTTACCATCGTAAACTATACTTCTTTCTGTTGCAACTGGCAACTTCACACGAGTATTAAATTGTGGTAATTTGTTCTCCAAATTTGAACGGAACTAAAAACAAAAAGCAAAAATAATCCTAAAATCTTGCTTGCCCTTCAAAGGATGAAAGAACAGTTGATATGGCTCTGCTATAGGCACAGGATAAAGTTACAGAGGAACAGGAAATAAAAAGAAGAAGAAGGAGAAGAAGAGGAAGAGGAAGAGGAAGAAGAAGAAGAAGAAGAAGAAGAAGGAAGAGGAGGAAAAGAGGAAGAAGAAGAAGAAGAAGATGAAGACGGAGGAGGATAAGGAGAAGAGGAAGAGGAAGAGGAAGAGGAAGAGGAAGAGGAAGAGGAAGAGGAAGAGGAAGAGGAAGAAGAGGAAGAAGAAGAAGAAGATGATGAAGACGGAGGAGGATAAGGAGAAGAGGAAGAGGAAGAGGAAGAGGAAGAGGAAGAGGAAGAGGAAGAGGAAGAGGAAGAAGAAGAAGAAGAAGAAGAAGAGGATGAAGACGGAGGAGGATAAGGAGAAGAGGAAGAGGAAGAGGAAGAGGAAGAAGAGGAAGAAGAAGAAGAAGAAGAAGAAGAAGAAAACAAGAAAAAGAAGAAGAAGGAGACTCTAGAAGAACAGACGAAGAAGAAAATGATGATGAAGAAGGAGAAATAAGACGAAGAGAAGAGGAAAAAGAAGAACAAGAATAAGAAGAATTAAAGAAGGAAAAAAGAATAAGGAGAAGAAAAAGAAGAACAATAGCAAGAATAAGAAGAATACAAATGATAAAAAGAAGAAGAAGAAGAAGAGGGAGAAAGAAAGAGGAAGAAGAAGAAAAGGAATAAGAAGAAAAAAGAAAACTACTAAAGGTTAAATTATTTTAGAAAAAGCCTCTACTCACGTCTAGATCCTCCATTTCTTTCATGACATCTTGAATATTTTTGCCTCCGAGATCTTCCATTAATTTCAAAAGTTTCTGCTCCGTTGTTCCAAGTAGATCCAATACGTACTCATCAGAGCCAGGTGTCAACTGGGCCTGTGGCACATGTCCTTTTGGCGCTTTCAGATATTGCAATTTGTCTGCCAAATGCTCGATTCCCGCTTTCACATCAACGAGAATACGACTGCTTCGCTCTTGACGTTGTTTGCTCTCTTCACATCTGATCAAAGAAGTTTAAAAACATAAATAAGAAGCGTATATCCCAAACCGAAAATCCTCGAATTAGCCCCCTGGGGGCTTATTTACTTTGATTTTTTGGAGGGGAGCTTACTCTTATAAGGTTATAGAGTTATTCATAAAATAAGCATTCACTTACTTCTTCTCTTCTTCTGCGAGGCGTGCTTGAAACTCTTCCAGCATTCGTTGTCCACTATTGAGAAAAGTACACTAGATATAAGGTATAGATTTTATCGAGGAGAATTTCACTTCTCCAAACGCACGATATTTCTTGAAATAAAAGGATTCCTGCAAGATTGAGACGAAAACAATAGAGATTCCAGCAGAGGGTTAGGGTTAGGGTCTATATTAAAACCAAACATGCACTGGCCTAGGGAAAGCTACCCTACAGGGGCGTATTCTACACTGTAGTTGGAATTTTTGAAGATGAGGAAAGAGGAAAATAATCAAAAACCGAACACATTTAGATGCCTATCTTCTTCCTGTCATGCCGAAGATTTGAACAATTTCAAAACAATTCTTACGATGCTTCATGTCACAATAAAGTTATGTAACGTGTTTGATATCCCAAAGTTGTTACGACTAATAACTACTGAGTAACTAAAATTTCATGTGATTTGAGGTTAAATCTTTCTTATATAAATCAGTTTTGAATGCCTGTAACATCCGTCTTGACAAATAAAAAGCAAAATATGCTAAATAATTCATTAAGCTCTCTCTCTCATAATCCCCCCTAATTATCCCCCCTCTAATAAGTCCTCCTCAAAAACTTCCAAAATGAAATAAGCCTAACCGGGGGCTTAATAGAGCTTTTACTGTTTTCAAATACTTGAACTTATTCTGCTTTTTATTAGTCAAAATAAATCTTTGTTTGTCACATACTTGACAAAAAAGATGACTTAGCAACCAAAGAAATAAAAAATCATTTAATATATACCTTGACATTTTTGCTTCTCCAGAATATTTCATCTCTTCAAACTCAGCTTGTAATTTTTCCTATTATAGACAAACATATACAGGGTTAAAGATAGAAAAGAGTTAAAGTTAGAAAATTTTCCATAACAGTGAAGTAGAAGTAACGGAAAACGACGAAGAAGAAAAGAAGAAGAAAAAGATAATGAAGAAGAAGAAGAGGAAAGAGAAGATAAAGAAGAAGAGAAGAAATAAGAAGAAGATTAAAGAGAAGAAGAAGAAGAAAAATAACAAAAGTTAGAAGGGAAAGAAGAAGAAGAAAAAGAAGAATAAGAATAAAAGGAAGAAGAAATAAAAGAAGAAGAGCATTAAGAAGCAGAAGAAGAAAAAGACGACAGAGGAATAAGAAGACGAAGAAAATAAAGAAGATGAAGGCAATAAAGAGGAAGAAGAAAAGAACAAGGAGATGATGACGACGACGAAGAGGATAAAAAGCATATGAAGAGAAGAAGAAGAGGGAACGTAAAAGGAAGGAGAAGAAGAAAAAGAAGAAGAATAGGAAGTGGAAGAAGAGGTAGCGGAAGAGGGAGAAGTGGATAAAAAGCCATACAGGAGCTTTCATTTAAGACGAGGACTGAGGAGTTACAGTCCTTGGCAATTATTATGACGGGAAATTCTAATATACTGTTAGTACGAAACCCTCTCAAAGAAATCGGAGTATTATGATGTTTGAGGGGATCATCAGAAACCCTAAAGTTTTAAGGCTTTTATTTCAAATGGTGAAGTTAATCCTTCAGACATATGATGCTAGCCTTTGTAGGTACAACCACAAAGCAAAATCAAAAGGCCAACCTTTTCTTCTTTCAATCTCGCCAGCATTTTCTCATTGTTAACCTTAAGCTCTTCGAGATGTTTATGTGTATCTCCCTGTGACAAGAACCTCTGTACGACTTCTTGTATATCTGAAACCCCTGTGGCATCTTTGATTTTAGCCATCGCTTCTTCATATGTACTGATTTTCTTCTCTTGTTCAACACAAGATAATTGAGATTTCTGGTCTGTAGAGAAAATAGGAAATTCAAACTCAGATAGATGCTAATCGCAGTCAACATCCTGGGTAATGTATGCGCGGTAAAGTGGATGATATTCAGTGCAGTAGAGAGATACTATCAGTACAGAGGAGGATGTTAAGTACAGTGGGAGGATATCATCAATACAGTTTCATCAGTACAGTGGAGGATGTTCAGTACGGTGGAGGGATATCATAAGTACAGTTGAGGGATATCATTAGTATAGTAGAGGATTTTTAGTACAGTTGAGGGATATCATCAGTATAGCGGAGAGATATCATCAGTACAGTTGAGGAATATCATCAGTATAGTGGAGGGATATCATTAGTATAGTGGAGGATTTTTAGTACAGTTGAGAGATATCATCAGTACAGTTGAGAGATATCATCAGTAAAGTTGAGGAATATCATCAGTATAGTGGAGGGATATCATCAGTATAGTGGAGGGATATCATCAGTACAGTTGAGGAATATCATTAGTAGGGTGGTAGATTTTCAGTATTGACTGTAATGAATTGATGATATCCCTCCACAGTACTGAATATACTCCACGGTACTGATGGTAGCCCTCCGCCGTGCTGAACATCCTACACCGTACTGATTATGTCCCTATATATATAGAGAGGTGTTAAACTGATTTAAAAATTTGAGATATTGATACAAATGGGTACGAAATTTCTTTGTTTTTCCAATACATGGGTTCCACAAGTAGCAGAATTTATTGGCACATATGGACCCACCCAAATACGCCCTTAGAAACGCATGCCTAATCTTTTGTTGAACAACGAAGTATCTCCTGGTTGCAACCCAGCTGTATACTCCAAGCATACAGTAGATATCAATAGGTATAGTAAATGAACTATCGTGTTACCGTTGGTGAGATCTTCTTGCTGTAGGGATGGCCTTTGCAGCTGAAATTAAAGAGAACAGATCTGATTATATAATCTGATTAGATTTAGAAATATAAACGGTGATTAGAATAAATAGTCTTCGAGATGTACAAAAACTTCAGGATAGCAAAATGAGCAAAAACAGTATGCATGGCCAAAGATGCTGCTGCTATTTTTCGCTTTCAATAAGCATACATTTTGCACAAGTGGAATAACACCATAGATGGGATTCAAAAAAGGATTGTATGACAAGAGTGCCAACGATGTTTTCGCTAAGCCATAGAGTCACTGAGCTGTAGAAATGAAATCGCCGAGTAACTCTCCAAGTCATACAGCCCAAGGCTCTGATCATGCAAGCCAGGTTTGAATCCCATCTGTTGTGATATGCCACTTGTGGAAAAATTTAGAAAAATATATAGATTCTTACCCTTTTCTCAACTTTTTCAGCATGTTCTTTCTTTTCTTCGGCTTGCTTTTTACATTTGTCAAGCTTTGCCTCCCTCTCTTTCTTCGCTTCATATAAACTTTGTTCCAATTTAGCAAGTTGCAATCGAGCATTATCTTTAGCAATTTGTGCATCGTTATGCATCGCTCGCAATTCTTTCAATTCTTCTTCTTGTTGCTTTATTGATTGTTCCAATGCGTCAAGCTGCTTAGGCCAACTTCGTCGCTCCTAAGAGACGATTTTACATGGCATTTATTAACCACGTTTCCGAATACAAGATAAATGAACATTAATTTGGTATATTCTAACAGCAGTTCATTTCAATGTACTAGTACTAGTGACTGGATCACATACGCCCTACAAGAAGACCAAATTAACGTTCATTTATCTATTATTAAACTGCTAGACAACAACGATGTTATTTGCTTATCAACAACAGTACACAAAAAACACCACTGCATCGAGCATAATAACCCATCCAATCAAGCATAATAACTCACCACGGTAGTGCGTATCCACCACAGTACTAAAAAAATCCGCCACAGTACGCAAAATATACCGCCACAGCAGTGCGTATCTACCACAATAGTGCGTCTAGATTCGCTAGCGTGATCTTGTAAATCTATAAAAATCACTATCTCTATGATAAAAATATGACTAACAAACCTCTTTTTGATGTTCAAGAATTTGCAAATACGTTGTCTCAATCTTAGCAGCCTCGTTTAGCTTCAAATTCATTTTATCCAAGCGATTTTCAAGCATTCTTAATTGCTAAAAAGGAGAACATCGAGATAAGTATAACTCAAAATCACGACAGAATCATAAATTACAATAGAATAACAGCCATAAAAGACCTTGATTATGTTTATGTCAAAGATGGCTTAGAAATCATTTGAGCATACCAGTTTGGACTTAACATAAAAGCAAATTAATTTCAAGTCAAATTATGACTGGCAACGAAGATCTTGAAGATTGAGGATTTACGTTTTGCACGAAGCGTATCCCACTACGTAAAATTGTCTAAAATTATACCTCTATTTTCCCTCCCTGTTGATTAATTCATCTTAAGCAAGGCTCGAAGTTGCGCACAGTCAGAACTAGTTGCGGACTGCGAATAGGCGATTTCTTGGAACTAACTTATCGCAACTGGCCTGTCGACATAAGCGCTCCGGCAACAAGTTGGCAACTTGTTCCTTTTTGAAAGAAACAAGTCGGCGCACAGTTCTAGAAAGCTGGGCATGTTCTACTTCTGCAATTAATTGACAACTGATTCCCGTGAGTTTCAGTCGATCTGAGCGCTCTTGCGACCGCGATCAACTGTATCCTATAAACTCTGACTAGCTGTTGACATGTTAGCAGTTACAACTAGTTGGCGTTAGTTCTATCGTACCGTAGGTCGACATAAGACTGGCTTTAAAGTTTACTCTAGATCTAGCGTTGTTTTCTACTCACCTGAGCTTCCTCGGATTCGCCAATGTCCGTATTCTCAATAATTTCAGCATCTCGAATCATTTGATTGTAATCTGTCGTAAGCGACGCCAACTTCTTTTCCTTGACTTTTCTCTGATTTGTCAAAGCATTCAGTTTTTTTTTAGTTTCACAAACTTGCTGGTCAACTTTGGCTATAGCTGCCTGCAAAGCAAGGGACAACTTTTACAATACTATCCGGCTACTACAAAAACATTCACTTTGTGGACTGTAGTCATTTTCGAAATGTCTGACGGAAGTTGAATTGAAATCAACATCAGTCACATCAATCAATCAATCTATCAAACAAGCAATCAATCAGTGAGTCAATCAATTGATCAGTCAATCAACCAATCAATCAATCAATCAATCAATCAACCAATCAATCATTGAATCATCAAGGGCCTGATAATCTCATGATCAGTCACATCAATCAATCAATCAATCAATTGATGAATCAATCAATCAATCAATCAATCAGTCAATCAATCAATCAATCAATCATTCTTTGAAATAGAGAAAGATTCAAAACAGAGAATACTCAATTTTGACACTTTGACACTTCAGTTTGAGAAAGAGAGAAGTTCAAGAGATAAAGAGAGTGGAATGTGAATACCAGAAGGCAAGCAAAGACATCAATCAAAGACATTATGATAGATCAATACCTTTCCTGAAATGCCTCTCATTGCACAATGCCTTACAGGATCCCGTTCTTTGAATGCATCATCAATAACTTTTTCATCACCCTAAAAAATGTTAATCAATTAATAAATGATATAATCAAGGGCCTATTCTGTGTCAGCTTCTGTTTCAGAATAAGCCTTATCCTTTCAATAGACATCAAAGTGTATCTGTAAGGTACTATCTTCTGAATACAGCAGACTTGGCAGGTCTACAAACCCTCTACCTTCCAAGGTTGACAGTTTTGTTTTTGTTTGTTTGTTTCACAGTTTTTCTCCCCTGGATCAAACAAGGTCAGCACATCTTATAAATAACTGGTAAGGAGCTAGCTCTATCATTTCCTGTTATTAAGATATAATACAAAGAAAAACTTTTTTGAGCAATTTCTCACATTGAGTCTTTACAAAAACAACAGCTTTTGCCAGTATTTCCACTCTGCTGATTATTGCCTCACTGAGAACAATACAAACTATCTTGGGTCAGACATCTAAGGACTTTGTTGCTATATCATTGATACCCAGATGCAGATCCAAGCCAGACTGATAAGTTTGTAGAGTGCACTCCAAAGATGATATTGAGGGGGGAAAAGTCGCACTTAATATTTGTTTTTGCGAAATATTTTCTTATAGTCTTAAGTATTAAAATTTTAGTATTTTATGAAAATTTCGCACTTGAAATAGGCATTGTGCTCTTAGAGTTATTTTGCTCACTCCGAATAAATTCGTCAGAGACTACTTACAGCTTTTTTCTTTGCCAGATCAGTTCTCAGATCTTTGTTTTTGGCCCTCAACTTTTGAATCATGTCTTTGTTTTGTTGCATTGTCCATTGTGAATTTTCATAGTATGCCTTTCGATCTCCATCTAAGATTCAGAGGCACAGTAAATAAATTTAGTCTTAGTATTCTTTTACACACTTAGTAGATACCTCGCTTGCAAAAGACACTCATTTTTCTCATCTGTTTTTGGCCTAAAATGCCAAACTTTAAAGGACCTTTAAACCAAGCACAGCTTTTCACTTTAAAGGGAAAGAAAATACTCACCAAGAAGAGCAATTTTTCTTCTCAGTTCTTCAATCTGTTCTGTTAGAGTTAAACTTTGGTTATTCATGTTGAAAGGTGTTTAAAATTAACAAAGTCCCACTTTCAACCATCAACATTCACCAGCTCCGAAAATCCAGTTTTCTGTTGTCATGGATACTTTGGAAATTTCGGCTTGAAGACGAGGTTCGCAGTCATGACAACGTCCTCTTCGTCATTTTCTCACTGTCGTATTGCATTTACCCCAATACACCGGAGGCAACAATTTTTTTACAAAAAAATTTACTTAACATGTATTTTAACTTTTTATTCGTAGTGTGATCTATATCCACTACAAAACATAAACTACTCAAAAAATTTTTGTCCAGAGGCGGAATTGAAGCGAATCTTACTTGTTGCTACTTCAAGTAAAAGGAGGGCGGATCTTACGAAAAGCAAAATTTTTTAGGGGCAACCCTCCACACCACAAATGATAACCTTCCTCCACGTTGCAGATGTAACACAATCTCTGCCCTAGTCGCTTATTAACCAGTTGCTTATTAAAAAAAGGTGTACTCCGTGACATACGTCTAAGGGTTCTTTGAATTTGAATTGGCAACGCAGCACATTGTATTGTTTTCGCGTCTTTTCCTTGAGATTTTCTAGGACCAATTCTTCTTATCACGAAAGTTGATTGTTGCAGAGCTTCACAAGCCATTAGGTATAGCGCGTCTCCCAAAATAAAAACAATAAAAAATTCATGTAAAAATAACACGAAAATGCACAGAAGTAAATGTAGACTGACTTTATAAATTGAATATCAATTATATTATCTGATTTCGACGTGGGCAACAAACTTTGAAAATGAGACCAAGCAAAAGAAGGCAGTGGAAAGGAATGTACATAATAACGGTACCTTGCTTATGTGAAAAGCAAAAACATTGCTCAGTGCTGGAGATGAATTCTCCCCACTTGCATCCACAATGCCGAGGCAATGTGGCTGAGGCGTCACATCTTACGGTGGTTCCCGTTACAGGAAATCGCTATTCTCCCGTGAATCTTCGGCCAGCCAAGGGGGTGGGACTATCCGGCCCCCAGACCATGTGCTTACGCTTGGATATCCCGCCAGCTTCCGACTCACACACTGAATCAGTTGTGTAATAGCAACTCAATAATGTCACAGATTATTTTCCAGTCATTCTGTCGAGTCCGGTAATGTGCTAATCGCACATAAAAAAAGAAATTTTATTTTTGTTTCTTACTTAATTAATCAGTCGTTTTTTCCGTTTTCTGGTTAATATCCTGTTGAGATAGGAACTAATTGAGTATCCCAACAGGTAAAATATTTTAAGCAAATTAAAGACTGGTAAATAGCATGCGTGTAGCCTCAAGACTTTCCTAGCCTCAAGTGTAGACTTACAGGTCTTTACTTGACAAAAGAAAGTTTTGAGGCTACACATAGGCTACTAGTATATAACAGAAAAAAGAAGAAAAGACCTCTTAGCTTACTGCTTGCTTTCAGTTAGAGAGCTTCCTTGCGGCGAAGAGTTGAATAAATTTAGTGTAGGCAGAGACACCGTGGCGCAAGACACAAAGGAGAACTATTATTTTTGCTAATATTTCGCCCTGCCAAGCAGAGCTTCTTCAGATTTATTAGCAAAAATAAAAAGCATAGTTGTCCTTTGTGTCTTGCGCCGCCGTGTTTCTGCCTACACTAAATTTACTGGTTTTTCCATAAGTGGCATACCACAATTGATGGGATTTGAACCCAGGACTGCATAATCAAAGAGCCAACGACGTTTCCACTGAGCTATAGAGCTCAACGAAATCGCCGAGTAACTCTCCAAGTCATACAGCCCCAGGCTCTCATCCCATATTGCTTTTTTTTTTGTGTTTCGGCTATATTGAGCCTTCTTCAGCACCATAACTATTTATATATATTTGTCATGAATGGCGTGACAAATATATATAAATAGTTATGGTGCTGAAGAAGGCTCAATATAGCCTAAATTTACTGGTATATAACTTTTAATAGATATGTTTTGGTACTATTGAGCCTGTTTAGTCGCTTATAGAAATATGGTCCACCGAACCGGATACAGTATGCAAGAGAATAAAAGCAAACGAAACACAAATATCTCACCTGCTATGCACAGGTTTGTCTTCTTGGCTTTTTGTAGTTTTATAATATTAACAGCAGCATTCCCTGTTTATCATGAAAATATTTTTATTGGTAATGTGATCTATATCAACTACAAAGCATAAACTACTAAAAAAGTCCTGCCCAGAGGTGGAATTGAATCCAATTTCATTGGTTGCTATTTCAAGAAGAATAAGCGCGTATTTACTGTATCTAATTAGTTGACGCACATTGACTATCAAAATGACAAAATAAGACCAGCAACACAGTTATAAGTCTTCTCCAAGTGGGATACATGTCTATCATTCGATTCTAAAATATTGTTCGTTAGGTAACTAGTTTTGTAGAGTGTTGACGCACATTGACTATCCTTATGACAAAATAAGACCAGCAACACAGTTATAAGTCTTCTCCAAGTGGGATACATGTCTATCATTCGATTCTAAAATATTGTTCGTTAGGTAACTAGTTTTGTAGAGTGTTGACGCACATTGACTATCCTTATGACAAAATCTATTATAAGTCTCCCCAAGTGGGATACATGTCTATCATTCGATTCTAAAATATTGTTCGTTAGGTAACTAGTTTTGTAGAGTGTTGACGCACATTGACTATCCTTATGACAAAATAAGACCAGCAAGGCTATTATAAGTCTCCCCCAAGTGGGATACATGTCTATCATTCGATTCTAAAATATTGTTCGTTAGGTAACTAGTTTTGTAGAGTGTTGACGCACATTGACTATTCTTATGACAAAATAAGACCAGCAAGGCCATTATAAGTCTCCCCCAAGTGGGATACATGTCTATCATTCGATTCTAAAATATTGTTCGTTAGGTAACTAGTTTTGTAGAGTGTTGACGCACATTGACTATCCTTATGACAAAATAAGACCAGCAACACTATTATAAGTCTCCCCCAAGTGGGATACATGTCTATCATTCGATTCTAAAATATTGTTCGTTAGGTAACTAGTTTTGTAGAGTGTTGACGCACATTGACTATCCTTATGACAAAATAAGACCAGCAAGGCCATTATAAGTCTCCTCCAAGTGGGATACATGTCTATCATTCGATTCTAAAATATTGTTCGTTAGGTAACTAGTTTTGCAGAGTGTTGACGCACAATGACTATCCTTATGACAAAATAAGACCAGCAAGGCCATTATAAGTCTCCTCCAAGTGGGATACATGTCTATCATTCGATTCTAAAATATTGTTCGTTAGGTAACTAGTTTTGTAGAGTGTTGACGCACAATGACTATCCTTATGACAAAATAAGACCAGCAAGGCCATTATAAGTCTCCTCCAAGTGGGATACATGTCTATCATTCGATTCTAAAATATTGTTCGTTAGGTAACTAGTTTTGTAGAGTGTTGACGCACAATGACTATCCTTATGACAAAATAAGACCAGCAAGGCCATTATAAGTCTCCTCCAAGTGGGATACATGTCTATCATTCGATTCTAAAATATTGTTCGTTAGGTAACTAGTTTTGTAGAGTGTTGACGCACAATGACTATCCTTATGACAAAATGCCATTATAAGTCTCCTCCAAGTGGGATACATGTCTATCATTCGATTCTAAAATATTGTTCGTTAGGTAACTAGTTTTGTAGAGTGTTGACGCACATTGACTATTAAAATGACAAAATAAGACCTAGCAACACAGTTATAAGTCTTTTCCAAGTGGGATACATGTCTATCATTCGATTCTAAAATATTGTTCGTTAGGTAACTAGTTTTGTAGAGTGTTGACGCACATTGACTATCCTTATGACAAAATAAGACCAGCAAGGCCATTATAAGTCTCCCCCAAGTGGGATACATGTCTATCATTCGATTCTAAAATATTGTTCGTTAGGTAACTAGTTTTGTAGAGTGTTGACGCACATTGACTATCCTTATGACAAAATAAGACCAGCAACACAGTTATAAGTCTTCTCCAAGTGCGATACATGTCTATCATTCGATTCTAAAATATTGTTCGTTAGGTAACTAGTTTTGTAGAGTGTTGACGCACATTGACTATTAAAATGACAAAATAAGACCAGCAAGGCTATTATAAGTCTCCCCCAAGTGGGATACATGTCTATCATTCGATTCAAAAATATTATTCGCGTTAGGTTTTGTAGAGTGTTGACGCAAAAATGATAAAATAAGACCAGTAGAGAAGTAGCACGAAATATCGAGAAGAACCAATTATTATTATATAAAGGAGAAGTACCGTCAAGTACCGACGATGCCGTGAAGTAAACGTACCAGCCGAGGTACCAGCAAGAAAGGAGAAGTACCATAAAGTACTGAAAAGAACCTGCACGGACACTAGGAAGTACCACAAAGTGTTGAGAAGAACCAATAAGGAGGATCTTTTAGGGGTATTCCAGGGAACAAGGAAACATGCAAAATATAGCAAGGGAACAAGCGAACATGACAAAAATAAAAAGCGGAAAGGGAACATCGGGAACCAGGGATCCAAGAAACTGTAATCTTGACTATCAGTCTGAAAAATATGCCTAGAAAACTCCGGGAACAGGGGAACAACGACCCCTCCCCCCAAAACGACCCTCCACAAGTAATGAGAAGTACCATCAATTACTAAAGAGATTGCCCTAGAGTACTTGTACCAAAGTGCTGTAAAATACCGGGAAATAGCAAAAAGTATTGGGAAGAATCGTAGAATACTGACAAGTACTGAGATGTATAAAGAAGTACTAAGAAGTACAGATAGTGCCCTAAAGTACTTGTACCAAAGTGCTGAAAAGTACCGAGAAGCATCGGGAAGTAGCACAAAGGATTGGGAAAATGTACTGTAGAGTACTGACAAGTACTGAGATGTATTGAGAAGTACCAAGAAGTACGGAGATGTGCTGTAAAGTAAAATAGTAAAAAGTACTGTCCAACACTGAGAAGCGCTGATAAATGTCAACAAGTACAGTGTAGTACCTACCACAAAGCATTGGAGCCGTCGCGGCTAACCATGGAAGGAAAAATCTGGCCCCAAATCCATGTTTAGAAATTCCTTGCTATCACCGAAGAACTCGTGTCACGGAACGAAGCCAGGGAAGATCATTATTCTGCGCATGCGACATGTGCTGGCGAGCGAATCTCCAACGTTGCTACTTCCAGTAAAAGGGGCCCGAAACGTACTGTATTTCACCTAAAAGCTTGATTTTCGGAATTTGCTAAACCAGGTTCATCGAATAGGATTTTTAGAGTTTGATTAACCGGGTTTATCCAATCAAATTTTCAGAGTTTGATAAACCAGGTTTATCGAATCGGATTTTCGGAGTTGGATAAACCAGGTTTATCGAATCGGATTTTTGGAGTTGGATAAACCAGGTTTATCGAATCGAATTTTTGGAGTTGGATAAACCAGGTTTATCGAATAGGATTTTTGGATTTGGATAAACCAGGTTTATCGAATAGGATTTTCTGAGTTTGATAAACCAGGTTTATCGAATAGGATTTTTGGAGTTGGATAAACCAGGTTTATCGAATCGGATTTTTGGAGTTTGGATAAACCAGGTTTATCGAATCGGATTTTTGGAGTTGGATAAACCAGGTTTATCGAATAGGATTTTCTGAGTTTGATAAACCAGGTTTATCGAATAGGATTTTCTGAGTTTGATAAACCAGGTTTATCGAATCGGAGTTTTGGAGTTTGATAAACCCAGTTTATCGAATCGGATTTTTGGAGTTGGATAAACCAGGTTTATCGAATCGGATTTTCGGAGTTGGATAAACCAGGTTTATCGAATCGGATTTTCGGAGTTTGATAAACCAGGTTTATCGAATCGGATTTTCGGAGTTTGATAAACCAGGTTTATCGAATAGGATTTTCTGAGTTTGATAAACCAGGTTTATCGAATAGTATTTTCGGAGTTTGATAAACCAGGTTTATCGAATCGGATTTTTGGAGTTGGATAAACCAGGTTTATCGAATCGGATTTTCGGAGTTTGATAAACCAGGTTTATCGAATAGGATTTTTGGAGTTTGATAAACCAGGTTTATCGAATAGGATTTTTGGAGTTTGATAAACCAGGTTTATCGAATAGGATTTTCTGAGTTTGATAAACCAGGTTTATCGAATCGGATTTTCGGAGTTTGATAAACCAGGTTTATCGAATAGGATTTTCGGAGTTTGATAAACCAGGTTTATCGAATAGGATTTTCTGAGTTTGATAAACCAGGTTTATCGAATAGTATTTTCGGAGTTTGATAAACCAGGTTTATCGAATCGGATTTTCGGAGTTGGATAAACCGGGTTTATCGAATCGGATTTTCGGAGTTTGATAAACCAGGTTTATCGAATAGGATTTTTGGAGTTTGATAAACCAGGTTTATCGAATAGGATTTTGGAGTTTGATAAACCAGGTTTATCGAATAGGATATTCTGAGTTTGATAAACCAGGTTTATCGAATAGGATTTTTGGAGTTTGATAAACCAGGTTTATCGAATTGGATTTTTGGAGTTTGATAAACCAGGTTTATCGAATCGGATTTTCGGAGTTGGATAAACCAGGTTTATCGAATAGGATTTTGGAGTTTGATAAACCAGGTTTATCGAATTGGATTTTCGGAGTTGGATAAACCAGGTTTATCGAATTGGATTTTTGGAGTTGGATAAACCAGGTTTATCGAATCTGATTTTCGGAGTTTGATAAACCAGGTTTATCGAATAGGATTTTTGGAGTTTGATAAACCAGGTTTATCGAATAGGATTTTTGGAGTTTGATAAACCAGGTTTATCGAATAGGATTTTGGAGTTGGATAAACCAGGTTTATCGAATAGGATTTTTGGAGTTTGATAAACCAGGTTTATCGAATCGAATTTTTGGAGTTGGATAAACCAGGTTTATCGAATCGGATTTTTGGAGTTGGATAAACCAGGTTTATCGAATTGGATTTTTGGAGTTGGATAAACCAGGTTTATCGAATTGGATTTTCGGAGTTGGATAAACCAGGTTTATCGAATAGGATTTTTGGAGTTTGATAAACCAGGTTTATCGAATAGGATTTTTGGAGTTTGATAAACCAGGTTTATCGAATAGGATTTTTGGAGTTGGATAAACCAGGTTTATCGAATAGGATTTTTGGAGTTGGATAAACCAGGTTTATCGAATTGGATTTTCGGAGTTGGATAAACCAGGTTTATCGAATAGGACTTTTGGAGTTTGATAAACCAGGTTTATCGAATTGGATTTTCGGAGTTGGATAAACCAGGTTTATCGAATTGGATTTTCGGAGTTGGATAAACCAGGTTTATCGAATTGGATTTTCGGAGATGGATAAACCAGGTTTATCGAATAGGATTTTTGGAGTTTGATAAACCAGGTTTATCGAATAGGATTTTTGGAGTTTGATAAACCAGGTTTATCGAATCGGAGTTTTGGAGTTTGATAAACCAGGTTTATCGAATCGGATTTTTGGAGTTGGATAAACCAGGTTTATCGAATCGGATTTTCGGAGTTGGATAAACCAGGTTTATCGAATCGGATTTTCGGAGTTTGATAAACCAGGTTTATCGAATAGGATTTTCGGAGTTTGATAAACCAGGTTTATCGAATAGGATTTTCTGAGTTTGATAAACCAGGTTTATCGAATAGTATTTTCGGAGTTTGATAAACCAGGTTTATGGAATCGGATTTTTGTGAGTTTGATAAAGCAGGTTTATCGACTCTAATTCTCGGAGTGTAATAAACCATGTTTATCGAATTGGATTTTGGAGTTTGATAAACCAGTTTTATCGTATTGGATTTTTGGAGTTTGATGAATCAGGTTTATCGAATAGGATTTTCTGAGTTTGATAAACCAGGTTTATCGAATCGGATTTTCGGAGTTTGATAAACCAGGTTTATCGAATAGGATTTTCGGAGTTTGATAAACCAGGTTTATCGAATAGGATTTTCTGAGTTTGATAAACCAGGTTTATCGAATAGTATTTTCGGAGTTTGATAAACCAGGTTTATCGAATCGGATTTTCGGAGTTGGATAAACCGGGTTTATCGAATCGGATTTTCGGAGTTTGATAAACCAGGTTTATCGAATAGGATTTTTGGAGTTTGATAAACCAGGTTTATCGAATAGGATTTTTGGAGCTTGATAAACCAGGTTTATCGAATAGGATTTTCTGAGTTTGATAAACCAGGTTTATCGAATAGTATTTTCGGAGTTTGATAAACCAGGTTTATCGAATCGGATTTTCGGGGTTTGATAAACCAGGTTTATCGAATCGGATTTTCGGAGTTGGATAAACCAGGTTTATCGAATAGGATTTTTGGAGTTGGATAAACCAGGTTTATCGAATTGGATTTTCGGAGTTGGATAAACCAGGTTTATCGAATTGGATTTTCGGAGTTGGATAAACCAGGTTTATCGAATAGGATTTTTGGAGTTTGATAAACCAGGTTTATCGAATAGGATTTTTGGAGTTTGATAAACCAGGTTTATCGAATAGGATTTTTGGAGCTTGATAAACCAGGTTTATCGAATAGGATTTTTGGAGTTGGATAAACCAGGTTTATCGAATAGGATTTTTGGAGTTGGATAAACCAGGTTTATCGAATCGAAATTTCGGAGTTGGATAAACCAGGTTTATCGAATGGGATTTTCGGAGTTGGATAAACCAGGTTTATCGAATAGGATTTTTGGAGTTGGATAAACCAGGTTTATCGAATTGGATTTTCGGAGTTGGATAAACCAGGTTCATCGAATAGGATTTTTGGAGTTTGATAAACCAGGTTTATCGAATAGGATTTTTGGAGCTTGATAAACCAGGTTTATCGAATAGGATTTTTGGAGTTGGATAAACCAGGTTTATCGAATAGGATTTTTGGAGTTGGATAAACCAGGTTTATCGAATCGAAATTTCGGAGTTGGATAAACCAGGTTTATCGAATTGGATTTTCGGAGTTGGATAAACCAGGTTTATCGAATAGGACTTTTGGAGTTTGATAAACCAGGTTTATCGAATTGGATTTTCGGAGTTGGATAAACCAGGTTTATCGAATAGGATTTTTGGAGTTTGATAAACCAGGTTTATCGAATAGGATTTTTGGAGTTTGATAAACCAGGTTTATCGAATAGGATTTTTGGAGCTTGATAAACCAGGTTTATCGAATAGGATTTTTGGAGTTGGATAAACCAGGTTTATCGAATAGGATTTTTGGAGTTGGATAAACCAGGTTTATCGAATCGAAATTTCGGAGTTGGATAAACCAGGTTTATCGAATGGGATTTTCGGAGTTGGATAAACCAGGTTTATCGAATAGGATTTTTGGAGTTGGATAAACCAGGTTTATCGAATAGGATTTTTGGAGTTTGATAAACCATGTATTTACCCCAGTTTATTTCTATGTTTGAGACGGATTTTAAATAAGGGCCGGGGGCGCTTAGTCGAGGAAATGAAGTAATTCATGAATACGAGGCGATGACCATGACCGTGCTACACGAAGTACCTGATGACCAGCCTGAAGATACTGAAGATAAGGAGAAGGGAAGTTTAAAAATCATGAAATCAGAACTATCGAAATAAACCTCTAATTTACAACCTTGATAAAGACTGATAAACGACAGATATGGAATTTCAAGAGTGGCAGCAAGCCAGAGAATGGCTAAGAACAACTGAAGCTGTTCCACCGGGGAGCAAAATACACACAAATTGTGATTTATTCGACTTTGCCCAGGCCCTCCGAGATGGGGTCATCCTGGTTGAAGTTGCAAACACTCTCAAACGAGGAGCTGTCAAAGATTTCACACGAACAACGCATATGTCTGCTGTAAGCTGCTTTATTTATCTATATTTTGTACTTATTTAAACATCATCAAGTTTGAAAATAAATAATTTATTCCCAGTTTCTTGCAGCGAAATTGAACAGTTTTTGCATGGGATGTTTTGACGTTGTGGCGAAATCAGTTGTTCTTCCAAACGAATTCTTTAGAAATTTTTATTTCTAATCCCAATCATCAGCCCAGCTTTTTGTTTTATAATTAATCAGTTTTATCTCACTTCTTTACATCTATTATTAATTATTATTTTTATGTTGTGGTTAAGGTTAAGACAATTCCAAAACAACCCCAGATAAAAATATTCAAAATCAGCATGCATCTCTCTTACAGCACCCGTACTTCCTTTTCCAGAAAGCCCTACATTACAGCAGGAAAAACTCATGTTTTTGAGAGCTTTGTTCTAAGATTATTACTTAAGTTCCATTATTTTTATTGTTCTGAAATTTGACCACATGAAATTGAATCTAATGAATAGATAGTTTTGATATTTAACCAAAGCAGATTGTTCAGATTACAAAATGTGTCATATTCACGTGTTTGGGTTTAGAAACAGGATTTCCTTTACACATTTGATGAAAATATCACCCATTTATCTTATTTAGACTAGGCTGATGTTTACAATAAACAAAAATATCTGCATTCTTTAGACCTTGTTTGCACTGTAGGTACCAGATAAAATTTTTGCTGATCAAAGTTGTCAGATCAGCCATGCATTGGAGGATAACTTTGGATCTCTGTTGCCATCCTAGGGCTCTAATTTGGTATGGCTGGTCCGACCATGCGTAGTACTCCATGTCAGCTTGTGCAAATTTCAATGGTGTAGCCAGGGGGCACAGGGGACAGTCACCCCCTAAGTCATTGCTTAGAGAGGTTTTGATAGGCTTATTCTGATGTAAAAGTGTTGCAGGGTATGAATTGGTTATTTGTTCTAAAAATCAGGTCCTAATTTTCCTTGATCATGCCCTTTTGCCCCTCCAGTGTCAGATCTCTGGCTACTACACCATTGCACCAGTTGAAGGACGGGTTTTTATCACCTTCTGCAAGTTACCTAAAGAATCATTGCACGAGCTGCAGCCCTCTTATAATGCACTTCATGGCCCCACCCATTGATTAGTGCCATCTTAGAGCATGATGTTTTGTCTGTTTATTGCAATTTTGATGTTCCGTGCAACTCAAGAATTATTAGAATAATAATCTATTATTCTTTTTCAGTTCTTCTGCTTCAAAAATATTAGAAGTTTCCTGAAAGCATGTGAAACAATTTTTCATATTCCACAAAAAGATCTGTTTAGTCCAAATGATCTGTACGATGTATCTGATTTTCAAAAGGTTAGTCAAAGTTTTAATTGATCCATTAAGGCTTATGCTAATGTTGGCTTGCAAAAGATTTGTTTTTATTTAAATTTATTTGTACTGTAAGGCTCACAAATAGGGCGATTCAGTAGAATTTTAACTTTCTCCAAATCAAAAGATATCAAGTTTTTGATGCAGAAATCGTATAAAGCATCAAGAATTTAGTCTAAGTACAAATTTTGGCTGTCCTAGCACTTGTATTCTTGATATTGTAAGTGAATAGTTTTTGAGTCGTACAAAAGTTCAAAATTGTGATAAACACCGGAAACATTTTCTGGCATACTTAAAAGCTATTTTCATCTGACACTCCTCAGAGTATGAACGTCAGAAACAGACCGAAACAATTGACTAAGGCTGAATTCATACCCAGACGCGGCTCGAAATGCACCAATCAAAAGAGAAGCTGAATTTGCATAATGTGTTTTCAATGAAAGCTGATTGGTCATTGGTGTTGAAAACACAATGCCAATTAAGCTGCCCTTTCTGATTGATGCATTTCATTCTGCATCTGGGTATAAATTTCACTATTTTCAAGTGTTTTGGTCTGCTTCTGATGTTTATACTCTGAGGAGTGTCAGACGAAAAAAGCTTTTTAAGTATGCCCGAAAATATTTCCATTGTTGATAGCAATGTATCACATATTGTTTTGCTTAATTGTTCAGCATCACCAAGTTGTGAGCCATTCTTTCTCACAATCTGTGGTTGTCCAACATCAAATTCATCATGAAGATTAGGGAGAGTTGCCTGCTCTCAGTAATTCCAATTGTCACTACAGACAAAGTGTGTGCATTTAATTTTCATTGCCTTCCAATTTCAGGTTATTCATGTTCTATCATTATTATCAAAGACTCAGTTTGCAAAGAACCTTGGTCTAGCGTAAGTTATTTACTGAAATCATCCTTCAATTAAGGAAAACAGTTTTGATTACCTGCATGGTTTCATTTTAGGCTTTAGACAGAAGTTCCATCATTGTGCCACTATGAAATGAGTTTTTTGAGTTGAACAAAAGTTCAGAATTGCAATAAACAGCGGAAACATTTTTGAGCATACTTAAAAGCTTTTTTCATTGGCATTCCTCAGAGTAGGAATGTCAGAAACAGACTGAAACAATGAACTAAATTATAGCAAGGATTGTTTTAAAATCATTGGCAAGGCAAGATCTTTGTTTCATTTAGGGGTTTTGAAATCAAAACCAAAAGGCCATTTCTGTGTAGACAGAAAGAGTTCGTTTTCTCACTTGGACCCTTCAATTAATTCTATTGATCTTCCTGCTGTATCCGGCAAGTTAATTGGTGTTTAAATCACAATGCCAATTCAGCTTCTCTTTCCGATTGGTGAATTTCGAGCCGCATCTGGGTATAAATTCCACCTTAGTTTATTGTTTTGGTCTGTTTCTGACGTTCATACTTTCAGGAGTATTAGAGGAAAAAAGCTTTTAAGTATGCCCGAATCTCTTTATTTTTCACTATTATAATTTTGTACTGATTTCTCCACAGACCATTCCCTCCTGATGATCAGCCAGTGAAAAATCATGCAGAAGATGAAAGAGAAAAAATCTATGCTCGACTTGAAGATGCTGTTGCGTAAGTCCTTTTAAAATCATTCATAAAATCTTTAGGAATCATTTGTAATTTATAAAAACAGACCTTGCAGTTAATGGCTAGCAATGACCTGCAGGGCATTTCATGCCAGCCTTGCTGGTGATCAGACTTTAAATGGATTAATGACTTGTTTTATAAAGAGACAATTGAAGGAATGTATTGCTGAAAAGGACAAAATTTGGGAGTTTTCGAAGTTTAGAATCTGCAGTCCAGTTGAAACTGCATGCAAAAGACAGTAATTGCCAAATTAAATTAAAGTTAAACACAACTCAAGAAGACCTTGGGTTATTTAGATTTTTGATGTGAAATGATTTTTTGGATTTGATATACAATAATATACGTGTCATTTTGTTTTTTCCAAAAGTGATTCTAAGTCATTTAAAAATTGCCTGCCTGACCCTAGCCAGTAGCTTGACCACACATCTGCTAACATCCCTTGGAATGATTTTAGTGCATTATGATATTTTCTATCTTCAGTGTCTCAAGTGATTATGACACAGAAAAGGATGATATCTATGACCCTGTTACAATTGCTGAAAGTGAAAAAATTTACGAGGATATTGTTCAGTGTGTCAAAGCAGGGGTAAGAAATGTTTTGTTTATTTCTGCTGAATCAATCAAGACTTTTTTATTAGCTTGTGTTCTGAATTGGATTTTTGTTTTGATGCAGCAAGCTTTGTATCAGAAAGAACATGTGCCACAAGATAAACGCAGCCATGTTGTTAATGAAATTATTCACACTGAAGAGAACTATGTCAATGCTTTGAAAGTAATGATTGAGGTAAATGATTTGATTTGATTTGATTTGATCTGATCTGATTTGATTCGATTTGATTTGATTTGATTTGATTTGATTTGATTTGATTTGATTTGATTTGATTTGATTTGATTTGATTTGATTTGATTTGATTTGACTTGACTTGACTCGGCCTGGTTCAGCTCAATTCAGCTGGCTTGAAGTGGACTAGATTGGACACAACTACATATAGTCGACTTGACTAATTGTTAGAGTTTCTTTATTTGACTTAAATTGACTTACATTGTAAGTATCGGACTTATCAAGGCTGTTTCTGACACCGTATTAGACATGATAGTCACCACTTATCATGACAAGCCTTTGATATTTAGTAGGGCAACGTTTTGGGAGAGATCCGTCTCCCATCATCGGGCAATGAGAACCACATTTCTCATGGTGACTATCATGTCTAATACGGTGACTTACATTTGCTCGACTCAAAATGGCTTGACTTGACTTGACTTTGATTTATTTTTGTTGTTTTTGCAGCATTTCATTCGACCATTGAAAACATCTTTGAAAGTTCATGAGAAGGAAGTCATATTTATGAATACTGAGGTTCTTATTTCTCTAATATTATTTACAAGATTTCTCTATTCGACTTCTTCACCATATCAATTTGCACTTGCATGTCATATCTTGTTCGTCAACTTCTTATGTTCATTCCGTATTGCTAAGCATATTCATTCCATACCATATTGATAAGCGTTTTCATTTGGTATAATATTCGTTGGAATCTTCTTCCAATGCCTCATTCAATAGCATCTTTATTTCATACTTTATTCATCAACATCTTCATTTTATACCTTATTCATTAGCATATCCATGCTATGCCTTATTCAATAGTATCTTCATTTCACACCGTTTTTATCTTCATTTATACCTTACCTACAGCCGTCTTCATTTCCTTTAGTATTGAAGAGGCCTCTGTGTGCTAATACAAACCAAATTTGACATTATGCTCTGTTTCTGTCAAATAGCATTCATTCTAAGCTTAGCATTATTCAATTTTTTCCTTCATTCTTTCTTAGAAACTGTTTGAAATTCACAGTAGATTCATCAATGAATTGAAGCCTCCGGGACAACTTCTCAATCTTCATAGTTTCAAAGATTTTGTAAGTACAAACATGCAACTATAATTCAGCTTGTTTGTTAATTTGGTATTAAATCTTCGATCCTTTGTTAATGAATTCTTTTATTAAATGTTTTTATTTTGCCTTTTGTAGTCAAAGAGTTTCTCGAATATGCTGAATACTGCTCTAGGATGCAAGATGCCCAACAATTGGTGAGAAAATTTTAAGATAATTGATCGTTTGAAGCTAAGGCTGTATTTTTTACAGTTTATAAATATTCTGAACTCTAGCCTGCATGCAACCTCAAAACTCTTCTCCCAGAAAGAGTAGAAAGGAGTAACGTTTGAGATGAAATAACATCAGCCAAAAACCCAAGTCAGTTTAAAAACTTGCTAAAAACGCCGTTTCTTATTAACAAATGCGCTTGCTCCTTTTGCAACAAATAATGATCTAATGCAATCTCTGGAGCTGCTTCATGTTAGTGTAAATTAGTGTCACATCACTATCGTCAAAACTAACACTAAATAAATTATAGAGTAGAATATAATAGAATAGAATTATAGAATAGAATCGAGGCTTCCCACAGGCTACTGAGGTCTTGAAATCAGGGAATTTGGTCGACTTAGAAAGTTAAGGACACAAAGAATGAACACGTTGAAAAAGCCATGGTCATGACACATACAAGTTAGATTCTCTAAGAAGTTTAAAAAGCCTTATAAACCTGCCGTTTTCGAGATATAAAATCGAAATATACCATGTTTTACCAAAATTCTTTCATCATTCTCTCGCGTAATTTGCTGTTATGATGTTTAGTAGTATAGTTATTTTATCTTGCAGGTATCAGAACTTTGCAAAGATGTAAAATTCAACCAGCTTGTTGAGGTTTGCGTTTTGTCGTTTTGTTGTTCAATTCCAGTGAACATTTCCACTGTATCATGAAACTTGAAATTTGCATTTCAGCTTTGCAAAATCTAAAAACTTCGTCTAGTATCCTTGACGGAAAGAAGAACCAACAAATGGATTCTAGGAAAAATAGAATCTGGACTAACATTACGGAAGAATATAACAATGAAACTTTTCGGACAAATAGTGAAGAGTTTAGATAGAAAGATCATAGAGGAAAAAATGCAGAGGGTAAGAGGACGATGACGACCATAGACATCCAGATTGACCCCCGGGGGACTTGACTATAAAGTTTCTGATAGGGACGTGCCGCCCGAGCAACAAAATGCCTACCCATATTTATACCGAATTCCTGACAATATAAAACCAAAATTATACCAAAGTAATATCTCCTACATTACTTTATATGCTTAAATGTACTATAATATGTCCATCTCGAATCAAACTTCACCAAGAAAAGTGAAAACAAACGAAATAAGACCGTTTTTTATAAAGTTTACAACGATGTTCGAGAAATCGATACCCATATTCATACCAATTTTTAGAAATTAAGACCCATGTTTATACCAAAATCATGAAAAACGATACCCTTTTGGGCGGCACGTCGCCAGCACCTAAGATATATTAAGTAAAAGTAACCCCCCCGGGAGATTGACCGATATAAAACATCCCCCGGGAGATTAATCGGTAAATGATGGTTAGGACAGCACTGAATAGCGAGAAGATCTTTGAACATATTGAAAGCTTTTAGTATTTTCCGTTTTATTCATGTATTTATCTATTTTTTTGTTATTCGCTATGTTCTTTGCTAAGGTATAATTTATTTACGTAGGAATGCAAACGAAAATCTGGGAGAAAATTTCCACTTCACGAACAACTGATTGTGCCATTCCAGCGAATTCTGAAGTACCCGTTGCTGTTAAAAGTATGTCTTTCCTTTTGCTTTCGAAAATTGCAGAAATCTTTCCATGACTTTTTGGCTTTTCCTTCAGAATTTCATTCATCAAAACCTCTTTTCTTTTCTAGGAATTACTGAAGCAAACACCACAGGGTCACCAGGAAAGACAGCTCACCCAAGAAGCTTATGATCTCATGGAGGTTGGTGGGTTATTTCATTCAGTTTGCTGTTGTGCATGCTATGGGCTATGTTTTATGGGCTTAATGTGACCCCCTAAATCTTTACAGAGGTTACCAGTCTTCATCATCATTATCAGCAGCATCATCATCAACATCAACATCATCATCACCACCAAAATCATCATTATCACCATCGTCATCATTATCACCATTAAAATCATTTTCATCATAGTCATCTTCTTCATCATCAACATCATCATCACCACCAAGATCATCGCTATCATTATCACCATCGTCATCATTATCCCCATCATAATCATTTTCATCATAGTCATCATCTTAGTCATCATAATCATAATCATCATCATTTCTTATATATTATCATCATCATTTCTCTCTTATGATCATTATTTCAATTATTTAGGATATTGCAAGATATATAAATGTTTATAAGAAAGATGATGAAATGAAAAGAGCAATCGCAAAAATTGAAGCAAGGTACATTTTCACTCTCCACTCTTAATACATGTCTTTATAATTTCATGTCATATGTAATTAAAAATAAAACTTTGTGTCTTATTTATATTATTGCATGTATCATAAATTTATATATTTATATTTTATTTTTTATTTTTTATTTTTATTAGTGTTAAAGACGATCACTGTCAGAATGTGAGTATATTTAAAAATCTCTTTTGTAACTTTTTGTGATACTTCAATAACAAAATTAATTGATAATATACTTTATCGTGTAGCAATGTTGCATTATTTCACGTTATTAATGCTTCATTTGGTATCGTAATATTACTTCAAAATACTGTAATGCAATATTCATTATATTTTATTGTTTTAAAATAATATCATTTCATAGTATAATATTATTCATTCCAATTACTATTGCTTAATAACAATAACATTTTATAATTTTCTATCATATTATATTGAGGTGATATCCATTTTTATAGGATCGAATGTGTGATTATGGTCGATTTGTAAACGACGGAGAAGTTCAAGTTAAATTTGCAAATGAAGAGAAAAATAGGCCGTAAGTCTGCCTAAACTTTTCACGTGGAGAGATGTCCACCATTTTCCAGATAAATATCGCACCGAACCAGACCCCTTCGAAAACCTCAATAAACAAACTCGTTCCCAGGGATATTCAGGCCAGGCATGTATAGAGTAGACTTATTACCTTCCTCCCACTCTTTCGGAAGCAGCTTCTAACAACTACAACAACATACAGCTGTTTCCTCATGTGTAGTGTGGAGGAGCGTAAACTACGACGATTGTAATAAGTCTATGCATAGAGTATTTTCAAAAATGCCCTGGGAACGAGGTTGGTCAATAGTCTGTCTTGGTTTTGTCGTCCAGCAATTCAATTCAATAGCAAATTGCAAAAGACTTGTTAATCAAGTCTGAGTCTCGCAATTAACAGTACTCTTGATAGTTTTCTGTGGTTCTCTTCTCAAGGTGTAGACGATATGCGTTCCTGTTCGACAAGTTTTTATTATTCTGCAAACCGAAAGGTGAACTTTACGAAATGAAAGAAAAACTCGATCTCAAGAAATTCAAAGTCGATGAAGATGCACCGAATGGTAAAGGAAAGGTAATCATGATTCATCTGATTAATTGATTCATTGATTGGTCTATTTGATTTGATTAATTGATTGCTCTGATTATTTGATTGTTTGACTGATTGGTGTGATTGATTGCTATGATTGATTGATTGATTGGAATGGTTGATCGACTGAATGCATTTGACTATTTGATTGATTGATTTATTGATCAGTAGATTGGGAGATTGATCGGTTTGGTATTACCATGCACAGTCTGATGGGTCGGGAATTCAATGGATTCAACGTGTTTGTATTCAGTCTTATTTCCTGAACCGTAGTTAGTGCTGTAATAGTTCTTGCTGTTGCTAAAGACTCCCGTTGCTATTTACGAAGAGTGGGACGTATGTAATGAGTTTATAGCTGACTACTAGGCTGAGGGATCTCGGTTTGATGTTAGTCTCGGCTTGATGAGCGATAATTATTCCCAGGATTCCTTCTGAAAATCCTTAATAAAAACAAAGGACATAAACAGCTGCAATCTTTTGCGGAAACCCCAATTCACTTAGGCGTCCTTATCCATTCCCTTCTACGGTTATAATCATTATCTTTTTAGACATTAAAATGTCTCAGTTCGTCATTTGATTCCTTATTTTAGTTTGCCTTCGCTTGGAATCTTCACGCTCTAACTGCAGACGGAGGTAACGAAAATAATTTTTGTCATTATTTGATTGAATATATTATGAATCTTATGCTGAAGCTCAAAAGTTTATTAGGGGCAATAGACTCGTCACATAAGTCCTACTGTTTGCCGAAACAATTGACTTTGCAGAATATCTACCCAAATATGGATCGAAACTAGCCAATCAGAGATGATAAGCTGAGTTCGTATTGTGTTTTGATTACCAATAGCCCACGAGATTCAGAAAGATACCCAACAGAAAATGATCTCCTTCTGCCAACACAAAGTTTGCTTTTTAGCTTTCATGTAGACAGATTTCAAAACCCCTAAAGAAAAATAGAAATGACGCTTTCAAAACTGCGAGAAAAACAGCGAAACAACTCAGGACATGTTAAATGATGATTATGCTGATTATACAGAACCAGTTTCTCTAAACCATAACACTGTAACGGTGATCAAATCGGATTCTTGCATTTGAAAACCTTGTAATTATATTTGGAAATGTTTCGGCTTCTTATTGCTCTGAAATTTTGCACGACTCAAAGTCTATTTTATATTATATTTTATCTTTTTATGTCATTTATTTTAGCTACTGAACAGAATGACTGCACCATATATGTACAATCAAGCATCTTGAAAGATCGATGGGTTACAAGTTTAAAAATGTGCACGTAGGTTCTACTCTATTATAGATGCATTAGATAGATATTACTAACTATTTCAATCTCTTGATGCAATTGATGCAAGGTGAAATTTGAGAACCAAGATATTTTAAGTAGATCGTTTCAATTTAGCTTCTTTTAATTTGTATTTCTTTGAGGTTTCTTCTCTCTCATAGCGATGCTGTACAGCTAACAAGAATACAAAATATAGGTATGAAAGTAGCCATTTTTTGTTGACAAATCATACCAAAGTTTTTGTTTTAAATTTTACAATATATAGGTATGAAAATCGTAATAAAAAGAATAACAAACGAAAGATGACAAAATTGTTTGCCATTTACTGTATATTCGACTACACTTTCCAGTAGTAATCTTCAGAGTTAAGATTTACGACAACGGTTAACTGTCGTCATAGATCGTTGTAAACGGTTGTTTAACCGCTTGTAATCGGTTGTGTTGTAAACGGTTGTTTGACCGTTGTTGTAAATAGACAAGAACTAGGAAAGTGTAGTCGAGTTGTATGCCCGATTTCATATATAAAAATAGCCCTTTTAGTTTGATAAATAAATCAAATTTTTGCTGTTTTCGATGTGTGGGAAGCCTACGTGATTTTGTCAGATATCGAGTGTCTGTTTAAGATGTTGCATAGTTACTGACACTGCTCACCTAATAAATATGAATTTGAGAAGGTGAATTCAAATCTTTGATCTATGTGAAATTTTGATTTTAGGAAAGCACAAGTTTGAACTTACGACATACGCGAAGACGACGTGGTGCTCAGTTTGTCAAAAATTATTATGGTAAATTAATTAATTTTGTTCATTTCAAAGTAAAATTCTGTTTTTGCATTGTTTCTAAGACATAAGTTTAATAGAGGCAAGCCTAGCTTGGGATGCTTTATAATTAATTATTTCGTTTTTGCAGGGGATTGATAAGTCAAGGTTTTGGATGTGATGGTGAGTCAGGTTTTATGGTATCTCATATCATGCAGTCCAGGCTCAAACTCCGCCTATTGTATGCCCTGCTTTTCATCTTTTGATTAACTTTCAAGCTTATAAACTTTAAAGTGAGCTAACTGACCAACCATTATACTAACAAACTAACTGAATGATCACCTAGTTGGCCGACTAACTAACTAACTAACTACCAAACTAGCAGACTAACTGTCTAACGAATTAGCTAACTAACTAACAAGGTCACTAACAAACAAACAAACTAACTAACTAACTAGATAAAAGACATATTAGCCAACTCACTAATTAACTAACTACTTAATTAGCTAACTAGCTATTTAGCTAGCCAACAAACTCATTTGCAAACTAGCTAACTAACAAACTAACTAGCTAACTAACTAACTAGCTAACTAACTAACTAACTTAACTAACTAACTAACTAACTAACTAACTAAACTAACTTGCTAAGAAACTAAGTAACTAACTAATTAACTAACTATCTAACTTGCTAAGTGACTAACTAACTTACTAACTAACAAACTAACTAACTAAATAGCTTACTAACTAACAAACTAACTAACTAACTAACTAACTAACTAACTAGCTAACTAGCTAACAAACTAACAAACTAACTATCTAACAAACTAACTATCTAACTAACTAACTAACTAACTAACTAAATTACTAACTAACTAACTAAACAACTATCTGGCTGACTAATTGACACACTAACTAACTACCCAACTAATCGAAGAACAAACTAACTGCCTAACCAACTGAATAACTAACCAAATAGCTAGCTAGCTAATTTACTAACAAACTAATTAACTAACCAAACAAGCTAGCTAACTAACTTAATTTAGAAGTTGTCAGACTTTTTAATATTTTTTTCTTTAGGTTGTCACTTTGATGTTCATTATGATTGTATTCCAAAATGCCCTGAATGTCTTAGAAGAGGAACCAGACAAAAAACAGGTGATTACTTGATTTCTGTTACATTCTAATCATTGATTAATTCGCTGAATCACTGAATCACTGATTAATGCGTCTATCTTAGGTGGCCACGGTCCCGGAAGATACGAAGACAATCAATTACGGCGGTAAGTGACCCCCTTGTACGATTATTTTGCCTATAGATATGCAACCCTCAACTATAGTTATTTCAGGAGGTCAACCTCAGTGTTTGATTCATTACGATTTTCAATAAACTGCGGCGGTAAGCGACCCCCTTGTAAGTTTCTTTTGCTTACAGATATGCAAGCCTTAACGATAGCTAATTCAGGAGGTCAACTCTTGTGTTTATCTCCATGAGATTTTTAACTTTGATTCTCTTTTCTTCTGCAGCCCTCACAGAGATCAAACGCACATTCCACCGAATGAAATTCGCGGATTAATGAAAAATTTTGAATGGTAAATATAAGTTGAAGTTTTAAATAAAATCTCCAAGCAGATAATAAGACCTTTAATTGTATTTTGATTGCAAGGTCCTGGCCAAATGGCAAAATAGTGTTTGTCGAACATCTGAAATTGTTTGTCAAGCAAAAATGTTTACAGTTTGGCAACGTCACAAAACTTTTTTCGTCAAACATTTTTAAAACTATTGCTCAGTAATCCTGCTTGTCAAGAAATGTTATGACGTGGCAAAATGTTCAAACATTTGCTTGAGAAGCACATTTCAATTGTTTGACAAACAATGTTTGTTGTTACCTTATTTTTGCCATTTAAAGATATGTATACTTCTGTCGATAGGTATGTAGGAGTAATGAATCGTATCACTGCGTCTGAAAAACTTCAAAGACAGCCGGATGGAACATATCTTGTCAGAGAAAGTGATAAACAAGTCGGCAGCTTTGTTCTCAGCGTAATGTAAGTCGTATTACTGCATGACAATTATGTCAATTTTTTTTCTTCACAAACAATATAATCAATTCTTGTTTGCTTCTTCATTATCAAAATTTCTGTTATTTTCATCTTTTAGATACAAAAACGAAGATAAACATATAAAAATTGTATACCAGGATAGGTCATATTGCCTGACGGAAAATGTACAATTCAAAACAATACCGGTAAGTGATACCAATCTTTTAACCCTGCTCTATTCCCATTGATATTTGTTTGAAATTTGTGACAGCGTTTTGAGAGAGCTTCATATCGCGTATTAAAGTCATTTAATTTGTTTTGGTACCCCCGGCTGATTTGACTATTTGCGTTAATTTTGACTAAAAATTTATGGAACTACCGGATGTGTAAGGTTTCCATTGTAGCATGATCACTGATGTTCCATATTTTTTTCAGGAGTTGATCGAATATTACAAGCGAAATACACTGGGACTCAACTTCCCGACTTTACCTACAGTTTTGAAAGGAACAATGCCCCAAAGAGGTAGAAGATTTCTTACATTGTTTTAAACGGAAGGCCCTGACCAAACGATAAAACATTGTTTGACAAACATTTCAAAGTTAAATGTCAAGCAAAATGTTTGACCGTTTGACCACGTCACAAACATCTCACGACCGCGTCAAGCAAATGAGTTTCGTGATATTCTTCAAAAACATTGCACAACATATTCTGCTTGTTCTTAATTGTCAAACAATATTTTCTGACGTGACCAGACGTTCAAACATTGTTTGAGGATCAAATTTAAATGTTTGACAAACAATGTTTGAATGTTTGGTCATGGCCTAAGCTGCAAGATTTGTTCTAAGCAAGTGGTCGGCTGCTCAAAATTTAAGGAAGTTCAGTATTCGGTGTTTTAATAAAGTATTCAATCATTGATAGATTTTGCCAATAGTGGCATACCGCAATAGATGGGATTTGAACCTGGACCGCATGATCAGAGAGCCAACGACGTTTCCACTGAGCTACAGAGCGCAGTGAAATCGCGGCGAGTAACTCTCCAAGTTGCACAGCCCAGGGCTATGTTGAGCCTTCTTCAGCACCATACATATTTATATATATATTTTTCATGAATGGCGAATACTAGAATAGATTTTTCCAGGAGTGGCATACCACAGATGGCTTTGAACCTGAAATCTTCATCAGAGAAACAAAGAAATTTGCACTCAGCCAAAGGGCTCAATGAAATCACCGGCTAACTCTTCAAGTCATACATCCCAAGACTCATATTCCGTTCGCCTTTGCCTCCGTTTTCCCCTTATTTTATTATCTTCATCATTACTGAAGATCATTTTTGAACTTGTAGATTATGTAATTGCGAAATACCCTTATGATGCAAAGAACGAAAAGGAATTATCTTTAAGGGTAAGTATAATCTACTTTTCATGATGCAATATTTGTGGTAAAAATCAAGTAAACTTTCTCTATTAAGCAGCTTGACTTGAGTCAGCACGCAAGATCTAATGCATATTTCGAGCGGGTTTTTAGGCCCTGGTCAAACAATTTTGTCAAACATTAAAATTTGCCTGCCAAGCACAATTTTCCTCCTTAGGCCATGCGGTAAAACATTACTTTTAAAAAGTTGTTTTGCTTGGAAAAATCAGAAATATTTTTGAAGTTTTTTAGCAAGTTTGCAGTAAGCAATGCTTTGCGAAGTAAACAAGCAGTCTAACATTTTTGATAACCAAATTTCAAATGTTTGACGAACATTGTTTGATCGCTTTGGCAAAGCCTTAAGGGTCGAACAGTGAAACATTGTTGGATGGACTTTTAAGTTTTGCTTTACAAGCAATGTTTGGCCGTTTGCCCACGTCACGAACCTTGTTGGAAACTATGTGAAATGTTTGACATTAAAACTGATATAGATGAAATTTATTAACTGAATTCTATTCGAATAGACACCGTATTAGACATGACAGTCACCACTTATCATGACAAGCCTTTGATATTTATTAGGGCAACGTTTCGGGAGAGATCCGTCTCCCATCATCGGGCAATGAGAAATGTGGTTTCTTTCCTATTTATTGCAAAGGTCGGATCATAAGGTTCGAGTGAGTTCGGCAAGGGCAAGTATTGCTTTGCAATGTTTTTTCAAAACTTCAAAAACATTTTATGCTGCTTGTGCGAAGAAAAAATGTTTGACTAGCAATGATTTGTTATGTGGCCTAACTTTCAAACATAATTTTTCATGCAAATTTCAAATGTTTGAAAAGCATTGTTTGATCGTTTTGCAAAAGCCTCGCTGTTTGTTATTTGATTGTCGAACATTTCAATTCAATCGTGAAAACGACGAATCACGTAATAAACTTGGGTTTCAGATCTAATTTGTTTTTCATGTTTTCTTTCTCTGCAGAAAGGCGCCAAGATAACAGTTTTGAAACGAGAAGCGAATTGGTGGTATGGAGAACTGGAAGGAAATGTGAGTTTGTAGAAATTGTTCATTTTTTGCTGCCTAGATTTTGTAACAACTATATTTCCAATGTTGGTCTCATTACGATTGGGTGAAAATTCAAAAGTAGTGACGGTTAGGAATAAGATTGTAGGCCCTGTTTTAACGCGAAGGATTCTGGGAAATTTCCCAAAATGCATAGCAAAAATTTCCATCAGGAAAATCAAAAACAGTTAGGGTTAGGGAAAAAATTGTAGGCCCTGTTTTGGCGCAAAGAATGCTGGGAAATTCCCCAACATGTACAGGAAGGGAGGAATCTCTAGTTTGCAGTTTATTTTAGGTCACTCTAGTATAGAGTGCAAGCAAGGGTTTTTAGGCCTATACATAGTTTTATTTTTATGACTTTTTTATTTTTATTTTTTACTTATTACACAACTTCCTAATTGTGATATAAGAAGAAAAAACGTTTTCCGTCTGAGTCAGTTATTTCTGCCTGTTTCTGACATTAACACTCAGACGAAAAATTATACCAAAAGAGGTTGCAGCGTTTTATCGTAATTTATACTTTTACATTATTTATTATATGTTTATGTATTTTTATTTGCATTTTAGTTTGGCTTCTTTCCGAGCACATTTGTCGAGGACGTTTCTAATGGAATATAGATAATGAAAATAGAGCGAACAGTTTTTAAAAAGCCTATATTAGCCAAATTTCAATTAAATGTAGGCTAGGTTTTGTAAGATAAGCATCAAAGGCGTTTGTGGAAGGTCCTCTCCACTGATTTAGAGAATATATTATTGAATAGTGCTAAGAATCAATTATTTTTATTAGGCAACGAAAAATTCAATCCGCAATTTTTCATTAATTTACTAACACTTTTTGATAAAACACAGGCGTATTTCCTTGCTGAAATTTCGAGAGCAAGTTTTTAAATTTCATTCGTAAATTTAGGCCCTTTTTAAAGCCTCCGAACTCCTTTTTTTCTGTATTAGCAGGTATAGGAATTCTGTTTACCCAGCTGCAAAAGGGCGCCAGAAGCCGCGACAGCAACCCATCGGTCTAAGGGCCTTTTAAGATTCTTAATTTCCTGCTCTTTGCCCTCAATTTGTAGCATGATGCTAGCAAATCTATACGCACTACTGTGGTGGATAAGCACTACAGTACTGTAGTGGATTATTATGCTTGATTTGGTGGTATTTGTGCATGCTGTGGTGGTACGAAATCATAGCTAAAGTCTATAGATCAAGCAAGAAAAAACTACAAAATCCACCACATAAAGCATAGTAACCCACCACAGTAGTGCTTATCCACGACAGTACACAAAAAAAACACCACCACAGTACGCAAAATATACCGCCACAGTAATGCGTATAGATTCGCTAGCGTGAGCATCTGGGATTTCCTATCAGATAGAGTCCCTGAATCCTATAGAAAATCAATTCCGTTTATTATCAAAAGGGCCTGAATATTTTTCTTTCCGTTGATAAATTTTTTCAGTAAAATTTAGATAAGAACCGTAAATAGACTTTGAATCAGATAATTTTCCTCTCTGTAAATAAATTTAGTATTCGTTTCTGATAACTAGTAGATAAATTATGGTTTAGTTTTCACAAAGAAGATAAAATGGAAGATAACATAAAACTGTAATCTTTGACCAATATTTGCTGACAAATCGCTAGGACTTCAACTTATGCAGTCTCCAATACAGTAAACCTGAAAAAAAAACAAACAAAAATTGCGGGCTGCAAGGCTGGTCTATATACTATTATTTTCCAAGCAACTTGACATGCAATGCATTTTGATATTCATCCCACATCGAATACCACTCATAAATGCAGTGTAAATGCAAGTGTATAATGCTGGTGTTGCAGTTGTATTGTGCAATGCATTTCACATCTTATCTGAAAGAATACCAAACTCTGAAGATTGCAGCCCACTAGACTAGTCTATATACTAAAATTTAGTATCACAAACTCTATTACACAAATCCTATGGACTGTTTTACTAGCAAAATTAACATCAAGAGCCTTTTGGCAGTAAAATGACAGGTTTTCCAAAACATATGAAACAAAGGAGGATCAATTCATTAGGCCAAAAAACAAAATTGTGGGCTGCAAGGCTAATCTCTATACTATTATCTCCTAAGCAATTTGTCGTTCAGTGCATTTCGACTTTAATTTCACATTTAATACCTCACCTATAAATGCGGGTAAATGCTAGTGTTAAATGCTAGTCTGGCGGTGGTATAATGCAATGCATTTCATATTTTATATGAAAGAATACCAAACACTAAAGATTGCAACCTACTAGGCTAGTCTATATACTAAAATCAAGTATCACTAACTCTATTCTGCAAGTCTCATGGATTGTTTCACTACCAAAATTTTTATCCAAGGCGTTTTAGCAATAAAAAGACAGTTTTTTCAAAGCAATTGGTGTTAAGAACTGATGTGGTGCGAGGGAGTGAATACGTGGATCAATTCATAAGATCGAAAAACAAAAATTGTGGGCCACAAGGCTGGTCTATATACTAAAATCTTTTATAATGAACTCTATTCACAAACCCTATGGATTGTTTCACTAGCTATGTTTATATACAGAGCTTTTTGGCATTTAAAATGCAGGTTTTCCAAGACGATTGGTGATGCGTGAGGGAGTGATTACGTGGATCAATTCATAAGATCGAAAAACAAAAACTGCGGGCCACAAGGCTAGTCTATATACTAAAGTCCTTTATAACGAACTCTATTCACAAATCCTCTAGATTCAGAGCTTTTTGGCATTTGAAAGGCAGGTTTTCTAAGACAATTGGTGCTAAGGATTGACGTGGTCTGAGGGAGTGCAGAGGTAGATCATAAGTCTAAGATACAACAAAAATACAGTATATAACTTATATAAACTAAATAGCCAGATATTTCTGTTCTCACTACAGCTCAATTACTGTAAAATATAACATAGCTTTACCAAAACAATTTAATGATACAAAACGAAGTTTAAAATAATATTTTTCGCTCAGAAGTTTCTTCTTCAGTTGTCAACCATTATTATTGCTAACTCAGTGAAGCATACATTGCTTTTAGATACAAAAGGGACTGTGACATTTGAATTTTATATTGCAACTGGGAAAGTTTGCCAGCTTGACATATTAAACAAAACTGAGTCTATCAGTCTAACAAAAACAAATCTATAAAACTTCATTGCTGAGAAATTTACTAAAGAAATTTACTAATTTGACCCATATTCACAGACCCTTATATATAGATACGTCTACACAATTCGCAAGGTTGAAAAAGGGGCTCTAAGTTTCCCAAAATTGGATGGGCAGTCGTTTTTGGTTTCCTACAAAATAGCACATACGTGTGTGGAAGACCTGTTATGTACTACTGTAAAGTGTTTAATATATTATAGGTATCTAATACACCTTTTCAACTAAGGGCCTCGTTTTCAAAAAAATTTAAAATTGTGTCACAGAAGCATTTCGACGTCAGATTCGGATTCAGCACCTTCGTTTTACAGTTTGGGCAAATTTTTACGCTTCTAGTCCTTACGATGTTCATTTTATAGCGATTAAAAGTTTGAAAAGTTATAAAGGATTTGACCGTGAAAAATGACTGGGGGTGTAAAATTTCACCCCGAGCGATTTTTCACGGTCAAATCCTTTATAAATTTTCAAACTTTTCGTTGCTATAAAATCAACATCGTAAGGACTAGAAACTTACAAATTTGCATCAACACTAAAATGAAGGTGCTCAATCTGAATCTGGGGTCAAAATTTTCTTACGAACAAATTTTGATAAATCTTGAAAACGAGGCTCTTAGTTGAAAAGGTGTATAGGTATCTACAGTATAGAGGAAGATTATAGGCATGTCTTAATGGCAACAACCGTTCTACACTAAATCTACATCTCAATATGAGACGATGAAACAGAAGATAACTTAATATTTCATTCACAAATCGTTTGTTTAGATTTTGACACCTGTCAATCAAACCATGTAGGTTTTATCACGTGATCAAGAACCTAGCATTCGAAGCATAGTAAAAAACGTTTAAAATGATGACATTGGTTTTACCGCGTGGTTACAGATACTGGTTTATTGTTTTTGTGTAAACGAACAGATTTGTGAATGAAATATAACAAAATTTTACCATTTGCTTTGCAATGAACAAACAGTTTACCATACAGTTTACAACGAAGTTTACTTTCCAGTTCACCACATAGTTTACAATCAAGTAACAGTAAGTTTACCATACAGTATACTTTCCAGTACACAGTTTACCATGCAGTTTACCATGCAGTTTACCATGCAGTTTACCATGCAGTTTGCCATGCAGTTTACCATGCAGTTTACGATACATTTTACTATACAGTCTAGTAAAGTTCTCTACCTTCTACAACGTAACAAACAGAATGACGACTATGACCATAAGAACTATCAGGGCTATCAAGACATAAGTTTGCTTTTTATCTGCAAAACGAAAACATAACAAATTATTGCTTGAAAAGGCCATAATACGTGGATAAAAACTTTTATTTTGTGTTATTTGTATAAGGAAAGAAACATTTAGAAGATTATATCTCACCATCAGCTAGTTTAAGAACTTTTTCAACTCTTATGAGGATGGTGTGGAGTTTCGAGTCTGTCATCTCAATCTCGTTGCCAAGGTCATCCAAAAGACTACAAGTAAAAAATTGTTTTTGAATTCTTAATAAATTCTAAGTAAACGACATATATTCCGGTTTTATAATTTTTGAGTTGTACAGAACTCATTAAAAAATTGTGATAAACAGCAAAAATATCATAACTTAAAAGCTTTTTTCCTCTGCAACTCCTCAGAGTATGAAGTAAAAGCGTCAGAAACAGACCGAAACAATTGGCTTAGGCAGAGCTTTTAGGCACATGCAAAAAGAGTTCGTTTTCTCACTTGGACTCTTCAGTTTGTCAGTTTGTCTTCCCGCTGTATGCCACAAGCTTACAAGTGTTTAAAGCACTATGCCAATTTGACCTGATTGGTGCATATCAATCGGCATCTGGGTATAAGTTCTGCCTAACATAATTGCTTGGTCTTTTTCTGACGTTTATAGTCCGAGGACAGTCAGACGAAAAATGCCTCTAAGTATCCCCTATGATGCTTCCACTGTCATGACTTATCACAGTATCTCTACTCATAAAGCATCCTTACATATAATTATTAAAAGCTTTGACTTCTAAAGCCTCATCTCGATGAAATTGCAGAGAGACCTGGCTTTTGTACTCGACCATCTGAAATGCTTTCCCAATTTGATTAAGGAATGCTTCTTTTGTAATTTGAGGAAACCAAAAACGACTACCCATCCAATAAAACCCGCATTCAAAATTCTAATGTTTGCCCAACTGAACTGCTGCTATGCAAGCACTTTGCACTGCTCTGTGGGAATTAATAAAAATAAACAAGTCTTACACTGCTTGTTCGTCCAGCTCAGTATCGATCCTCACTCCAATGCTTTTTAAGACACCAACACTTTGACCAACCTCTTCCAGTTGATCATCCTGCTTTCTCATCAATGACTAAAAGACACAAAAAATGTTCAAGTTTTAATGTAAACAACAAAAATAAAAAGACACAGAAGCAGCAGAAAGGCAAATTGTTAATACATTTCGAAAAAGTATCACTGAAATTAAAAAAAGCTGTTTTGAAACTTCAAAGCTAAACAAAATACAAGAGATTCAGAGGCAAATGATGCAAATTTTTAATTTTCCTTCCAAACTCAAAACAATGCTTGAGTTGCTTATTTTTATTTTTAATATTCTTATTTTTCATTTCATTTTGCACTTTTCATTTCAAAATATTGTAAAATAAACAGCAAATGTTTTTAATAAGACAAAACAAGGTCTATGAAAATGAACTAAGGTCCACTGTGGTTTTGGTTTTTTTCTGATGTTTATACTCTGAGGAGTCAGACAAAAAAAGCTTTTAAGAATGTTCAAAGATGTTTCTGCTGTTTTTTTGCTATTTTCGATAATTTCTTCTGCCTCCATCCCATGAGATGATTGGTGTTTAAAATACAATACCAATCAAGCTTCACTGATTGGCACATTTTGATCCACATCTTTGTATAAATTAGATCTTAGTTAGTTGTTTCAGCCTGTTTTTGATGTTTATACTCTGAGGAGTGTTAGACGAAAAAAACAATTTTAAGTACGGCATGGGATGTTCCCCTGTTTATCAAACTTTTAAAGAGAGCAAGAACTGGGTGAATGCGGCAAATAATAAAAATACCATACCTGTTGCTGATGTTGAGTTTCGTCAATGAATCGTTGGTTCGATTTTTCCATTTCATTGTCAAGTCTTGAATATTTATTACCAGACTGATATTTTGTTGCCCCCACCAATGCCTTCAATAAAAAAATACAATAACAAAAAGTGAAATCAACAAATGAAAGAAATAATGTGAATAAAATAACAAAGCTGCTAAAAGTATTTTGAAAACAACTTCTAGATTCTAAAAAATAATTTTTTCTGATTTTGAAAATATTTTTCATAATTTTTTCACACTTATAAATGAATTCCTCAAACTTTATCTCTTTAAAAAATATTGAAGTTATTGCAAAAACAGAGTAAATCATTTCACTTCAAAACAAATCATCTCCCATTGTTTCACAGAGACAACAACCAGACAATTATATTCATTTCCTTTTTCATGTTTTCCTGTTTTCATGACCTTTGTGATTTGTAAATCATGAATAGAAAGCATTTCATTTGAGGTTTTAGTGAAAACAAAAGCAGTATTTTGAGGTTTTAGCCTAAACTCTGAATTGCTAATCTCATTCTAGTGTTGCTAAGTGCTATTCCACATCACTTTGAACTACTGTAGTCCCTAGGCAACTGGCTCTTCAAGAGGTGGATGAGATTTTAATGAAAACAACCGATGTTTGGGAGGGATTTCTGTTAAAACAATAGGTTTCCTAGCTAGGGTGTACGAGATTTCCAATGAGTGAATTGCCCCTCAACTGCACTCCCCCATCAATATTTCAGTAGTTTGTTTTTCAATATACAATCCACTAGCTATTCAATCTTAAAAAATTTCAGCCAAGTAGGCTTTTCAAATTTTTGATGACACATAGTTTTCTGTCAACCACCAATGTAATGTATCTCAAACTTCACATGGAGTGTCCAACTGCCCAAAAATCCAGACCAAGGGGTGATTCACTCCTTGAAAATCTTGTAGACTCTAGCCAGAAAACCTATTGTTTCACAAAATCCCTCGGGAATTGTTTTGTTTTCATAAAACTCTTGAACACCTTTTGGAAGAGTGAATTGCCTTATGGTACAGTCTTGCATCAACTGTAAGCTGTTTTATGCAGAATGGACCAACTTTATCAAATCAAATGCTTGCTAATAGATCAACAACAGCTCTATAGCTGCCAGAATCCCTGGGGGGCATTTGATCAAATTTTTAAGGGACCTGCTGCCCATATACCAATTTTTCGAAAAATGTGTACCTGAAACCATTCTTTATACCAAATCGTGAAAATAGAAACTTTTGATAAAAATTAAGATTGCTTGCTTGCATTCTTGTCCATGTGCATCAGTTTATCACTAAGGTAGTAGCATTAACCTCAACTTTGAGCTTGAAAATACTTTTGAGGGTGAACAACAGAGGGTTGCAACCAGGGTGTAATGAAGAATGCTAAATTCTAAATGCTAAATTCTAAATTACAGGGTGTAATGAAGAATGCTAAAAATCAATGAGTTCTGAAATATCAAAATTTTTTGTAATATTGTTGTAAAATTACCTGTCTTGAATTCCTTTCAATTTTCGATTTTGTTTCACTACTGTTAACATCATCTTTGATACTTTGAACATTCCTTCTAACACCTTTAATAAAATTTTTCCTATCACCAATCTCATCATGTGACAGTGTAAATTTCCCTGGACTTGTTTCGACGATTCCCAATTGTTTCCTCAAGGTCTTCTAAATCCCATTCAACACTCCTGATACTGTTTTTGATTTCGCTAGTCGTCCAATTGAATTCTTCTGATCCTGAATTAGCATTATTTAGCAGATCTTGCCACCTTCTGTATAGTTCTGTAATGCTATTTACAGCCTTTTGTACTTCACTGGAATAAACAAAAAAAGCAGCTGTTTTGTTAATGATGTTTATCAACCAGTATTACTTTGTTTACCTATTTACTGATCGAAAATCTATAATGCACTGTCTTGTTTTGCATGTAACGTTTTACAAGTATAACTTGAATGGTTTTCTCCCTTTTGAAATAGAAAATTGTTCAAATAAGCAGCAAGAACTTTATTTCTTAAAGTATCTATGTCATAAACTAAGTATAGACCAGGCAGTCGTAGCAGGGAAAGACCCAAGATACTACCAATAAAATATTGTACATCATTCTACTGTACCTTTAGGGCTACACTACAGACTACACGGATCGCTTGCTTCATATTAAGGCAGGCAGGGCAAAACAAATCCTCTAAGACCTGACGGGCTGTGGTTTTAATATGAATTAATCAATTGTTTGAATCGTCTAAATCCAAATTAAAACATTTCAAGCGTAAATAGCCTTAAGACAGAGGAGTTGTAAGACTTGGGGAGCGGGATTATAGAATAGGCCCATAGAAAATTCGCTTCTCGTTGAAGTTATACATACTCTCGAACGACGAAGAAGGGATCCTCCATCACGAAGAACAAGTTCTGCTTCTTGCTGATGTAATGGCACCTTTGATGGCTGAAATTTCGACAATTTGAGCCTTTTCTGATCAATTTTTCATGACGACTGTAACTTTTGCATACTCACGATCACCTGAGAATTTTGCAAAAAACATTCCCCTATCTACAAAGCGGATATGACGCAAATCCGATACTTGGCCCCAGATCTCTATGGGCAGTGAAAGAATTCAACTCATTCTAAAAGTTTGACCATGTTTGTCGCCATTTTGTTTTTTGATAACGGAAGAGTGTCTTTTTGATAACAAAAAGGCTTCATTCAAAGTAGTTCTTTAATTTTAAGTCAAACTTAGTTCAATTTTACAACTTTCCGAGGTTTTATAGTTACTGTTTTCTAAAGAAACTTGAGAAAATGCGGCTCTGAAAGCTAGAAAGTTGGGAAACCATAAACAGGACACACGCAGAAAAGAGGACAAAGTCAAATTTGGCCTACTAGACTAGGCCTTTCAGCGAGCTTCATTCTTTGCTTATGAAGACATGCATCACTTCTTTGGTTTCTTGTGTTTGCCACAATGAAATTCACAGAAGTTTTAGGAGCTCAATTAACACCAGAATGGAGGAGCCAATACTTGCAATATGAGGTTGGACGTTTGTTAAAAAATATTGTTTAATTTTTTTGGTTTTTTCTAAAGTCGAATATTTTTCCATTTATTCTTAACCAGTCATTATTTATTTTGTTATCATTATTTTTGGTATTTTGGCCTGATTTATTCTTGCAGGAAATGAAGAAAGTTTTATATGATGCAGATGAAAAAGCTCCTTCGAAAGAAGGTACAGTTTAGTCTGGAGAGTTAACTCTAATGTGCACACATCACCCACTGGTCCTGAGACCATGAGCTAGCAGGGTTAGACCAGGACACCACATCACACTGTACTGAATAGCTTTCAGAGTACTGTGCCTTCCATTAACATATATCGGATAGGGCAAGTGTTCACATTAAAGCTGGAAGATATCCTTGCATCTTGATTTTCATATTGGACAGATACCAAATAGCCGAGAAAATAGTAAATTTCACGAGATAATCCCCAGTCACAACATAATGTCAATTAAGTCAGAGCAGGGTGAATTTTGTATGACCTACAAAAGAGTGAAAATCACTCTAATTTTGAAATGTTTCATATCAGATAGCTCACGCATGGTAACCCCTAGCTGGTATGAAAACCAAATGCACCAAAATTGATCTGGTATACTGTAAATGAGGCCTTAATTACATACATTGAAAGGTGGTTAGCTTAATTAGAAGCAGGCTTGTGAAATAGCCTGGTCCTTCCATGACCATATCCTGAGCTGCCCTATAAATAAGTTTAGTTTCTTGCCTACAAGCTTGCTTGTCTCCATAAGCTAATGACCATGAGCCAATAGTCTTAACCACTCAAATATTTCTTAACCCTGTTGGACCAATCATTTCCATATCAGAAAATCAAGATTACTGTAGCTTTCAAATGTTTCTTTGTAGGGACAAATGAAGAAATATTGAGAAGACATTATGCAAAATATGAAGAAGGGTTTTTCCTTTTCTGTGACAAAGAATTATCAAAAGTTAACACCTTTTTGCAGGTATGTTGGTTCTCATCTTAAATATAATCAAAGAATGTAATATCGTCATCATCTTCATCATGATCATCATCATCATCATCATGAAAATCATCTTTAGTATCACCACCATCATCATCATCATCATTGTCATCATCAACAACAACAACAACAGCATCATAATCATCACAAATATCATCATCATCATAATCATCATCTCCGTCATCATTAGTATTACCACCATCATCAACATCATCGTCACAATCATCATTGTCATCATCATCATCATTGCCATCATCATTGTAATCATGATCATTATCATCATCCATAACTGCATTTGGTATTAACTTTTTCCATAACTGTTTGCAGAGAAATTGGCAGAGGCAACAAGAAAGTTTCATGAACTTGAAACTGAGACTGGAGTTTCAAGTCGCACTGAAAAGGCAAAGCCTCAGCCTGATGTAGAGGCTGACCAAAATGATGCAGACGTTGAAGATGCACTTATCATCAAGATGAAACCAAAACTAAAATCAACTGGCAACAGAAAATTGAAACAATTAAAATTTGCAGTCAGCGAGTTCTACCTCAGCCTCATTCTCATTCAGAATTTTCAGGTACAAATACAGTTGACATCCGCTATCTCGACTGCCCGCTATCTCGAACATTTGCTATCTCGAACAAATTCCAGGTTCCCTTGAGAGTTCGAGATTGTGGATGTCAACTGTAATACTCATAGAATACTCGTTGTAACCTGGATAAAAAAGACCATGGGTTGAAATATTAAACATATTGCTTTCTATTCTCCAACTCTAAATTTCCTTCAAAGCTTTTAAAAATTTCTTTTTTGCGGGCGATTTCAACGTATTTTGTCTATTTTACAAGGAACTGAACTTCACTGGTTTTCGCAAAATTTTGAAGAAACACGATAAGGTGAGTAGAAAGTTTTTTACCTACATCGATACAATTTTGCTTTAGCTTATATTATCTCTGGAACCAATTTTCAACGCAAAAACCGAATGGGAATTGACAGCGTTTTGCTGGGATTTCGAAATTGCGTTAAACAGCGAAGACATTGAAGGACATACAAAAAAGCTTTTTTGGTTTGATACTACTCAGAGTATAAACGTCAGAAAACAGCCCAAGACGACTGAGTAAGGTAATGGAGTTTATACCCAGATGTTGACAGGAACACCAATTTTAGTTACCCATTGCCTTTTGTCTATTTAAAATCTTCGTTTTTCAGATGTTCCAAACCGACACTGGTGTACAGTATAGAAAAACCAAAGTGGAAACATCGATTTTCTTCACAAATAAACAAGTCGAAGAATTAATCTTAGAAACAGAGGTAACTTCTTAGTCAAAATCCTATAATCAACATAGCGACTAGACTAATCTGCAGTATAAAAAATCTTTGTTGCATTGACTTCAATTTTCGCTCCCGTGCTAATGGATGCTGATATTCTTTGGCTGTGTCAGACAAATAGCTCTATGCTATTACCGCACGATGCTGGAATCTGGTTCTCCATACTTCTATACTTGGAGGAGTGATTTTAACACTCAGTTTTTCCTATAGGCATCCACGTTTCCTATAGGCATCAAAGAGGTTATTGATGTCGCCCCAATATTAACCGAATTTTCTTCATGTGTTTAAATATTATAAACAACTTTATTTTTCGTCAACAGTCTATTTTCATTAATGAAATCCATGGAGGTGATCGAGGCAAAGCGATGAAAAGACTAAGAGTTCCACCTCTTCATAATCAGGTAAAATCCATCGTAAAATTATCATCATCATATATTATTTTACTTCATAATACATTTATTTTCTCTGTTGATCCCAATTTTACTGTTAAATTGCCTTTGCTTAATAATATGTGTGCAAGACACAGGCTAATATCTATCTTTGAGTGTTACAAAACTTGTAAATTGCGATGAATAGGGGAACCATCTTTGAACGTACAGTCTCTGCTGAAAATAGTTGAAACAAGGCAAAAAATTTCATGATAACAACATGAAGAGTCAAGCAAAAATTGCTTTACAATCTCTCACGCCTCTTTGTTCCCCCCTCCCCCTGTACAATGTTGATTTTTGTAGGCGAAATACTGCCTTATCATGCCACAGCAACATTTTTGCCAGCAGCGGCAGAATTGCCAAGTAAACCATGATTGTATCAGGAGGAGGGGGTTAAAGCATAGAATTTGTGGAAACTTGTGCCAGCGTTCCAGCTATTTTAGCAAGAATTGAAGCTACCTAAAAGCTTTTTTCATCTGAAAATCCTCAGAGTTTAAACGTTAGAAACAGTTTGCAACAATTGACTAAGGCCTAATATTTTTAAATTTTGATTTCTTAGCAAACCAACTTATCAGCATTTCTTTGGGGTTTGTTCGCTGGTGTGTTCCTAATTTTAATGGTGGTTCTCGTTGTCACAGGTATTTATATTTACTTATATTGTTTTTCAGCCGGTGAATGGTAATGCTGATGACGATGACAATTTAATAATCATTATCCTTCTGCTTCGTAGCTATATACAAAAGACCCAAGAAGAACTGGCAACCAGCATTGCGCATGTATCGTGGTTGGTTTTTAGTTGTTACAATGACTGGTTTACTTGGTGTTAATATATATGGATGGAGCAAAGCTGGTGTCAATCATATTCTTATTTTTGAATTGAATCCAAGAGATCATCTTACCTTCATCGACCTTCTCAAGGTTATTTATATGGTCACTTATTTACAGTTTTTACTTATATTTGGGAAGGCAAGATCAGGAATATAAGAGTTTCTGGAAAAAAACTAACCAATAACTCTCTTAATTTCTTGCCAACTTTCTAACTAACTACGTAAATTTCGTACTTACGAACAAGCTAACTAATTAACTATCTTACCAACTGACTAACTAATTAAGTAACTAGCTAACTAACGAATTGACTAACTTGCTTACTTACTAACAATATAACTAACTTTTTTACTAACTGACTACCCAACTTAATGACTTACTTACTAACTAACTAACTAACTAACTAACTATCTTTCTTACCAACTGACTAACTAACTAAGTAACTAGCTAACTAACGAATTGACTAACTTGCTTACTTACTAACAATCTAACAAACTTTTTTACTAACTGACTACCCAACTTAATGACTTACTTACTTACTAACTAACTAACTAACTAACTAACTAACTAACTAACTAACTAACTAACTAACTAACTAACTAACTAACTAACTAACTAACTAACTAACCAACTAACTAACTTACTAACTTACTATCTTACTAACTGACTTAGTAACCAGCTAACTACTTACTTAACTTAAACTAACTAACTAACTAACTAACTAACTAACTAACTAACTAACTAACTAACTAACTAACTAACTAACTAACCAATTTACTTGCTGAAAACTAACTAACCAACCATCTTACTAAGTGACTAAGTAACTAACTAACTAATTAACTAAACTTACTAACTAACTAACTAACTAACTAACTAACTAACTAACTTACTTACTTAACTTACTAACTAACTAACTAACTAACTAACTAACCAATTTACTTGCTGAAAACTAACTAACCAACCATCTTACTAAGTGACTAAGTAACTAACTAACTAATTAACTAACGTACTTGCTTACTAACTAACTAACTAACTAACTAACTAACTAACTAACTTACTTACTTACTTACTTACTTACTTACTAACTAACTAACTAACTAACTAACTAAACAAATTTACTTGCTGAAAACTAACTAATCAACTATCTTACTAAGTGACTAAGTAATTAACTAACTAATTAACTTACTGGCTAACTAACGTACTAATTGATTTTTGAAATAGCTTAGTACTTGATTTACCAACTAAATAATTGATTAAGTTGCAAGGTTGGTAGAGCATTGTCAAAAGATAGCAGATTCAAGACATGTCCTGATCTTTGCAATCTTTTCGACTGATTGCCCCTCTTTATCATACTAATAGATTTAGGCAATGTTAGCTATTGTTTCGGCTTTAACTCACTGAGTGCCGTTAAGGTTAGGTAGCCGAGAGGCCAAAGCATTCGCCTTAAAACGCAAACGTTGCAGGCTCGAGAACTTACGTTAACAAATTTCTAATATTATTTCATTTCCTTTTTTAGGTTGCTTCATTCTTTGGCTCCCTTCTTTGCCTGAGTGCCATTGCATTTCTCTTCAGTCCGGATTTCTCCGTTCCAGCTTTTGCTCAACCCTTGGCATTCACTGGTTTTATTGTTATATTCTTACTAAATCCAACAAAAACATTTCATTATAGTGCAAGGTTCTGGTTTGTCAAAGTCATGGTAAGCAGCTTTCGTTTTCTAATGAACATAAAAGCTAAACTTATTACGTGATTCGTAGTTATCGCTATTGAGTTCAAATGCTGGATGCTGAATCTACCCAGTTTGAGCGACCTCGGTTTGCTGTTAGACTCGGTTTGATGAGCTAGCTATATCTGGGTAATAAGTCTATATCAAAGACCCTATTTATTCTAAACGTTTTTTTTTATAAGAAAGTTTTTTTTGGGCCAGCATTGAAACTTTCTTAGAAATTTCATGTTTTCAGTACCAAACTTTCTTGTGACTTTCTTAGCAAAAATTTTGGAATGCAGACTTTCTAATAATGCACAGTTTAAGACACTGTATACATTGCACAAATACCACGTTTTTCAAAGACAATAATCATTAGACTCGTTTAATAGCAAGATGAGCGATTGAACAGAAGAGCGAAAATAACATACAGAACATTAGAAGTGAAAGTATGAAACAGAACTTTCTTAAGTTTCAAGAATCCAGTATTGAACTTTCTTAAGTTTTTAAGATGTTGAGCACTACTTTCTTATAAACCACTTTCTTATAAAAAAAACGTGTATACTTTATTTGATACGTCAGTCTCTCATGTTCAACTTTTCTAATTCTCATTTTCTCTATTCGTTTTCTCACTTTATTTACCATCTTTCTTCCCTCGTCTTAAGGGTCCAGTATTGAGGAAAATAAAGCAAGCCTGACTACAGTCTTGTTAGTCAAACATCTTACATTTGCTTATCAAGCAACACTTGTAAAGTTTGGCTTGTGAAGAGAACTGTACAAATTGTACAGATTTCTAAGCAACCTCTGCCTGTCAAGCAATTATTTGTTACTTGGCCAAACGACCAGCAATTTATTTATTAAAGGTGCTGTGTGTCGTTGTCTAATCCAGCTGGCTCGTGGTGTCTGAAGCTCAGCGAGGTTGGGGCTTGAGTTTCGGTAGCGTCACAGCCAGGAAAGAGCTCTCTATTAGTTAACCTACTACTGAAATCCCAGTGACTGATGCTAACTACACCATTTCACCTTTACCTCAAAGTTGACCAGGGCTGAGATCTTGAATTTTTAACCTGCTACTAAGATCCTGGGGCGCTGACAATACTATCATAACACTTATTTCACTTGTATTGATATTCTGATGTTTTCTGATTCCAGTTGCGAATAATGGCGGCACCGTTTTGTCATGTGCGATTTGCTGATTTCTGGCTGGCCGATCAGTTGAATAGCATGGTAATACCTCTGTTAGATCTGCAATACATGGTATGCTTTTATGCTTATGATTGGCATAGAAAAGATGGTAGGTCATTTCAGTGAAATTCTTCCTGACTCGATAGAGTTATTTCATGTTTATGATTGATAGGGGCTAACAACTTTCTTCTGTTTTTCTAAGCCAGTGACTCTTGATTTAATGCCAGACTTGTACCTGGCAGGGCAAGTAGAAAAAGAGTTTGAATTGTTGTTCAGTCTCCATGTTGACGATACTGTACTAATTAACAGAGTGTTGCTCCCTAACTCTGATTTGAAGCTCTGGCCAAACGATCAAACATTGTTTGTCAAACATTTGAGATTCGCTGTACAAGCAATGTTTGACCGTTTTGCCTTATCACAATCAATTCTTGAAAAGCAGTGCACTCAGCGATGTTTTTTTGAAAAACTTTAAAGACATTTTATGCTTGTAGCAAGCAAAAAGTATTGAACCAGCTATGCTTTGTGGTGTGGCCAAACGGTCAAGCATCTTGCTTGATTAGCAAACTGCAAATGTTCGTCGAACAATGTTTGATCGTTTGGCCAGGCCTACAAGGCATCAAGTTGTAGGACTCACAAACAAAACATTGTTGAATCGTCTATCGTTGATGGCGAAAGGATAAGAGCTACGGGCAAGTTGTTGACCCAAATGTGCCTCTCTCTACCCAGGTGTATAAATGATACTTGGTTAGTAGTTATAAGCGTCATGTGTGGCTGCACCCTGCTGTATGCCATATGCATCCAGACCAGTGTAGAGTGAGTTGATTGAGTAACTCTAAGACAGTATTACACTATAAAGCAATAGCATTTACTGTTAAATAGAGCTGTTTTCACTCCAGCAAAGATCAGTTTTTTACCTCCACGATGGTACCGTGGCGTCGTGGTGTATTCCAGCTGACTCTTCGTTTCAGGAGCTCAGTCAGGGTTCGAGCCCAGCCACGGTAGCGTCATAGTCAAGGCTGATGTCTCGATTAGTTAACCGTTAACCTACTACTGAGATACTAGCGATTGGCGCTAAAACACCATTTCACCTTCATTTCACCTTCACCAATGTTTCCTGTTTCTTAATGCCCATGCTTTCCCCTTTTCAATTAGTTATTTTGCTTGGTAACTCAGGTTTTTGATAGATGGAATTCTTCTTCAAAATCCTTATTTCTTAGACAAATGGGAATGCACGAATCCTCAGAACATTGTCAGACCATTGGTTGCCATTCTGCCTGCGTGGTGGCGTCTTGCTCAATGCCTCCGCAGATACAAGGATACAAGAGATGCATGGCCTCATTTAGCAAATGCTGGAAAATATTCAACTTCGATTTTGGTTACTGTTTTATCTACATTAGCAGCTGTTCATAAAGGTGGGTATCTGTAGATGATTCTTTTATAATTAGGCCCTATTGGCCCTAGCAAGACTTACTACACAAGTCCCAGTTTCCCTTCTACAATCTAGGCCAATGACAACACTATTTCGCTACAACCACACCTTTATGGCTACAACTGAGTTTAGCGACTTTTTGACAACAACAACAAATTAAGGTGGTAGCTGCGATAACTGGCACTCGTGTTATTAGTTTAGGTCAAACATTGTTGGTCAAACATTTGTGATTTGCTTTACAAGCATTGTTTGACCGTTAGGCTACGTCGCAAAACATTGCTTGACAGGCAGAGTGGTTTTTAGGCGGGCCCCAACTACGGTAGCGTCAAAACTAGGGTTGAGGTCTAAGTTAGTTAACCTGTTATTGAGACCCTAGCGAGTGGTGCTGAATACACCCTTTCACCTCCACCGTTTATAAAGGTTTTTGAAAATCTTCAATAGCATTTCCTGTTCGTCAATGTCAAAACTGTCTAACGAGAATATTTTAGCCCTTACAAATGGATCAGATATTATTAGTCAAACATTTAAAACTTGCTTCTTTATAACCGTTCGGTCACATCACAAGATACTCATCAAGCATTCGTTGCTTTATGCAGAATTACTTAGGGAATTCTCCTTGTCAAGCAATGTTTAACGAAGTGGTCAATTGCCAAACATTGCCTGTGAAGCTAATTTCAAATGTTTCACGAGCAATGTTTGATCGTTTGTACAGGGCCTTATCTACCAAGCAAGGTTTCAGTATGTCTGAAGCTCAACCCTCTCGAAGCAAAAATTGACCTCATTGGGATTCTTTCAAGTGAGACATAAGCTGTAGGTCCACATCAGCTGAATCCTACATGAAGTTGGAGGTTCGCTAATGCCCCGCCGGCCATACACAGCCAACTCCTCATCCAATATTGAAACATTGACCAACATTCATGTTCGGTGAAATTTAGGCAGCTTTTGGCGACTTTGTTGGGCGAGTCAGCATCATGTTTAGTGACGTTGGTCATGACGAAAAGTTCACCCATCATTTCAAAATGTTTGCTACATTTGGCCAGTCTTGCCAGCAAATGTTGGCTCAAATTTTGGGTACGTAAGTTAAGCCACCCCTGCCAGAAACAGCAGTCAATACGCAGGAAGAAATGGGGTGAAATGTTTGGTGTACTTTTGGTGACATTTGACGAAGGCTTTAGAAGTAAATAGGCCCAATAAATATCAAAAGCTTGTCATGATAAGTCGTGACTAATGCGTTGTTAGAAACAGCCTTGATAAGCTCGAATATGTTTACTTTGTTTTGACACAAAAGTCAAACTGGAGGAGAGCCTTGGGCTGTATGACTTGGAGAGTTACTCGGCGATTTCATTGAGCTCTACAGCTCAGTGGAAACGTCGTTGGCTCTCTGGGCATGCAGTCCAGGTTCGAATCCCATCTATTGTAGTATGCCACTTGTGGAAAAATGTCTCTCATTTACTCGCTTTGTTTTCCTTGTCTGATGTTGACCTCACCACTTTTCCTTGCAGCCAAAACTGGAGAAAGCCAGACTGGAGTGCTGTTCTTTCTGTGGATCTCATCCCTAATTATTAGTACTTTTTACACGTTATTTTGGGATATACGAATGGACTGGGGCCTCGTCGATAAAAACGCTGGAGAGAATTTCCTGTTGAGAGAGCAAATTGTTTACGATAGCAAGGTAAGTTGGTTTTATTTAGGTTTTTTCTGTTTGTTGTACCATCATAATCAATATCATCATCATCATCACCACCACCACCACCACCACCACCACCACCACCACCACCACCACCAACTGATAAACTAAGCTAAACTAAGCTAAACTAAGGTTGTTTGTCTAGCTTTGTTTCCTTCTTTTTTTTCCATAAGCCTGGTTTAAAACTGGTAGTGTGGCCTCCTATCAAGGCACTCTTCTCACGATCACAATGTCTTGGACGAGGGGCATTTCACTCTGCGAAACAGCTTACGATATTTCTATTTAAACAAAAGGACTTCCAAGGGATTTCCAAGAAAACAATAGGACTTGCAGCAAATTATACGAGACTTCCAAGGAGTGAATCGCCCCTCGGTCTTGGATTCGAATTTCATCAAGACCTCTTTCCAAGGCTACAGTCAACTCAGCTGTCCATCCTTCCGAGGTCGGTTAATGAGTACCAAGGGTATTCACTCTAGAATATCATCCTGAGGGCACACAAGCTGCAGGTCCACATCAGCTGTATAGCTGAATTAAGTGAAAATAATTTGTTTATCTGGCTGATGAGTCAGGAAAACCCACAATGCCTATCTGCAGTTGCGTACTTCACAAAACTGTGTTTCAAAAAAAGAGAAAAATTCCTCCAATCAGGATAAGTTGATATTTAAAGTACCAAGTAGAACATTTGTATCTTTTTTTTAATATTCTAAGTATGTTTATTATATCTAGTGACTATCAAATTGTGTATTTCTACTATCAGGTGATACATTATCATTACGATCACACTTTTGTAATTTTGTAATTTTAGTTAGCTTCTATTTTAATTTTTATATGTTAACAAGTGTTATTTCCGCTTTGAAATTTTAAACAATGTAAATAGGTTAAGGGCTGTCTCGGCCTAGATACCTTGATTATAAAAAAAAAAAAAATAGCTGCTAGAACCCCTGACCTGCCGTATAATTAAAGACTGCTTGCTTGCTTGCTAGTTATAGTGATCACATTGCTTCCAGTGTTGTTGAGCGGCAAGTAATGGTTTGACCGATTTTAGATCAGCTGTATAGCTGCCTCAGATCCCAACCGTCGCGTTAACAACTAAAATTTGGTGTGAAAGAGATTTTACCAAGGCTGTCATTAAGTATTAATTTCTGTTCTGTGGAATAGCAGATTCTGTGGAGGAACTTTTCTCACAGGGAAACAAGGACTCGCCTTCTTTTTCATTGTTTTCGTTCTTTCCATCTTTGATATCTATTTAAGTGGAGGACAACGGAACTGAAGCTATGCTAAAGCGATTGAGAGTTTAACAGCTAAACGCCTTTTCTGTTGTGGAAGTTTTAGAGGCTCATTGCGTTTTCACACCTGATTTTGTGGGTGGCGCTTAAATGCGAGTTTAAGTGGATCGGAATTTCAACGAAAGACTCGTTTCTTGCATCTTCAGGTCACTGGGTACGTTACCTTTCATAACAAACCTTGTAGATCGGTAGTTCTACTCTTGATTTTCAGGTTTTTCCGACCCCCAGACCTTATTAGACCCCTGCTTATTAAGTTCAGTTCAAGGAAGTGCATAGATGACTTAAATTCTAAACAAACTACTATTTATTATGGAAGTTCATATATTTTCTATTTTTGTTGGTACAGTTGGTATAGCATTAAATTTGCTAGTTTCCTTAATTATGCACGAACCAATCATTCGCCAAGCCTGAGGAGTCTGCTACATCGTCTGTTCCTCTATTGACTGTTTATTTCACTTCAATCAATCATCCGACATTCATTTAGCATTATTTGATCTTTATACACTTACAAGTTTTAACTTCTATAAATCATCCGACATTCATTTAGCATTATTTGATCTTTATACTACTTACAAGCTCATTAACCAAATTACTTGATCGACCCTTGGACTAAACTGTGGCTGGCCATATATGACGTATCAATTGATTCTATTTTGAATGTCGATGGATATTTTTATATTTGACAATTTTAATATGATTTATAACGGTTACTGCTTTCCTGGGTTCGTCCAATGTTTATCCTTTGCAAAGCTTAGGCCCTGACCAAACCACCAAACATTGTTTGTCAAACATTTGAAATTTGAGACTACTTACTGAGTCTTAGAGAGACTTGGTACTAGTCTGGTCTTACATTAAGTCGTTGTTTCGCTATCGTCTTGAATCGCTTGTCGCTAAAACATCGACTTAGGCCGTCGCTAAACGAGCGAACATTGCTCTTCAAACATCTGAAACTCGCTTGTCAAACAAAATTTTAGACCGTTTGACCATGTCGAAAAACATTACTCGTTGAACGTTATTTTACTTCTTACAAGCAGAAAATATTTTCCCAAAAGTGTTCATACGTTTTCCTAAAGCAATGCCAAGCGATTCTGTTTGTCAATGTTTGATCGTTTGGTCACGGCCTTTGCATTTGTCAAGCAATGTTTTGCGACGTGGCCAAACGGTGAAACATTGCTTGTAAAACAAACACAGATATTTGACCAACAATGTTTGATCGTTTTTGCCAGCCAGGACCTAAATGACAAAAGGCCAAACCCCTAGATTTTTAATGGTCACCCTTGTAGTAGTGAAATGGAAACTAGCTTGACAAAATTCAAAACATTTCCCCGAAAAGCAGGTCAAACATTTTGTTTCACAAACAAGTTTCATCTTTTCAAACACACCCTTGGTTGCTAAGCATTATCCTGGTTCTTTTCCCAGCCTTAATTAGAAACTAGCACTATGAGTTTCAATACTATATTAGCTTGTATATGTCTTTATTTTTTAGGTGTATTACTATTTGGCAGCTTTCACAGATCTCTTGTTTCGATTCATGTGGACATTAACTGTTTCAGTTGGAGAGGCTGGTTTTATCAACAATGAATTGTTTCTATTTTTCGTGGCAACATGTGAAGTTTTCAGGTATGTTCAGAGAGTGATAATCTTGAAGTATCCCATGTTAACCACAAAATGTTACTTAGCTGACTTGGTTTCGGGTCAATGAGGTTTAGTGGTCGGCATCAAAGGAAGTAGAATGTGGTTGGAGCTATAGTACTATTAATGCAACTGGGCTTTTGTCCTGCCAAAGTTGCTTCACATTTTGGACAGCCCTCAGGAAAACAGAATTAACTTCAAAATTATCGATATTTCTTTGCAAGCCCCAAAATCTTCGAGCAGTTTGCACTAGAACTTGAGTGAACTGTGAGTTGTGAAATATTCAGGGACAGCACTGGAGGCCTACGCTAATGTGGGCCAATGCAAGTGGCAAATGCCCCACCACTCAGTATGCGAAAAGATTCCCTGTACAGTGTGGTAGAATACCCCGGTCGGCAATCAGTGAGACTAGACCCAGGACCCTTAATCTCCCACTGAAGAATATCCCATCATTCTTTGGACTTTATTTACTTCTCTTTCAAAGGTTTTTTAAAACATGTGAAACAATTGTGAACTAATGTTTGAAAACACTATTTTTGCAGGCGATTTGTTTGGAACTTTTTCCGACTTGAAAACGAGCATCTGAACAATTGTGGTAATTTCCGTGCTGTGAGAGACATTTCTGTCAAACCTGTCCAACCGGAAATCAAAGATGAATTAACAATAGAACAATTAATGGACCATGAACATGGACCGTTACCGAAAAGGAGGATAGTCAATCTTCTATTGGATAACAAAACGAGGCCAAATCAAGATGGCATGATAAGTTGATTTCTTAATCTTTTGTTCCTTGATTTCTGATTTTCGGGATTTTAAATAGAATTTTCAAAGGGCGTTTTCTGACCATTTTTATAGATGGACGAGGTGAAAAATTATGGAATTGAAATAAAGTTATATGTTGTTTATAGATACATACATGATTTGAAGTTTCAGACTAACAGTTCGATAAAGTTTCTCTGGCCAAATGATCACACATTGTTCGTTAAACATTTGAAATTTGTTTACAAGCAATTTTTGACTGATTGACAACGTTATAAGACATTGCTTAACAAGCAGCATTCGTTCTGCAATATTTCTGAGAACTTCAAAAACATTTTATGCTTGTATCAAGAAGAAAATGTTAGATGAGCAATGTTTCATGATGTGGCAAAACAAAACGGTCAAGAATTGTTTTGTCAAGCAAATTTCAAGAGCTTGACAAACAATGTTTGATCATTTGACCAGAACCTCTTATAGTTCGTTTAGCCGAAGCTCCTTCGTGTGGCTACAGTTTTCAGTCTCCTCCACCAATATCGATTTGTGTCATTCGATGTACTTGTGTGTTGGCAGAAGTTAATCTATTTCAGTTTATCCATTTTCTTTTCAGTTCTCATATTTTCATTTCAGAATAAGAATATAAATTAATTGCTTGACGAACTTTCTCGAAAACGAACAAAATGCGAACTTTCCTAGTCATTTTTCTGACTTTTTAATGTTTCATACTGAAAATTATTTGGTATTGATTTTAGAATTGATGTTGTGGATATTTCAATCTCAAACTTTAATATGTGCTTTTTTCACTGCCTTGGATGTGTTTCTCATTTTAGGACTAAATTTGATTTTCAATGCACTGCTTTGTTAAGAACAAATTGTAAGAATATCGAGGCTAAAATTACCTCCTTATGCCTGTATTCTCCCTCCTTAGTATTGCGATAAACAGCGGGAACATTCTCCTTAGGGCCAATTTCCACTTCATTCGCATTGGCTGTTCGCTAGCAATCAAAAAATGGCGAACGCGAAGCCTTTTTGATTTCCGCTGCAAGTCAAGCTAAAGGTTTCGCAAACGTTTTACTTTTTTATCGCCTAAAATTCATCACGAAGGCTTTATTCTGTTCGCAAGCCAGCGGCGAACTGTTAATTCGCTAGCGAACAGCGCATGCGAACAAAATGGAAATTGGCCTTTAGTCCATTTCAGTATTTATTGAAAATAGTAGCGACTCAGTATATAGCACAACCATGGATCGTTAAAATTGATTTCATGATTTTTCATTAAATATATTTGTAGTTATTTTTCAGTCGACTAAAGAAATCCTTTTTAGTCAAACTTCAAAAGAAGAGGACTTGTACAGCGCACGATACAAGGTATGATTCAATCTATATCGCATTTCTTTTTTCTTTAACTCAAAAATATTTACTATCCATCATCCTTGTAGTCATCTAGACTTAGCATCACGCCGGTCACTGGTAGCCAATGTGAGCGTTTAGGCCCATTGCTTGGGCCATTCTATTCAACTAAATAATGCAAATGTAACAGAGTTGATAGCCTTCATACCGTGCTCTTTATCATTTCGAGACTTCTTAATTCCTCTTTTAACTCTATTATATACCTCGTATTTCGGCATGCAATCGGTTGATAAAAAAGGGATGTATGCAAACAGTTAGATCTTAGAGATTTAGGTATTTCCGCAAAGGCATCTTGATTTCAGCGCTTGATGCCAAGGTTCCCAAAATAGGTAGGCCTAAAGCAGTGTGATGTGTCTTGCTATAATGAACTTTGAGCAAGCCAGCGTCCTTGCAAGCTCGTTTAAGCCTTTGTCAAAGGAGTTTATAGGTAGCTTCACTTGCAGAGGTTGTCGATCGGTATGATGTAGCTTCGAGATACAACAAATAGCTACCGCATTTCATTTCTCTCATGATGGCCAGATGCCAGGATATTATTTACCCACGGCACAGCTAGGCATTTCGAGCCGGAGGCGCCGTGCGTGCTCAGATTTGCATATTTCTGGAGTACACAACGCAGGCATTGCATGGACACAGTTTATCAATTCAAAAATCAAGGGGAGGGGAGCTTTAAATACATAATTCAAACTTTTTGAGAGGACTTTATTGGAAAGGAGGGTTTTGTTGAATCAATATGGTACCTACCCTGTTATGCTCACTCATGAAGCTTCCCAAGGGATCCTCCTGTGTACTCTAGACTTTTCCCTCTTCCTTTTCCAACACCCTATACTTAGATTTTTGTAGAAGTCCCAACCTAGCGTAAAAATAGGAAGAGAAATTTTGGATTTTTCGTGAAACAATATATAAAGCCGATGATTTCATAAACAAATTGGAAGGCTGCATGTTCTGTGTTGCATTCCCCGAACAACAATAGCCACTATGGACCTGTCCCAACCCTCTGCTTGCTCCAAGCTCGCTATTGTTCGTTCAAGACCGTAGTGTACGCTCTTAGATTGCTCAACAGGTCGCGCAAACTCGAGCCTTGATTTTCCAATACCGTACACAGGCCCAAAGACTTGCCTATTCATATTTCCCAGACAGACAATTCAAATATTGGTTTGCAGACTTCCATGATAGCCGGTTATGCGAGATTTCTCGTTTGTAGTGGACAATTTGACCTTACGAAGAGACTTTGGCTTGACGTTGAGTTTCTTGATGCCTTAATCAAATTATACCTTTCCAATAAACTCTGAACTATGTTTCTCATCTGAACTATCTTTCTTGCAGGGGAATTCAATTCATTATCTTCTAAATGCATGAAATGCCTACCTCAGTGCATTGGCTGGAATAGGTATTACATTGTATTGATTTCCTATTCACTAATAAACATGAAATTGTCGTAAGAACCTAAGACTTCCCTTGACAAGAGCTGAGATTGTTTGCGATGTTTCCGGACTTTTTCTTGTTATTTTTGGCCTAGTTTTCATAGATTTCTCTTGCGAGCTCTGCCAAGAAGTGTCTCTATTACCCAGGTTTACAAAATGTCTCTCACAGTCACAAACGGATAAAACGTGGACACATGGGTTCCATCAAACAGTGTCCCTGTCCCACCCTCCGTCACACCTAGTAGCTATAAAATTCTATCTCTCGAAATATGTCTCTCTAGATCCAGTGTCTTTCCTAATGTCTTTCCAGATGCACTAACGTTTTGATGGCTTTTTATGACTACGTTTTGCTTACAAGTTCATTTACTTTTCATAAGAAACTCAAAACACTGGACCAAGGGTTTCGAAATTATGAGGAAACTCTCAGTACCGTAATGGCTCAAAAGTTCATATTGTAGATAAAATGTGTGTATTGGCACCTTTTCTTTCTGAAGTACACCCAGCGATTGCACGAAGTTCACCCAGCGTACCTTCACGGTACACTAAGGCCTAGACGTATTATCAACACCGTTTATATTGTCCAAGTTGTTGTGAGAGCCAATTCTTCACACTTCACGGGGTTGGACGCTGTTCAAAGTGGACAAGGAAAACTATACATTAGGCCTTCTGCGATTTGTACCGAAGCTGTATGCTTTTTTATAGAGCACTTAGCTTCGTTTTCAACCTGGATGTTTTCAATGGGCATTTTACTCTGGAGTAGCTAAGGAACGCTAGGTGTTCTAGGTGTTCGAAAACAATAGGAATTTTAGAGATTTCCTTGCAGAAGACAATAGGACAATAGGATTATCAGCGTACGAAATTTTAAAGAAGTTTATTGTTTTTAATGAAAACGTATAGCTTGTGCAGCCTTGCCATTCTCACAGAAAGGGACTCCCTGATCTCACCCTGTTCTGTCGTTTTTCACAAGAAAGCTGATTCGAAAAGGAGCCTGGTGACTAGATTTTGACGCAATGCATTGATAGACAAAGTGTTGATTTCAACATATTGATGTTTATTTTCGGTTCAACAACACCGTCGTGTAGGCGACAATTGGCAATTAAAATTACAGGAAAGGGTCCCTAATAAAAACTTGGCTTGAGATTCTCCTACCATCTGTCGAAAATACAAACTATGTAACTTTGGCTTTTTGTGGAGTAACTGTACAAAACCCTTGCTTGAATCATATCACTTTTGGCCATTACCCTGAATTTGCTGATGATAATGATGATGATATGATAATGATGACGATTATGAAGATGATTATGATGATGCTGATGATGATTATGAAGATGATTATGATGATGCTGATGATGATGATGATGATGAGGATGATGATGATTAAGATGATGATGATTATGATTATGATTAAGATGATGATGATGATGCTGATGATGATGATGATCATAATGACGATGATGTTGATTACGATGATGATGATGATAATGATTACTATGACGAGGATGACGATAATGTTAGTGATGATGATGATGGTTGATATGATGAAGATGATGATGATGATGATGATGATGATAATGATGATGATGATGATGATGATGATGAAGATCTCTATGATCATAGTATTATGATTATGATTATGATGATGATGATGATAATGATTATGATTATGATTATGATTATTATGATGATAGTATTGATATAGATGATCATGATCATGATGATGATGATACTGTAATATAATTACTTTTTCTGTCTTCTTCAGCTGGTGCCCCTGTGATTTGGCCTGTTTAGAATACTTGTCAACGAGTCATTCATCAAAATTAGCCGGAAGACAAAGCGAGGCAGCCTATGGTGAAATCACAAAGCGACCCGAAACGTCATAAGAAAGTGAGAATGACAACAACCTGTGGTGAAGACGGCGTGAAAAGATTTCTAAAACCTGATTTGTCCACCCAAAAACACGACATAACCAAAGTGTCAGAATAGAAACCCAAAGATATGTCGATCTTCTAACACGCTGTTCATCATCACAGAATAACATCCGAAGGTTGTAAATCTTAGAATTTTCGATCAAGAAACTCTACAGAAATGCCTGTCGTGTGGTTACTTATGATATTTAACCTTTCTCTAGGTAAGTGAGCAAGTTTATTATTTCTATGTCATTTTCCTGGGGTGCTAAAGATTAAAAAATAGTAATTTACAAGCTATCATGGAGTTAAGCTCTTCTCATGTCGAGCTACCCTAAGCACGAATGCGTATAAAAACAAAGTATATACAAGTCAGAAAAGTCATTTCGAGTCTTTAGTTGTGTTGGAGTTCTCCTGGAGTCTCAAGTCTCAAATTTTGCTTAGCCAAGAGCCTTTTGCTGTTTAGATATGCAGTTGAGCTGTTTTATCCTTATTTTTGAAAAGACAATGTTATTGCTACAGCAGCCTATTTTTAAAGCCAAAAGTCATTTGGTGTTTAGCTCTTGTTTGACTCTCAGATGTCTGTAGCATAGAGCTTTGTGCTATTCAGATTTTCAGTGGGATTTTTGGACATATTTGTGGAAAAAGACAATGTTATTGCTGGAGATTAAACTGGAGAAAAATCTATAGGATGGCAACCTGTATTTGGAAACTTAGATTAGAGGAAGGGAAGCAACGTTTAAATTTGTTCTTCTGCCTTTTCGAATATCTCTGACACTTGGTGAATATTTTTCCTGCCTTGTGCCTTCTCCTAAGAAAGCTAATTCGCCTGCCAGAAAGTGTCATGTAGTGAAATAACATTTCAGGCACATTCAAATCCATCTTTTAGTATTAACAGATAAAGCAAGGAAAAGACTTCAGAATTTTTTAGTACTTTTTGATTAACATATGAAAATTATAAATAGAATACATGTGTCATTGATAGGATCAACTCACAATATTTCTTCCATAAATAAGCATAGGTATCAATATCTAAAGATTAGGTGCTAAAATTCCTTGATTAAATGAACACTGGCTTATTTAGATCAAAAGTAATCACTTTTGAGTCTGGAGTTGCAATTTTGTAAAAACTCTGAATGGTAGCTCTCCAGTTCTTTTTCAATGTTAAATCCTTCAACAGCAAGCAACCAACAACTACCCTGAACAAACTGGGGTTCTTATTTGCAAATCAGCAAGAACTTGAATCATGGAAGTCAAAACATAAGACCAGCAAAACAGAGTAAATTTTGGATGCGAAGTGATTTGGCCAGGCATAATCCACTATTAATTTATTATCGGATTCCATGACCTGGTGAAAGCTTTCGATTTTGTGGCTTGAACAGTGAAAGTATTCAAGTTTGATTTTCAACACCATCTTCAGTCTGAAACCCTAATCTCTAATTGGCCCTCAAGTCTGATATCCAAGTGTCTTTAAATTACGATTTAATGCCTACTATATGATGCCTTGTTATACCGTTATTTACTGGATACAAGTGGTACGATTGGGCACTTACAAAACGGATAAACTATGAGAAAACATGTCCGTCGAGGTCAATTCTGCTTCTGGTTAAACTCGCAAAGATTCCCCCAAATAGCCAAGCGAAATTCTTCTAAAACATCTTTATTTTCTGCATCGTACACACATCTAACTGGACTAACAAACTGTGCAGCCTTACAGTTATTAATAGAACGCCAAGGCGAACGAAACCTGAAGTTTTCGCAAATTTTGATTGATTACAAGTTTGGTTTGATGGATGAGTTTCTGTCTTGTATTGTAATCGTGTCTGCTTGGGACATTGTCATTGTTGACATTGATCGATCACTAACAAACAAGCCTACTGCATTACTGTTTTCATTATTATTATTTTCCTTATTTTTCAAATTTGTAAACAAACACGATGTAGGAAAAGAATTTCGTAGAAGATATTTGAAAGCCAGGGAGATTCATTGATCTTTCTTCGCATCCTTCCCGCCCTGTTATGAGCGCTTGTTTTTTGAAGAGCCGAAACCTTTTAATTTCGGCGTGATATTCGATTGTCTGATGTGATAGCTACTGCTACGAGAGGCAGATCACTCTCCAGAAATCTTGTGCACTTACACTTGTAACTTAAATCGTAGTTTTGCTTGAAAATCCGTCGTAAATCTCTGGAATCTGTTGTGCATTTTGGCGAGTTGAATCAACCCTCACCTCTAGATTAAAGAAGTTCCCTAAATCCCTATAAATTCGTACGCCTTCAGTGTATCATCTGGTTTTTTTTGGTTTGACGAATTTAAGCCTATTTTGAAGCTTCATTTTCGCATGATTTTCCTTATCAATTTTGCCCTTTCTTTAACTTTACTGGTACTGTCTTTTCATACAGACATTACCCTAACCCTTGGAACTCGTCAAATGTTCCAGTACAATAAATAACTTTGATGCAGAAATATTAACTGAGTCACCATCACATTCCTAGGGTCACACCTCACACTCAGGAGACAAGTCGCGCTTACTACACCTCATGTCGCCTTGCGTCTTCTTTTAAATTGAATACCTATCCAGACTCTACTGTCCCTTGCTACCCACCGCATCCCGTATTGGTAGGAGCATCCCCCAATACACCTTTTCAACTAAGGGCCTCGTTTTCAAAAATTTTTTAAATTGTGTCACAGAATCACTTCGACATCAGATTCGAATTCAACACCTTCGTTTTAGTATTTGGGCAAATTTTTACGCTTCTAGTCCTTACGATGTTGATTTTATAGCGATTGAAAGTTAGCAAAGTTATAAGGGATTTGACCGTGAAAAATGACTGAGGGTATAAATTTCACCCCGAGCGATTTTTCACGGTCAAATCCTTTATAGATTTTCAAACTTTTCGTCGCTATAAAATCAACATCGTAAGGACCAGAAGCGTAAAAATTTGCGTCAGCACTAAAATGAAGGTGCTGAATCTGAATCTGGGGTGAAAATTTTCGTGCGAACAAATTTTCGTAAATTTTGAAAACGAGGCTCTTAGTTGAAAAGGTGTATGAACTAAAGGCATTTGAAGCTTTTCGTAAGGCCTGAAAAGCCACACTCAACAATCTATGAATCATTTCCTTATTAAGCGCCCAAATAAACACTTGAGTTGTTCTTGGTTTGCTTTTGGTTTACATCGGAATTCCTATTTCATTGAAGTAAACAAGTTTTGCATCAAATTGATGCTAAATAAATAAAAACAAATTCCTGTCTTATCCAAGTCTGATGCTATATAAATAAGACATAGGCCTACAACCTTCTGGTAACGTTTTACCAATTCAATAGTTTGTTAGTCTGGGAGCCCCTCCCTCCCCCTAAACCAGGTTCTAAGCTGCGCCAACATTCATCTCACAGGTAGAAGTAATTTCTTTATGGCAGTCTAATTCAGGTCTAGCATTTTCAAGAAAGAAGCTAAGACCATGGAACTGCTAAAATGATTATGAAAACAAGGTTTCTTAGTGGTGGGCTTTTTAACTGTACGGTTTCCAGGGAGTGACTTGGCCAATGGAGTGAAGCGTCCCACCCACCACAAAAAAGTTTATGAACAGCCTTGTATCAGTTATAGTTCGCAATTTAATTGGCTCTTGAAACAATAGGGATTCGATTTTTGTGATTCGACCAAAAGCCAACTCAATGCCGATACCTTAGTCAAAATAACTCAGCAGTTTAGATTTGATGAGGCGTTTGGGGGCTGGGAACGAGCATGGGACTACCAAGGTATTCCATAGAGAAACTAGAGGAGAAATTTTGAGTCTCCAAAGTCTCAGTAGTTTTTATTCGCCTTTAAGATTTCCTAGACGCTTTTTATTTTGGGGTTATTTGATTTAGACTTAAAGTATGAGTTCAAATTTTGGCTCATCAAACCGAGACCAACACGAAACCGAGGTCACTCAACAACTGTGGGAGCCCCAACAATTCAGCTCTGCAACAATAATTTCGACTGTGGGGAATAAGTCTAGCTGAGATTAACATTGGTGTGATTAACTACAGCAGTGTAACTAACTTTCTTTTAAAAAGCTCTTAACACCCAAGAATCATTTATTTGCTCTGTTAACCTGAGCCCCTACTCAATTCCTTGTATATTTCATTACATTTTAAGTGTATAAAAGGTTTATTCCTGGTATTTGACATGATGCTCAGCCTTTATTTGTATGTTTAAGTGATCCTTCTTTTCTTATTCTCAGCTGTTTGAGTGTTTGAGCTAATTTCTGTCTGTTACTCAGTTCAACTTTGCTTTCATTTGTAATTTAGGTCACATATCTTAACCAGGTCATTGTTTTGTGTTTCCTATCAATTTAACTTAACCTGTAGCTTTAGACCTTTCTGGTCCTCAGCGATAAGATACTAAGCAGGGTCCCCTGGGGAGGGGCTTGGTAGTTCCAGGTGACTTACCCGTGTTGGAAAATGCCACAGGACCCAAAACCCTTAGCGGTAGTATCTTTTAATCTAAGCAATGGTAAATTTTCGTGGTAATTTCCTTGCCCTAAGTGATAGTAAATCTAACATTCTGGACCCTAGATTTTCCAGCGGGTATGTCATGTTAAACAACCAAGGTATGCAATCAATGCTGCAATCCTTTAACTTCTAGAGTATTATCAAATCTTCCCTTCCTTTTAGCCGCTTCAGCTAATCAAATCTTAAAATTTGGACTTGGATTTATTGCACCAACGAATAGAACAGATCAGTCACTCTCCTTTCTTGGCAATGAGCTGGTAGGTTTAATCATGTATATGTAATCATTATTGCGCATTTACTGAGCTCCGTGTTGGTAAAAATCTCCTTGTAATACAGAAATACTGCAGATGCTTAGACTCTTAGGTGCCTAATAACAACAGATCAACCACTCTCCTTTCTTGGCAATGAGCTGGTTAACTCTTCTAGATCCAGGCTATACGATCAAACATTTGTTGTCAAACATTTGAATTTGCTTGTCAATCAATGTTTGAGTGTTTGGCCACGCCACAAAACATTGTTTGACAAGCAAGCACACTGTGTTTGCGTTGTTTTTTATAAAGTTCAAAAACTTCTTTTGCTTGACGAAGCAAAAAATGTTAGACGAGCAATGTTTTGTGACATGGCAAAACTGTTAAACATTTTGCTTGACAGGCAAGTTTCAAATGTTGGACAAACAATGTTTGGTTGTTTGGTAAGAGCCTTATGCGTTACTGGTAAGGGTTTACACTGGCCTTGTTCAATATTTGTGATGAGAAAACGTAAATTTGCTCAAGATTTTGTCTATGTTTGTAGGTATCAGTATACAAACTTGCTGTTGAAGATGTTAATTCATTTGCTGCAACCAAGAAAAGTCCCATCCGACTATCAATGAATTTTAAAGGTTAGTTTTCAACTCGGATTCTATGACCTTTTATTTTAACCCTGATTAATGTGGTGCCTTCTTTTTGGGGCGATTTTCTGCGTCTTCTTTTTGCTCAAAAATTCTGAGAGCTTGAAAGCCCATTCTTTTGGTCAGCTCTCGGGAAACTACCATACAGCCTGGTATACTTATGATAAGTGATGTTAAGCCATACAGCCTGGTATACTGGTTATACGTGATGTTAAGCCATACAGCCTGGTATACTGGTTATACGTGATGTTAAGCCATACAGCCTGGTATACTGGTTATACGTGATGTTAAGCGATACAGCCTGGTATACCGGTTATAAGTAACGTTAAACAACGTGAAACCTCGATACAGCCTGGTATACTGGTTATGCGTGATGTTAAGCCACGTTAAACTACCATACACCGTGGTACACTGATTATAAGTGACGTTAAACCACGTTATACAGCCTGGTACACTGGTCATACGTGACGTTAAACGACATCAAACTACCATACAGCTTGGTATACTGGTTATACGTGACGTGCTTTTCTTTCTGCTATGACCTCGCATTATGTTCTGTGATTAAGATGCACATAATTCTTCTCCTAGACCTCGTCAAGGATGAAGACCCATTATCATGCAAAAGCACTGCAAAGTCGTTTCTTAGCAACGTGAAAGTTGTTGGCATCATTGGTGCATTTTCATCTGATTGCTCTATCCAGATACAAAAAGAAATCAAAACATCGGGTATCATTATTTTTTAAAATTAATCAATAAAATCTGATTTCTATAAGTAAATTATTGGTTCCATTATTTTAATAAATTTTATATTTTACACTCAGGTTCAAACTTATCACAGATATCCTATGCATCAACATCAGCTGGATTGTCAGATAAAACGGAATACAAAACTTTGTTCAGAACATCAAGTAGTGATGAAAGCCAGGCTCAAGCCCTTGCTGACCTAATCAAACATTTTAGATGGAAGAGGGTAAGAAATTATCGTACTGCATAGATCACATTGATGTCGTTTTGATCTGGCAATCCTAAAGACAGTGGAGAGCCCCCTAGTTAGAGGGAGGTCCTATCTCTGGGGAGCATTTATTTATTGGTTGGCTGTGATGGCGCACTTGCATTGACAGGCTAGATAGATTATGTAAGTTATTGATACACCTCATGAACTATTAAGACCCTATGGCCAAGTAGCACAGTTGGTAGCTCAGTATCTAGTTTTTCATCTGGTCAACTGCCCCAATCTGCCCCCCCCTGTTCATTGCTGTTAATATATTGCTTCTTCTTAGAGTGTATATGTCTGAAATAACGACAATTTCTTATTTTTTCAAGGTTGGAGTAATTGGTGCCAATGATGTACATAGCAAAAGTTTAGTGGATGAATTTGTAACGAGAGTAAGCGAATATGAAGTAACAGTTGCTGAAAAAGTATCATTTGATTCCAATGATGTCGATGATATTATTGATTCAAGACTTCAAGAGGTGAGACTTCATTAACAATAAATATAGATTAAAAAATCTTCCCTTTCATTATTATAGAGACTTTTCTGTCACGAGAAAATCTTGATACCTTTTTGGTCCGTTCCATTCTGCCTTCATTCCATTCTCTTCTTATTGGACCCAAGGTACTTTAGTAAGTACTGTTGATTGCGCAGGGGGCATTATTAACAACAGGTGATGTATGTGTTGAAACCATGTTGATTTGGAATTAGCTTCTCAATCATATGTATAATTTGTCTCTTGTTTTTTCCAAGCTGAAAAATGCTGGTACAAGAGTGAATTTACTTCTGGCGAGTGGTGATGGTGTCATGAGACTATTGAAAAGAGCGAAGTTAAAGGTTTGTAAAACTTCAACTTTTCAAAAGAGTGAAGCTTATCGCAAGTATCCATTTGAAAGTCTTCCAAGACGTTTGACTGACATCATAGTTGTTTTTTTCTTCTTATTTAGAAAATGGTTGGAGAAGGTTGGGTGTGGATTGGTGGAGATGGGGTTGCTTCAACGTGGCTGGGATCAGACAAAGATGTCAGTAAATCAGCAAATGGAATCGTAGCTGTTTCACCAAGAAGTGAGTTGAAAATTTCGTTTGTAATATTATTGTTTCGATTTTTATGAGACTCGTTACTTCTGGTTCCCAAGTTGACAACAAGCCTATGGAGTTGACCAGACCCATACATAAGCAAAACGTTTTTGCAATCAAACTTTCGGACAACATTTAACTGAAACTTTAACTGCCCGAATGACAGAAAATTTGTCGAAAAATTACCCAAAGCTGTTTTCAACAATATTTTTTCATTGAAATACTTTCAAAAGAAGAGTGTGACACCTGGGGCGCCGGAAACACTGAGGCAGCTGGAGCAACTGCCCCCTTCCCTCATTAAAATGCGAAATTCTTTGATTTTCCTTTTGTATTGCCCTGAATTTGCTACTTCTGCATCTGCTGCTTGGTGCCTGGTGCCTGGTGCTCTGATGCCTTGCTTCCAGCACCTGTGTGCGACACCCCATTTCTGTTGTGCAGGAGTGCAACTATTACTGGAGGCAAACTTCGTAAATTTATTATTCATCCCCATTAGCTTCCTCTCTAGTAAGCCCCGGTTTTAATAAGTTCCTCTAGATTTATCTCTAGCTGAAAGTTCCCTCTAGCCTCTTGAAAAATTCACTATACGAATCCGTCTTTCGTTAAACCATTTCTTTAGCGAATCTTTTCTTTAATTTGCTCCATTCTTTGTTGCATTTAGTGCCATCTGGAGAAAATTTATTAACATTGATAATGAGCTGGTTTATGAAATCAACTGAAGAGTATCCTGGACGTCTCTGGAAATTAAGAGTAAGTTTGCATGTTTTTAACTATGTTCCTGTTACCCTAAGGGTCAATATTATGTTCAAAATCGTGTTTATGTTTTCTTTCAAAATATCTGCCTAAGTGATGGGAGGTTTCAAAAGACCTAGAACCTTTGCAACGGTACAACAATATTCTTCTGATCGTTTGTTGGAAAGTTTCTACATCTCCTCTTCCAAAACGTAAAAACGAACTGAACTCCATTTCCATCTGCCGTTATCTCTGTTAATACTATCTCTTTAATTTCTTCTCCATGCAAACGTAAAACTGAAACATCATCATCATATTCACCACCATCATCATCATCTTTATCATGATTATCATTATCGTAACTTGCATTAGAAAAACCAAGAAGAGCATTTCTAGAGGATCCGGCTCGGTGGACTTGAGTTTTTCATACGCTTTGTTGGTGAAATCATCCTTATCAACGCCCTTTCGTTTACTGAGACCGCCCCTAGGACATTTATAACTCTCTTCAAACAGCTTCTGTATAAAGCATAATCTCCTCTGAGATGCTGATAAAATTTCTCTCTTCTGTCACAATTGCATATGCTTAGTACTAAAGCGAACCGCGCCCTACTAGCCCTTAACAGTAAGTTTAAACTCAAATACCTCCCGGTTAAAATAGCTCTAAAACTTTTTGATTCAATGATTGCCCCAATACTCTTGTATGGATCGGAAGTGTGGGGCCTTACCTTAACTTTAGCCAGACTGATTGGGACAAAATGAAATTGAAAAATCCATACACAGTTTTTAAAACGCATACTTGGAGTAAACAGATCCACAACCAATGCTCTAGTAAGAGGAGATCTAGGCCGCTTCCTTTAAACATTTCAGTAAGCTGTAGGACCAATAATTTCATAAAGCATATCTTACATTACTCTGAGCCAGATTCACTTGTCACACAAGCTCTTGAATATGAAAGATCTGTTACAGATCGAAAACAATTGTATCTTTCATTAACCAACTAACAGACGAGCTAAAACTAATGGATTGACCAATTCAACACTAACCTCTCTTTCTAAGACTGCTACAAGGAAAGCACTAGAAACAAACTACAGCATTTACTGGAGAACATATATAAATGACTGTTCGAAAGCTTTGACGTACAAATCCTATAAAAATCAAATAATTTACGAAAAATATCTTGATCTAATCCCAACTAGAAGACATAGAAGAATAATGTCAAAACTAAGATTAAGTGATCACTGCCTAGCTATCGAAAAGGTAGACACTATAAACCACCTATTGATAGAAACGAAAGATACTGTAAATACTGCAAAATATTGTAGAAGATGAAATACATTTTGTCCTCGAGAGTTCACCAATTATAGGCCTAGCTACCAGTAATCATTTTCCACACTCTTCTGTGAGAAGGATACCCCTTGCGCGGAAATTAATGCCCTGCAAATTTTAAAAGGAATACGGTACATAAAATTTCCACGTCTGGTTCCCTGACTATTCTTTTGTAATCATTAAAAATATTCTTTTTAGGATCCTGGTATTAGTCCATACGATGCTCAAGTTTACGATGCAGTGTTTACATATTACCATGCTCTGCATTCATTAGCAACAAAAAGAAGCATAGCAAAAGTAAGCTTTTTTGTGATTTTAACCCTGCAATTCAAAATCCCAGAGCTGTGATGTTTTCTCCAAGAAACCATTAGATATTGATACCGCCAAGACGTCTTTGTTTAGCTTTGGCTTGAGATTCGGTTTGGCTACTGGCTACTGTACGTGTCTATGTATTTTGGTTCAGAAAATCTAATAGGAAAGGCGCTCTGCTTGCCGTCGAAAGAGGAGAATTCATTTCAATTCAATTCAACTTTTGTAGAATACAACTTAAGTTTCCAGGCAACCCAGTATGATTGAGAAAATAAATATTGTACTCTACGTGACTCGGTAAGGCATTGTCTGTCTATGTGGAGCCGCTAACTAAAAAGCTAAGGGAAAATAAAAAGTAATGAAGACTTTAAAGAAAAACTTTGATGCATTTAGACTACTTAAGATCCAAAATACACAGCAGTAGCAAAACACTTGCAGATGAACGACGTGAACAAACAACATTCAATTCTTACTAAAGGCAATACTTAGAAATGAAAGTCGACAACGAATTCATCAAATCGTTCAGTTCGTTCTATTTCATCTATTTTAGAAATGTAGGTTTAATTCATTTGGTTTTATAATTGACGCTTATCCCTACCTTCAACACTTCACTTGTGGACATTTAATTTTGACTAAGTATAGGGGAGGAACGGCGAAGCCGTTTCTTAGTTAAAATGAATGCTTTAGAACACCTTTTCTTGAATTTCAAATCTATAAACATTGTGTTCTCTTGAGAGGATGCTTATACCTCTTTTACCCATTAAACATTGTTTCTCTTCCATACAGAATTCTTCGATATCTACAATAAGATTAAAAGTTTTACAAGAACTGAAAACATTCAAGGATTGGTCGAGTGGAATCAGAAGTATAGCAGGTAACAGACATGAACTTTTTGTTCAGAAAGTTGCCTTTTACATTTTTACTTCTGCCATTATTATATTAGAGTCCTATTAAAAATTATCCTGTATGGCCACGAAAAGTTATCTTTAGATTCAAATACAACAATTATCGAGGCAACTTTGAAATATATTCAGGCCTCAGAACGGTTTTAACAAGTTGTTGTTCGGAATCTCCTCTCTCGTGTAATGTGTAATGTGTCTTTTTTTTTCCATTTCTTGTAATTATTTGTTGCTGTAATTATTTGTAATTGTTTCTGTAATATTGTTATTTGTAACTGCTGTTTGTAATTTTTAATTGGTAATATTTAAATGTAATTTTATTAGGTTTCTTTTTGTTAAATGTTATGCCGCAGGGTTGCTATGTATTTCCATGCTCCCTGTGGCATCGTCTTGTAACCCTTGTATGTAAACTGTAAATTTAATTGGAATAAAAAAAAAAAAAAAAAAAAGAGTCCTATTTTAGTAAATGGTTCATTTCTCGTAGCATTCAACTAATTAATTTTTTTTCAAGGTGGAAAAATTTACTTTGACGTTGATGGGAATACGTTTGACCCTCCAGGATCATTTGATATTGTCAATTATTTTGTAAGTATCAATCTGCTGCTCAATTCGTTCAATTAACCACGTGAATAATAAATGCATTAGGAATTTTTTGTTTTATATTGGGCCCTAGTCAAACAATCAAACATTGTTGGTCAAACATTTGAAATTTACTTCTCAAGCAAAATTTTTGACCGTTTGACCACCTCCAAAAACATTGCGTGTCCAACAATATTTGGTTGCGTCAAGCAAAAAATGTTTTGGAGCTTTTTAAACAACATCAAGCAACAACTTTTTGCGCTTTTCTTATGGAGCAATGTTTGATCGTTTGGCCGCCTTTCCAACATTGCTTGTCAAACATTTCTTTGGTTATTGTCCAACAACAACTTGCCGATACCTAGCAACATTTCTAAGTGACAAGGCGTTTGTGCAACGACTTCGTTCTTCCAAAATGTTGCACAGCAATGTTTTTGGACGTGGCCAAAAGGTCAAACATTTGTTGTTAAGCAAATTTAAAATGTTTGAAAAACAGTGTAACTTAAGTTTATGCTGTACTGTTTGTTTTAGGATGATTCATTGATAAGCGTTGGAACGTGGAATGAAACATCACGTGGCTTATACTTGCCAGGGGGTAAGATCACGTGGCCTGGAAGAACAAAGAAAACGCCAACAGACAGAGGAACCCCCGGCAAGCCGCTCTTCAAAATCGGATTTATTGCACCGTTGCATTCTGGGCTTGGTGAACTGAGTGTTCACGGGAAGGAGTTCGTTTCTGCAGCAAAGGTGGCAGTCGATATAATCAATAGGGATAAAAGCCAGAAAATTGAATTGGAGTTAAAAGTCATGGATGAGGGCTTGATGGTGATGAGACCTGTAGGACTGCTGCGCAGAATCTATTGGCGTATAATGTTGTTGCTGTTGTTGGTGGCTACAGATCATCGTGCTCTATTGCAATATCTAAAGCACTGGGTGAGTCAGAATTGAAGTTTAGCTGCTTTGATTTTCTGTTTGAAAAGTTTTGTTTAAGTCTGCACTCCTGCCCAAAACTCTTAGAGATGATTGATACCTTGTAGGTGATTGATACCTTGTAGTAAATGAAGAGAAAGAGTCTGTTTTCTCACTTAGACTCCTCAATTAATTCTATTGGTCTTCTCGCTGTTACCCGCTAGTTGTTCAAAACACAATACCAGTCCAGCCTTACTGGTGAATTTCAATCCGCATCTAGGTATATATTCTGCCTTAGTCAGTTGTTTCGGTCTGTTTCTGACGTTTCACTCTCTGAGGAGTATCAGATGAGAAAAGCTTTTCAGTGTGATCGAAGACTTTTCCGCTGTTTTTCGCGATCCTAAAAATTTTGTTTTTCACACAGTGCCAATTCTATGTGATACTCTCAACTGACGATTGTTTTGACAATTTTTACGCTGCTGTTTGGGTCTGTGTGCTGCATGCTTTGTGAAACCCAAATTAAATGCAAAGAGTTTGTTGTAAATTAACACTAGAGCAAGGTCTTTAAGTCCCATAAACTATAAGTGATTTCTTATTAGACATGATAGTCACCACTTATCATGACAAGCCTTTGATATTTAGTTGCCGAAACGTTGCCCAACTAAATATCAAAGGCTTGTCATGATAAGTGGTGACTATCATGTCTAATACGGTGTCAGAAACAGCCTTGATAAGTCCGAATATATTTACTATAAGTGATTTTCTTGCTTTTTACTTTGTAACAAATATTCATTTTTCTTTCCAGCATTAAGCAAGACACCAGTTATTTCATACGCATCGTCAGCTTCTATCTTATCAAATAAAAAGATTCATCCGTACTTCTTTCGCATCGTTCCATCAGTTCTACATGAAGCAAAAGCACTTGCCAAGCTTATTACCAAATATGGATTTAAAGGGGTAAGCATGATATCGAAAGTTGGATTTAAAAATATCTGTAACCCCTCTTATAAAGCCTTTGTTAAACATTAATTGCTTTGCTGTTGATTTCCTTCATTTCATCTTCCTGCTCTGCTAGCATTCTTTTCAGCCCATTGCTACTCCTCAAGCAGGCTCACATAAGTCTTAATGTTTTAATGTTTTAGTCTCAATAACGTCTTCGGCGCTCCCTGAATGTGGCTTTACAGAACTTTTGTTGCATGCTTGACTATTACATCTCTTGACTTAAATAAAACTTTTTCCTTGTCTGTCAGAATCTTAAAATTTCAATAATTGGGGCTTTGTCATGTGTTCATGAATAACGCACATTGATGCGTTATTCAAAAGTAAAATAATATTGGCTAGTGAAATGACTTTTTGACTTTATTTACTGTGGCAAAATTAACAACACTGCTTTGATTAACAGTCCCATCATTGGAGAGCCCTCTCTATGTATTTCCTTTATTTTTAAGGTTGGCACTCTGAGCTCCGGTGAACTTGCTTCTTTCGAGACTGCTCGCGTTTTGAAAAATAATGAAGAACATCAGTGTTCCTGTCCGAATATCCGAGAGCTTTCCAGCTGATTCTAATGCTGATATTCTGCGTCCCCTTGTCCAAAAGGTAAGATAACCTACTGTTACTAAGATTAAACAGAACTTTCTTGCTTTGCTTTGCTTTCTTGCTTTGCTTTTAATTAATAAAGCAAGATATGCTCTCCAATTACAAAAATTGAAAGAAAACATGATCTTAAACAACTGTAGCAAGTATTACTATATCTTTGTTATTGAAATAATAAATATTTCTTTCAAGTGATTTTTTGCTGTTATTGTGATTTACAATTTGTGCAATTTAGTGATTTAAGTGATTTAATTATTTTGCTTTGGATAGAAAAAATAATAAAAAAAAAGAACAAAATTTAATTAAAAAAAAAATTGAAAATTACATGTTATGCTGGTTGTTTGAATTAGTAACTAGAAATTATCTTTGCTGCTATATTAGTTTCTGTATTTTGATAAATTTAATGTAACTTTTAAAACTTTAATTTAGCGGCCCAAGCAAGATAAGCTCTGCTTCTCTTGGGTCGCGTAGAATACAAGTATTTTTAGCTTTTATTTTGTAACCTTGTATTTTGCAAATAAATTTGAATTGAATTGAATTGAATTGAATAGACCACAACGGCTCTAATGTGGTACATCTACCTCTACATCTACGGAGATTAATCCGTAAATCCCAATTGGGCATCGCACTGATGAGGGCAGTTCCGCCATATGCAAGAGTTGGCAATATGTGGCATGGCCATAGCACGCCACGATACAAGTTTGAAATAAAATATCCTTACATGCACTGCTGTTGTTTACTAACCAAACAAATCCTGGAAGTGCCAGAGCCAAGTGGTGAGGGACATTGGCTTCTGATTGATAAGTAATGGGGTCGGACCTTGTCAGGATCACTTTCCAGAAGGGTATGGTCAACTCAGTCACCCATATGTCTGAGGTTGGTAAGCTAGTACCCAGGGAGATCATGTTAGAATATTATGTACTGCGGACACAAGCTAGAGTTCAGCATTAGCATCACTTTTATAGCGGAATGTATAGCTGCAGCCTGCATTACAGGAAGAAGATTGCTTGCCTGCTTGAATCTTGATTTTTGTTGATTTTTCTTTATTGTTCTTCATTGTTCTTTGTTGTTTTTTGTTGTTCTTCGTTGTTCTTTATTTTTTATTTTTTTATTCTTCTTGGTTTTAGATTCATAAAAGTGGCTCTCACGTCAATTTGGTTTCTTCACTTGTTCATGATTCTGCGTCAATTCTACAACAGCTAAAAGAAGCAAAGATCACTGGTAAGGGCTGGGTGTGGCTTGGAAATAGTGGAGTGACGTCAGAGCTTCTGAATAGTAATAAAGAGCTGGCAAAATCAGTTGAAGGATTTTTGGGGATAGGCCCATCTTCTGGAGAAGGGAGCATGTATTTGAATTTCTTGTCTTCTTGGCTTGAAAAGATCCGTTGAAATACCCTGGAATTGTGCATAATCTGGTGGTAAGTAAAGGATAAATTTCTGTATCTCTCTTCATTTGCCATTAATACTGCAAGATCTCCAAATAATTCCTACATAATTCCTCCAAATAATTCCTCGCACCTTAATCTCCAATGGAGACAGCGGGATAACGGTGACACTTGGGGCCCTTAGGAATTTTGTGAGTTGGGGCCCTTATGTAGGTACTCCGAATCAAAGTGGACTCCATTGGGGATGGGGGCTTGGGGTAATGGGAAATTGAAGAAAGAATAGAATGAAAGATTCAAGTGTTGTGATAGGAAGGTTAGAGATGGCCTTTGAAAGACTTTAAGCATAACCAAAGAGAACTCAATACGAGAATTTTTTCGGGGGCTGTTTTGGTCGGGGGCCCTTAGCCCATGAACTAAGGTTGCGCCACTTAATGGAGACTCGATTGTGTGGGTTAAGACTAGAGTACCAACATTCAATGATGGATATTTTGTTTCTTAGTGAATTAAATCCTTTGTCTAAATGTATCAATTTTAACCTGTAATTTGCTTTTGTGAATGATGCCTGTTTTGTATTTTCAGAATCCAACTTCTCTACCTTACACCTCCCAAGTATACGATGCGATCAACGGCCTTGCATTATCACTGACTGATTTGGTATCAACGAAAACCATAGCACAACAATCTAAACAGTTGTTCATCAAAGACAAACTTTATCAGAAACTGAAGACATTCTCTGACTTTGCAAGTGGCTACCCAAGTGCAAGTGGAATAAAATCAGTTTATTTTGACAAAAACCAAGATGGTCCACCAAGCCTCGATATTCTGAACTTTTGGTATGAATTGAGCTTTCTTTAATATATAAAATCCCGATTTAAGTTTCCACATCTCGTTTGATAATGTCGTAAGTCTAATATTTTTAAGCTATCCATATTTAATAATGTTTTTTCTATTGCTCTACAGCTGTGGCCCCTTGCTATTCTTATAATATATTCTATACAATATTATTCTATATTCTTATTCTTATATTATTGTCCTCTCGTACTGTCCCTCTGCTCTCTTTTGTTCTAAAATTCATCTTACATGTTAATGTTTTCCTTTATGTTTTTGAGATGTCATTGTTTCCCGTTTTTCATTAGCTATATTCTGAACTCCTTTTCTTGTCCTCCTGTTCTCCTTCTTGTGCTTAGCTCCCATTAACTCCTAAACTCCTTTTCATCAGTGCTGTTTTCTTCAATTTATATAGCCCCTTGCTTCTGTTTTTAGCCCTGGCCAAAACGATCAAACATTGTTTATCAAACATTTGTAATTTGTCTAACAAAGATAACCTTAAAAACTTTGGCCACGTCACCAAACATTGCTTGACAAGCAAAAAGCAAACATTTGTTGTGCAATGTTATTGTTAAAGTTCAAACATTTTATGTTTCACGCAGACAAAAAATGGCTTCACGAGGAACGTTTTGTGACTTGGACAGGCATCAAAACATTTTGCTTTAGAAGCAAATTTCAAATGTTTGACAAACAATGTTTGGTCGTTTTGTCAGGACTCTAAGCTTCTCTGTTTCACTGATTATGTATTGTATTATTCGGTTCTTTATATATATTGTACCCACTATTAACATTCTTCTGTTTTATTCAGGATTCAAAATGGAAGACAATCGGCGGCTACATTGGTTCTACAGACAAACTCTCCTTCACCCAAGACCCAATATTCCCTGGTGGGACGACTGTTCCAGTGGTTGGTGCTGGTAAAATCATGTATAAAGTTGCTGCTTTCTTTCCAAAGCATCCTAAACTTGGTCCTCTATCTGAGCTTGGGAGACATTGGGTAGGTTCTTCAACCAAATTTGTATTGTTGCTAGAGAGTAGAAGATGCAGCAGACATCTCCTATGTTGGCTAAGAATTTTGTTGAAGTCAGTGAGCTGTCGACTTCACAGTTAAGCCAAGATGGGAGGGGTTAGAGGGCTTATAACTTCTATAACTTTCATTTTGCATCAAACTCATTAGCTGATGATGTTTCTTCCTCTTTTGCAGGAGCATGCGTTGAAATCAACTGTTGATTGGATAAATAAGAACCAATCAATAGCCATTGGTTTCAAGCTATTGTCTTTCGACGGTGGCATTGACGAAAGCAACTGTGGAAATATTGCTCAAGTGAGTTCTTAATGCTTTTTTACGTGGCGTGGTGGTATAACCCAGCTGGCTCGTTCTGTCTGAAGCTCAAGGAGATCTTTCTTCGTCTTCCTTTGTCTCTTTTTCCTTCAGCTTTCCCAGTTACCACTTGATATTCAATGTCTTTTTCCTTAGTACATCTCCTAAGAAACTACATTGTCTCCGCAGTATTTGTTTCATTCGTTGTCTTCCAGTTTGGGCTTTCTTCTTCTTTCTTTCTTTAAAGCCCTTTTATTAATTACTTTTATTTTCCTTAGCTTTTTAGTTATCGGCTCTAGCTAGATGAGCAATGCCTTCTTGAGTCGCGTAAAATACAAAACTTGTTTTCTTAATCATATCGTGTAGCTATGTAAACTTAAGTAGTATTCTACAAAAAAGTTTAATTGAATTGAATTCTCAATATATCTAAATTCGTCACCTTTACTCAGCTTATCTTCACCATCCTCCGTAAAATGCACATTTCTGGCACCTCGTGTTGCTTTTTTCATCGCTTCGCGTATTGTCCGTGTTTCCCTATCCATACATCATTGTACTCCATACCAGTTATAGCACTTTATACGGCTAAGTTTGCTTTCATTGTTTATTTTAAAATTTTCATCCATTACTCCCCGCGATTTCGTGCGTCCAGCCATTCAACATGAAAACCAAATAACAAACGACTAATGTAGCAAGTTCTTGAATCATCAATTATTACAGTTTCCATCCATTCTTTAATGCCTCCCTCTGATTATCCTAACAGAGACTACCAGCTGATATCGACGTGGTCATTGGTGAATTCAGAGCCTCATGCACTTCATCAATCTATGAGAAAATCCAAAGCAGAAACATCCCGATCATTTCGTATGGCTCAACTTCAAAGACCTTCTCCGACAAAATGGCCTACCCATATTTATTCCGCACATGTCCTTCTGATCAGTACCAAGCTGTAGCCCTTGCTGAAGTAGTAGAGAAACTCAAATGGAATAAACTGGGTATAATATCTACAAATGGTGTCTATGGTTCTGGTTTGCTGAAAGATGTCACAGAAAAACTAGAAGCTAACAATGTAGAAATAACTTCTAAAGAAGAATTCACGCCCTCAAGAGCTGAAAGAATAACGAAAAGGTTGCTTAAGGTAAAATTGCTGCTAAAATGCTTGCTTCCTCGATTCGTATTGTTCCAACAAGCCCTCATTGTGTTGCTAGATCACTTTGCTGTTTAGAATCGAGAATGGACGCAGTTGGCTTGACTATGGCCACATTTTTCTTCGAATCTTCTATGTTTCTACCCGTGGATTCACAGGATTCACATTTCATCTATGGCATTTGCAATCTGTACGAGAGGTGCCAATTAATAAACCAAACATAAAACAACTAACTAACTAACTTGCTAACTATCTAACAAACTAACTAACCAGCTATCTAACTAACTGCCTAATTAACTAACAAAATAACTAACTAACAAACTAACTAACTATCTAGCAAACAAACAAGCAAACTAACTAACTAACAAACTAACTAACTAACGATCTAACAAACCAACTAACTAACTAACTAACTAACTAACAAAGTAGCTAGCTAACTAACTAACTATCTATCAAACAACCTAACTAACTAACTAACTAACTAACTACCTAACTAACTAACTAACTAACTTACTAACTAACTAACTAAATAACTAACTAACTAACAAACAAACTAACTAACTAACTAACTAACTAACTAACTAACTAACTAACTAACAAACAAACTAACTAACTAACAAACTAACTAACTAACGGTCTAACAAACTTACTAACTATAACTAACTAGCTAACTAACAAAGTAGCTAGCTAACTAACTAACTATCTATCAAACAACCTAACTAACTAACTAACTAACTACCTAACTAACTAACTAACTAACTTACTAACTAAGGATCTAACAAACTAGCTAAGTAGCTAACTAATTAACCAGTGTTGGGATATGTATTAAAAACCCCAAGACTGTCCTACAACTGTTCAATGGTCCAAGAAGATCCCTCCTGCATGTATCCTTATGTGTCCAAGTGTTCCAATACTTTTTAGACAATACATTACCTGAATCTGAAGTAAAATCGGTGGCTAGGCGGTTTGCAAGATTGTCATTGGAAATACCATGTCAATTTTAGCTTATTGTTTCAATTTTTTTCTGTTTTACAGATGAAGAACTCTGGCACTGGTGTGAACCTTGTTATTTCCCAACCGTCTGATGTTTTGAAAGTTTACCAAGAAGCATTTGAACAAGTATGTTTGAAAAGTTTTTGCCAGCCTTGTTAGCTATAGTTCAAATCTTTTCCTCACCTTGTTAGCTATAGTTCAAATCTCATTTCAATTGACTAAACAAGACTTTTGGAGTGCATGTCCCCAGCAAAATATCGTTGTAGTAATATTTAAGATGGCAATGCTCTTGACCTCTAAAGATGCATGGTATCATACTTATTACTGTGCTGTGTAATTGTCGTCTCGGGGTTACAGTGCTTTTTATTTTATTACTGCTAACAGGCACAGAAAGCAAAAACTGTGAAGGTGATATGGCATCGTGGCCTAATTTAGCTTATTCGTTGTTTCAGAAAATCAGCGTCAGGGCTCGTCCCCATCTTCGGTAGCGTCGCAATCAGGGTCAAGGTCTCGATTTGCTAACCTACTACCTAGATACTAGCATTTGGCGCTAAATACCCCATTTTATACTCACCTTCACCTTACCCCCTAGAACTTTCGTATTTCTAATTGTTTATCAGCGTATCTCATTGACCGAAACGGGAGGAGGTATCAAATACTAACATTAGTATTGTTTTTAGGGGATGACAGGGAAAGGCTGGACATGGCTTGGTTCAGATGGAGCTGTCTCCTTAACTTTCAGTAAATCACAGCATCTACAGCATGCTATGCAAGGGATGGTTGGTTTCAGACCAAAGTCAGGAGAAGGAATTGTCTATGAAGGAATTATGTCAAAGTGGAAACAGAGAAATGAAAATCATAAGGTATTGATTTGATTTGATTTGATTTGATTTGATTTCAATTGATTTGATTTGATTTGATTTGATTTGATTTGATTCGATTTGATTTGATTTGATTTGATTTGATTTGATTTGATTTGATTTGATTTGATTTGATTTGATTTGATTTGATTTGATTCGATTCGATTTGATTCGATCTGATTTGATTCGACTTGATTCGATTTGATCCAATTTTATTTGACTCGATTTGATTTCCTTTCAATTTCAGACGCCATACATTGCACAAGTAATGGATGCTCTTCTTGCACCTTCCATGGCTTTGCATATTTTGCATACAAGAAATATAATCACAGAGGTATAATAAAACCGCAATGTTTTCTGTTCTTTCCTATTCTCCTCTACCCTAGTAGTAGTATATCTCTGAAGCAGCCTCGAGTTCCCTTATCGGCAAACTAAACTCCCTGCAGAGTAACAGTAAAGAAAAGCTTGCTATGACAAACTCCTGTTTCCGAAGACTTTTCTTTTTTTCCTTCGTTTCAACATATTTAAAACCAAAAATTATTTACTTTAGCAAAGTCTTGAGTGCCCAGCCTGTTAGCATGCTTCCTTGTTTGCTTGCTTGCTTGCAGGCTTGCATCTCAATTCAATATCATCTCTAAAATTTTGTGCATCTCTTTTTGGCTTCAAACCTGCTTCATTTCATGCTTTTTTAGTCCATTTCAAGGTTAAAATTTGCATTAGGTGTTTATTTTTTATGAGAAAGGTAATTCGTACCCTTGCAGCAGATTTTAGCTGTTTTTTATTTCCTCTACAGAAAACTTCGAGATCTGACGCAAGGAATTTGATGGTTCGTAAACTTCAACAGATGAGAGATTCGTCATCAGGATTCGACAGTGCAACTGGCCTAAAATCATACTTTGATGAGAATCAAGATTGTCCTGGAAATTATGATATGGTTAATCTTAATGTAAGTGTTTTTCTTTTTGGTTCGTTGTTAACCTTGCCAATTCCTATAAAATATAGAATTATATTGTCTACATTCAACAAAAATTAGTTAACGAGTTAGTATCTTCATTTCATGCCATATTCATTTTCATCTTCATTTCATACTGTATTTCATTACTGTATTGGCATCTTCATTCCATACCATATTAATTAGCATCTTCATTTCATACAGTATTCATTAGCATTTTCATTTCATACCATATTAATTAGCGTTTCCTTTTCATACTGTATTCATTACTATCTCCATTTCTAATCATTTTCATTAGCATATTAGCGTATTACTTCATAGTGTATTTATTGTCCCCTTTCGATACCAAGTTACTCTGCATTATAGAACCCCCTCACTCTTTGGTTTTGCATTTCAAGATGTCAATAATGTTGTTTCTTTTGCAGGGGGACTCTTGGGTCACTGTTGGCTCTTTCGATTCTTCTGGTCTTCATATAACAAGGTTTGATCTCGTAGTACATTTCTTTAGCTTATCGATCAAAAGTCTTTCATTCATCGTGCATACTGCAGACTTTCGCATGTTTAAATAAGAGGGTTTTCTTTTGTTTTTAGAAACGTAATCTGGGCTGGTGGTACGATCAACACACCCCATCAAATCAACCATTGTAAGTATTTCAGCTCGATATTTTGACTTAGCTTTCTTTGGGAGAGGTAAGATAAGGGGAATCCAAAATGCTCTTGTCCATCCCCACTTTTGGGTCTCTAACAAGACACCCTTTACCCTACCCTATCTTTTATCTTACCAGACACCGAAACCTCTATCGCAAACCCCCTCCTATCCTAGCCATAACCCCCAACCCTAAATTATTCCGAACCCCTACATTTTCGTTTGAAGAAACGAGTGATTGCCTAGTGAATTTGCGTATCGCGATCATCTGGTAAACATTGGTACAGAGAGGGTAATTTTTCTGCTTTGGAAGACGCAAATGAGATAGTAGGCTTCTCAGGTGCTTCACATATGCTCTGTAAGCCATTAAGTCACTCTGATTGCTGCATTTATATCCGCATTTGGGTATAAATTCCGCCTTAGTCCATTGTTTCTACCTATTTCTGGCGTTTATATTCAGAGGAGTACCAGACGAAAGAAGCTTTTACGTATGTCCAAAGTTGTTTCTGCTCCTTGTCGCTTTCCTGAAGTTTTGTTCCTGAACTTCAAGACAATTTATTCACTCAGTAAAACAATCATGTAGCTAAGTGAGAGTCTTTAAAAATATAAGGTTACTTTTCTTTGAAGGGTTACCTCACCCATGGTACATTTTCAATCCCTGATTCCGTTCATTCTAAGCCCATAATATTCAAATAAAACTATTATTTTCACCCCCTCGCCTACTAGGAATCCTTGAGTAATTATTTTCTTATTTTGCTTTAGGGACAAGGTGCCTGATCCTCCAGTAGCAAAACCAAAGAAATCAGATGACGCTCTTCTTGCTGTGGCCGTGATATTTGGTTTATTTGGTGCTTTAGTCCTTGGTTTTATGGTTTACATAATACACAGAGTTAGATATCGTCATCTATATATGCAGGTCAGTATCCGGTTCCCTTTGATTCGTAATCCACATAGATCCAGATCGATCCAGATTTTTTCGGATGGAACTAAGATTACCCGAGATTAATCTTGCACAGCCGGTTTACTTCTCGATTGATAATCGCCTTTCTTTTGGCTGTCTCATTTTGTCTTTAAATCAGTTTCGAATAATCTTATGCATGTATTGTACGTTTACAGTAATCTTATCCAGTTAATCAACTTTTGGATTAATGCAACCAGATTGCAAATGAATTGATCTCGATCTTATATCCGATGGCACTTTTTCGGCTTGCTCTTGATTTGTCATTTTGGAATAACCTTTTAATGTGGCCAGTTTGCAAATGGATTAGTCTCGATCACGTACCCAGATGAGTTCAGCTTAATCTGGGATCTTTTCAGATTGATTTGATATGACAAGTTTTCAAAGCTAATCTAGCTGATCGATAATGCTTTTGCCCTTATCCTGGATTGCCAATCGAAGCAATCTTAGCTAACAAATTTACAAATGGATTGCAATCCGAAATCGTGTAGATTTGGCACACTCTCCTTAATTATCAAGCTTGCCCGAGATTTTTTGCTTATCTTGTTCCTGAAAGATAAACTTTTCTTATTCTGCTATTTATAATTTGCGTCCTTTTATTCTACAGAGTGATGTGTCCAGTGGTGGGCTATTTTCAGTCTTATATGGACACAGACAGTCCGGAGAAGGATACATCCGACCGGACGTCAGAGTTATGACGCACACAAACGGACACGCAAAAAGAGACACCGAGGTGACTATAAACCGTAACTCGTAGCATCGGACGTCCGATATGTTTAATCAACCCTAATGCCTAAACAGCGACCGGTTTCATAACTACATGACTGCAGGTCCAGTTTTTTCAGGGCCGGTCGCATTGAAACGCGAACAGCAAGCTCGGCTTCCAAATATCCGAGGCTGGATTTTTGTGCCAAAGAAAGGACAGCTAATTGAAAATATCGCTGCTTAAATAAGTACTTCGCTTAATGGATGATTCTTTAAGGAATTGAAGGATAACCTCGCCTCTAAGAGGCTTGTGGTCTACCCCTAGTGGAGGATACTAGCCTGGTGCTTGTTTGGATAAAATGAGGTACACATTGGCTTATGGGAAGTCCAATCATACACCAAGGCACTCTGCGACAAAAGAAAAATCAGAAAAACAGAAGGAACATTTTTTATTTAGAAATTCATGAATAATTGGAAAGAACATTTAGTAAATTTTAAGGCTTTCATATTTGTATATATTTGCAATTGAAGTGAAATTTATAATAAAATGAATTGAAATTTGTATATATTAAGGGTGAATAGATAGTATTTTATACATTTAGAATTGTTATGTTGGTTTTTGAATGAAAACTGTAAGACGCAAAATACAGAAAGTAAAGTTTTATTTCTTTGAAGGCAGCGAGTGAAAGCGGTTTCAGAAATGGTATCTTAGGTTTCGGGGTTCCAGGGAGCACGACAACATGCGAAATGTATCCATAAAACGAGGGAACAGGATAACACCAGTAAACAGGGAAACCTAAACGACCTTCATCGTGATGCAAAACCAAAGAAGATAATTCATGTTTTTTATAAAAACAACATTTATAAGAAACACAAGGATGAAATTGGGATCAATTTTTGCAATCTCCAAAACTGTTTGAGATACGCGCAAGCAAAGTTCACGTGAAGCCTCTGCCCGGAAAGGGATTTAGACATGATGTTTTTACTTGATAAGGATAAGGGGTGATAAGTGGGTGAAATCGCTTTCAAAAGTAAGAAACAGGCAGGCTGCAATCGAAGCTAAATGTTATTATGAAAAAAACGTGTATTCATCCAGAAAGCGGATTTATTTGTAAACACGGCTGATAGTTCAGGCAGCGTGAATTTTCATCCAGGCTTGCAGCTTTAGGGCTTTGTCTATGGGTGTATGATATTCTGCTAGAAAAGCAAGTCCAAAATTCGTGAAAGATTGTCTTCAATAACGGAGAACGAACAGTTTATGCGACGTTTCTACTGAAAGATATTTAATATAATTATATAAAGGTTTAATTAATAATAAATTATGATTAAAAAAGTCTACTAAGATACACAAAAATATAATCTTAAGTTAAAGCTTTTACATATGTTCCTCTACGAAACAACAAGAAGGTGTCAGGAGTGGAAGCTTGGTACTTGTTGGGCAAAAATGACAAAAGAACGTACCAGCCTCCTGGAAGGTCACCGTTTTCACTGTCTGTCTGTGGGAAAAGTTCACTTTTCTGGGGGTTACATTAACATGCAAGTAATTTGAAAAAAGCAAAATATAATCTAACAGAAGAAAAGGGCGTTTGAAATACTTGCGTGCGTGCTTGCACACTAAAATTTTTGATCGACTACTATATTGTGCATTTTAAGTCAGTTTTCAAGTGCTCGATTAAACAAGCCTCCTTGTGGCGAAGAATGCAATGGAGGCCAGGTCTCATCTAAAGAAAAGTCAATTGTTATCGACTTATATTTGTTCCTTGGTCGTTTCTTTTTCCTCAGACGATTGAGTAACATTCTGAATCGTTGTGATTTGATCAAAAACGCCTCAATTATGAAGGAGATTACGGCGTTGCATCCAGCCCATAATAACAGCGCCAAGATAAAGTTCAGGTCATTTAGTGGAACTAGCTGGAAGATCTTCTTAAGAACACCAACTGGGAACAACACAAGCGACAGCGTGAATATTGATAGAATCGCCAAGCAAATAACAAACGCAAGATTTTTGAAGATGTTGTCTCGATACGGCTTTCCAAGGGATAGAACAACTGCGAGGAATATATACTGGAAGGAAGTCAAGTAAAACAACACTGTGTTCTCGTATGAGGTAACCTGAGTCTCCTGGCCGTGTTTGTGGTATGTGTGAGCGTGAAACCAATCGGTTGATTTGTAATAAGGTCTTGTTTTCACGAAGAAAAACAGCGAGATTTGGAAGGCCATTTGTGTCAGGATCTGAAGGATCAAGGACGATAATACAAGCGGATGGATCAAGCTTCCTAACGGTCTTCTTGCGACGATATCAGGATATGGTCCTGTCCTGCTCATTGTGACTGCAAATGGCATTATAATCAACAAGTCGATATACAAGTATTGAAAATCGCCGAGGTTTGATCTCACGGAGTACAGCAGAAGAACTGATAGATACTGCACCATGCTATACATCGCCATGTATTTGAATAAACTGAATGACGTCACCAACGCGCATCTGCCTTCCTTTATAATCTCCAATACGCATGAAATATTCGGAATTTGCGACGTGAACGGCGAAGCGATCGATGCCTCGGCTTCAGAAAGAGACACACCAGCATGCGCAGCTTTTAATGCCCCGCAATCATTAGCACCATCTCCGCACATACCGACTGTATACCCGATGCTTTGTAGGTCTTCTACTAGTTGCGATTTCTGGACAGGAAGCATGCGCGCAAAGATGGTCCCACAAACTAAGATTCTTTCATATAGTTTTGGATAATTATTTCGGATTATTGAGAATGTCTTCCCATTCAAAGCAAAATGATATCCTCTTTGGCGGAAATCAAATAAGTTGACGTACATCTTTGAGTAACTATCAAGGTTATAATTGTCTTTTTACTCTCTTGTTGACCCAAGACAGCAAAGGAAACCTCTGGCAATGCCCCTTCAGCTTCCGACGCCACTGTTGTTACTTGAATGATTTTGTTACCAGGGGCAACCATATGGCATTCCTTAGCAACACTCACAGCAGTAAGCATATTGTCACCAGTGACCATGACAACACGAATCACGGAGTTGATCAGCCGTTCAATGGTAGGTCTGGTTTCTTTTTCACCATGTTTTTCAAGATTAAAAATCCTCTAAATACCAGGTCTTTTTCTGCATCATTACGTATCATGTGCTGGACGTGATGCCATTTAATACCTTCTGGTAAGCTCTTGCTTGCCAATGCAATCACACGAAAGCCTTCTTCAGCATAACGCCTCAAAACCTCATCAAAATTGCTTGGGATGGTATCAGGCAAGCAAAGCTTGGAAATCATTTCTGGAGAGCCTTTTGCGAAGACATCAATTGTAGACTTACCAAGTTTCTGGGCAATCACGCTCATCCGTTGCAGCTCAGATGAAAATGTAAACTGTTTCAGAATGGCAATTTCCACAGGCATCTCGTTAACATTAATTAACGATTCGTCATAGTGGTACTCCTGATCAGCGACTCTGGATCTAACAATAGTTGGAACCAGACACTCATAGCGTTCCGTCTCCTGAACAGAAGATTGTTCTTCCAAAATCCAATCAGTTGCTTCAAACATCTTCATGTCAAGCGGGTCTCCAGTCAGCTTCCCATCAATGAAAGTCAATGAATGACAAGTAGCCATGCAGTGAACAGCCTCATTTGAATGAAGATTCTTTACATCAGTCAAAACCTCGTGAAATGTTCCACTTTCTGAGACAATAGTCCCGTAAATATCCAAACCGTCTTCCGTTAATGTACCAGTCTTGTCAAAACAAAACAGTTTGATTTTGCCACTAATGTTAATTCTTGATGGACTGGTGCAATATATATTGACATGCCTTAATCGCTGTAGTGCGTAAATAGTACCAACGCTCATAGCAGCAGGGAGAGCTGGGGGCACTGCAATGGTAATTACGTCAAATGCCCTTAATAAAATCTCTCCAACTGAAGATCCTTGTTTAAGAAACACATAAACCGTGTAAATGAATCCCATAACAGCAAAAATGGACAAAACACCAAGAAATTTCAAAGCATCAGAGAAGAACTTGAAACCAACTGGCTTTGGGAATAATATTGAACGAATGAGACTCCCTTTTGTTGTGTAGTAGCCAGTTTTGATAACAAGCGCAAGAACTTTACCCTTTCCATAAAACCTTGTTTGCAAGAGTTCCGTTCCGCAGAAAAGAGTATGACGTTTGTGTTTCAGGGTGTCTATGATTTCGTTGAGGTCCGATTTGTCATCAGGGGGGTTTGGAAGAGGGTCTTTGTAACTGGGATGCTTTCACCTGTCAGCATACTCTCGTTAACAATTGCAGAGCCACTGAGCAATACGGCATCACAGTGCAAATGACAGCCACTTGAAGGCAAGACAAGTACGTCCCCTGGAGCAAGGTCATTAGACAGAATGCATTCCTCAGTCCCATCTGGTCTTAGGACAGTAACCGTTGATGACTTGGCAATCATGTTCCGAAGATTAACGAGATGTTGTCTGGTTTGATACACACTGACTATAATAGACACCAATGAAATTAGGATAATGGTGGCTGCGTAGTAATAATAATCATCAAAGAACCACATGAGGCAGCTGAAAGCTTGGAAAACATAGAAAGGATTTGCTGCTTCATCAAAGAAAAGTTTCAGATATGACTCCACACAGACGTCAATGGTATTTGAATCATAAATCATTAATTTATCCTTTTCTTGCTTATTTGTTAATCCTTGTGACTTTTATAAGCATCGTTAAAATGAACTGAACTCTCAAATGCAGTGACTAATTCAAATTCACCAAGTTTTGTATTCCATATATACCGCTGATGTCTGTACTCAAAATACCGCAGAAAGCAACTTTGCAACTTATCATATACAGGTTTGCCCTTTCTTTGATTATTCCTTGAGATCTTTTCATCCACAATTTCTCCATAAAAAACACCCACCAACTCATGACCTTCATCGATTTCAATTCTGCAGACTTCAACAATGGTTACTTGCCCGTACTGATCTTCTAAAATAATACTAGTCGCCACATCAAGGGGGCATTCCGACATTGTCAGATACATCCCCCATTTTGGCTTCCAATATGTAACTAACCAGGCAAGACCCCCCGTTGCGATTACTAGCAGACAAAACAAAAATGTCTTCCAGAAACATCTTTTTAACCCAAAATAAGTCGATACATTATCGTCTGTCTGGCGTATCTTGCATCTTATTCTTTGATGAAATATTGGCTGCTTTTCGTCAAGAAATCGCTGGCTTTCTTCTTTAGTCTTGTGGTTGAAATTAGACCGTCCAGGGGGCAAAGACGGTCTTTTTTCCTCTGACAACTCACCGTTTCGAAAACTTTCCGGACCCCTATCTGGCGGATTCGACATATTGGTATTCTTTTTTCGTCGGGGAACCATAACAAAAGATTAACAGGTCTTTGCACCGCAAAACTATTGTCGCTTTACATGTCTAATCAGCTTTCCTGGACGACTTGAGCGGGACAAAAGTGCAAAACCAAAAACAAAAGTTTTGCTTTTCACAGTTCAACTGACTGGTCACTCTTTATAGAAGACATGCGCAGATCCCTTCCACTTTTTAATCAAATTCGCACGCATGCGTAATTGGAGTTTGTGACGATATAAAAGTATTGTTACATGAAGTTCCACCCAAGGATACGCGATAACAAAGAGCTTAATTACGTAATAGGTGCCTATAAAGTTATGTGCCTGTTGCTTTCACTACCGCAGCTAACTATGTGCCCATCTTGTTTGCATTCTTTGGGCAGCTTACATATCGATTACTGTCTTGTGGTTTTCATAACAGACTCACTTTGGGTGTTTGGTGCCCGCTATATTCAAAATGAACGCCGTGATTTTGATTTAGGAAATTATTAATAACTAAAAGATAATTATGAAAATAGTTGCAGTACTTTCTTACAGAGTCATGAAAACGCTGGAGTTTCTATTTATTATATTCCTCGGTAAGTTAGACACAGAAATTTCTTGTCAATTTTGAGTGAGTATTTTTAGGCCTAAAAATTCTTGGCATACTTTCATTGAATCAGGCCTATTGAATTCTTCAAACGCTTTTAATCTTTTATCATTCGTACGGGTTGTGTTCTTCTTGAAGCTATTGGCGTTTTTAAATTGAGGACAAGGTGTTGTTATCTTTCTAATATTATGGGATTTTTGCTAGGTACGAAATAGAATAGATTCTGCCCGTTTCATTCTTCAAACCAAAGAAAGGCACAAAAAACCAATAATCTATTTCCTTGTAGGAAAAAAATTTAACCCAAATACAATAGGATGCCACATTGTGGTTTGGTATGGTTTCCCTGCCTGCCTTATTCCAATTTCCAATCCACCTTGTCTAATGCCAAATAAAGGCATATTTAAGCATATCTTAGGTATACATAAATTTCAAATATTTTCCCATCCCCATAACAACTTAATCTAACCTCCCATATGTGCGATTAAATTTACCCCATGGCCTGTTCTGCCCCCCAGCAGCCCTGTGAATTGTATGAAATTGTATTGAATTTTTTCTTTCGTATGTGATTTTTGCAAACCTAAATTTTCCCTCTTCTTTCTAGGACTGCTACAGCTAAGACTTGCGAATTCAAAAATATTCATAAATAACAATGGACCATTACAATTTAGTAGCAATCTTGACGTTCAGGCAGGATTCTCTTTCAAATTTAGAACTTGTAGTAGTGGGATATTGCTTAAGCAAGGGTCAAATTCATCCTTTTTCAGAATAACACTAAACCCAACTACAAACTCTGAACATAGCTATATTGTCATATCATGGCAAGTGAACGATACATATTTTGAACAAAAAGTGAAAAATCTCATCTCATTAGATAAAAACAGTCTGGTTGAAGTTGAAATCTTAAAAATGACTTGGAGGAAAATATTTTCAGGATTTTGTCACCAATTCAGTCAAACACAACTCTCCTGAGGTCATTTAGCATGATAAATTCATCAAATAGTGGACCACTGTTAATGGGTCTGAAGAGTTTTGAAGGGTGCTTCTATGATGGAAAGAATGTGAATTTGTTATCTTCAATAAATTTGAATAATTTTTCAAGAACTTGCCCTCTGGAGGATCAAAGACCATGCCCAAGCAAGGGTGAGATAGCTTATTCAATTTGTTTCTATAAGAATAATAATGGACAATAATAATCATGATCATCATCACCATCATCATAATCATAATCAGTGTCACCATCATTATCATCACCACCATCATCATCATCATCATGATTTTTGTTATCATAATCAACATCATCTTCATCATCAGCCTTATCATCATCATTATCATCATCAACAACATCATCATCATCATCATCATCATAATCAACCATCATTATCAGTATGGTCATCATTATCGTCATCATCCTTATTGTTATCATAATCAACATCCTCTTCATCATCATTATTATCATAAACAACATCATCATCTGAATCATCATCATCACCTTCATCTCTGTCATACTCATCAGCATCTTCATCACTGCAGTCATTTTTACCATTGCCAATGCTTATTACATGGTTTGTAATAGCATCAATTTGTATTCACATTCTGGTTCCCTCAAAGATGCTTGTAAATGAGCAATGTTGCTTTAATAATGGATGCAACATTATATAATTATTACTCTCTCTTTTATTTTGTAGTATGCCCTGCAGGATTCGCTGGTCGTAATTGTCATATCAACATTAACGAGTGTCAATCATATCCTTGCCACTCGCATGCGACATGCCTTGATGGTATCAATAACTACACATGTGTTTGTGGGCCAAGATGGACTGGACGAACATGTTCCACATTCCTTGGGTCAATTTGTAATTCATCAACGATCTGCAAAAACGGTGGAGTTTGTCATGAATCGAAAGACAGGAATAATTACACTTGCATCTGTCCGCAAAGTTTCACTGGACGAAATTGTGAAAATCTTCTAAACCCTTGCAGTCTTGCGCCATGTTTGAATAATGCCTCATGTCAAGATTTTAAAGTTGGTTCCACGCTTGAATATAAATGCATGTGCAAGACAGGTGAATTGTAACTGGTTGTAGTAATTTGTCATTTTTATCTTTTTAAAGTTGTGTTTAAAAGTCATAGAACTTATGAAAGTCGAATACATTCCTAGTTTCACAATTAGTCGCTACGAATATTCTTCAGAACAATTTTAAGCAAAGAAAGCAACCATCCTGTCGGTCAAAGTAACAACCTAGACTCAAACACGATGTGGCCAGGCCATAGCACAACACTTGCTGCCTGAAGGGGATTGTTTACAAATCATTGGCAACTTAAGATCTTTGGTTCGAGTTATGGAATCTGTCAAATTCTGTTCTTAAGCCGTTGGGGATGCTTACGATGATATGTCAACATGTTTTTAAGCATTTAGTCGTTACCGCATCAACAACGACTACTATTTGTCTATGTACCCCTTCGTCGTCGTCGCCGTCTTACGATTAAATGGAAACATGAGCATCGCCGTCAGATCTCGAACACGACGCATCGCTTATGACGAAACGAGGAAGTTAAGATAACTATGCTTGTGGAAGCCAGACGTTAGCCCCTTACCAAACAATAAAACATTGTTCGCAAATATCTGAAAACTGCTTGTCAAACAAATGGCCATGACGCAAGCAGAAAATGATGTCAAAGGTTTTCAAAAGCATTACAGGCATACTGTTTGTCAAGCAACGTGGCCAAACGGTCAAAAATTGCTTGTATTGGAAAGGAAATCGCAAATGTTAGACCAAAAATATTTGGTCGTTTTGCCAGGGCTAGGATGACCTCTGATAATATCTAGTGTTTGCATCTTATAGAAAACCAGATTTGCAGATTATATTCTGTTTGTTGATTATTTTAATATCCATTTTCTAGGGTATACTGGCATCCATTGCGAATACAATATAAACGACTGTATCAATCATCCATGCCAAAATGGTATTTGCATTGATGGGGTAAACAATTACACGTGCAACTGTACTAGTAGTGGATTCCAAGGACGTAATTGTGAAGAAGATATCAATGAATGTAATACAATGATGCCTTGCAAGAATAATGGAACTTGTAATAATATTTATGGCGGATATCGATGCGTATGCGATGCCAGATTTAAAGGTATGTTCTGCAACCCTCTTTTCATGCGTAGTGTTGTTGAAAAGTCACATAAAGGCCCTTGCCAAACGATAAAACATTTTTCGGCAATACAATTTGCTTTTCAAGCAATGTTTGACCGTTTGGCAACATCACTAAACTTTGCTGACAAGCAAAATTAATTAAACTTGTTGCACGATGTTTTTGAAGAACATTAAAACATTTTTATTCTTGCATTTTTTTATTTTTAAAATGTTTGACACGCAATGTTTTTGGAGTGGCAGAATTGGACAAGTTTTGTTTCACAAGCAAATTTCAGATGTTCGATGAACAATGTTTGATCGTTTGGCTAGGTCCTTGTCTTTTCTAAAACCAGAAAGGTAAAACTTTGGAAATAACAAAGGAAAAAGGCATAGTCTAAAGGGCTGGTTAAATTAGGAGACATGTGCGACAAAACTGATTTCCCCTCGGTGTCTCCCAGCTTAGCCACCTCGGAAACTTTGAAGCGTGCGACAAAATTTGTAGCAAGAGACACACAATGTTTCTGGGCGACAACAGAACCATTTGTCTCCGCAACATGCAAATGACTCGGGGACATGTTGCTCGCTTCTCACTTGCATGTTTAGCCACCCTGGGAGACATGCCAAATACAGTGTCGGGCGCAACATGTCCCCGTGGTTTAACCATAGCTTAAATGTGGCTAACAAATTTATGTCTTTTCGATCATCTTTCTCGTGATTCTCGGCCGTAGGATCGCCAACTTTTCCAGAGTGTGAATGTCAATCATTGTGATGTTTTTACTGATCATTGCTCTTAGGCCCAACTTGTGAAGAAGACGTTCTGGAATGCCAGAAATACCCATGCCAAAACAATGGCACATGCATTGAACAGTATGGATCATACCATTGCAACTGCACTGCAGGATTTTCTGGCACGCATTGCCAGATCAATATAGATGATTGCAAAGCTAATATTTGTGGTAATCATGGCATATGCATCGATGGTATTAATGATTATACTTGTAATTGTTCAGCTGGTTTCACTGGAAAAAAGTAAGTACTGAAGAAGCTATGCTCGAAAATTTCATAGTGTTTTTTCATGGGCCCTGGCAAAACGATCAAACATTGTTGGTCAAACATTTGAAATCTGTTTTACAAGCAATTTTTTATTGTTTAACCACAACGTAAACATCGTTCAACAAGAAGCAGAATTTACTTGGCAATGTATATGACCAGCAATTTTGGTGAACAGCTTCAAAAACATTAATCTTTTTCTACAATCAAAGCATTCATCTTTCTCTGCAAGCAAACATTCATATTTTTCTGCAAGCGAAACATTCATCTTTTTTAACAAGAAAATACATTTGACAAGCAATGTTTTGTGACCTTTCAAAGCGTCCAGACACAAATTTTGTTGCTTGGAAACCAGTCTTAATTTGTTGCTGATGTGACTCTGTCGATTTGCGTTATGAGTTTAAGTTGTAAACGAAGTCAGAATCGCTGCTGAACTTTCGCATGAGTCCAAGAGTTAGCGAAAATTTATAGGCATTTCTTGTTCGATTTGGCGCTGGCCCTCATTCTTCAAACATGGCTATTGGGTGCCTTTGATTTCGAGAACTCAAAGCAACTTCACTTATGATTTAATCTAGAAAATAATCTTGAATTTTCATTCTTTTTTGTTTAGTTGTGAAGTCAACATCGACGAGTGTAGCAGTAACCCTTGCCAGAACAACGGGACATGCGTGGACCAAATAAATGGATACAAATGCGAATGCCTTGGAGCATTTAATGGCACACATTGTGAGAAATGGACCGATCTATGTAATCCATCCCCATGTATCAACAACAGCACATGCATTAACAGAAACGACACTAAAACTGGCTATGAATGCAACTGCACAGGAACCGGGTATGCCGGACCATTATGTCAGTATATACCAGGCCTATGCTACCCTCATAACCCTTGCGTCTATGGACAATGCAAAGACTACGGGTCGTTTTATAATTGCACATGCAACAAAGGCTATAAAGGAGTGAATTGCTCCGTGGATATCAATGAATGTGATTCGTCGCCTTGCAAGTATAGCGGAAAATGTAACAATCTTCCTGGCTCCTATAGATGTGATTGTACACCTTATTCAACCGGAGTTAACTGTGAGACAGATCTGGTTCAAAACTGCATCCCAGCGTGTATCAATGGAGGTCAATGCTCTAATAAGATTGGTATTCGTGATCAATGCCTTTGTGGAAGCCCATGGATTGGTGAGTTGATTAATATCTTATTTTCACTCCGTATTTCAGTTCCGCACTGGCATTGGCATATGAAAAAGCATACAATGAACTAATGCGAAAAACTTCACTGCCCTATTCTCTCAAAGTGAAGGTGCTGTGGCGTCGAGGTGTAATCCATCTGACTCGTGGTGTCAGAAGCTCAGTGTGGTCAGGGTTCGAGCCCAGCCACGGTAGCGTCATAGCCAGGGTCGAGGTCTCGATTAGTTAATCTACTACTGTGATCCTAGCGACTGGTGCTAAAACATCATTTCATCTTCACCTTCACCCACCTCAAATAAGTGGTCTCATTCAATTTTTCGCCGCAGAAATGGGTCGCTGACTAGAGATGAGTGCTAACTGGAGAGAGGCGCCTATCAAGAAAATAGAAACCCACAAATAAAAGACAGTTTTGAGACGTATTGCACTTGTTATAGGCCTAATATTAAGATGATTTCAGTTTCTGCCGAGTTATCGTTGATTTTACATAAATACTGGAATGGCATCTTGAACATCTCAATGGTCAATAACTTCAAATGGATTTTTATCTTCTTCAGTCAGTGTTTGCAGCTGAGATTTTGATAATTGATGACTATTTTGATGATTTGCTGGTCCCTTCCTGTCTTTATAATATTTTGGGCGCCCATTTAAATATCTGCCCTAAAAGGAAGTCCTCATAAGAGAGACTACTGTACCTATCCCATTCCCCAATTCAGAAACTTATATATTTTGATACTCATTTCATTTCAGGTGGTTATTGTGAGAAATTAATCGACTTTTGCTCCCAAGACAAGCCATTTTGTGGACACGGAAAATGCATGAACGTCTATGGTGAATCAAGCGGCGGGACAACATGCGTGTGCAACACGGGTTACACTGGGAAAAACTGCACTACAGATGTTAATGAATGTAAACTTGGTTATTGCAAAAATATCATTTCATGTGAAAATCTACAAGGGGATTATAACTGCTCTTGTTTGCCTGGTTTTACTAACAAGAATTGCACCGAGAATATTAACGATTGTTTGAGCAACCCTTGCAAGAACAACGCAACGTGCAAAGATGGTATTAATCGGTATGAGTGCATTTGTAAATATGGATTCAATGGCAGTAACTGCGAGAATGACATCGACTGGTGTGCATCAGGTCCTTGCAAGAATGCAGGAAATTGCAGCGATGGCATTGAGACCTTCAATTGTAGTTGTTATCTTGGATTCCAAGGTAGAAATTGTGAAATTGATGTTAATGAATGCCTTTCTAATCCATGCAAGTTTGGTGGTATATGCATCGAGAGATCGAATTTAACTGCATTGGCATCATATGGGAAATTGACTGCTGATCTTCGAAATAGTTACAAAAATAGGTATGTCGAGATTATTACCATTTTTTGTGGGGAATGTTGTGCCTCTAGGTATTGAATTGCTTGATTGAATTGATCACAGGCAAGGGTTGCTTTTTGATGGGCAGCTCATCTCGTTCGTTAGCCGAAGGCCTTGACCTCTGGGCCGGGCTTCCTCCTCAGGTAACGAACAGGGCTGCAAAGATTGTTTTTTCGAATACTGAACATCCTTTCAAGAAATTTAGACTGCCGTTGCTCTTTAAGCCCATGGCTAAACGATCAAACATTGTTGGTCAAACATTTGAAATTTGCTTCACAAACAATGTTTGACCATTTTGCCAAGTCGCAAAGCAGAACTTTCTGGGCATTGTCTTTCGAACTTCAACAGTATTTTTTTCTTGCCGTAAACAAAAAATGTATGATGAGCAATGTTTTATGATTTGGCCAAACGATCAAACATTTTTGGTCAAACATTTGAAATTTGCTTCACAAACAATGTTTGACCGTTTAGCAAAATTGCAAAGCAGAACTTTCTTGGCATTGTCTTTCGAACTTCAACAGTATTTTTTTCTTGCCGTAAACAAAAAATGTATGATGAGCAATGTTTTATGATTTGGCCAAACGATCAAACATTGTTTTGTACAAGCAAAATTCAGATGTTTGACCAACAATGTTTGAACGTTTCGCAAGGGCCTAAAACTGCCCATAGGCTGAAGCCATCCATATCTCTTCAGTCGCGTCATTTCATGAACTTGATTCTCTCACACGAGCTCCTGTGTTCTGTTTTGGCTTATGTAAAATCATTTCGGAAACAATTTATTTAGTGTCGAATTATATGAAGTATTTGCGCTAAGCTAGTATAAAACCGAGGCTGGGCTACCTGTATTACTATTGCCTCCCTGTGTCTTATGGGTCGCTGGTCAATCACGTGACATAATTGTCTCGTTGATTAGACGCTGCTTAATGATTAATGGCGGTTCTTTGAAATGTTGGTCACTGCGCCAGGCAAAGAAAATTTTAAGAAGATCTGTTTTCCTTTTTTTTTTACAAACGCGGAAATGCTTTAAGAAATTCGATGGGATTTGAAACCATTACAAATGCGTGAAGCCTGGGCACTGCAACAAGGATGTTTATTTTGGTGAAACCATTCTTGGAATCAGCACTGTCTAGGTTTCACAAATGGATTCCTGTGTTTATTGTTGAGGGTGATTAATCGAGAATAAACGTCAGTAATGTAAAAGCAATTAGGGTCGTTTGGTTACATCAGCGTATTTCATCAAGGAAGGAAAACATTGGACGTTCTGACGAGTAGAAAATTGACCTGCAGCGATTGAAATCTGAAGAAATCTTGATATTTCAACATTGAAATACTTGATTACTTTACAAATAACGTGCAGAAACTAAACATAACCTGTTCTGGATCAATTCAACAGGTCTTTCCGCGTTGTACTTTCACCTAATATTGTAAATATCGGATAATTGCTTGGCCTGTAATTGGAATGGGAGGAAGAAAAGTTAGGAGATTTAGGAAAAATTGTTGACACATCGAAAACATCCACAGGACATAACGTGGTTGCAAAAAAGGAATTTTAATGAAAGGAGTTTTCGCAGCTTTCTTGATTCTTAAATTGGAAGTTGTAGAATAAAGAATATTTGGGACTTTTACAGACCTGTGGAGGATGAAGAAAATTGTTGACATCTAATTGTGCTGAGAACTTCGACAAGAAATCGTGTTACAAACTGGTCGATTTTTCTGAAGGAATACCTGGCAGCTTTCGTGATTTTTTGAGGGGTGAAATTTTCATGTCAAATGGAAAGCTAATGTGAACGTCTAGCAGGAAATGGGGTCATATCATTATTGTTTCTTTGGTAACCTTTATGGGGTCATATCATTATTGTTTCTTTGGTAACCAGAGCCCATCAGACCTTGCACTTTCACTTTGATTCTTAAGGGAGTACTTCATTGAGTAACTAAAGCAAAGAAATGGTTTTTGTAGCTAAAATTCTACTGGTCTTGTCGCTATCTTGGTAAGATTCAAACGTATTTCGAAGCTATCTTTCACCATTAACGTTAGCTTCGTGTCATATGTAATAGATATTTTCAGTTCTGAAAAGAATTGCTTTCACGTTTGTCTAGCGTAGAATAAAAACGTTGGCCGAAAAAGTTCTTTGTCAATACGTTTTCTATAAAAAGACTTAACCCAGAATGCCTTCTAAACCAGTTAAAAGTAAGACTCATGACTTAGAGTGGAAATATTTTTCTTATTTTACAAATATGAGAGCAGGGAGTAAAATTGGAGTTTTATAGTTACTGTAGAGGGTTCAGGAAGCTTTTGAGAAAACTACAAAATTTATGAGAATTTTTCCTCCAAGGTTTTTGGGTGTCAGACCATTGCCTGCTCTTTTAAAATAGTAGGTAACGTAAATTTGCTTTAACAAATTACAATTGAATTGAAAATAAATTTTTGCTTGTGGACATGAAAGAATCAGTGTTGAATTTCGTGGTTGTTTTGAGGCGAAACTGCTCACACGATATGGAATGAAATTCGAAATATTTAGTAATCATTTTCTAGCAATTCAATGAATATTTTAATGTATTTAAATATTTTTATATCCATTAATGAATAATTTTACTATGGCAATTTAATGTTGATACTCAAATTTTTCTGGCTTTTTTCACAAGCCTGTCATTACGAAAGGATGACATCAAACAATATAAATGGTCGTTTTATCCTATATTCAAATTGTTTACCTTAACATGTGAAACGCAATGCGTAATATAAAACAGGAATTCGTTTATCAACATCTTTTGTTTAAAATTTCATGTTTTCCTTTACAGGCATGGATATGTCTGTGTTTGCCCTCCTGGCACCAATGGAACAAATTGTGAACAAAACATCAATGAATGTTCCTCGTCCCCCTGTGCTAATAATGGCACTTGCCATGATCTCCTCAATGGTTATAACTGCACGTGTCAAGCTGGATTTTTAGGTTAGTGATATGGATGTATCAATACTTTTGCTGATTCATGTTTATATTTTCTTATACAATTTACTATTGAGGGAACTGATCATTAAAGCAATCCATGACTGTATGCTAAATCACATGACTGACGGATTTATTTGTTGGCTGATTGCTTGATTGGTTGATTAATTGGTTGGCTGATTGATTGATTAGTTGATTGTTTTATTGTTCATTGATTGATTGGTTAATTGATTTAATTGATTCCTTGATTCACTGGTTGATTGGCTGATTGCTTGATTGGTTGATTGATTGATTGGTTGATTTGTTGATTACTTGATTGATTGATTGATTCGTTGATTCATTGATTGGCTGATTGATTGATTGATTGATTGATTTATTTATTGCTTGATTGATTGGTTGATTTATTTATTGCTTGATTGATTGGTTGATTTATTTATTGCTTGATTGATTGGTTGATTAGTTGATCATTTGGTTGATTGAATAATTGATTTTCTTATCGCTTTGTTGATTTGTGGATTGATTGATTGATTTGTTTATTAGTTGATAGGAAAACGAAACAGTTCTGTTATCGCTATTACTGTTCTCTGTTTTTTTCTCAGGCAAAAACTGTTCAGAGAATATCAACGAATGTTCTTCCAACCCATGTCGGAACAACGCCACATGTGTGGACCAGATCAACTCATATAAATGCTTATGCAAATCGAATTACACAGGGATACATTGTGAAAATGCCACTAACCAATGCCTTAAACACAACCCATGCCAAAACAATGGACAATGCTATCAAATTGGCATTAGTTATGGCTGCAAGTGCATCAAAGGTTTAACTGGCTACAACTGCGAAAAAGCAACAACTATAAACTTCGATTCTAGCGGATATCTCATATTAAATACAACAGCAACAACGATATCATTCTATTTTAGAACGACAGTAGAATTAGGGGTTCTATGCCATGCTGTTGGAAAGACAGCTAGTGTTTCAGTTAGGATGCAAAGTAGCGGGCTGCTTGTTCAACATTCATCAGGGAAGAAAGAATATATTCTTGACAAGACTGCGAGAAATGGCTTATGGCATGAAATAAAGATAACTTTTAATAAGGCATCCATAGACCTGATCATTGATAACTTTCCCAATACCGTTTCGCAATTCGGATTGGAGAATATAACTCAATATTACTTTGGGTCTATCGCAGCAACGAACACATTAAAAGACGCTGAATTCCCCGATTATAATGGGTGTATTCAGGATATCAAAATTGGGGACTCTTTGTTTGACCCTTCATCTGATGGGGTTTCAAAAGGGGTAACGATTGGCGCTTGTGTGTGGAAGCAAGTCTGTGCTAAATCGCCATGTAAGAATGGAGGAAAATGTACGGATCTTTGGAGCAAGTATAGCTGTAACTGCAACCGAAGGTTCTTTGGATCTGATTGTAGTCAGGGTAAGAAGTTTTGAATTGTATATTATGGCTTCTTTCCTATCATGACTAGGCTTCTTTCCTATCATTTTGCTGTTTGCGATTTGCCAACTGGAAGAAAGCCTTGGGCTCTATCTCTTTGAGAGTTGCTCGACGATTTCATTCAACTCATTAGCTCAGTGAAAATATCGATGGTTTCCTGGTCATGCAGTCCAGGTTCGAATCCAATCTATTGTGGTATGCAACCTGTGCAAAATCTATCCTTGTGTTCGTCATTCATGAAAAATATATAAAAATATGTATAGTGCTGAAGAAGGTTCAACATAGCCGAAACACAAAAGGTCAAACTGGAGGAGTGCCTTGGGCTGTATGACTTGGCGAGTTACTCGGCGATTTCATTGAGCTCTATAGCTTAGTGGAAACGTCGTTGGCTCTGTGATCATACAGTCCAATTTCGAATGCTATCTATTGTGGTATGCCACTTGTTGAAAAATCTATAAATGTAAATATGCAACACTATTGTTATTGTTTTCCTCATTGTTATTGTTATTGTTATTTTTATTGTTATTGCTATTATATTTTCAATTTTCAGCCTATGAAGCATTTACCTTTGGAGCTGCCTATGCTGTACAGCCTCTGCCAACATCAAAGCCATCGAATACAACCAGTCGTAGAAGACGGTCTATCAGTGAACCAACAACCATCAACAACCACACTGATTATGTCCTATCAGTCGTTAACACATCATTTGATTCGAATACAAGCTTATCATTTTCTCTACGAACACGGACTAACAATGGTATCCTATTTCTGTTGTCGAATGAAGGGCCTAACCAAGGCAAAACCACAGTACAGTCATACGTCACTCTGCAGATAATCAATGGAAAGTTGCACTACGCGTTTCGGCATAGTACGGAGTATCGGTTTTGGAATATTGATAAAGCCGTTAACGATGGTGTATGGCATGATATCGAGGTCACGAAAGCTAGTATAACAGTGGATGGAGGCTTGGTTTATTCACCTTCAATCAACTTGGATTTGCCAGTAAAGAACATTTACATCGGTGGTGTTGACAATATTAACTTCTTTATGAAAGCATTGAACACAACTGTACAATACAGAGGATGTCTGCAAGCTTTTAGATTCAAAGGGGCAACCATATCGAGTCAGTCGACATCAGGTATTGAGATTATTATGATTACTATAACTATTTTTTATAGCTTGGGGGTAAAAAAGAACAGCAGCTAAAATGAAGGGTTAAGGGCCTGTTTATGTGAGGCGGAGAGGGACCGTTTGCAGGCTGACTCGCCTTCAGTTGAAGTTTGAAGTATCTGGGTAAAGGTTTATTAAAAAAAGTCTGCGTTTATGTGTATGCCGGGCTGTCCCGTTTGCCGAGATCCCACTCATCGAGAACCGGGATGCCGTTTCATCGGACTGACGTTTCCATTAAAATTTAAGAAACGGACTGGCCTACCAGTGACCATTGCATCTAGTCGTAACGCAAGCCTAGAACAAAAGAAGCGCTTGGACAGTGAAACGTTGTGCCTAATCGAAAGTTTGGTTGATAATTACCCCCGTCTTGAATTCTTTGAGGCAGCAAGCAAGCAAGAAAGGATGCTTTATTTGGTAACGGTCGGGGGTTCTTGTTGCTATAACGCTGGTGTGGACCTGCAGCTTATGCCCTCAGACTGATACTCTAGAACGAATACCCTGGGTAATTTTATACAGACCTCGGAAGGATGGACAGCTGAGTTGAATTTAGTCCTTTGGAAAATGTTCTCGAGACGTGGACCCACACAACGTACCGATGGTGAACTGAACGCCTAGACCATTTGGATGCGTAAACTATGTGGCACATGCAGCTATATTGCATTCCCTACAGGAATTACCATCCCATCGCTCTTAAGACCCTTGTGTTTATTTTATTTGTTTTGTTTTTCAGGTGGAGGCCCATCTCAGTCTGTAAATACAAGTACTGCTCAAACTGGATGTAACAGCACTGATGTATGTGGATTGAATCCTTGCAAGAACAATGGTAACTGCACTGATGTTTGGAATGCCTATACCTGTTCATGTGCTGTGGGATTCTCAGGTGTAAATTGCACTCTCTTTGGATGCAGTGTTAAGAATAATTGCTTGAAAAATGAAACTTGTGTGGACATCAAGCCTGGTCTGACCACGTGTAAGTGCGCTTATGTTTTTTATCTTAAGAAACGTTTTCCTCGAGTTTTTCGATTTTTGCTTTAAAGACCTTTTAATGCCAAATAAAAAGAACAGCCTTTTAACTGGCATAAAAACAGAGAATGATTCAGCACCCTCGCCCCGAGAGGCTAGAACATAGGACAGAACTTCGCTCTTCTTATTTAACCCTGGTGACAGTTTTGTCAATTCGAATTTTGATTGGCTGATCAAACAATAGAATGGGTTTAGAATGATATAAATAACCTCATGTAATTAATCTAATAAAAGATGCTACCTACTGCATTGTATCATTCCTGAAGATTATCAATGAACTTCTTTGAATTTCCTAGCTTGGAATATCTGCATTCCGAAGCTACATCCAGGTGAAGGTGAAGGTGAAATGGTGTATTTAGCGCCAGTCGCTAGGATCTTAGCCGTAGGTTAACTAATCGACAATCGACCCTGGCTTTGACACTACCGTAGTTGGGGCTTAAACCCCGATCTCGCTGAGCTTCTGCACCACGCCATGCCAAAGCATTTCCGATGCCAAAATTTCCGCGAATTTATTGGTCGGTACCAAGTTTATATCAGTTGGTGTTTGAGAAGTCGAAGAAATTCGTTTGTGGGCTGCCATTATCTTTGAAATTATGTAGACAAGATTGAAAAGATAGCGTGCTTGTTTCAGATTTTTGCTTCAATAATAAGGGAATGGACAGAACTATTTAGGTTTATTTCTTAATTCTTATCTGAAAATTGCTTAATAAAAATAAAACCATCTTATATTAATTCTATCATTTCTAACAGGCGTCTCACCATTCACCTTCAATGGAAGTCAGAGCAGCGCTACTTTCAACAGCCTCAATCTCACAGATGCCTCGATTACATCTTTCAAACTGAAGACCAGAAGATCGGATACATTTATTCTTGGTTCTGGAAAAGACTCTAATAATTTCTTAGTTATTGGTCTCAAAATGGGAAGCGTTGAGTTGCATTATCAATTTACTGGGATGGCAATGATGACTACTTTGACTGGAAGTAAGTAACCTTATTATAGTCAACGTAATCTCTGACTTGTCTTTGTGCCCCATCAGCTAATTGTTCTCTATAGGTGACTTTAATAATGGACAAAATATATTGAGACAAGTACAACCATTTCTTAAGGGGTTTTTGCCCATAAATTCTACTGTTTTTCCTGAAATAATTGCCCTCCCTTGAATGAACACTCCTTTTGGTTGAGCTGCCTGTCAGGTTGGTCTCATACACTCTTTCGATAGTGTACGGACGTGAAGACTCTTGCTTTGAGAAATCAAAAGACACCTTTTGCCAGTTGCTGCTTTACTTGGTTGTTGACAGAACGTTAGGTAATTCATACATGTTAAAGTAGTTGTTCCTCTATAGGACTATTTTTAAGTAAGTGTCTTGGGGGCTTAATCGAGGAAATAGGGTAATAGTGTTCCTTAGGTTTGGCATTTTTAACGTGGTTAAAGTTTCTTGAAGGTTTCTCAACTTCCCAGAACTTTTCTCATTTGCTGAAACTATTCAGAGATAGCCTCCTCTACTATTTTTGAGTAAAAACAATCTAGAAAAAACATTATATGACAGCAAGAATTGTGTAAATATAATCAAATATTTTAAGCCTAGAGGCTTAAGTTTGACACTTAACTAAATTTGTTTCTCAGATTAAAGAAACTTGACCCAAATCTCGGCCTAGTAAAGGACGTTCAATGGTAAAACAAAGCTCTAAATTCAATTCAATAACAACAGCACGGCTTATGTAAAAGTTGACAATTTACTTAAATTTCCGAGGCAGAATCTTGTCTAAAACTATTGGAGGAAAGCCCAAGATATCAGTCATAAAGTTACAAAATGTGAGCTTATGCAAACATATAGGTTTCTAGGTTTTAATCGCCATTCTTGTTCAATTCGCCGCAAGAATCGAAAGATCCGACGGGACAGTCTGCAGTTCGTGGCCTTTTCTCTGTATCAAAAAAAGAGTTGCCTCGTTTTCATTGTACCGGTATGTGGAAAAGTCGGAATGCTACCGACCAGGGACATTTTAGACTCTAGTGATTTTATTATAGAAATAATTCTAATTATTATTTCAAATTCTGATGTAAAATTTTATAGCGAATCTAATGACGTTTTCGGCATGTTTGTATCTTTTTTCTAAGCCTCACAACTTGCCTTTAAGCCTGCCGACATTTCGTCTCAGGGCTCTGATGGGCCTAAATTCGGAAAAACTAAAGTGGGTCGAAAAATAATGTTACTTTGATTAAAAACTCCATTTCTTTTGCCTTGAAGCCAGAATAAAAGCTTTTCTGACTCCCAATATATTTTATTGTTACCAGCTTTGCCAAAAAGTCACTGAAATCGGGTCAGTTGGGTCTTGATTTCGGCCCCAGCAACTTAACATTTTCCAGACCAGTCCGAAAAATCCAGACAACGGCCTCACTCTGGAGTTTCAGAATTTAAAGGCATTTGATTGGTTCAAAAGACAATAGCTATTGTTTTTGTGGCAAATGCTGCAATCTGATTGGGACGCCAATTTTTTGGCGCGGCTTGCCAGTTTCAGAGCTGTAAGGACATAAGTCCCACACTGAGCGATTTTAGAAAACAGCAACAACAACATCGAGCGAAGTAGTGGGACTTATGGAGTGAGTCTATAAATATTATTAATCTTCATTGTGTGTATGCTCTCGTGCAGCTCTGCGCTACTCCATTTCTTCAATCATGTCTAATTTGACCAACCTTGTTCTTTTCAGACCAAAAGATAAATGATGGAAAGTCCCACAAAATCGACATAACATTGTCCCCGGAGATAAGTATAAAGATTGATTCTAAATTAGACGTTTCTAACAGTTCAATTAATATTGCTTCTCAATGGAAAACACTCCTTTCCAGCTCAGGTTTAGCTGTCGGAAAAAGCTCTAAGTCATACTTAAACGATAAATTTCAAAACATGGCGTATAAGGGCTGCATTGAACAGCTTATGATTGGTCAGCATCTTCTGCAATTCAATACGTCAGTGAATGTTGCCATTAGAAACGGTTGTCATAGTGATAATCCTTGTACCCAGACTACTTGCCAACATGGCGGACTATGTTTGGATACGTTTGATAGCTTCCAGTGTATCTGTCCTATGCATTACACTGGGCCTACGTGTAATACGACGGTTAATGTTACTTGTGCGTTTAAACCTAATCCATGCTTGCCTAATTCAATTTGTATGAATTTAACGACGCCCATCACGCGAAAGTTCAGTCAGTCTGGCTTGGATATGTTCGAGTGTCGATGTAACGCGGGTTACACAGGTTACCTCTGTGATACTAACAAGAACGAATGCTCTCCGAACCCCTGTGTCCATGGAAACTGCACAGACCTCATTGCGGATTATCACTGCGCGTGTGCACGAGGATATACAGGAAAGAACTGCTCTGTGAATATCAATGACTGCTCACCAAACCCCTGCAAGAACGGAGGATCATGTGTCGATCATGTGAACAATTATACATGCACATGCGCAAAGGGATACACTGGAAGGAACTGCACTGATGATATCAATGAATGCGCAAGTACTCCATGTAAGAACAACGGTACATGCACGAATCTTATCGGTCGTTACAACTGCACGTGTAAAAGTGGGTTATTCGGTGACCATTGTGAACATAATGCTTCAATGTCTTGTACGTCAAATCCATGCCTGAATAATGGTATTTGCAGTGCTGATGCCAATGGTTACAAATGCAAATGCCAGCATGGGTATATTGGTAATCAATGCCAAACTAATAACAATCCTTGCCAAAGTACCCCGTGTGCTAATTCAGGTGTATGTACAGGCATTTTAGGTGCATGCCCTTCGAATAACCTTAATTGTGTGCGTTCTTATATCAATTACAACTGCACTTGCTCTGGACAGTGGACAGGAAGAATTTGTGAGAAAATCAAGCCTTGTTTCAGTAACCCTTGCAAGAATGGAGCTAGCTGCTCGTTTAATGCAAACGCAACAATTAACTACACATGTACTTGTACTAATAATTTCAAGGGTCTACAGTGTCAAGATAAAATCACATCTACTAGTGAAGTTAATGTTGGTATGTGGATTGGCATCGCAGCGGCAATTCTCGTGGTATTATTGGTAATATTATTAGCATTACGATTCTGCAAAGGACAGCAAGGCATGCATGGAGTATACAGTCCGAGTAGGCAAGAGAAAGGACAAGTCGAGATGGCCTCGTTACCGCCGATGCCACCGAAAGAGAGGCTGATTTAAATTGTTATGTATCCAGTTTACTGTCAATATACGTCCACATAAAATCAGTGTAACCACGCCCGTCTTCCTTTACATATCAGCCAAAGTTGATATCAACACGCATATCAAGGCCAAGATTGTTGCAGACAGTTTTAAATTATGCTCTGTACATCATAGACATATATATCGTCTTATAACGCTGAATATCACGTGGATTCATGTATCAACATTTGATTGGTCAACACAAATTCTGCGCATAATGTAGAGTATCAATGAGTTTCGTAGGTGAAACTAACTTTCGAGAACCATAGTATAATAGTTCGTTCAGATAGGTTTTTGATAATATTGAGAATTGCTGTATTTAACTCGTTTTAGGAGGTTATTGGTTAACTTTGAGGTAATATTCTACATTCATATGCAATTTTCTTAGGTTAAGATGATATGAAATACCGTTTGTCAAACATTTGAAATTCTTTTCAAGCATTTGAAAAATGTTTTTCAGAAACTGTTCTATCTTTTGACCAAAAGGTAGAACCTTAATTTGGCAAAAGCCTGCGTTTAGCCGTTTAGCCGTAGGCTTCTCCAAGCGATCAAACATTGTTCGTCAAACATTTGAAATCTTCGGAAACAATGTTTTACCAAAAACATTTATATCGCAAACATTTAGCTGAGCAGACTGCTTTGATCTGCAAAAGTGATGTTTCCCGCTTAGAATTTATTCCTACAAGGAGTGCTGACGCAATACAAATATTTCACTCAAATGTTTGAAAAGTAATGTTTGTGACGTAGCTAAGGGTCAAACATAGTTTGGCAAGGAGTCTTGAAATGTTTGACGAACATTGTTTGACCTTTCGGGTGGGCTTTAGAAGAGTCCGGTGCAGTTAAGTTCAACAGTCCGTACATAACTAATTCTGGCTGCTCTTTTATTTCTATTTTATCGTTTTTTGATAATTCATGGCAATTATGCCCTTCTGGCTTGATAATTCTACGAAATTTCAGTATATATTCAAAAAAGATAACATTTTAGCTTATCATTCATCATTGTTTATACTATCTTTGTTTATCATGTATTTATATTTAGTATTTCTTTTTCATTTCAAAAGTTATCCAAATGAGGAGTATTTTTAATAGGTTTTTACGTAAATTGTTTCAAGAATTGTGAATTTTCTGTAAATCAACAAGAGTAATACTTGCGTTTTTGTTTCACTTGCTCTTTAGCTGCGCGCTGCTAGGCATTAAGCCGTGGTCAAACGATCAAACATTGTTTGTGAAACGTGAAATTTTCTTTTAAAACATTATTTGTGAAACGTGAAATCTGCTTGTCAAACAATGTTTGTGAAACGTGAAAATTTGCAACATTTTGTGTGAAACTGTAAACAACTAGTCAAACATTGCTTGTTTGTGAAGCATTGTTTCTCAAAGCAAGAAATTTGCTTGTCAAACATTGTTTGGGAAACCAGAAATTGCTTGTCAAACATTGTTTGTGAAACGTGAAAATTTGCATGTCAAACGTTGGTTTTCAAACCAAAAGTTTGCTCATGAAATATCGCTACTTTCATTTTAAACCAGAAATTCGCTTTTAAAACATTGTTTGTGAAACAGAAATAGCTGGTCAAACATTGTTTCTCAACCATGAAACTTGCTTGTCAAACATTTTTTTAGGAATTTGCTTGTTAAGCATTTTATTCAAACGTGAAATTTGCTTGTCAAAAATTGTTTGTGAAACGTGAAATTTCCTTTTAAAACATTGTTTGTGATTTGTGAAGCAGTTAATTTGCTTGTGAAACATTATTAGTTAAAACCTTTTTCGTCAAACATAATTGGTTATGCCAAAGAAAAAATGGTTTTGAACTTTTTCAAAAACAAAGCCCAAAAAGTAATGCCTCTCGCCTGTCAAGTCTAGAAGTGTTAGTCGCTTTGACCACTCGCATCAAAAAATTAACAAACATTGGGCTAAAAATCCCTTTGCGTTTCTTTGTGTTGACTTTAGCCTTAACAAACCACAAATCTGCTGCTACCAGGGGAAAGCAAGCAGAAGCAAATATTTCGGGGATATTTCTTGAATGTTGTATCACAAGGATAGATTCCTGCAAAATATTTGGAAGTAAAATATAGTAAAAAATATTCTTTAGTAATCTACCCAGAGGCCTCCGAGGTGATACCCCCTGAACTTCTAGCTGAATAAAGAAAGGAGAAGACTTCAAAAAAGCTTAAAAAATCGAAAAAGAGTAGATTGAGACCACACCCATATAAGTACATTCCACACCCATTTTCGTGTAAAAAGTGAGATATACCTTCCACCTTTGCCACGAAGCAACGCACGCACATTTTTCCTGTAAACAAAATTGAAATGGCGTTTGTGTGGGATTAGATATTCTTCGCTACTTTCATTTTCATTTACCTAAAGAATGGAGTGGCTTGCAAAAATGGTATCTCTGTCTGGAGTAAAGCAAATTCTGGAAATTAAGGTATAAAGTAAACAAAATTGGCTCTTTTCCGCTTTGACTGTGAAAAAAAGAAGTTAGGAAAATAAACCCAAGTCTTAGGCCAGGCCTACACTATAAAGGGCCTATGTGATATGCCCGTCGCCTGGAGCATAATTTTGGAATTTCCAAAACATCATCCATGAGGCCATGAACTTATAATATTTTTACAAGAAGTGGGAATCATAGTTTCTGGAATAAAAATGTAATCAAACCTTTTATCCTCAACCTAAAAAGCGTAAACACCAATAAAAAGCATGTTTTTATTTTTTTGCAGATTTTGGTTCCAGTCATAATTACCGTTGGAATTTTCATCCTTACAGTCATATTTTTCTATAAAAGATTTAAAAATAAAGGTATGCAAAAGCAAAATCCTTTTCTTTTGCAATATTTTGCAACACTTGAATAAACATTTCTTTGTAAACATTTTGGTGCAGATGCAGTTTAGTGGATGTCATAGTTGGCCAAAGGGCCAAATGAAATTTTACTCCCTGCAATTCAGGGCCTCTTTTATTCTAGTAACTAGGGGTAGTCCCTATCATTTCCCCTAGTAAAATGTCCTCTCCAAAGAAAACTGCCAAGAAAAGCCAACCTTGGCCAATCTCGAGATTGTTTTTTGAAAAATTTTCATGCCTCCAGACCCCCCTAATTAGGAAAATCTCTGGGGCCCTGTACACCTTCAGCACATTAACAGCCAGCTGTAGCATCAGTGTGAACTTGAACGGTATAAATTCTCCACTGAAGTAGAGATGCCCCCTTGTTATTGCTCCAGCTCTGCACAGCTGGTTGTGCATGAATTCCTGACAAAAAAACTAAGAGAAGAATGAACTTGTCAAGCCTGGACTTGCACTGTGAAAGAAAGTGCTGAAGATAAAACAATAGAACAATAAAACAATAAGTCCCCTTAAATTTTTGCCCCCTAGTTTTATCCCCTTAAAAGAGGCCCTGTAGCAATTACCCCAACAATAACATTACTTACCATTCAGCTCTACCCCATCATGGAGAAGGAGCCCACACTGCAGAGTAGTGCATTTGGGCACCCTAGATTTTCAATAGAAAAATAGGCTAACAATAGGATAGAACAATAGAAAGAAGCCCTAACTGGAGATCTCATTGAAAACTGCCATACTCTGCAAATGGGAAGGAGCTATCGTCACAATTCCATCAACTAATTTACACTACTCATACACTGTCTTTTATTTATTTTTATTAAATTTATTTTAGGCCAGAAAGCTCTTCCAGCCAAAACCATGCCAAAGCCTCGATTCAGGAAACGTGACAAAATGATGTTTTATGGCAGAAGAATTATGAGAAAGGTATCCTATTTATTAAAAACAATAATTTTGTAATGATATTGAAATGTAAAACAACATGAATAGATCATTTTGGTATGACGTCAGACAGCATTAAAATTTTTCGAAATCACATAATATTGAGCTTTTGATATGAAAATATTATAAAACAGCCAAAACTTAGTCTAGGTATAAAATTTCACTGTCCTGGCGCTTGTGTTCTTAATATTATAAGCATTCAAAGTTCCCAATTTCATAAAGGCTTTGACCGCAAAAAATGAACTTGGTGAAACATTTCACCCCACATGGTTAAAGCCCTTAAAAATTTGCACCTAGATTAGCTTTTGGGTGATTTATACGATTTTTGCATTGAAAGATTGATATCTTGCGATTTCGAAAATTTTAAGTTGTACCAAAATGATCTATAATGATTACCAGGATGGTTAGCCGGTCCAGTGGGTCTTTTGTAGCTATATGCTGGTGAACCTGCAGCTTGTGCTCCCAGGGACAAATTCCCTAGAACTAGTACTCAGGCTTGTGGAAGGTGATCACACTGAATTTTGAACCAAATATCTTGCACTTGTGCGCAAAGTACCTCTGTTGCCCTGGCTCAAGGTTATGTGACTTTGTGTGGTCTAATCCCACTAGAGTGCGGTGTCAGGAGCTTAGCAAGGTCAGGGTACAAGCCCCAGTGATACAAGCATCGTAACCAGAACCAAGGTCTCACTACTTTGTCTACTTCAGATATCCTAATGACTTGCACTAAACATATAATTTCATCTTAAACTTGCAAGTTTTGTTTTGTCTCATAAATTCACTTTTGAAATTTCTTGTTAGGTAAAAGAATTGAAGAATGAAATAATGTTAGATGAAACAAAATTGAAGAAAAGAAGATCTGCTTCAAGTCTTAGAAAAGAATTTTGTTTCCACCATTTGCACAGAGGTGAGACAATTATTGGTTTTTATTTCAACAATGTGATTAGTTTGATGTGATCCACAGTTATTACATTTGCATGATGCTTTCTTTAAGCCTTGGCAAAATGCTTGTGATATTTCATTCAACAAGACTCAACAAAAATCGAGCAATGTTGAGCAATTTTCAGAAGAGGTGATCAAACATTCTCAACCTCCTACTTGATCTATTACTCGACGTTTTTAGCCACTTGAAAGTGAGAGAAATTTTTACATTCTTTTGAATAGACGTTTTCAAAATCTGTTTTGACTGCAAAAGTAAAGGATTTTGCTCTACAAAGTTGCTCAGCAACACCCCAGACAATAGAATTGTCAAAGACACTTGCTCGTCAATTTTGACTTTGATCAAATTTTGCTTGACAGCTCTCGACCAGATGCTTCAATTCTTGATAAGGTGGTCAGGCAGTCTCGTTATTTCAGTTCACTTGAAAAAAAGTTGTTGGTTGTCAAGTGAAAAGTCAAGAGTATTACTGTTAAGCCAGGGCTTTATCCATGTTTTCAAAGCTATTATTGTGATGATTTTTCAAAGTTATTTCTATTTCTAGATTTCTCCATCGTCCAAAAAAAGAACTCATGAGACTCCATAAAGATATTCCTGCTTCTGTGTTAGAAGCAGATTCAGCTGAGGTATAACACTAGTCGTTGTTTGTCAAATATTTGAAAACAAAATGCTTTACTATGCAACATCACTTTGTAGAAAATTTCCTTGCATCAAGCAAAACATACTTTAGAACTGTTTCAAAAACATTAATAGGTGGATTCTGCTTGTCGAGCAATGTTTTTGATGTGGCCAAACATTGAAACATTGGTTAATTTGTGAATCATGGTGCTTGACAATTAGTGTTTGATCATTTGACTGGGGCCTTACATCGTTTAGCTTTTTTAGTATTTTTTTCTCAGCAATGAAAGCTCACTTTGCTGACCTAATAAGTTCTTACAGAATATCTTTATAAGATATAGCTAACGCAAATAGATAAATGCTAGTAATTTTCATGTGAAGCCGTGCATTAACTCAAACTATTGAAAATTGCGATAAACAGTGGAATCATTTTCAGGCATACTTAAAAGCTTTTTTGTCGGACACTTCTCAGAGTATGAACGCTAGGAACAGACCGAAACAATAGACTAAGGCGGAATTTATACCCAGATGCGGCTCGAAATGCACCAATCAGAAAGAACGAAAAGTTGAATTGGCATTGTGTTCTTCCCGCTGTATCCGACCGGCTGATTGGTGTTTAAAACACAATGCCAATTCAGCTTTTCGTTCTTTCTGATTGGTGCATTTCGAGCCGCATCTGGGTATAAATTCCGCCTATTGTTTCGGTCTGTTTCTAACGTTCATACTCTGAGGAGTGTCAGACGAAAAAAGCTTTTAAGTATGCCCGAAAATGATTCCGCTGTTCATCGCAATTTTGAAGTTTTGTGCAACTTAAAGACTAGAACTATTGAAAGTATTTTTTCTTGTTTTTAAGGTGCCAGGATTTGAACCTCAGCTGCCTGCAGAAGTTATGTATATGCTGCGTAGTGTGAGGTATTGCTTTGCTTACCCTTTTTTGTTTCTCTCTCTCTCTCTCTCTATGCGCATCCGCCGCTATGGCAATACTACTGTAAAATAGCACTGTGCGGCACAGCGTGTCTTACTTAACCTCTCCACCTCTCTCTATCGTGTGCATGATACTCAAGTGTTTTGATTGTCTCTTCTGGTTTCTTAAAGTTCAGTTCGATGTTGATTTCTTTCAGATTATTTCTTATTAATTCTATCCATTTTTGTTTGCCTTTATATAAATCTGTTTTCTTGACGTTAATTTGCACAGACGAGAAAACAGCCATGGGTAGGCTTAACGTAAGGTACAAGTCATAAACATGGTGGCAGAACACTTCTGTCAGCCTGGAAACGCTTAATTTGACTTGCAAGTTTCGCCTATACTACGCCAATACGCCAATACGACAAACAGGAGATTGTTCGACCAGCCAAAGAACAGAACTTAATTTGCTTTGGTCACTCTCTCACTACGAGTTGACTTAACAGAAACACCGACCATCCAACCCAATATAGTTAAATAAATGTTATTTATCCATTAATGTGCACACCTGAGAAGCAAGGGAAAGGAGTTAATCAGACTAGAAATACTGCATTCAGTTGTACAGAGCTTCCTGTTATTCACGCTCTGAGTTGATTCATATGAAAAAATCTTTATAACTTATCTCCAAAGATTTTTAAAGAGCTTATCTCCAAAGATGTCTCTACTCCTTTTTTCCTTATAGAGTGTTTGGAAACTTCGAGAAGCCCTTGTTCTTTGAATTGTGCAAGCATATTGAAACTAAAAACTTAGTTGCTGGAATGATGTTGTTTCGACCTGGACCAGTAAGTAACGTGTTAAAATTTGTCTCTCTAAAGCATGATTATTGTTCTATTTATCTTCTTGCTGTATCCCACAAGCTAATTGATGTTGAAAACACAATATCAATTCAACTGATTGTTCCATTTCGATCTGTATCTTGGTATAAATTCGCCTTAGCCAATTGTTTCTGTCTGTTTCTGACGTTTGTACTCAAAGTGGTAACCATTTCCAATATGCTGACTGGTTTTCAAAACAAAATGCCAATTCGGCTTCACTTTTCTGATTGGTGCATTTCGATCCGCATCTGGGTATAAATCCCACCTATTGTTTCCGTCTGTTTCTGACGTTTACACTCTGAGGAGTGTCAGACGAAAAAGCTTTTAACTATGCCCTACGATGTTTCTTCTGTTCATTCATTGCAATTACAAAGAATGCGTGTTCTCGTTCTCTTTTCCTGTTCTCACAGAATATTTTCTCGATATTTTAGCTCAATATAGCGTAATGTATTATTACTATTCACGGAATACAAGCAATGATCAAAACTATTATTTATTTAAATCCCATTTTAGATGGATGATTGTATCTATATAGTTCAAAGTGGCCAGTTGGATCTTTATCTTGTTGACATGGTAAGGAAACTTAAACTATCAATAATATCACGCATGCGTTTTGAATTTATCTGGTGATACAGCACTATAAAGGGTGGGCTTAGCTAAGGATGAACTTGTTTGTGCTGGTGAAGTTGGGTGAGAGGAGGAGTGCTATTAGAACTTTGTGTTAACAAAGGAAATATAGGTCATAAAGATTTCAGAAGACGAGTAGAAATGAATACTGATTGAAACCATTGGCGATAAGTATTTCTTGCTCTGTTAATTCAAAACTTCATTTTTTTAATCGAAATGCGAAGTTAAAGAAAAAGTCAGATTCCTTAGTAGTCTCCGGTCCAGTACTAGAAATTCTTTAAGTTTTTGCCAGCCTGAGTACTACCTTCTATTCAGTCAGCTCAGCTTTTGATTAGTTTTCTTTCAGAGGGGACATTGTACTGGGGGGGGGGAGGGACTTGATGAAACTAAGTGACCAGCGATAGGGACTAGGCTAGGGTGGAATTAGCCATTAGCAACGTTAAAAGAGGTCCTGCTGTAATTAATCTTTTCTTTCTGTTTTTATTTCAGACTGGCAATGAACTATTTCTAAAGAAAGTCAATGCTGGTGACAATATACATAGTGTTTTGAATATTCTGGATGCGATTCGAGTAAGATGATCTTAACTGCGGATGAATTTACTACTTTGAATACAATTTAATATAGATAGACGTAAAAATACAAAACCTTTAAGCAAATTCAAGGTATGTTATTTCAGTAGATAGCTGAAAAATAACTTAGAAACAGTGCTAATTTACTTTTATGAACAGAATTTATGAACAGAATTTAGTATATATAAACATTAAAATACCCAAATCCAAAGCGAATACAAGCTTAGGAGTATCTAATTTAGTAAGAGAACTATCTTAAAGACTAAGAAGCTGTGCTAATTTAAACCCTTTTACTTTTTACTTCTTTTATATCATAAACCCAGTCCTCTATTCGAAACCTTATCAAAACAAAATGAAATTCTTGTAAATTCATTAACTTACTTATATTGTCCAACAATGGAATAACTGAAGAAATTCAATGTATTTTCGTTTGCCTTTCTAGGGCAGTGCTGATTTCAAATTCTCCATGATAGCAAGGGCGACAATGAATTCTCAGGTTCTCAAGTAAGAATTTGCTACACTCATTTTTCTTTTTCATATTTTGTGCTTTAGGTTGTATATATTGTAATATTTATGGACAACTTTATTTTCATGTTCATCTATTTTCGTAAATAGATATAACCTCATGGCCTGTGAAAGTCCCTTTCGCTAGTTTTGAAGGCCCTTTTCCAGTTGCAAAGTTTTCTCTCACACTACTGATTTTGTTTTTAGGCTACCAAGTAAAGCTTTTCGTAAAGTTTTTCAAGATCATACAGAATCGTTGGTCAGAATTGTTCAGGTAAATTTCTTATTAATTGTTCAATGTTTTCAATTTAAACCCAAGTGAAACGTATTCAGTGAGCTGCAATTTTCGAGTTTATTAGGTTTTGAGTTATTGATAGAGATTTTGCCTTAGCCAAAATCTAAAGACGATTTTCCATGGCGATTAGAATTAAAGAGAACATAAAGTTGTTTGAAAGGGGGCTGTCTTAGGAATTGTAGAGTTGTTCGAACTTTTAAAAGTATGGCTTTGCATATTCAAGAATGTTTGTCTTTAGGCTAGCTAATGGATTATCATTTTAAAAATCAACAGTTAAACTTTCTTTTCTCCTTTCTCTTCTTTTTCTTTTTCTTATTCTTCTTTTTTTTCTTCTTGTTCTTCCTCCTCTTTTCTACTTCTTCTTCTTCTTCTTCTACTACTTCTTCTTCTTCTTCTTCTTCTTCTTCTTCTACTACTACTACTTCTTCTTCTTCTTCTTCTTCTTCTTCTTCTTCTTCTACTTGTAGTATTTTCACCTTCTTAAGTGCATTTCAAAAGATATTATTACCAAAAGCCAGCGTACTTCAGTACATACTCTTCTTCAAATATTTCTTTCCTTGCCGTAGCTTGGAACCCTCGTTCTTCAAGAGCCATTCGGTTCATTTCAACTAAATCATCCTCACACTTTCCCTTATCATTATCACTCTTAGACTTCCCTCCTCAGTCTCATCTCCAACCGTCCTGTTTACAGCATCAAGCAACCCAGCGATCAGTGCTAGACCTATATTAGTATACCACGACAACACTTCATGAATAGCTTTCATTTTGTTGTAGTCCAATGTATAATCCCCATATCCAATGGTACTGAACTTAACAAATGCCGCATAAAACCCTTCCGTCCACGACCAATTCATAGTCCGTCTTGTCATTCCAGCTCCTATAGTCAGCCATGTTATACTCATTACCAATAGCAGAACGAACGTCTTCAGTTCCACCTTTTTGCATGATGCGTATCTCAGAACTTTCAGCTCTACTAATCGTATGAGTTTACTGAGGCTTTCTGATAACAGGAATCCGATTGCTGTTGTCACTAAAAGATTGACTGGAATTCCGATTATTGAGTATATGATAACGAAGATCTTTCCACCGTCTGTTTCCGGAACGATGTCACCAAAACCTAGGAGAAGTAGATTTCTGTTAGCTTTCTTTTACAAACGCACTTGCTTATATACAAATGTAGTTTTCTACATGCTATTATAGACCCCCAAACGTCCCGTCAATAGGTACCATACCTATCACAGTGGACATTCATCCACGGAAGGTGCGATGACGTTGGACCTAATGCAGCTACTTCGAGTCCTAGATCTTTCGTTGCCCATCCTCGCTGACCAGCTGGCCTCACTCTCTACCCTCCTCTGTCGTTCTGAGCTGTTGCTGCAGCAAACGGCTAGTGTCCCTTTTCAATACACCGTCCACCAAGCTTGCAGTAAATTAACAGTGAGCGAAAGTGAAGGTGAAATGGTGTATCCGGCGCCAGTCGCTAGGATCTCAGTAATAGGTTAACTAGTCGAAACCCGACCCTGGCTGTGACGCTCCGTAGCTGAGACAGATATTTCTATTACAGTTGATCCTACTGTTCCTTCAGACCGTTGAGAAAAACCTAGATCTTCGTGAAAGAGCTTGTTTGCCTGTTGATTTCTTTCGTTCGGATTTTATACAGGTGAAGATGAAGGTGAAATGGTGTATTTAGTGATAGGAGCTAGGATCGCAGTACTAGGTTAACTGGTAGTCGACACCTCGACCCTGGCCGTGACGCTACGGTATCTGGTGTTGACACCCCGACCTCGCTGAGCTTCTGACACCACGAGCCAGTTGGATTAGACCACGACGCCACAGCATCTTTAAGAGGCCCTAGCCAAAGTAAAGGTGAAATGGTGTATTTAATGCCATGTCGCTAGGATCTCAGTAATAGGTTAACTAGTCGAGACCCCGATCCTGGCTGTGGCGCTACCGGAGCTAGGGCTTGAACTTCGACATCGCTGACCTTCTGACACCACTTACAAGTTAACAACATTACATCCACTTACCTACTGTAGTTAGTGTGATGTGTGTGAAATATCTCCATTTGTAAAAGGTCGACCAAGATATCTGCCTCTTCCATTTACGATCCCCAACATTCTTCATTTTCCTTGCTTCATGATGTGATATTTCCAATATCCTTTCAAGACTAGTCTTATTCAGACTAATATTAAACTCAGTCTTAAACAGTCTTTCCAGTTTTTCAGTAGCATTCGTGCTACTTGGATAACTCTTCAGGCCCTCGGCCTCTATATACATTATAATAGCAGCTCCAATGAATAAAATTGCATAGTATACAAGGAATGCAATTAAGGATTTATGCCAGCAGGCAAGCTTCATATTTGATATATAACTGTGCTTAGTCTAACACTCTTCTTGCAATATGTCGGTTTGTGTTTTTGCTCCATTAAGTGTCAGTATGCAAATATGCCAATAGACGATACTCATACTAAGAAATATCTCAATAAGTCGTCTTGCAAGCCAATCGGGCTTATCTTTTGTCGTCTTTGCATCAATGAACCTTCTTGTTGACCCAAGGACACTTCAGTGTATAGAAGCTTCTATATGCACTTGTGATTTTGCTCCCTTTTGCTCAAACGAGAACTCTATTCCATAAAATGTATTTCAATGGTGTTCATCGTTCTTCCTATTTGGTTCTCTCTCTTATCTCGTTTGTATCAGGCAACATTCATACCTTGCTTAGCTAAGCATTCTTGGGTTTTGCAGTGTCTATATGCACTGCTGTTTCGCTCCAAAAGAAGTCTGTCCTTGAAACCTTATTTCGTCTCTATATATTCCTACAAGCCAATAGCATTGTATCTTAAATGTTCTTTTGCATCAGTCGTTCTTTATACTTAGCTGAATCAAGCACTCTTCCATTAATCAGCTTCTATAATCGTATATTAACAGTCCGTTTATACACCGTTATTTTGCTCCAAGAAGAAGTCCTTTCTTACAACCTTATCTCATCTCTATATATTCCTACAGTCCGAAAGCTTTTTCTTGTATTTTCTTTCGAATCAAACGTTCTTTACACTTAGCTGGATCAGGCATTCTTCGATTTATCAGCTTCTATAATCTATAATCGTATAAAAACAGTCTATTCAAACACTGTTGTTTTGCTCCAAGAAGAAGTCCGTTCGTACAACCTTACCTCATCTCTTTATATTCCTACTGTCTAAAAGCGTTGTATCTTATATGCATGTTTATCTTCTCTCGCATCAGCCTTACCTACATTTGTCTGAGTCAAGCACTCGTCGATTAAGCAGCTTCTATAAACGTATATATACCATGCTTGTATACGAGGTTAGCCTGCTCTGACAAGACTATTTTACCTTTATGTATCTTATAAACTAGTTGTGTTCTATCTCATCTCTTTTGCCTCGTTTAACACGTAAGCAGTCAAACACTCTTCGATTTTGCATTACCTATATACCAAATAATTTCTGCTCCGTCAAAACATGTCACTTTCTTCTAAATGAATAATAAACAACGTTGTACCTCGGCTATCTTGTATCTGATACTCAAGCATCGTCTTATCTCTATGAATTACTTGTGTTTGTTCGTTTTAAATCATTGCTCTGGCTATAGCAGGTTGTGGTGCTGCCGTATTTAGCAGCGAATTTCGTGATATTTATAAATAAAGAAACGCCTGACTGGTGCCTTTTAATTCACTCTGTAAACAATGTCATAGGTAGCTTTTGTTAACCTGTTTCTTTCGTGCATTGCTTAATGAAGCAAGGTATGAATCAGGACTTTTTCCTATGCTTTTTGTAGAGAAACGAGGAGGGGAACAACTTGGGGGATACCTTTTAAGGAGATAAGGAAGGTGATTGAAGAAGGGGGGAGGTACCAGTAAACACGTGCCACCCTAGGTTAGAAGTAGTATTTTAGAGTATTAGTAGAGTAGTCTTAGAGTATTTCTACTAGTAGTAGATTCATCACTCTAGTTATGGGTAATGTTTTGTTAAAATTTGCACAGACAGTCCCTGCCCCTGTTTTTGTGATGGTTGTGATAAACCGTGCCCTTCGTTTGGGGTGATATTTTCAGCTTCTGCCCTAGTTATCGCTCCCTCAACTTGATACCCTGAGATACATATATGCCGCAACTCTTAGGCGTTAACCCTAGAAGTTACCCTGGAGCTGGTGGAGAGCTTGTCGCTCTTCTGCAAAAAAGATTTCATCATTCGCACAAACAAAATTGGTATTCTGTCTGTTTGTTAATGCAAACCATCTTCATTACAATTACTGGTGGTCACCTTTTACTTTCGTGCATTGCTTAATGAATTCACGGTATCAAATCTGAACTGGTAGTGAATGCTTTTTGCGGATCATCTTCGTCGCCTCCACCAAAAGAAGATTAGAACATGTTTGTTTGGAATCTTTGCAAATAAAGCATTATTTTTGCTAAACGACGGGCTGTTGAGACTGAATCCAACAACCTGTTCTATTAATTAAAGCTTTTTAAAACTCGTTGGAAATAAATTAAACCTGAATAATTAGTCATGAATCATTATAACAGTGCTGACTCTGGTTCCTATAGATTTTAATTATTAATGATTGGAGGAAAACTTTTGATAACTTTTTGTCTTTTAATATCACCATTTCTAGTTTTATTTTTCTTTGTATCTTTGTATCTTTCTTTCTATTAAACTATCGCTTGATATCAATATTAAACGAGCTTGGTTGAAAACAGTCTTTTCTTCGCTGGTGGCTTTATTGTTATTTGTTTCTGTTTCAATATTTTGGTTGTCATCATTTCGTGTCATCATCATCTTAATCATCTTAATCGTCATCTTCATCATCATCGGGATCATCATGATCTTTATTATCGTCATCATCATCATCATCATCATCATCATCATCATCATCATCATCATCATCATCATCATTCTCATCATCATCATTCTCATCATCACCATCATTTACATCATCATCTTTTCACCATCATCATCCTTATGATCATCTTCAACACCATCATCATCACCATTATCATCATCATTATCATCATCATCTTAATCATAATCATTCATCACCATCATCATCATCATCATCTAGGGAAGGCGTATGTTACTATCCATCATTCCATTAACACGCCTGCCTAATTAATCCACACCTCTATATGTCGCCGATATTTACGGTCATTCAGTAAATCGAGATTTAAACAACTTCGCTTCTTACTTTTCACCCGTAATTGCATTGTTGAATTTTTAATTGTTTACAATGCTTGCAGAAATTTAACTGCATGTCACATCATCCTCATCATAAATTATTTGTTGTCCACATAATCTAATGGCTGTTTTCATACTATCTGTTTATTATAAAGCTTTTTAAGGAACGCTGATATCCCATTTTTTATGATTTCACCTTGCTGTACCAATAATCTATCGATTTGGTATAAAGATATATCAAGTATTAAGTTCGCATACCTTACTGTTTTGAAAAGTTGAAATGCCCCCTTCCCTGCATGGCGTATTAACTTATTGTATAAGATGCCTCGCCACTTAATTAGAACAAAGCCCCTTTTCGTCCAGTGACTCTGTGCCTCTCTCAGTTGTGATCCCTATAGAAGACTTTTTGATATCTTTAAACTCTGTAACTCGTACAGCTCTTGCTTTCTTTTGCGATAGATTGGTCAATTTTTTAATTCTCTAAGTGCTTTTTTATAGATTATTATGGTTCGACTACAGCAAGTTACATTCCAGGCACTGAACAGATTTCTTGGCTTAAAAAGTGAATTGATCAGCACGTCATCTGTAAGTGATAACCATGGTTACTTTAATGTTTTCTTATTTCGTTTTGTACTTATATTGCTGGTTTCAGTTAATTTTTCTTTACATAATTACGGGCTGAAGTCCTATTTTGCATCTCTCAAATCACATCAACTGATGCGACCCGAAACGACTTGACAAGACTTTACATGATTCGACAAGTCCTGAAATCATTTGACAAGACCTGACATGGGTTGAAAAGACCTGACATGACTTGACAAAACCTGAGATGGGTTGAAATGCCCTGACATGACTTCACAAGACCTCGCATGACTTCACAAGACCTGATATGACTTGAAAGACCTGACATGACTTGACAAGACCCGACTTGACTTGACAAGACCTGATATGACTTGACAAAACCAGAGATGACTTAACAATACCTGAAATGACTTGAGAAGACCTGACATGACTTGACAAGACCTGACATGACTTGACAAGACCCAACTTGACTTGACAAGACCTGACATGACTTGACAAAACCAGAGATGACTTAACAATACCTGAAATTACTTGAAAAGACCTGATGTGACTTGAAAAGAGCTGACATTACTAAGCTTTGATCATTTGTTTACTTGTTGTCTTCATCAATATGTAGTTTGTGCTTTGAGTTACCTTAAAGGGCTTATCACAGCTCAAATACCCTAAATAATGAATTGTTTAACTTAGATTTATAATGAAACTTGTAAAGTTTTGTATTTTAGCATAATTTAATTAGTAATTTAATTAGTAATTAGCAATCAGTACCCATATTTGTCATTTACTTGATCTTATTTCAGTTTTCTCTTGACTTGTAGAGCCAAAAACTTAGCGAAGAACTAAAGACTCTATCAATTTATTCACTGAATGATTTTAAAACACATTCAAACCCCGATCAACAAACTGGTTCTCTGACTTCAAATTCATCTTTCAAATCAACAATGAGCTCGATGAAGGAAAGTATTAAAGATGACAATAACACCGTCAACAGTGAAAAACGTGACAACAATGCCGATAAAGCCGATAAGCCGATAAGAAGAACAGTTAGTTTCACCAACTCCGTCTCTGTCATGGGCGAGAGCGACACGATATCAGAGCTAACGCATTCATCGCCCGTTAAAATGAAACGAACGCGTTCATCGGAGCGATTCAACGCCGCAACGATCCATGATAAGCGAAGACAGTCGGGCAGCAGTGTTCGGTCGCTGAGCATCGACACCGGCGTGTCTCCGTCGGATTTCGAGATTGCATGTGGGCGTGCTGGAATCGATATCACAGCGTCGTCTCAAGGCGTCTTTAATGTCGGCTCACCTGAGAACAGCCCACCATCAGATTCCGATATCAAGTTCCAGTTTCCGAAATACGCAGCGACTTTGAAAGGTTCCGGTAAATACCAAACTGTTGATTCGAATGAGGAGGATGTATTAAGAGATGCTGCTGCGAAAGACTTGGCGCATATCTTCGGATTAGATGTGAGTAGAATTTATTACGACATGACATGACTTGATTGATTGATTGATGGATTGATTGATAGATTGATAGATTGATAGATTGATAGATTGATTGATTGATTGATTGATTGATTGATTGATTGATGGATGGAGGGATTGATTGTTTGATTGTTTGATCGTTTGGTTGGTTGATTTGACTGATCTTCGATATTGTCGGTTGTCTTATAAAAACCCTGAACCAGACCTTGTCACTAAAATATTCTAGATTTTACACAGTGATGTCGGTAGCTATGTTGGTTTTTAATGTCACTTTGGCCGTGGCATATACTAGTCTTGGCATAACTATAAGACATTGTTTATCAAACATTAACATTTGAAACGTCCTTGTCAATTGAAGTTGCTGTGGCATCGTGGCATAGTTACTGAGATCCCGGGTACTGGTGCTGAATACACCACTTCACCTTCACCTTCACCTTCATATAAATTCCTTTTTTCTTCCAGGACCCATCGATTCTTGAGGATTCAATAACACTGGCTTGTGTACCTCAGGGCTCTGCCCTAGTCAGACAGGGTGACCAGGTATTCAGTGACATTTATTTCTAATCAAATAAATCTAGTACCACTTATTGTTTAGATATTGTAAACGTATCAGCGTTGTTTTCTTCTTATAAGCCTTTCTTCCTTCTCAGAATTGCAGTCTTTACTTCCTGGTTCGTGGATCTCTGAACATCATGCAAAGAACTGAAAATGGCGTCGAGGTGTGTCTCTTAATTCTTTTTTGTCTGGTAAACCTAGAAAATATTGTGCCGTCTTGAAATTACTTGTTCAATTCACTGTGTCATAGAAGTCTTGAAGGGAGCAAAAGCTTTGTCCCTTTATTTTGATATATCACTATCTCGATTTTAGGAGAAATTATACAGTGCTGTGCCAGGCGAGTTCGTCAGTTCATTGGCTTTATTGACTGGAGAGCCATCATTCTTTACAATCAAAGCAGATCAACGAAGCTTCATCATCATTATCAGCAAACTGGATTTCTACAAGTAATTAATAGTGTTTTATTTTCACCCCCTGAAAGCATCGGTAGTGATATAAAGTGATATATCTTGTATATATCGGGAACATCAGGGGGAACCTAAAAGAAATTTAATTTCTTGACACACCCAAAATAGCTTTGAAAAGATTTCATATCCTGTATTTTCCTCAAGAGATCAGGAGGGCACCAAAATGTTCTATCATTATTTGCTTTGACAAACCTAAAATATCATTACAATGAATATACAAATATCTGACAAATATCATTATGCTAACAAATCAGGAGGTTGGTTATGTATTCAAATTGTACTTTCAATTTTCAGTTTGATGATGCATCATCCAAAAGTTGTTCTTCCTGTTGCCTACGAGATCATCAAAAGACTTTCTTCCTTCGTGAGAAATATCGATTTCGCTCTTGATTGGATGATGATAGACGGGGCAAATCTCTTTACAGGTCAGTGCTTACACTTGTGTGCTTGAATAAATGGACTTCACTTAGTTTATTCATGTAGTTACTTTCCCAATAGTCAAGGGTGGAGCCAAGCCACTTCCAACTTGTGCTGAAGGAATTGGCTCGCCAGAGAGGTTGCAATCAGACACGCAATCATTGTTCTGACCTAACGTCAACAAATATAGATTGCTCGCTAGTTTGCTTGCCTATGCCTAAATTGTTATCCCTGGTTCCTTATAGTCAAAATTTTAGAGTGTTGGTCGGTTGGTTAAGTATGTTAATTAGTTGCTAAAATAGTGACTTTGTTTATTGTAAGTTAGTACGTCTATGAAATCAGCTAGCTACTTGTTAGCTAATTAGTTAGTTTGTTGGTTTGTTATAGTTAGGTAGTTGGTCGTTTAGTTAGCTGCTTAGTTGCTTGTTAAGCTAGTTTTTTCGTGAGGAAGGCAGTTATTTAAATTGTTATTTAGTTTCTTGGTTGGTTTCTAAGATAATTAGTTCGTTAGTCTATCAGTTAAATAACTTTAAACAAAGCAAATGAATGTTGTCTTTTATTCCCAGACAAGGAGACCAAGCTGACAGTATCTATATAGTTCTAAATGGTCGATTGAGATCTGTTCATACAAGTGAAGATGGCAAAAAGGAACTTGCTGATGAATATGGCAGAGGAGAAGTCGTTGGTTTAGTAAGTGAAAATTACACATCACTTAGATATTCGTGTACTTAAAAAGGCTTTCTAGAGGTTTCCTAATTGTTTTAAGAACTCTACTGCTGTTTTTTGGAACTTTTAATTCTCAGACAAAGCTTTTTTGTTTTCAAGGTCGAAGTCTTGACCCATTCTTCTCGCGTTTGTGACGTTCTGGCTGTCCGGTACGTTTTCTAGAATATTCTTTCTTTTATTCAAATCGAGTCATATATTGTATTCTTGTTATAATCAGTTTCTTTTGGCCCCGTTTACACTATACCGGATAGCTTTCGGAGCTTCTTGATTTTCTTATTGGAAAGGGGTTGCTGTTTTATCATGCCAGATCTATCCGATACGAAACACTCCGAAAATTGGAGTGATTTTTACACGGTTATGTAAGTGATGAAAACACTCTACTCCGAATATGACTGGCATTCTTTTGTGAGTGGGAACTTTCTATTGGAATTTCCCATTGTCTCGGCTATCTGGTATAATGTAAAGGAGTCTATTCAATATGAAAATCAAGACGCAACGGTAGCTATCTTGAATAATGTTAGCACGTGCCCTTCCATATGGGTTAGTGCAAGGCGTGATGCTTCAATAGCTTCCAGTATATTATAAGCGGGACCTTATTCTTGCAGTAATCAGTTTCCTCAAATGTGACAACCATGTATATTTCTCTTCTGTTTGCTTATTTCATGTTTTTTCAACCCTCCAGAGATACAGAATTGGCAAAAATACCAGATGGGCTCTTGAATACAATTAAACTGCAATATCCTCAGGTAAGGCAGAAAATACAACAAATTGTTGGTGGTGTAGGGTTTCTAAATTCTGTATCTTTTTTGTATGTTTATATGGTGAATAAGAAATTCTTTTTGTCCCATACCAAATTATTTGCTGCCAATTTGATACCGCTATGTATCTGTACAGTAAATGCATTAAAACGATTAGATGCTAGCAAACGGTTCATCAATTTCTTCTTTAGGTAGTCACAAGGCTAATACATTTTCTGGGAGATCGAATGCTTGGTACGTTTAAGAAAACAACGCCTTCTATTGGCGATTCTAAACTTGGTATGTATGCTAAATGTATCCTGAAGTCCCGATTTGAATTATCTTCAAGCATCTTCATTTTTATCTTATTCATTAGCATCTTCATTTCACACTGTATTCCCTAGAATCTTCATTTCTTACTGATTCATAAGCATCTTCATTTCATACTGTATTTTTATCTTCATTTCAGAGAAAATCAGTAGTAACTTGGGAACGATTGCCGTCATTCCTGCCTCATCAAGTGTACCATTATCGAATTTTACATTTGAACTCAGTCTGGCACTAAATGAAATTGGTAAGCTGAATCGTTGTATTTCCTTTCTGTCATCTGCGGCTTTTGCTGTCAGGAAGCCAAGTTGTTGAATGCTCTGAATAACTAGGCAGTGGGGCTAGCTTCCCATTGTCTTGTAATCTGGGCCGGCTGTCCGGATGCAGTTGCTTCAGGCGAGGTAGTGCAGCAAATTTTGCTTCAAATTCACGTTTAATTGGAGTAAAAGTGAGAAAAGGATTCGAGTCCCAGCTTCTCTGCTCAAAGAGGCATTTGATCAAGTATTTTCCTTTTTATGTGTTACTGGCATATTTTTCCAATGTTTCTGCAAATGTTTTCAACATTTATTCTCGCAGATTCCTCTTCTCCTTTTGTCTTCCGTTATTCTTCAATTTGAAAACGAAATTTGCAGCTCTACCTCACGTAAAGCAACTGCAATACTTCTTCTGAAACAACTGCAATACTGGTAGCTGTGCTGCACGCTGAGAAGATTCTCAGACTAAGCTGTCCACCATCTTCCAGAAAAATGCCGCGCCGACCAAGACCTCTTGAAAAGTCTATTATAGATTGTTAAACAACTAATCTAAAGCTCTGAGTTATGCTTGTGCTGATAGTACATTCCTTTAAGGTTTTATTTTCTTAATTATCAGGTTCAACCCTTCTACTAAGCAGTGATTTGATAAAGAAAAGGCTGGGTGGTGCTGCCCTTGACAGGTAAGAAAAACCATAGCCTAATAAATCTTTGTTAGTCATTATTATTTTTTTTTAGTCATTATTATCTCCTAATCTCTGGGAAGTGTGACATACGTACCTGGCTTCACACCGGTACGTGAATTCAGACTAATCTTTTTGTGTTGTAGGTACGCAATCCTTTTGGATTTATTATAGAGCATCTAGTAGTTCAACAACAAAATCAAAAGGACTGTGTACCTACCACACAAAATAGCTTAGTCATTTATGAACTCTCATGCCCGTGTGATGCCAGGCACCTAGATTACACTCCCCAGAAATAAAGACTTTTTATTTTATTTTTTCTAATTTACCAGGATCTGCTTTCTAGAGTTGTTTATTATTTTCAGCTTGCATGAATATTATCTATCAAATTGGCTTGGGCAGCAAGAGGAAACACAAAGAATAGTGGTGTACCAAAGTGATTGTGAAATGACTGAATGGACGAAAAGATGTATTCGTAGGGTAAGATAATCTTCTTCCTTGTAGATTTAATTATAACCCTATAACTTAGTACATTGATTAAACGCCCTTGGAGGCTTGTTAAATTTCTAAGCTGTTGAAGGTGACGTGTATCCGAGAAGGTTTAAAATAAGGAGATATTTATTTTCAAATTAATGTTTTTAGGGGGGGCGTGTGTTCGATGGGACATTTAAAAATAGCTTTTTTCAAATCAACGCTTTAATATAAACAATATTAATCAAGAAGTGTCCTTGATTTGAATTCGATGCTGGTTAATAAAGAAGGAAAGATAAACTCGAGAGAAAAACAAAGGCGTAAACAGATCGGATACTGATAGGAATGACAGGATAATTTGAAAACCTCTTTTTCAATGAAATAAATAGAAAAAAAAACAAAAATGAAAATTTTGATATCATCCTGCTAACGTTTCAGAAAACATTTAGGCTGTACTTAATTTACTAGGGCTGAAAAAGTACAGGATGTGAAGAGATGACTTCTTTCCTTTTTAGGCTGATGCTATCTTAATTGTTTGTCTTGGCGATGGAGATCCCCGGGCTGTTGGAATGGTATGGAATTTTAAATATATCTGTCTGGCTAAAATCTCTCTGAAGTACAGTTTTTGATCATATGGCCAGGGCCTTAGGCCGTCAAACTTGATTTTGTTATGTAAATAGCTTCTGTTGTTGGTAAAGTTTATTGCTGCTTTAGAAAGGATAGAATGACTACCTTAATATTAATAACTCCGTGGCTTTTCTTATACTTTAGCTTGAATCTGAGTTGGAGCGAATGACGTCAGTAAGAGCGCAGAAGGACTTGATATTACTTTATCGTGAAGATAAATTTGAGCGCCCTGTGAGTACAGTTGAATGGTTAAATGCAAGGGGATGGATATCAGCACATCATCATGTAGGTCTTTGAATTATTACTATGGACTACCTGTGACTGCCTCAAGATCAAGTTTCAAATGTTCTCATCTATCAATGAAGTAGCCAGCCTGACTCGTGGAGACTGGTGGCTAGCTTAAAGAAGGCTTAAAGCCGAAAACGAAAAGAAACTTCGAGTCAGTTAGGTTGGCTACTTCATTGCACTGTTTAGTGCAGTGGAGTAGTCAACTGGCTTGCTGTCCAGAAGGTCAATGGTTAAAATCCCAGTCAAGGTAATTATAAATTGTGGTAGCCCACTTATGTTCAGATATGTATCACGTGTCAGCTTACATGCAGGTTACTTAATGTATTAAGCCCTGATGAAGGTTCAGAAAAGAAATGCCTTGGCTGTGGAGGAGACTGGTGGCTGGAAGGACGAGTCAGGCTGGCTACTTCATTGCACTGTTTAGTGCAATGGAGTAGTCAACAAGCTTGCTGTCCAAAAGGTCACTGGTTCAAATCCCAGTCAAGGTAATTATAAAAATTGCGGTATCCCACTTATGATCAAACATGACTGAAAGAGATTTATTTCTATTGTATAATTCCTGCACTCAACGATAACGTTTTATTGTTTTAGTATGAAGATGATGTCAACTATGAGCTCCCATTACGGTAAGAGTCTTAATCGTTTGTAATCATTTGTTTTTGCTGTCCTTTTCTCTTGTATAACTGCAACTATACGACTCTAGTAATAAGCTGTAATTCTGTATAGAAAGCTACTGTTTGTTCTTGATAATTACTTAACCTTCAATCAAGTATTAAGCACTCTTTAGACATCTGCATCTATTTTTACCTGTAGGACGTCTGACTTTGCAAGACTTGCGAGAAGGTTGACTGGGACTTCAGTTGGGCTTGTGCTTGGTGGCGGTGGTGCAAGGTTGGTTGAACAGGTCTTATACTAAGACAATGCAAGGTATTTATTGATTTCTTTGGAGTGATTGGGAATAGGTTTAGTAACTCTCTTTTATGACAGTTTCTTGTTTTGATTTTAGAGGCTTCGCTCATGTTGGAATAATAAAAGCTCTAGAAGAAGCAGGTGACAAAAAATTTTTTTGAATTCTTATGAACACTGTTAAAAATATGTTTCAAAAAAAATGTTTCAAAACATTCATTGCAGTGTACATGACTGCTGTGAAAGTCATAATTTAATTGAAACAGAAAAGATTTTAGAGCTGTTGAATTTAATGTAGAGGAGACAATCAAACAGCTGTTTCTTTTGACCCTGATGGGTGGTGAACATTGAACATTCCCTCTAATTACCCCTAGTAATGGCAACAGATAAGGGGAAAAGGAAGTTGGATGGTGGATGGAAAGGGCTGCAAGTAAGCTGCAGAAAACGGTGAGGTCTGAATCACGGGGGCCTTCACAAGAGTAGTGGAATGAGTGTCTTATAATTGACTTAGCAAATTAGTAATATAGACTAGCTAGCCTGCCCAACATACATTTTTCTTACAGCTATCCTTTTCTGTACAATTCTTTTTGCAATACTCCTATATCATTTTTGTTGAATATGCAGACTTACTAGAATTTACTCATCAACTCAAAGTATTGGCTTAGCAAATTAGTAATATAGACTAGCTAGGCGGCCCACCATACATTTTTCTATACAGCTATCCTTTTTTGTACAGTGAAATACTCCTATATAATTTTTTGTTGAATATGCAGATATAATTTACTCATCAACCTCGAAGTATTTGCTTAGCAAATTAGTCCACCATTCATTTTTCTATACAGCTATCCTTTTCTGCACAATTCTACTTGCAATACTCCTATATCATTTTTGTTGAACGTGCAGACATATAATTTACTCATCAACTTCAAAGTATTGACTTAGCAAATTAATAGTATAGACCAGCTTGGTGGCCCACCATACGTTTTTCTATACAGATATCCTTGCAATTCTTCTTACGTGGTCAGGGCTTTTGGCTCACGATGGTTAGGTAGAAGGTTGGAATCTCCTCAGGACCTTGTTAGGTCTACAGTAAACCCAGCAACATGAATTTATGTCTTAATGTGTTTAAAAAGCTTACCAGTTAGGTATTAGTAATATAGACTAGCTAGGCGGCCCGCTATCTTTATCTGAGGTCAATCTGCCTTTTTCTTCAGGAATCCCAATCGATATGGTGGGAGGTACAAGTATGGGTTCGTTCATTGGTGCTTTGTATGCTGAAGATGCTGACTCTTTGAAGCTCGTGCAAAGATCAAGAAGTACATCTGTGGTAATATTTTTTATATTTCATCATTGTCATAGAATAAGAATGTGTATATTTCAATTTTTTGTTAGATATGAGCTAAAAGCCTTTTTTACTTTTTGTAGGCAATGTCATCTATTTTCAAAAAGCTCTTAGACTTGACGTATCCACATACTTCATTATTTTCCGGTAAGTTTTCATTATCATAAACAGTTTTCACTTTTTTGTCTGATATTTACAGTCTGATATTCATTAAACATTAATCTACTCTTTCTGCTTGGCATATTTCTGTAGTTAAATGCAACATTAATTTTCAACTCTGCTTATGTAAAACATAATATAAGATTTTTTGAAACTTTGCATTGTAGGAAGAAGGTTTAATCAGGAGATATCTGAAGTAATTGGAGAAAAATTAATTGAGGTATTCGACCATCACTATCAAAACTGCCTTTTCTGTATTAACTGTAACCCTGTTTCTACACGTTTTTTATAACGAACCTTTGGTCTGAGTTGAGGCAGGAGGTCCTTAATTTTCAACAAAAATTGGTTGAAAGTTCCTTGTAGTGAAATATGTTTTAGTACCTGTTGTTACAGCAAATTCATATAAATTGCTTCGTTTTCTAACTTAAAATATAAATGGAGTCTTTTAGGGAAGTTGGGTGGGAGATATGTTGCTATTCGGTTATTTCGTAGTAAAAACCGTATTCTTGAGAAACGTTATTCTTAGCTTTTCACATAAGCCTCGATTGGTCCTTTAAGTTTGTTTGTTCCCTTAGGTTTTTCGGAATTTTCACCCTTGAGTTCCTTATAAAGGTGCTCCTTATAAAAACGTGTACAAAACTGCAATTAAGTTAGTATTTTATTTCCTTTTCAGGATTTGCTTCTTCCTTATTTCTGTATCTCGACGGATATCACAAATTCTAAAATGAAAATTCATCAGACAGGTTGAATTATTGAATATTAGATTTTTCAAATAACACAGCTAGAACTATGTTATTTTATTATTTGTTTTTCCTAGAAAATGGAAATGGTTGTGTAGAACCGTTTGTGCTTTCTCAAGAAGTTTTCGCCTTCCAAATCGACATTCTCAATTTCTCACGACTTATGGTCTCTGTGGTGCAGTGGTTGACATCCAGGATTCACAGCAAAATGTACTTGTTCAAGCCACGGTCTTACACTTGTGTTGCAGAGATAACAATCTTGGGCAAAATGTTCACACAAATGTGCCTCTCTCTCCCAGGTGTATAAATGGGTACCTGGTCGGTACATAGTTATGAGCACCGTGTGTGACTGCACACTGCTATATGCTTTATGCATCCAGAATAGGGGTAGAGTGTCAAGTAGATTGAGTAGCCTGAGGCTAGTAGTAGACTTAAAAAAGGCTAATAATGCCAGTTGATATTCTGCAGACATTGAGAAGGCATTTTTGCCTGCAGTACTTCCTATCTAATATTTTGAAGTGACTAAACTGTCATTTAATGTTTTAGGGTCCTTATGGAGATACGTAAGAGCAAGCATGAGTTTGGCTGGATATTTGCCTCCTTTGTGTGACCCAGAAGATGGAGACCTTTTATTAGATGGGGGATATGTCAATAATCTTCCTGGTAATGTTGTTTTAATATTTGCATATGCTTATCCTATCGGCCTTGTGAAATACGTCCTATTAAAACAAATATTTACCTCATACTTCCTCAGATTATTTGCATAAACTAGCAAATCAACTAACTAACTAACTCACTTTCTCACTCACTTGTTAACGAACTAGCTAACTAACTAATTAACTAACTAACTGACTAACTAACTAACTAACTACTTAACTCACTAACTAACTAGCTAACTGACTGAGTAAGTAACTAACTAGGTAACTAACTAACTAGCTAACTAGCTAACTGACTAACTGACTAACTAACTAACTAACTAACTAACTAACTACCTAACTCACTAACTAACTAGCTAACTGACTAAGTAAGTAACTAACTAGGTAACTAACTAACTAGCTAACTAGCTAACTAACTAACTAACTAGGTAACTAACTAACAAGCAAGCCAATGTTTCTTGACACTAAATGATTTTTTATATTTGAAAGACATAAAAATGTTTCATTGTCTCTTATTTTAGCTGATATAATGAAATCATTAGGAGCTCAAACAATCATAGCTGTAGATGTTGGATCTGTGTATGAGCCACATACAACTAATTATGGAGATCATCTTTCTGGCTGGTGGTTGCTTTGGAACAAATGGAATCCCTTTGGAACAAACTTAAAGGTAACATTTCTATATACAGAGTGTTCCAAAAAGAAAATTAAGGTACTTAGGCTTAATAGAGTGAAGAGCCTTAATGAAAACTATGTATTCTGTTGCCAGTGAAGAAGGCTATGAACAGACATTTAAAGATAAACTAGACAGGAAATTTTAACTTGAAACAAATGAAGTAAGCTGGGATATCAAAATATTATCACGACATTTTTATTTAGTTCTCTACACTATGGGAGCCAGTGGTTCTACTGCAATGAAGGGCAAAGTCTTCATATTATTCAAAATCTTCCTTTCAAACTGGGCTTAGCTTAATATAGAAAGAGGCTTAATTGCGATGAAGGTTAAGCGCTCTTAAAACAACCTAATACACATAAGGTGTTGCAAAATAGGAACCCGATTAAGAAACCTTCATACTAAAGTCAAAATCGAATTTTGAGGATAATATTGTGTTCACTTGTTTTTGAAGGAATAAGAATTTGTTGACATCACTTTGTTATGCTTTACTTTATGAGTAACACCAGGAAGAAACAAAATTTGGCACGACAATTTCAGCTTTTCGTTCGTTCTGATTGGTGCATTTCGAGCTGCATCTGGGTATAAATTCCGCCTTAGTCTATTGTTTCGGTCTGTTTCTGACGTTCATACTCTGAGGAGTGTCAGACGAAGAAAGCTTTTAAGTATGCCCGAAAATGATTCCGCTGTTCATCGCAATTTTGAAATTTTACTACAATTTTTTTAGTCAATACAAAGAACAGTCAAATATACACTTTGTAAAAGCACAACTCAGCATAAACAATGTTTTCCTATACGTATTTATATCCAAAGCTCAATAAGTTGTCTGTCTAATTCCGTGATGTTTCGAACCCTTGGCCTGAACTGGTCAATTGCTGTATCAATACACCCTTGATGTAACTTATCCCAGCACCAGACAATCTTCTATAACATGAACTGTGCATGGAGTTTTCGCACATGCTTTACTTATCAGTGAAATTTTATTAAGCATGATTTTTATAAAGATGCAGTATGCAACCTCATGCGAAATGATTGTGACACAAGCATAATGGGCTTTAAGCTACGAAAAACACTTTGAGTTCCTTTTTTGAGCATACTGTATATGGTCGTTTTTGTTATCCTTAAAGTAATGGGACAGATCAGATGAATGTTCAATCCGCTTTCCATTCAAGGATTACAAATCTTAATAATCTTGTTTTATTTTATATCATATAGATTCCAACAATGGATGAAATTCAGAGCAGATTGGCCTATGTCTCTTGTGTTCAGCAACTTGAAGAAGTGAAAAATTCAAGTTATTGTCACTACGTTAGGCCGCCTATTGACAAGTGAGTGGCACTGTTTATCCGTCTTCAATATATTTTCAAGTCAAGTTAATTAAGATCGTACTAGAAATTTTTTGAAAAATATTAACACAGATATGCACTATATCTGCACTCTCTTTGATTTTTTAGCTATAAAACCTTGCAGTTTGGCAGTTTCGAAGAAATCATGGTGAGTTGAATTTGTTTGCTTGCTATTTGATCTTTCTTTCTGGGTATAGACCTTTTCAAAGAGGCTTGGGTCAGCACGACATTTTTCTGGAAGATGGCGGGCATCTTCACTAATTTGTACTCGAGTCGCTTTAGGAATAGCAGTGCGTGGTAGCGCATCACGTTTTGTTTCACATTCATGTTGAGGAGGAGTAAAAGTGGAAGAAAGGACTCAAGTCCTAGCTTATCTGCGCAAGGGTCGTTTAAGCAGGTTTTTCTCGTGAATTAAAAGCAAATTTTACTACACTACTCTTCGTCTTCCATTATTTTTGAATTTGAAGCACAATTTGCTGCATTAGATCCCCTAAAGCAACCACAATCCCGGTCGTTGCACGTGGAAAGGATTCCCTTACTCAAATTGTCCGCCATCTTCCAGAAAAGTGTCTCACTGACCCAGACCTCGTTGAAAAAGTGCTGTTGCATCTTGGCCTGACCAAACTGGCTCATGGTGTCAGAAGATTAGTTAGTTCGGGGTACGAGCCCCAGTTACGGTAGCGTTTACAGCTAGGGTTGAGGTTTCGATTAGTTGACCTACCACTTAGATCCTAGCGACTGACGCTAAAACACCATTCACCTTACCCACCATTGCTTTCCACCAATACCTCATGTGTGAATGAGAAAATTACCTCGATTTTTTAGAACAAAGGATATCAACATGGCAAAGAAGTCTTCAAAAGTCTTCTTGAAAAAAATCAATTTCCTGACATTGTAAATGGCCAAGGAAGAAAAAAATCAGAGGTAAAACTATTGGGCAGCTAATTTTTTTCGGGCACCTATTTTCTACATTTTTAGGACTTTATATCGATGTGCCTAGGCTTCTTGGGCACATGCCCTAAATAATAAAGTGAATATCGTTTTCCAAACTTCGTACTTCTTTAAACACTTCCACCCCCTGGAAGTTGTGTACATGCTGTTGATATGCAATAACATTGAAACAATATACAGGGGGCTATGTCTGATGTTCTGATACTTTGTCCAAATTCGATACTTCTTTAAACATTTCCGCTCCCTGGAAGTTATGTACGTGCTGTTGGTAAGCAACACTATTGAAACAATATGCAGGGGGCTATGTCCGATGTTCTGATCCATAGCAAACGTCTCATCGTTGATACGGGTAACAGCAAGCAATCAAGCAAGCGGTCTAATTATGAGGCTTGTGAATTTTCTTATTTTGTGTATTTCTTTCTAGTTTAGTTTCGCTTCTTCTTCTTCTTTTCTACAGAAATATGTCACAGGGGAATAAAATAAAACTAGAAACCTTTATGTACAAGCGTGAGCACGGTCTACACGTAAAAGAAGGAGATTCATGAAAACAGAGACTTATTCATTGTTTTTGAAATGAAGTCTGCAAATCTTCAGCTTCAAAGACCAAATGTCTGGAAGTCTTGGAAGTCTAATTTTTTACTTATTTTTCAATATTCGATAAAAACAACAGTTTACGCAGCCATGTATCCCATGAAACTGGCACAAATGCCTTTTTGCCACAAATTTTCTTTTGTATCAAACTTTTCATTGCTGTGATTTTCCCTTGACGGTCAAAACAACAAGAAGTTTTGCCTCCTTGATAGCCATCGCGCTGTATTGTTCATTACTGAGATTATTGAAGGTCCCGGGGGGTATAGCTCTTGGTTTTTTCTTGCCTCTTCTCGCTTTTTGAATGTTTCTCTGAATCTTTAATCATTTATTTCACAGAGCGATGTTGGCCCAGTATCGCCGTCATTCCACGACTTAGCTGAATTAGTATCTCGTATAAGCCCACCAAGCACAAGACCGTCTTCTCAATGGACCAAAACGCGAAATTCACTATCGAATTCAATGTTATTCAGTGCTGAACTTGACGAATACTCTGAAGATACTGATATTCATCTGGCACGCAGAGCGCGCTCTGGGTCGCTTTCAGATCAAGATTTAATGCAAGATTCGCATAGTGGGGTTGAGGAAGCTGGATACGAGGTGAGTTGTTACCTTTTTCATTTTAGAATCTAAGGCCCTAGGCAAACGACCAAAATTTTAGATTTGCTTGTCATACAAAATGTTTGAACGTTCTGTCATGTCCGAAAACATTGCTCATCCAAAAGTTTTCGTTTTTGTCAAGCAAAATATCACGCCACAAGGTTTGTTACTTTTACTTGTCAAGCATTGTTTCTGGACGTAGCCAAACGGTCAAACATTTCTTGCAAAGCAGATTTAAAATGTTGGACCAGCAATGTTTGATTGTTTGACCAGGATCTAAAGACTAATAGTTTCTTATCCTTATTCTTCAAATCCTAACAACTGACCGACTGTAGAAAATTTCATTTGATATCCAAAATGTTATAAAACGTCAAAAAGGTTTTTAACATCCAAAGCATTTGTGCAAAAACTGTGAATCAAATTTCGTAAATATCAAAGCTAGCACCTTTGTATGAATTAACTACCCTCCGTAAGAATTTCTAGGAATTATGGGAAGGCATCACGTTTTTTGGACAATGTCTCGGATGATGGAATGGATAAATAAGCGAACGACTGACGGAGACAGAAACACTCATTTCTGCATAAACATTAAATAAAACTGCATTTTATTCTCATGAATTTATCTCTTGCTATCGGTCATACATGAAGTCGTTTCTCTTCTAGTCTGAAGACCCAGCCAGGCTTGACCAAATGAGAAAGAAAATGAATGTGCTGCTACGAACCAATAGCAATGCTGTATGATAGTCACGTGAGGTTCCATTCAGGTTTGACTGCTTAAATCAAAATTCAAATGTGTTGTTGTGTTGTTAACCGTTATTGCTCGTCCCAATCCTCGTAGTTCCTCGCTTTTGAATATTTTTAGAATCGAATCTGAGACTAATTTATAGATATTCCTTCAAATTTATACACTCCTATTGCAGCGCAGTTAATGAACTTTATAAATACAAAAATATATATTTTTATGGTGTTTAGAATTTCGTATTATTTCATTGGAATGTTTAATATATTTATAGTTCAACGTTAACGTATTAGTTCTTTAAATGCTTGTGAATTTATGGGTGAATTTTGTGGAATTTTGATGTCTTTTCACTTTTTTGTTTATTGAATTTTACGTGGTGACTTTATTTACATTTCTTTTTCTTATTTCTTAATTCTTTTTATAGGTCTTTTTTTCACACAAACCTGAGCCTCAGGGTGAATAGGCCTCTTCGTGGAGGCTCCCTGTCCTCATTCCACCAACGTGTCCGCTGTTATGCCCTGGGAAAACGATGAAACATCTTTCGTCAAACATTCGCGATTCGCATGTCAAGCAAAATGTTTGACCGTTTGAACACGTTGCAAAACATTGTTCGTCAAACATTCGCAATTTGAATGCCAAGCAAAATGTTTGACCGTTTGAACACGTTGCAAAACATTGTTCGTCAAACATTCGCAATTTGAATGCCAAGCAAAATGTTTGACCCTTTGAACACGTTGCAAAACATTGTTCGTCAAACATTCGCAATTTGAATGCCAAGCAAAATGTTTGACCCTTTGAACACGTTGCAAAACATTGTTCGTCAAACATTCGCAATTTGAATGCCAAGCAAAATGTTTGACCGTTTGACCACGCCACAAAACGTTGTTCGTCAAACACTTGTAATTTGCATGTCAAGCAGTGTTTTAACAGTTTAACAGATTGTTTGACCATTGGAAACGTCGCATAACATTATTCGTCAGACATTCGCAATTCGCATGTCAAGTTAATTTTTTTGACCGCTTGAGCACGTAACAAAACTTTGTTCATCAAATATTTTTGCAAGCACCAAACATCGCTCAGCAAATTCTGCTTGTCAAGCATTGTTTGGTGAAGTGGCCAAAAGTTCAAACATTGCTTGATACGCAAGCTTCCAATGTTTGTCAAACAATATTTGTTAAACAATGTTTTGTTAAACAATGTTTGCTATTGATCATTTGTACAAAGCCTTATTTGCAGTTACTACGATATAGCGTCTATATAAGACGTTAAATTAAGGCATTGAATTTGGACAAAACAAAGAAATATAAATCTCATAGATCCCGCATATCTATCGTACAATCAAGTTACAAAATATATAAAGAAATGCCAAATAAACTTCAGTTTAATGTCTTTACTCTAAACAGAGTGCAGGATAATATCAATACAGAATACAGTAGTCTAAATGCTTTCTAAACTACGAACTTGATGGTCAATTTTCCTTGGCACAAGCAAACTGCTTCGCTCCATAATATTTGCCAATGTGATCTCCATCAGAAATACTGAACATCATGTCACCATCATCATCATCATCATCATCACTTGTACTGTAATCCCCGGCTATGACAAGCTCACCCTTTGGGGGCTTTGGCAAACAGGGGCAGTTGACGTCAGAAGGGAGTTTCTTCACTTTCACTTCACTGTTGACGCTCTGGATAATTTCCTTAGGATCTTTAAAAATTCCAGTGACTTTGATTTTGAAAACATCAATCTCTTCCGAGATAAGTTTGCCAGTGATTGCTATTAAGAAATAAGTAAATAATAAAATAATAAGTGAAACAAAATAAGAAATTGGATGTCCCCCCTGAAAGACTTTTCGCTTTCAAATCGGCAGTTTTCCGACCCGCACGGGACTGCAATCCATATTTGCAAGTGGATAAATCTATCGCAACCCCAACAATAGACCTTTTCAAAGAGGTCTGGGTCGGCGCAACATTTATCTGGAAGATGGCGGGTAGACTTATTACCTGAGTCGTAGTTATCGCTATTGAATTAAATGGCTGGACGCTGAAGCGAGCAACAACAACATCAATTCAATTCAATTCAATGTGAGCGAAAGTTAGGGACTTGGGACAAGTATAGATGGCGGGCATCTTAAGGAATCATCTCAGATGTCCACCATCTTCCAGAAAATATTGCGCCGACCCAGACCACTTTGTCTCATTTCGATTTTATGGAGGATACTTACTGTAATCGCTTGTTTTGATCCGCTCGCAAAGATCGACGGTTTTTCGGCAGCGTGGACAAGTCTTTGTCTCCGGTTGCTCGGTATTTCTCATTTCCTCAGAACTTGTTGGCATTTGAGTGGTCTTTGGCATTGGCATCGTGGTGCTTTCTTGCATCTCAGAGCGTCGTGGCATCTCTGTACTTTTTCGTGTCGCTTGCTCAGTAGATGCACGCATTGTAGTGCTTACATTCACTGAAAACAAATGAAAATAGCTTAAACAACTTTTGATCGGAACACCGATACAAATAGGAAAAACACCACATTTCTCATTGCGATATAGTGGGAGATAGAGCCCTCCCGAATCGTTGCTCCAATAAATATAAAAAGGAGACGGGTCTCTCCGGTAACGTTGCCCTGATAAACATCATAGGCGTGTGAAGGTAAGCGGTGACCATCATGTCTAATACTGTCAGAAACAGCCTATATAAGCTCGTATATATTTACTCTATCCTTTATCCTCTATCCGTAGTATTAGTATTATAGGCTTGTCATGATAAGCGGCAATTATCATTTCTTACACTTTGTAAGAACCAGTCTTGATCAGTGCAAATATATTTCTCTAACAACTCGCTCTCATTTTGTTTCAGGAGTCCTTTTGAAAAATGCAGTTAAGGTATGTTTCCAAATTTCTTATTTAATACGATGCCATTATTTCTCTTACCTGGGCGGCATACTTTAATGCAATCTTCTTCAGTTTCAAAATTATTCTGATTACCAAAACAACCACCGTAAACAAATTGTTTACACTTGTTTCCCTTTGCATCATGATACCAGTTATTCCGGAAGTTTGTGCATGGACCTCGATCAGCTGGTCGTGAACACAAGGGACCGGTTGATGACACTGTAAAGGGAAGAATATTGTAAGGTATTAAAATTAAAAGCAGTGGTGATTTCAAGGGGGGTTCAAGGGGTGGAGACACCCTTGTTAAAATTATGATGATTTCGGGGGCTCAGCCCCCCAAACACATTCGCATTGATAATGCTTTTGAAAGTATCCGCATTGATACCTGCTTTACTTGCAAAAATTTTGACGTACCATTAATTATAGTTGTTATTTTCCTATTCCTAGTACATTAATCTCCAAAATTTTCGGAGGGCCTGTTTATATGGACGAAATCATCACACTTTCCAGCCCGTCAGCTGAGCAGTGAGACGAAATTTTCAAGAGTTCCAGAATTCCAAGAGTTTTAGAATTCCATTCCACCTTCCAGCCACTTGTCTCATATTTCCGCTTTTGTTGAATTTTCTCAGACAATAGGATTTTGTCTGGCGCTTGCGCAAAATGAGCAATTTCATCCCACCGTCCAGCTTTCATCCCACCTTCCAGCGTTTATATGAGAAAATTTTATCCCACCCAGGTGAGATCCCACCTCTCAACGAGTGAGATCTCACCTGACCGGGATGAAACGTTTTCCATATAAACAGAAGATGAAAATCACAAAGGTTTGTATTGGAAGGTGAGATCTCACCTCTCAGCTACAGGGCTGGAAGGTGGGATGATTTTCCCCATATAAACAGGCCCTCGGATTAAGAAATAATGAACAAATCGTGATATTTCTCTGGGCATATGCCCGACGACATCTGCAATTAACCTGGATGGACATTTTCTCATCCAAGCTATAGAATATGGATCCGCCAGCAGAGCATTCGGGTCTCTTTCTTTTTTAGCAAATAGGCTCTCGCCCGGCTGCGGTGAAACCCATGCTGTCTTGCCGTACACATGCCATCCGCGACTTGCTATCAACGTCGTGTAATTAGCTTGCATCGTGACTTCTCGTACCACCCAATACTTGTTTTCAAAGATAATGAAGAAACGAGGAGGGCAGTCAGGTTTAGTAGTTGGACGGTAATGTAAAGCTAACACCATTGTGAAAATGGATACAGCCCATACGGCTTTCTGTAAAACATGGAAACTGAAATCTTGAAACTGGAATCTGGAACCTGAATCTGGAATCTGTGAGGGTCTCATGGAGCCCATCGCAATTATTTAATATACAGTACTCTAACCACTTGGCCAACCTCCAATCTGCCCACCACCATTAATAATTCTCCACATACTCAATTTCTAGACGCATGATGCAATCCCTAATGGTAAAGTTTCCATATCCAGGTCCAAGATCTAGATTCCACAATCCAGTTTAGAAATTCTAGACCCCTGGTTCCAAAGCGTGTTTTAAAGATAGCACGCGACTTACAGTCAAAACCATAAAAGTGTAAACAGAATAATCCATGTTAGTTTTCCATAATCAAGTATTCTTTTTGTAATGTTAGTAGGTCAAGTGCTTCTTTCATAAGTGAGGGGGATCATTCATTGAAATTAGGTGTGACATTGACAATGAACCGTTTGTGATCCTCATTTGGAATTTCATGCTGCAAACCGTATTGGATGACACGCTTTTTTTAATTCTGACTATAAAGCTTCTGGGCAGCAAAAGTAGTTGTAGTTAGTTGAGCAAACTTTTAAATGTCGATTCTAAATTATTTTACAAAGACTGCGTCGAACGTAGTGGGAGAGTGCAGTCAAGAAGAGCTGCCAACCATCACGGTCCGTGAGCGCGAGGAGGTCGTCCAGTCACTGGAACATTTAGAAGAAAGAGGCAAAACTCGTGGTAAATATAAAACTTGGAGTGGGGAAGAGAAGAAAGACATCGGGACGCACGCTATAAGGCACGGAGTTGCCAAAACTGTTCGAGATCTGTCAAAAAAGTATCCTGGGTTGAAGAAACAAAGCGTTAGCGATTTTAAAAGACGCGTTGAAGATGGTTGCGATGTGAAAGAGTTAAAGAACAAAAAAAGGGGTCGGAAACAATTATTGCCCGAGGAGTTAATGGAAAAAACAATAAAATAATAAAAGGTTTACGCCTCAAGGGTGCTCCTGTAAGTGCGGCTATCATTAACAGTGTCGCGAAAGGTATCATTAATGCAAATGATCGATCTTTACTTGTCGAAAATGGTGGGTATTTAAGTTTGAATCACCAATGGGGAAGAAATGTTTTGTATCGATTAGAGAAAAACGGAGAAAAGATGAGTCGGAGAATGGGGACGACAGCTAAAATTCCTGTTGCACCTGGTATTCTGAAAGAGGAGAAACTGAAATTTCAACGCGACATCAAAACGCTGCAGCAACTTTACAAGATTCCGGACGAGCTGATATTAAACTACGATCAAACGCCATTGTCGTACGTTTGTGCTCCGAACCATACCCTGCATAAAAGAGGTGCAGCAAGTGTCCCTTTGATAGGGAAGGGTAAGAAAAAGCAGATAACTGGCACATTCACGATTACGAAAAGTGGCGAGTTTCTTCCGATGCAAATCATCTACCAAGGAAAAACCGTAAGGTGCCATCCACAGGGAGTTGCATTTCCGGATGGATTTAATGTTACCCACACGCCTAATCACTGGAGTAACGAGGAAAAAGCCATCGAGCTTTTGGAAGAAATTATATTTCCTTATTTGAAGCAGAAGCGTTCAGAGCTTAATTTACCAGATGATCAAAAGGCTCTTCTGATTTTTGATGTTTTTAAGGGGCAGAAGACGCAACGTATCCTGGATCTCATGGCCGAAAATCACTGCGTGTATGTATACGTACCAAATAACTTAACGAGTGAGTTTCAACCACTAGATTTAACAGTGAATGGTCCATCAAAAACTTTCCTTTCAGGAAAGTTTCAAGACTGGTATGCGCATGAAATCACAACGCAAATGCAAGCAGGCACTGACGTATACTCTATTAACGTAAAAACAAATTTGAGCATCATAAAACCATTGCACGCGCAATGGATTATTGGATTGTATGACCATCTTCGTAACAAAAGAGATCTTATAATGAAGGGATTTGAAATTGCAGGAATAACAGAGGCAATAAATATTGAACTTGAACCTGAGGATCCCTTCGCTGATTTAGATTGAGCTGTCAAAACGATTGTAGAAACTGTTGTTAATACTATATTTTACTATATTTTACATACTTTATGAATGTACAGTACTTGCAGGAAAGGGAAGTTGTCATGAATCATGTGACTCATGTTCTTATTTATTGATTCGTTCCAGTTATTAATTAGCTTTGTATAACTCTGTTCTGTTGGCGTTTTTATGCTTTTGATATTTATTCATGTTCTGTTATGTTGATATAATCATGTGAGTCTTTTCTGATCGAAGCTTCTACATAACTTTAACAGTACTATGGTAACCATGCCAGTTTTGTTTTGAGACATGAAGTGAAACAACGTATTCCATTTATTCTGTGATGTATCTATGAAATCATATTGTGTCCGAAATTTTATTTACTAATATGAAAATGTCCGAAATTTTGTCCGAAATTGTCCGAAATTTTTGACATTTTTGTCCGAAAATTTGTGTCCGAAAATTAAATGTCCGAAAATAATAGGTCCGAAAATTTTGGAGATTAATGTACCTTTTCGAGTTATTCAGATTTCCAAAGGCTGTAGTGCTTGCGATTGTATTGCATGTTTCCTTTGAGAGTGGTTCGGCTATTTTCATGGTTAATTGGGACTTTACTAATCGCTTTCTAAAAGGTTTTGCTGTTTAAACACTTGGTTATCATATTGTGATCGATCTAATATGGATGTGGTCACAACTAAACCACACCCATTCTTGTGACGTGACCTCCGGAGCCCCCCCCCTCCTTGTTAAATGTTTTAGAAATTACCACTGATTAAAAGTCCCAATGTCTCGATCGCAGCAAAAGGAAATTCCATGAGAAAAGAGAGCAGTAAAAAGGACAGTGAGAGGGAGGATAGGAACATCCCCTCCCCGCCGGTAGGATCAGGGTTAAGTAATCTAGCGAAAGTACCCAATATTTCCAATACCACAAATTGTTTGAGGTGGTTATTGAACTTACTTTTGCACGTGTCATGACATTCTTCTGAAGTCTCGAATCCATTCCAGCCACTCTTATGGCAGCCTCCAACAACAATCTCCTCACATGACTGGCTTTCTGGATTGAAGTAGAAAACTTCAAAATATCCACGGCAAAAACTCAGTGGTTTTATTCCACAGATTCCACCTAAGAGGAAGGAAAATACGGTAAAACTCAACGGCCAAATGTCGCAGGTTCGATACCCCGTCTTGGTCGTATCAGTCAAACAAATTACCCCTCTTGAAGATGCTTTGGCGTCGTGGCCTTACCCTTCTTGCCAGCAAGGTCGGGGTTCGAACCCCAGCTATGGTAGCTTCACAGCCAGAGTTGAGGTCTCGATCAGTTAACCTGCTACTGAGATTCTAACGACTGGTGCTAAATAGACCGGTTCACCTTCACCTCATGTTCACTCTCTGTATCCGCATAGGAAGGGAGACGCACCCAACCACTGTTAAAAGCATGTCGCCTGTCAAGGAGAGGGTATATATAACCTCAGAAGGCCTCTCGCCGCTAACTATCGATAAAGAGAACATGTCAAAGGTTGCAGGCTCGAAACCCTGTCTACGTTTCTCCGTACAATATAACATTCAAAAACATACCTGGAATACACGATCCTTGAGCAACTACTTTGATCTTCCTTTGTCCAATGCATGCATATGATTTCATAATGCATTCGTTGTTGTATGTCACTCCATCTGATCCACACACTGGTTCATACACTGCAGGGCAATCTTCAACCTTCTTACAAACACAACTCGTCTGTCTGCTCTTGTAGTCGTATTTGCATTGTTTGTCCTCTTTGCATTTCACGTAGTCACACAATGCTATTGAAAACAAATTCCAAATCAATCTATGAAGGTGATAAAGGTGCTGTGCCTTCATGGCATAATCCAGCTTACTCGTGGTATCAGAATCTAGGCGAGATCGGGATTTGAGCCCCAGCCACGGTTGAAGGTGCTGTCGCATCTTGGACTAATCCAGTTGACTCCTTGTATTGAGCCCAGTTACAGTAGCGTCACAGCCATGGTCGAGGTCTCCATTAGTTAACCAATTACTGAGGACCTACCGACTGGCGCTAAATACACCATTCCACCTTTACTTCCACATACGGCAGCGTCACAGCCAGGATTGAGGTCTCAATTAGTTAACTGAGATCCTAGCAATTGGCGCCAGATATACCATTTCATCTTCACCATGTATCTATACAGAACACCTTTTACTTCAGTAAAAACCCTGTTGCTTTAATAATCATCAAATACAAATTTAGGATCTTTCATGATTTATAAGCTAAAATTTTGCCCAAAATTCTTAGAGATTTTCAGCCGGAGAATCATCATTCGATAAAAACCTTGAAACAAATCATAACAATAGGAGGGACCGATCCTTCCCTCTGTATCAATGTTGCTTCTGTTTGGAGATAAGTGTATTGCATTTCATTTAGGAATTTAGGAGTGAGGTTTCTTCTCAAAGACTGATTTGGGGAGCTGAGCTTTGAAAATGCGTAGCTGCTTTAAAAACGTGTCTCTATAATTCCGGCCAAGATTGTAGATGCAATGCAATCCTCTTTTGAAAGCCTTTTGAATACACGCTCGCCAAAAAAGTTGAAAGATTTGATAGGCGATGTAGAGTATAGGCCTAAATAATCACTCAAGATAGCAAGGTTTGGTTGATATCCAATGCGACAACATGACGTCATAACGACGTAATAATCAATAACTTACGTTTGCAAATTGGTGGTTTTTGCGACCACTCTCCGTCAGGACCACATGTGATTTCCTTCTGTCCTAGAAGTCTGCTATGTGGCTCACAGAAATATTTGAATGTTTGTCCAATGAAATTGCCACCAACTCTGTGGCCGCCACTTGGGGCTGCTGCTTCCTTTTCATCGCAGTATGACACTGAAACGAGATATTTATATATGAATAAGAGGCTCAACGGTCACAACGGCATGTGGTGGCGAACAGTAGACTTATTACATCGGTCGTAATTATCGCTATTGTGCTGGACACTCAAACCACTCTGAGCAAACAGCTGTATGGTTGTCGTTGTTGTTGTTGCTGTTTGTGAAGATTGGGACTCATGTAATAAGTCTAGGCGAACAGTATGTCTAACGTCAGACGATATAACCGCGGATATACTAGCTCTTACACATTAAGTAAAACATCACAAGGCATAATATCCTGCCCCTGTAAGTCATATCTATCGTACGGCATTAAGCCTAATTCGCTAAGCCTGCTACATACCACGTCAAGCATTTCAACTTGCCCCTGTAACCCTTATCCATCAGATCATACCTTATAGCTCGCCTTTATAAGCCTTCCGCCCCTTTGCATTCCTTCCACGGTAGTACTGATAGCAATAACTTCATTTCTGTGGCGTGAGATTATTTTCGTAAAGTTCAGTCAAAGTCAGACTCACGTCTACATGTTGGCGGTGGCGCACTCCAAAATCCATCTGCTTCACAGAACAAATCCTCTGCTCCTTGCAGCTCATACTGGGCATCGCAAAAGAAAGATAATATGTCTCCGTTCTCGTAAACCCCCGTTTCTTTTAGACCCATGATGTAGCCATTATCTGGAAGATCCAATTCTTTGCACTGGGTTGACATTGGAGGGTCAGTTGGAACGACGGGCGTCGGTATCTCTTCTGTTTGTTTTGCGTCTGTGATGATTCTTGCGCTTTGCTCTGAAGGAAAAAAATCAGATCTCAAATTAATATGCCTGAAAAGAATTAAGCGAATCACGAACTAGATAAACAATGGATCTCAGACTGAAAAGACAACAAATCGTGAGCTGGATACATATTGAGGAGTTTCTCACTCGGGCCTGTCAAATAATTTTGATCATCTGCAACTATAGTAGTGTCAGTAGTATCTTAAATTGTAAATTAATTGAATCTTAAACGAAAAATCAAATGAACCTTAGTCTAAATAAAAATGAATCTTAATCTAAAAATTTAATTGAATTTTGAACTAAAAATCAAACGAATCTCAAAGGAAAAATCAAATTAATCTTGAACAATAAATCAAAGGAGTCTTAAACTGTAAATCAAATGAATCTTAAACTTAAAATCAATTAATGTTAAACTAAAAATCAAATTAATCATAAACTATAAATTAAATGAATCCTTAAATTGAAATAGCTAAATGGAAATTGAAAGAGATAAATGGTTATTACTTCTGTTGCAAAACGGTGCCTCCGATGTCCATGCTGAATCTGCTCCACAGCGAGAGGTTTTATTACCAATCAACTCGTAACCATCATTACAGAAAAACTCGATCTCTGAGCCACACGTGTTGTGTTCAGAATGCACATATCCATTTTCAATGAGCCGCCCTTCCACCAATGTACCACATTCGATATCTAAGAAAAATAAAGAAATATGTTCTTCTTTATTAAATCAGATAAGCCTTTCTTCTACTTTAGTTCATTTAACGTTGGTTTCAGATCTATGAAAAGAAGAAGGCCTTTTTGAGTTCTGTTATAAATAATCTTTGAGTTATAAAAAACTTCGAAATTGCGAGGAATAGTGAAAACATCTTTGGACTTCCTTTAAAGCTTTTTCACCTGACTTTCCTCGGAGTATAAACATCAGAAACAGTCTTAAACTATTGACTGAGGCGGAATTTATACCCAGATGCGGATCGAAACGCAACAATCAGGAAAAGTGAAGTCGAACTGGCATTGTTTTCAATACCGATCAGCTTGCGGGATACAGCGGGAAGTCCAATAGAATTAATAGAAGAGTGAATAGTTGAACAAAGCTTCAGAATTGCGATAAACAGCGAATAAACATTTCCAGGCATACTTAGAAGTTTTTTTCTTCTGACACCCCTTAGAGGATAAACGTCAGAAACAGACCGAAACAAGGCGGACGCTGTTTATCGCAATTCTAATAGAAGAGCCAAAGTGAGAAAACAAACTCTTTCTGTCTAGGGGGGAGGTTATTAGTAAATTCAAGGGGGGCATTTATTTTAGGGGGCCATTTATAAAAAACACCTAATTGCTAAGATAACTACTTTGATTGGCCAGGAACAATGCACCCATGATAATCAAAGATAACTTACGTTTGCAAGATGGCATCTTGCCACTCCATGTCTCGTTGCTAAGACACGTTCTTTCATTGTCTCCTTCCATTATGAAACAATCTCCGCAACTGTATGATACTTTTGCACCAACGTGATACAATGTTCCTACAACAGCGCCATTCTTTGGTTTTCCAGGATGACCACATGCTTTTACTAACAAAAGAAATATTTCGAAATATAGCTCTGATAGACTCTCGAAGGACAGGCTTTCGTTGTCCTGTTTGCTAATTTTATTATTATAAGCAGAGTTTTGTATACGCAATTTTATCTTTATAAATGCTCCCTTAGGTATCTAATTGCTGGGGATTGGAATACGCCGGGGGGAGCAGTTGGTGAGGGTTGGGATTTCAGTCCACGAAAGGCCTGGCTAAACTAAGAGACATATCGCGCGCAAATTTGTCACCAGTGAGCAGATTCCCCTTGATGTCTCCCAGCTTAGCCACCTCGAAACCTTTGTACCTCGCGACAACTTATAACTCAGAGGACATGTTGCTCGCTTGTCACTCGCTTGTTTAGCCACCCTGCGAGACGCGCCGATTACAATGTCGCGCGCGAAATGTCTGCTAGTTTAGCCACAGCTTCAAACAAACTCTTCAGGCCTGGCTAAACTAGGAGACATGTCGCTTGCAGCATTGTTGAACGTTACAATTCCCGACGATGTCTCCCAGTTTGCCACCTTTGAAACTTTGCAGTGAGCGACAAAATTTGTAGCGAGAGACACGCAAACGTTTCTGGGAAACAACAAAAACATTTCTTGTCTCCGCGACTCAGGGAACATGTTGCTCGCTTGTCACTCGCATTTTTAACCATCCAGGGAGACACGTCGAATAAAATGTTCTGCGTAACACGTTTACACAAACTTCATTTAAACCGGCTTAAATTTCCACCAATCAGCTCGATTCGAGTCGTTGCATTGACCAATCAAAACGCATCATTTTTAAACCGGTTTAATTCAAACTGGATTGACTTGAAATTTTGGTGCGGTATAAGTAGAAAATGGAACAAATCTTGCGGAAAATCGAAAAGGCGAAGGTCCTAATAAGAGGGAATGGGCGGAAAATTGTCGAAGATTAATAAGCGGGGAGGGATGTCAATTAACAACTTAAGAGTAGTGTACTCACGATAACAAGTGACGTTTGTATTCCATCTTCCCGTATAATTATCGCATTTGACTTCTGGAAACCCTTCTCTATAGTATCCGTCATTACATAATACTTTGAGCTTGTTGTTGTTGTCATCTCGATGATACCGTGAGTTCTCAGGTGGTGGTGGCAACGGACCGCAAGCCCTCTGTACGTCATCTGCGAAAACAAATCAAATCTGTGTGGGTCCATTTGCAAACAAATGGGTTGCCCAAAAGCGAGGGGGTAAAGGGAGGCGCTCTTTGTCTTCAATGGAACGCCTTTTCTACATCCACACTTCACACGTACAGTAGTTCATAGAAACTCCTAAATTTTAAGATCATTATTAAGTTAGTTAGCTATATAGTTATTTAGGTAACTTGTTAGTTAGTTAGTTAGCTAATTAGTTAGTTAGTTGGTTAGTTAGTTAGTTATTTAGTTGGTTAGTTAGATAGTTAGTTAGTTAGTAAGCATAGCTTGCAAGTTGGCTAGCAAGGCTTTTACGATTTTACTTCTCCAAAACTAATGATTTTTATTTATTCGAGTTTTCCTCGCAATTTTAAACTTCTTTTATTGCTTTTCTGCTGCTAATGCGAAACAAGCGTTGTGTTGTTTTCTATTATTTTTATTTTGATTAATCAAGCCTAACATGTTAAAATGGGTATAATTTCGTTTTAAGTCCGCACGATGGTCAATTGCTAAGTCTGGGCAATCTACTTGTCTACTCTAGGTAACTAACAACCCATTCAACCCATTGTTTACATATTTCTTCAAACATACCTACCTGGCAATGTTAATGCATTACTGAATAACAGGAAGAGAGCAAAATTGAACACAACTTGCAAAATCATCTTCATTTTTTCGCCGAATTATGATAAAACTGACTGCTTTTCCTTCAAAAGGAAGTAAACGTTTTCAACCAAAAAACGGAAGTCTTTCTAGAAATATTTTCTTCCGCTTTGAAAGATGACTCGTGTTACGCATTTTATATTTGCTTTTTAATGCAAGGAAAACTTAAACAGTGTTTCCAAGTTGCAAAACAAAACAAAATGAAACAAAATGATCAACGGGGCTACTTTGCAGCCCGAGGGTACTCCCATTGAGGCCTGACGGGGGGTCAAATTAGGTCCGACGAGAACCAAAGCTTAAAGCTTCAAAAATAAACGGCAAATGGTAGCACAATTTTTACAATTATCCTCAAATGGCAAAGCTAAAAATCATGCCCTTTTCATAACATCAAATCCAGCAATAGAATGCTCTATTAAACGTTTGCTAACATTCAAATATACAAAAGGTAGCAAACTAAGCTAAAAACACCATGAAATTGGATGTTAAGGTTAGTAGTTTAGTAGGTACCAAAAATACCCAAAAGATTGCAGCATCAATTTTTGCATGCAGCTGAGATTTTGTTCAAATTTTTGGTTGAGACAAGATACGTTAAGCAACTTCGAGGGCTGGACCGAAAGTCCAGTTGCTATTTAAAAAAGTGTAAGCAACTTTGAGGGCTGGAGAAAAAGTCTAGTTGCTGATTTAAAAAAGTGTAATGGGCCATTGGTAGCCATTTGGTAAGACCCTCAAACCGTACCAACTGTACGCCTCTGCAGCCCCCAATGGGAGTACCCCCGGGCTTTCTGGTCTTGGAGCTTCATGCAAGTTTGCCAGACGAGTATACCTCGAAGTAAAACATCTATATTTCATAATTAAATACTTAAAAATTCTAAAATATACACAATTGAAATTTGCTTAGAATAAAAGTTAAGAGCGTTTCTCACAAATTACGTTTATTGTAGTACATCATCATCATCATCTTTCTAGCTATTGCAATCATCACTCTCATCATAATCACTGGAAGAATATTCATAATCATAATCATCAGTATCGTCATATCGTTGTTTCGTTTTTTTCTTAGCAGGCTCTTTAGGTTTTTGGTCGATCAACTGATTTCTTTTTATCTAAAAGGAAAATCGAATCAATCCGAATCAAAACCAAATCAAACAAAAACAAATCAATTCTAGTCACGTCAAGTCAAGCCAGGACAAGTCACAGTCAAGTCAAGTCAAGTCAAGTCAAGTCAAGTCAAGTCAAGTCAAGTCTAGTCAATTCTAGCCAAGTCAAGTCAAATCAAGGTAAATGATTTCACCTGAACTGCATTCTTGAATTCTCTGTCAACCATTTTGTCATTGGTGATTTCATCAAGCATATGGGTCCTTTTAACTGAAGGTTTCAGCACTTCCCACTTTTTAGGATCTAACACAATATCATCAACCGTCGAATTAAGAATAATATCTGATGTATACCTGACTTTATTTTTCTTATAATTCTCATCTCTTTTCTCGCCTTTCAGATATTCCTGATCAGATAAATTTACAGCTCTATCTCTCTCGTTTGCCCCCTCAGTTGAATATATTTCACAGAAACTTTGTTTTGATTCTTCCTCCTTTGACTTTTCCTTTTTAATCCAAGGACGGTATTTACTTCTAAAGTTGAGCCTTCGAATATTCCTCTTTCTCTTTTTACTCGATGAAGAGTTGCAAGCAACTGGTAGATAACATTGTGATTCATCTGGATCCGTTTCTAACTTCATCGATCGATCCAGGATTATTCTCGGTTCACTTATTACTGATCTACTCTTCTTCCTCATACTAGGTGTAGAGTTGCAAACATCTGTTGGATAACTTCGAGACTCATTTAGATCTCTTTCTGATTTCATTGATCGATCGAGGGTTATTCTCGATGCACTTTCATTATCAATCCTTCCAGCTCTACTTCTTTTCCTTGTAATTGGTGTAGAGTTACAAACATTTTGTAGATTACATTCTGAGTAATCTTGGGTTATTCTCGATTCACTGTTTTTCTCAACCCTTTCAACTCTGATCTTTGCCTTTTTACATGGTGTAGAATAACAAACATCCGAGGAATCATATTTTTCTGTTTCTAACTTCACAGATCTATCCATTGTCACATAATCCTGATCAGAGCGATTATCAGACTTATCGCTCTCATTTGCTTTGCTCATTGAAATAACACAGAAACCCTTTCTAGCTTCTTGCTCGTTAGAGATTTCCTTTTTTATACTAGGACGATATTTTCTTCTATAGTTTAGCCTTCCCATCTTCCTTTTCCTCTTTTTACTCAATGAAGAGTTACAGACATCTGATGGATTACATTCTGAGTCATCTGGATCAGCTTCTGACTTGATCGATCGATCCAGAATTATTCTCGGTTGACTTGTTCCTAATCTGCTCTTTTTCCTTATACTTGGAGTAGAGTTACAAATATCTTGTGGATAACATTGTGAATCATCTAGATCTGCTTCTAATATCATCAATCGATCCAGGATTATTCTCGGTTCACCTTTTTCTAATCTGCTGTTTCTTCTTGTAGTGGGTGTGGAGTTAAAGACATTTTGTGGATAACACTGTGAAAAATCTAGATCTCCTTCTAATTTCATCGATCGATCCATGGTTAGACTTGATACACTTTTATTGTCCATCCCTCCTCGTCTGCTCTGTTTCCTTATACTTGATCTAGATTTACACGTAATTGGTGGAAAACATTGCGGATCACCTGGATCTGTTTCTGACTTGATTGAACGAGCCAGGATTATTCTCGATTCATTTGTATTGCCAATCCTTTCAACTCTGCTCTTTGCCCTTATACTTGGTGTAGAGTTACAGTTATCTGATGAATCATATTTTTCTGTTTCTAACTTCACAGATCTATCCACTGTCTCATAATCCTGATCAGAGAGATTATCAGACTTATCGCTCTCATTTGCTTTGCTCGTTGAAATAACACAGAAACCCTTTCTAGCTTCTTGCTCCTTAGAGATTTCCTTTTTATACTAGGACGATATTTTCTTCTATAGTTTAGCCTTCCCATCTTCCTTTGCCTCTTTTTACTCAATGAAGAGATACAGACATCTCGTGGATTACATTCTGAGTCATCTGGATCTGTTTCTGACTTGATCCGTCGATCCAGGATTATTCTCGGTTCACTTATTCCTGGTCTGCTCTTCTTCCTCTTACTTGGTGTAGAGTTGCAAACATCTGTTGGATAACTTCGAGAGCCATTTAGATCTCTTTCTGATGTCATTGATCGATCCAGGGTTATTCTTGATTGACTTTTTCTCAATCCTTTCAACTCTGTTCTTTGCCCTTATACTTGGTGTAGAATAACAAACATCTGATGAATCATATTTTTCCGTTTCTAACTTCACAGATCTATCCAGAGTAAAGTAATTCTGATCAGAGAAATTAACAGTTTTATCTCGTTCGTTTGCCTCGTTTGTCGAATAAATAATGGAGAAACTCTTTCTAGATTCTTGCTCCTCAAAATTTTCCCTTTTTACGCTAGGACGATAATAACTTTTATAAGTAAGCCTTTCTCTTTTCCTTTTCCTCTTTTTACTCAACGTAGAGTTAAAAACATCTTGTGGATAACATTGTGAGTCATCTAGACTTGTTTCCGACTTTATTGATTGATCCAGGATTATTCTCGATTCACAATTATCATTTCTTTCTGCCCTGCTCTTTTTCTTTTTACAAGATGTAGCATTATAGATATCTAAAGGATAGCCTGGAGAATCATCCATATCTGTTTCAGATCTCACAGATTGATCAAGATTTAATCTTGATTCATTATTTCTGTCAATCTTCCCTGTCCTTGTCTTATTTCCCATACTCGATGTAGCATTATAGATATCTGATGGGTAGCATTGAGAATCATCTGGATCTGTTTCAGATTCTATAGATTGATCATGGCTTATTCTTGATTCATTATTTCTGTCAATCTTCCCTGTCCTTGTCTTATTTCCCATACTCGATGTAGCATTATAGATATCTGATGGGTAGCATTGAGAATCATCTGGATCTGTTTCAGATTCTATAGATTGATCATGGCTTGTTCTTGATTCATTATTTCTGTCAATCTTCCCTGTCCTTGTCTTATTTCCCATACTCGATGTAGCATTATAGATATCTGATGGGTAGCATTCAGAATCATCTGGATCTGTTTCAGATTCTATAGATGGATCCAGGTTTAATCTCAATTCATTCTTTCTGTTTCTCTTGCCTGTCCCAATCTTTTTTCCTGTACTCGATGTAGGGTTACAGATAGCCGACGGGTAGCATTGAGAATCATCTAGATCTGGTTTAGATTTCATGGATCCATCCAGGATTATTCTTGACTCACTTTTATCACTTCTTCTTACCCTGCTCTTCTTCCTTATACTAGAGTTACTAGAGTTAGAGTTTAAGATATCTAGCGGATAACAATGAAAGTCATCCATAACTGTTTCAGATTTCCTTCTGATTCTTGTCAATGGCTGCCTCAGTGAATCAGTTTCTAGACACAAAAAATCAATTGGGTTCTTTTTATTCTCTTCTTCAGCCCTTTTTTCATAATCTTTTCTGAAATCTTTTAACTTTTCAAGGAAAATTCCATCATTAAAACTCTTTTCTTTTGCAACATCTTCTTCTTCTTCTTCTCCTTCTTCTTCAGTGTCTGAATTATCACTATGATGAAGACCCAAGCCATTTTGCTCCTTCTTTTCATAAAAATCGCATATTTCATCCATAGTCATCTCAACCAGCAGTGAGGGGTCATCTGTTTCTGTTTGGCAATACTATGAAAATAAGGATGTTTCAGTTGGTAAATGTATTAACTATTGACACTTCCAGCTCAAAGTTATCTATCATCTGCTTTAACCACAAAAAATGAAGTTGGTGAAACATTTTACCCTACACTCTTTCTTTTAATAAGCAACTTGACTACCAGTCTAGCCCTCGAAGTTGCTTAACGTATCTGGTCTTTCAGCCCTCACAGAATGACTGGGTACCCCATCAAAACTCTTTTTCTGGCTCCTTTCGTGCTGTTCAATGTAATTGACAAGTTTGCAATGATGTATTAAATAAAAATAGGGATTTCAACCAAAAATTTGAGCAATCCCAGCCCTTAGTTGCTTATTGACCAGTTGCTTATTAGAAAAAGTGCAATCTGTCTAAGCTCTTATAAAATTGTTAACTTTGAGGCTCGTAAGTGCTGAGATAGTTAAATTTAGTGTGCTCTGTAATTGCCGTAAAGCTAAGGTCTACATATTGCAAATAAAAGCAATTTATGACCCAATTTTTACACATCAAGACAATCATTTTTATGACTTTAGTATGCATTTTCATACCAAAGTCCAAATGTTAAGGAACTTTATGTTTCTTATAACCCTACCAATGTTTAAGGATTTGCGGTATAAATTAGGAAATTAAGAAAAAATCCACCCATATATATTGGGGGCACATTTCTGTCTTCCTACATTTAAGGAAAAAAGCCCTGACTCGGTTTTAAAAACAAAAGAGTACGCGCACAACTAACTTCCCTTAATAATCCTACAGTCCTAAGTAGGCCTGTTTGATGAAGAGTGAAGATAAGACTAAAGGCCAAAAGAATCAAAAAGGAAAATATTATGGGTGATTAGAAGTTTATATCGACAGTTAACAGTTATACCTTTTTCTCGATGGCTTCAAGATCACGTTCCCAATTTTTCAAGCCGTCAAAGCATGCCATTTTTGCAGACCAGCCAGAAAACAGAAGTCCAAAATTTCTCCCGCGCTTTGATCACTGATCAATCAATAAGCTCCAATCAAGAAGGCTACAATTTGCGCATGCTCAGATTCGTCCCACTTTTTCCAATTTTTGAAGAACAACTGCAACAACACTAGACTCACTCCATAAGTCCCACTACTTCGCTCGATGTTGTTGTTGTTGTTTTTCAAAATCGCTCAGTGTGGGACTTATGTCCTTACAGCTCTGAAACTGGCAAGCCGCGCCAAAAAATTGGCGTCCCAATCAGATTGCAGCATTTCCCTCAAAAACAATAGGTATTGTTTTTTGAACCAATCAAATGCCTTTAAATCCTGAAACTCCAGAGTGAGGCCGTAGTCTGGATTGCTCGGACCGGTCTGGAAAATGTTAAGTTGCTGCGGCCGAAATCAAGACCCAACCGACCCGATTTCAGTGACTTTTTGGCCAAGCTGGTAACAGTAAAATATTTTGGGAGTCAGAATGGCTTTTATTCTGGCTTCAAGGTAAAAGAAATCGAGTTTTGCTCAAATTAACATTGCTTTTCGACCCACTTTAGATTCACCGAATTTAGGCCCATCAGAGTCCTGAGCCGAAGTGTCGGCAGACTTAAAGACAAGTTGTGAGTCTTGTAAAACAGATAGAAACAAGCCGAAAACATCATTAGATTCGCTATGAAATTTTACAACAGAATTTGAAATAAAAATTGGAATTAGTTCTCGAATAAAGGCAAGAGAGCCTTACGAGTCCCTGGTCGGTAGCATTCCGACTTTTCCACATACCGGTAAAATGAAAACGAGGCAACTCTTTTTTGCCAGTTCCAGAGCTGTAAGGACATGAGTCTCTGTTGGAGTGACAAATCAAAATAAGGGGAGCGTAAACTAGAGACTCGTGTAGTGAGTCTACAACAACACAGCCTTGGTGATGAACAGAACAAGATGGCGGCTGATATCATCAACATAGCAACGCATGGAGATGTGGAAAGTTTGCGAGAGTTAATGACAAATATTTCCCAAACGTTTGCGGAAGATCCTGATTTAGTAAATGAAAGAGATGAGATGGGGAAGTCAGCCTTAGACGTTGCCGCGATGCTTGGTAAAACGCAAATGTTGCAGGAATTGAAAACGATTGGTGCTGATGTCAACTTTGAGACTTCCTCAGGTTCGATCTGAACGCGATCTGCTAACTTATTATTTATTGAGATAAAACTTAGAAAAATGGACTGCACCTTAGGTTTTATTGGTATCTATACGACTGTAGAGATTTAATTGTAAACAGGGGGAGTGGGGGACCTTTGAAGTGACCCGCCCCAGCCCCGCCCCCTGGAAACAGCGACCCATACGACTTCTCACTGGCGTGGTGCCTTTGGGCCGTGAGATCATCGCCCGGGGGACGCTTGATCTTGGTCAAATTAAGTAAGGGAAGTACTGCCTAGCATCGAAACATACCTGACCTTAAACCAATTTCGGAACATGTATTCCGGATCATCTACCAAGTTTGCGACAATATCATATGCCAAATTTGAAAATATTATACCTTATCGTGAAAATGGACACCGTTCTTTCCAGGGGAAATGGCGAAATTCAACACGGGTCCATATAAAAGAATCGTGAAAAACGATACCGTTTCTGGCCGCACATCCCTCAATGCTCAAAGTATACATCATCGCCCCCCCTGCAGGAACAACGAACCTCCATCGAGAGTTTTTCAAAGGGCTTTCTATGATCATCGCTTTCTATGACTATGATCATCGCTTCGCTTTCTGTTTTCTACAGGATACTGTGCATTACACCAAGCTGCAATGTGGGGCTGGATTGACTGCGTAAAGTTCTTAGTAGAAGCAGGCGCAGATTTACACAAAAGAACAAAATATGGCGAAAGAGCAAGGGAATGTGCAGCACGATATAATCAACAAAAATGTGTCGACTTCCTAGATCGATCAGGTTATTTGCTTTTTTGTATTACACGTTTTTTTTTTATAAGAAACCTGGCTCGGGGCCTAGTTCTAAAAGTTTCTTAATATTTGGCCCAATTTTAGTTCTAAAAGTTTCTTAACACTTTCTTAATTTAATGGAAGTAAATTGCAGTAAAAACGATTAAAAAACCTGATTATAGCAAGCAAATTATTAATATTATTGAATTACAAAGAACTAGCCATGCTGGTGCGAGAAATCGCACGGAAATGCTTGAGAATTGATTACTACGTCCACAAATGTGAAATCAGTATGTTGGAAAACTGACACAAAAATGTCTTAAGTTTCTTAACTCCTTCCTCCTAGTTCTAAAAGTTTCTTAACTTTTGGGGTGTCTAGTTCTAGGTTTCTTATAAACCGGTTTCTTATAAAAAAAAACGTGTACATGCCTTTTGAATATCGTTCTATTTTAGATATATTTGTAATGAGTGGGTTTTTCCAGATGCGACATACCCACCACAATAGATGAGATTTGAACCTGGGTTGCATGAGCAGAGAGCCAACGACGATTCCACTGAGCTATAGCGCTCAATGAAATCACCGAGTCACTGCCTAAGTCATACAGCTCAATTGTCTCCTCCCGTTTTTTGACTTCTATGTTTCAGATATGTTTAGCCTTGTACTTCACCGTATTTGTATATATTTGTCAATTTGTCATGAATATTATAGATATAGAGTTCTCAATATCAGATTCGTATTTAGCATCCAAAATTTCGTCTGCAAATCGTATGTAATAATTGCCAACGCTTTAGGAACCAAAGTTTCTTATAAAAAGCGATCAATCAAAAATTTCTGCCACCCCTACTGGAGTAAAACAAAATCCCAAACTTTGCTGCGTGCTCATTGGACGCTAAGCTTGGTTCACAGATTGTAGAAAACTTGGGACAGAGCACTAAGAGGGTGGGCACTTAATGATTGGCAGAATCTACGAATCGTATAAAGAAATCGTACGTATGTACGCATGAATTTAGATTTGTGTTAAGATCGAGACTTTCAATTGTAAACTTTTTCGTAGAGGCACAGCAAGAGTTAAAGAAATTGGTGCAGTCTTTTAAAGACATCATTTCAGATCCAGAAAAGCATATGGGAAAATTCAACAAAGATGACAGGGTAGGTAGCTGCAACATTCATTTCATGCCGTTTTCATTAGCATCTTCATTCATGCCGCATTCATTAGCATCTTCATTTCATAGCATCTTCATATCGAGCCGTATTCATTAGCATCTTTATTTCATACCAAATCCATTTGCAGCTTCATTTGATTCATCGGTCGCATCTTCATTCAAAAACGCATTGAATTCTAGAAGATTTTACTAAACAGCAAACTTACTTCTAGGTGACTGGCAATCGGGCATGTGATGAGAAATTAAATTGGATAGAAGCAAATAAAGAAACAGCCATTGTCGAAGAAATAAACACAGCAAAACAACAACTCAAGGACATTCTTGATCCAATATTATCAAAACTTAAAGAGCAATGTAAGCTACTCGAAAAACTCAACTAAATTTCTATTCTACAAAAATCAAAATTCTAAATCTAAGGCCCTGGCGAAACGATCAAACATCGGTTGTTCCAAAAGCATTCCTGTCTAAAAGCTGTCACAAGTCAAACATGTTTGAAAACGAATGTTTAGGAATTAGCGAAACAGTCAAACATTGTTGGTTAAACAAATTCAAATGTTTGACAAATAGTGTTTGATCGTTTGGCTTTAGCTTTAAGGCCCTGGCGAAACGATCAAACATCGGTTGTTCCAAAAGCATTCCTGTCTAAAAGCTGTCACAAGTCAAACATGTTTGAAAACGAATGTTTAGAAATTAGCGAAACAGTCAAACATTGTTGGTTAAACAAATTCAAATGTTTGACAAATAATGTTTGATCGTTTGGCTTTAGCTTTAAGGCCCTGGCGAAACGATCAAACATCGGTTGTTCCAAAAGCATTTCCGTCAGTCACAAGTGAAAAATGTTTGAAAACGAATCTTTAGGAATTAGCGAAACAGTCAAACATTGTCGGTGAAAAAAATTCCGATGTTTGACAAATAATGTTTGATCGTTTGGCCAGGTATCATCACAATCAGCCTATAATAACTGTTTCCGAGGGCAATACTAGAAAATATTAACCCTCTATTAGCCTCTGTACAAAACCTCGCCGGTATTGCCCGAAGGAAACAGTTATTATATGGTTTATTACCCTATGGACAGGGCATGGTCATGACCCTTAATGATAACCCTATATCCTGTTTGAAGCCAGTACAACGAAGCCATTTATGCTGCGTTCTAAACCTAAAAATTTCGAACGTTTGACGTCATAAGCGGGTATTACCGGATAATAATGCCCTATCATTACGTTGCATTCGAACGTTTTCAGCCAATCAGATTGCATAACAGAGTTGCAGCCATAACCATAGGGTAATAGTAGTATAGTAGTATGCTAATGAATACGGTAATTGTAGCTGTTAATTATTTTGAGTAGTTTGTAAGTTAGCGCCCCAGACTCGATAAGCTTTGCTTCTTCTAGGGCGTATGTCAACGTATGTATTGTTAGTTACTCACTAGGTAATATGTTGTCATGAATCATCATTATTATTATGATAATAATTAATAATTACTAATTTTTCTTTCAGCGGACCTATCAGTCTCCTCAAAGCAGAGAACAAGATCTATCAAGTCTCCAATGCAAACACAAAAGTAACTAAAAATATGTTTATATGATGTAAATATTTCGTGTATATCAGAAAAGCGTGACTAGCATCATACATGTTATTGATCATTGCTATCCACATCCCTTACATTGGGGCAGCGTTATGACTCCAAACCCACCCATCTAAGGCCCTTGCCTGAACATTTCACTAAACATTTGCTAAACAATTTCATCTTCTGTTTATTGCAGCTATTTGGGCGCTAAATGTTCAGTGTTTGTTTAGTTGAGGGACCAAATGAACTGGATTTTTCACTGAACTTCAATTTTCGACGATGTTCAGTGAAATGTTCAGTTCATTTGTGCAGGGTCTAACAGAGCATCTATATTGTGACGCCAAGGAAATCTATTTTAGAATTTTCGGGGAAGTTTGCTTTTGATCACCTGAAACAGGCAGGATAGTGATGCTGAAATGTTGAAAATTAATAGAATATATGTTTCACATTGGCTGAGATCTAGGGGATTCGGACCTTGACTGCATGACCAGAGGGCCAACGCAGAAAACGCACAAAAAAGGTCAAACGAGAGGAGAGCATTGGGCTGTATGACTTGGAGAGTTTCTCCGAGATTTCATTAAGTTCTGTAGCTCAGTGGGAATTCGTTGGCTCTCTGATCATGCAGTCCAGGTTCGAATCCAATTTTACTGTGGTATGCCACGTGTGGAAAAGGTATAATATACAGTGACCTCCTTTCGAAATGTGATTTTCAGTTGGGCAAATCGCAGCCAATTATAAATGTATTCAACTACTTTTCGACGTTTCAGCACTACTTTTTACGCTTCTTCTTAAAACGAAGATCACATTAAGAAATTCTAAAAATAGATTTGGGATGAAGTCACACTTAACCACCCAATTCCTTCCTCTTCGTAACGGTAAAAGGCACTGATTTTCGCTCTAATTCATGATACAATTTTCATCCTTTTATTAGTGATTATTGCCAACCATAGCCCTCACATTGGGGTAACGTCAGGACAACCACCCCACCCCCTAATCGTCTTTTCATCATGTTATCAACAATTATTGCCACCCATAACCCTCACATTGGGGTAACGTCACGACACCTACCCCACCCCCTAATCGTCTATAATTCATTCCACTTTGTAAAACCCATTGGTTCTTCGCAACATCGAATACCTCAATTGTCTTCAAATATGTAGTCCCATCGAACCCACCAACTGCAATTAACTGGCCATTCACGACTGCTAGGCCCACGCCACTTCTTCTGGAGTTCAAAGCAACCACTGGAGACCATTGGTTCGTTCTTGGTTCGTATCTCTCCGCACTGCTCAGCTCTGTAGCGTCATCTCTGCCTCCAACTTCGGAAAGATAAAAACTAACATCAATATAGACAGTAGACCTTTATGACGAACGGCAGTGATAATTGAACATTTTCAAAATTTCGAGATATGGAATTTTCGATACCTAGTTCGTATTGTGCAGCCAAAATTTAGTCTAGGTGCAAAGTTTTACTATTTAAGCGCTTTTATCAATGATTTTATGAGCGTTCATAGTTTATCCATTTATGGGCTTTGAACATTCAGAGTGAAAAGTTCCACCCCCGGTCACTTTTCACGTTCAAAGCCCTTATAAAATCGGAAACTTTGCTTGCTCATAAAATCAATAATACAAGCGCTAGGACAGTGAAACTTTACATCTAGACTAAGTTTTGGATACTTTATACAAAATCGCATCGACAACTCGATATCCTGAAGTTTCGAAAAAGTTCCATCCTAGCGACCTTTCGTTGAGAAGGTCTATACCACACTAACAAAACTAGACCCATGGTTGATGGGACAAGAACTTGCATAAAATGAGAGCTGAAGTTGTAATCAAATAAGATCTTACCAACATATATACATCCTTGATACACGGCAGCGCCGAGATGTTTTCTTTTTGTTCCCATTGATCTTATAGGTATCCATTGATTATTCTTTGGATCATATTTTTCAACTGTATTCAATGGAGATGTCCCATCTGATCCTCCTATTGCATAAAGAAATCCATCCAGCACTGACACGGCTACTCCCAATCTCCTTGTACTCATTGGTGCCACACGACTCCATTGGTTCAATGTTGAGTCGTATTTCTCTACTATGTTTAGACATGAAACGCCATCTTGACCACCAACTGCATACATGAATCTGAAAAAGAAAGTCGAGTTGAATTAATTGCAAGCAACACTATTTAAAGAGGCTGAGCTGGCAAGATTTAGTTAGACTTAGTTTTGTTAGGTATAGTTCAGACGTACTGTTTGGGCCACGTCAAGTTAGGGAAATAATCTTTGACAAGTCAGTAGAACAACATCTGAATCACACGGCGATTGAAGTTCAAGGAAAACCACCCCATCATTCATTTTTGCCATCCCTCACGGCAGTTGCTGGAAAATGCATGGCTTTTACTCAGATTTCCCAGAAATTGCAAAGTTGGGTGTGAACTAGACAGTCAGGCCAGATTCTCTTGTGTTGTTTTCAAATCAGATCGATCAAATTTGCAGCTGAGGCCAAGAAGACAAATTGGATAGGACAATTGTGTCATAAAGATGATTGTCATTGGAATGAAACCCTCTCAGGGTATAAGCATAAGTTAATATTTAAGATATCCTTACCCATCTAGAACTGCAACACCAACACTAGTCCTGCAAGTACTTGTTGGAGAAACCTCAGAACTCCATTGATTAGTTTTTGGATCATATCTTTCAACAGAATTCAGATAACTGGAGCCATCATGGCCCCCTACAGCATATAATAGATCATCTAAAACTGCCACACCCACTCCGCATCTTCTTTTATTCATACTTGCTACCATATGCCATTCATTCTTATGTGGATCAAACCTAGAAAATAACAGATTAACAAAACAAAACAATCACAAGAAAAGTCACATCAGTTTTGGGCAAGCAGGGTATGAAGGGTTGCCAACAATACAAACACAATAACTGTAAAAGTAATTGATGAGTTCATAGTTAACTATATTGCAATTTTGCCTCTTGCAACAGAGATCCTGGGCCAACTCCCTCTTACTACAGAACTCCTTACAGCTTAGCTTTTACAATCCATGTAGGATATGTATGCCAGTAGGGGGCCAAAGGTATCCATCTGACTCAAGGGTAATTACTGTAGCTGGGGTGTAGATAGGTTGGACTTCATTCTAGCAAGCATATTTGCTAAGCTCTTGTTATTGCAACCTAACTGCCTCCTGCTGCCTATTGCATCCAGGTAGACCAGAAATTGAAAGGACTGAACAGATAGATGATACCAAACAGATAGCATACCGTTCAACACTGTTTATTGCATCCCCACTGCACCATCCACCAACAGCAAAAAGTACCTCCCCTCTTTTGGCAGGTTGTCTTGGTCTCGTCCGAGGTCCTTGCATTAACAGTCTTTGCTCAGGCAGAAGCAAATAGTTTTTAGCCTCATCCACAAGGTCTCTACATGAATCATTATTCTTTATAAGAAGATCAGCACTAACAACACCGACAAGGAACCTTGCACTGACTAATGGTAATCTAACATGCTGAAGTATTTCTGATAGTTTCTCTCGTCTTTCTGCCAAGTCATACCTCACCCATCTCATTGCGGCATTATACACTTGCTCCTCGGACACTACATTTAATTCATCGCTGGCTAAGATCTCTGACAGCTGTGATAGCGGAAGATGCAGGAACTCCTCACCCTCCATTACATCTTGGAAATTATGATGCGAGAAGATATTAGCTACTCGCAACAACTCAGAACAAGAATGCGTATCTGCAAATGCTCTTATTCCCAAACAATTCGTTGGATCCAGTTGTTTTTTCAAAAACTCGCAACAAGCTTCCTGAATCTCCGCTAACTGCATTAAGCATGCAGCAGGCAATACAGTCTGCACGTTAGTTTCATCAATCCGTATTGAACCAGTGTATGCAAAATCAATCAACTGTTCCGTAGCTTTTTCATCAACATCTTTGATTGTGATTTCCTTATCTCTGCTCTCTGTCATTTCCCCAGTAAACATAGCTCTAAAGTAAGGACTACACGCCGATAATACAACTTTATGTGCATTCAGTTTCCTTGAACCGACAATTAAAATAACATCACAGAGATCTCCTGTTTGCCTAAGGCCATCTAATGTCTCTAGCAAGTTCTTTGGGTGCCTTTCTGATTTGTGGTGCAGAAATGGCCGTACACTGAGAGTAGACTGGCTAATTTTCAAAGGATTTTACATAGTAATGACTGCTCGCGTTGAGCTGTTCCTGATGTACTCATATTCAAATCTGGTTTATTGGCATCCATTGTGAATTACACCTTTATAATCACTTCATGTGCGTGGAATACGGCGAGCAGATGGACAAGGACTGGGCTAGGTTGGCTAGGCCATTCATTCATCAGCAGGCATAGGCCAAACTGTTGGCTACTTTTTTCGTCATTATAGAACGATATATTTGACCATTTACGCTAAAAGATGACAGCCAGATATATTTCGAGGAAAACAAAGATAAATCATCAACGTTGTACCCTCCAAATGATGTGAAAAAGGCAGGATAACTGAAGAAATGAACGAGCCACCACAGCGTCCACAGCTCTTCAGTCGCCTTCAAAATAACAAAATAAATCTTCTGTCATGCGCAAGCGCAAATAATTTTATCGATTCTTCTTGTTTGTCGGGCAGCCAATCAAAATGAAGTTTTATGTGAGCGTGCGCAGTATTTTGACGAAGATTTTTGATTTCTCAATGTGGCGCATGTTATGAAGAAATATCAAGAGCTGCGGAGAGAAGAGGATGTTGAGGTGACTTTGAACTTGATTTCTTCTGTAATTTTGTCAGTCTTTTTCAAAAAATTGAACATCTTTCAACATTGTAAGGAGCAATCTTTATATTACCTTTCTTTAAGCATGAGTTTCGTTTCCAAAAGCCCGATTTTTTATCATCAAAGTGTCCTTAGAAACTGTGGAAAATATGTGCAGCAAATGCAGAGCAAAATTTTGCCTTCATATTTTGCAAGATGTTTCACAAATGATTCTGATGATATACCTAATACTATGAGAAGATGGGAAATAACAGAGTATGGCTCACTGGATAATCTTACACTGAACAGATCGGCTTTTGTTCCTGTTGAATTAAAACCTGATCAAATCTTACTGAAAACTTTTGCAACATCAGTCAACCCAATTGATACAGAAATGCTGGAAGGTTATGGAAGATTTGCAATCAATACATTAAGAAAAGTTTATGGGGTCAATGAATTCCCGTTAGTTCTTGGAAGAGACGGTTCTGGAGTTGTCGTGAAAACTGGAAAAAATGTCCGTAGATTTAAAATTGGTGATGAAGTCTGGTGCGCAAGATGGATAATTGGTGATGGAACGCATTCAGAATATTCTGCAATTAATCAATCAGAAGCATCGCTAAAACCAAAGTCGTTAAGCCATATTGAATCAGCCTCTCTCCCATATGTTGCTTGTACGGTATGGGCTGCTCTTATTGGTAGAGCTGGCTTGGACCCTGAGAAATCCAACAATAAGAATGTTTTGATTCTTGGTGGAAGTGGTGGGGTTGGTACGTTTGCTATTCAGTTAGCCAAACTGCTTGGAAACAATGTTACGGCAACATGTTCATTGGATAATTTTGATATGGTGAAAAAGTATGGTGCTTCTGTTGCAATTGATTACAACAGTGTTACATATGAAGAGGACATTAAGGCAAATGGACCTTACGATGTTATTCTTGATGCAAGCAAGGAGGGACAGAGCAAAAAATTGGAGGAAATTCAAAATCAATTTACATCACATTAATGCCCCCATTTTTACCCTCTATTGACAAACATGGACTTGCTATGGGGCTGGCTTACTCTGGAAGAGAACTTTTGAGACAAATTTCAGGAACTTATTGAACAGCCAGGGACGGTACACTTGGGGTTTTTCTACCCCAATGGGGGAATTTTAAAAAAGGTTGCAGAACTGGTTGATGATGGGAAAATTTCTCCTGTTATTGATAGTGTGAGGATTTTGAAGACATGAAAAGTGCATTTGATCATGTTAGAAATGGACAGACAAGAGGCAAAGTTATTTTGAAGATTATGTCATAAAAACATAATAACATTGAACTATTTTGCCTGATCAAAATAGAAATATAGTAGCAATATAGAAATATTGTGTGAAGAACTACTTTAGATAAAGATGATTATGAAGATTATGATGTTGATGATGATGACAATGATGAAACTGATGATGATGAGGACGACAATGATGATAATGATGATGATAATGATGTTGATGATAATGATGAAGATGATGGTGTAATAGGGCTAAAATAGCTAGATTTCATAATGATGGTATGATGATCCGATCTTTTGAATATGTCACCACATAGTTTTGTTTGAAAACTTGCCAATCTTCATAAAAACCTGTTTTTGACCCCCTACCTTTTCTCTTTGTACCCAGTCGAAATTCTTGTTTGACTGGTCAGTCAAACTGGTCCGGTAAATACACCAAGTGCTGTCACTCCTTCCCAAAACAGTTTTAGTTTCAGTTCACCGAAAAATGGTGGAGAATTTTCACACAAGCTGCAGAACGATCTTTTGGGGAAAAAAGACGCTAGTTTAGTGCTGAAAATATGCCTTGAACCTTTATAAATTGGAAGAATAGCTTGTTAAGCTTAATTTTTCGAGAAAATGGTTTTTGAATCGTTGGTCACGGACCTGCTAAATAAGTATTTAGGCCAGTATGTGCAGAACCTTGACCCTTCTCAGCTAAAAATTGGGATTTGGAACGGTGAGTTTACTAATTTCATTATTTTATTCAGTTATTTATTAATTTGTTGATATTGAAAGCTAATTTGCTAATAAGCTGACTTGCAGATATTGCAGTTTGTGAGAGATGAGATGTTATTTTTCCAAAAACAAAATCAAAGGTCATCCGATCACTTCACTCACTTTTCATCCCTACTCTTTAGCTAATCTTTTATTCTCTGTTTATTTTCGATAATCATTTGCAAAATTCGTATTTGATTATCTCTCTTTCTATATAACAATAACTTATCTCCTAATCTTAAGGACCTTCTGTCAAAATTGCAAAAAGTTTCAAAACAGTCAGGGTAAACGACCATGAAAGGGTGTTGCCTAAAAAGTGTGCACCCCAAACTATGATTGTGTGTGTGATGGGAATGAAAGTGGTAATGTATTTTTCTTATTTAAGGGGATGCAAAGCTTGAAAATCTTGAACTCAAAGACTCAGCTTTGGTAAGTCTGAATAATGGTTTGTGACTTGTGATGTGAAAAGCACTTGATTGTTTTAATATCATAGGCAAGGCAAGATTGAGTCTTTATTCTATTGACTATATGTTCTAATGCATAGCAGACAGTATTCTTGATGTTCAGTCACTCGAAAAACGAGAACATTTTAGCAAAAAACGAAAACATTTGTTGCAAGTTGCATTTTCAAATTATCTGGGGGGGGCTTGAGCCCCATAGGCTGCTACAGCTCTGTGACAAGGGTACTTTTGATCCCTTTGCCTTTCCTTTTAAAGAAAAGGATGAGTGACAATCTTGATGTTTACTCAATTTCCTTGCTCATTCCTGCAGGGGGTTTGAGCCCCAGAACATCTTTTTTCCTGGTCAAAATCGTTTGAGACAATTTGTTGGTAGCTCCCCATATCAACATTGGTTGGGTGAGAGAGGGGGTCTTCCAATGGGTATGTCTGCATGAGTTTGGTCTCAATAATTCTGGCCATGATTGTAGTTGGTTATAAATTTGGTCATACAGTTATCCTAAATAAAGACAGTTAAACTAACTTATACTAAACTATATGCCTCCCAAATTCTAGAAGCTTTAAGAATCACATCCTGCAATTCATAGCATGAGAGCAAATAGTCTGAAAATTTAATGGTAATAACAATGTTTAACAAGATCATGTTTATGGTCACAGGAACCATTTATTATCAATTATTGAAGTGTGTTAAGGCAGATGCTAGTCATCAATAATGTATGTTCTGTATTCAAAATGTGAAATGCAGCACATTTTTACTCCATAGTGGTGAATAAATCTGGGATAAAACATTGTTTTTAATAACTTTGATGGAATTAAAGTACTTGAAAGACTTTAAAGTAGCATTTTTACGTCATTGTGGTGTGTTGAAAACAGTACAGAATAGCAAGATCATTTTCAGTTTCCATGTTCATTAAGAAAGACTTGAAACTGTAGTTGCACTTTATATCAATTTTAAGAGGTGATGTGCAGAGCCAGACATCAGCATTGGGGGGCAAATGGGTGTGGTTAAGAAGAATTAGGGCATGATTTTAAGAATAAATGAGCAAGTTGTACCCTCCCACACTTTTACATCAGATTTAACCCATATACAAAACCTATCTTGGTGGTAATTGGGGGTGATTGGCTATGCCTCTGTTGATGTGGTAGAACTTCGCAAGCAAGCATATGCTGCCCCTAGGGGGCAATGCTTCCATAGTTCTAAGTTTGGTTAGTGATAAAGCAATTCGTATTCTTTCAGGATGACTTGAATTTGCCAATCAAAGTTGTCAGAGGTCACCTTGGTAACTACTCTTTTCATTTTTTCATACCTTGCTGTTTCTCTTTGTAGCACTGCTTGCTTTACAAATTAGAAGGCCTTTTAAAAGTAAGAGGGTGTGGTGAAAACATGTTTTTGCAAGGAAAAATTTTATAAGTTACAAGAAATTTTTTGTCAAACATCATTTATAATCGGAATGTAAATTTCATGTGAGGAGACGTGATAACCCCCTTTGCTAGATTGTTGCAAAACACCCTGTCAATGAGAGACGCTATCTGCTCTGTCTTGTATTATTGACAACAGGGTTTCAGAAAAGCAATCAAACTATTCCAAGATCCCATACCCTATCTTGCATCAAAATATAGTTTTGAGAGAAGTTTCCTTGTAACGCAAATTTATTTTTTTTTCTGTCCAATTTTTGTGGAGACCTGATTGAATTTTTATTCTTTTAGGGAAGCTACAGCTAAGTATACCATGGAAAAACCTGTACAACGAGCCAACAGAAGTTGATATAGAAAATCTTTATGTTTTGGCAAAGCCGAATTCAGGTATTGCTTTGTTGCTATTGTTATTGTTATTGTTGCTGTTATTGTTATTGTTATTGTCATGTTATTGTTATTGTTATTGCTATTATTATTTTAATTGCTGTTATTGTTATTGTTATTGTTATTGTTATTGTTATTGTTATTGTTATTGTTATTGTTATTGTTATTGTTATTGTTATTGTTATTGTTATTGTTATTGTTATTGTGATTGTGATTGTATTGTCATTGTTATCGTTATTGTTATTGCTATTGTTGTTGTCATTGCCATTGTCATTGTTATTGTTATTGTTATTGATTACAGATATCAAGTATGACAAAGAAAAAGATGAAAAAGACAAATTGGAAAGAAAACAAAAACAGCTTGAAAATATTGAAGAAGCAAGACGCCGAGAAGAAGAGGCAAAGAAGAAAAGTAAATTGTTTTCGTTAACCATACTTTACCAAAAAATTTATGAAAATAAAATTTCAGCTATGATTGATATGATATTGTCGCATGTGACATGTCCCCTCCTTGTCTCCCAGTTTAGCCATCTCAGAAACTTTGTAGTTGCGACAAATTTTGTAGCGAGAAACATGCAAAAGTTTCTTGAAAACAACAGAATCATTTCTTGTCTCCGTGACTCCAAGACATGTTGCTCGCGTGTTACTCGCATATGTAGGCACTCTGGGAGACACGCGGAATACAATGTCGCGTGTGACATGTTTCTAGTTAAGCGCTTCGATTTTGCGAACTCTTTGATTCTTTCATGTTCAATTTTTATTTTCCTTAGGTAAAGCTAAAACCACAGAACAGGACAGCTTTGCAGAGAAACTTGCCACCCAAGTTGTCAAGAATCTACAAGTAAGTCATTAATGTATTAAGCTCTGAGGAAGACGTTTAGCCTAAACACAGAAAGGAACACCTTGGCTGTGGGGGAGACTGGTGGCTGGAAGGACATCGAGTTTGGCTGGTAACTTCATTGCACTTTTTAGTGCAGTGGAGTAATCAACTAGCTTGCTGTCCAGATGGTCCTTGACTCAAATCCCAGACAAGGTAATTATAACAATAGACAATTTCTTCAAAGATGGTATGGTGGCATTTGACCATAATGCGCTGCGTGAATTTAAAGTGATTCTATCGGAATTCAATTTAAACGCAGTACATCATGGTCTAATGCCCCGACGCCATATTTTGCGGAATTTTCCACTGTGATAGCCTTCTTGTGATTAAATAAGTTTCATTCTATTTCTATTTAGATCAAAATAAAGAATATTCATATTCGCTATGAAGACAAAGTGAGTCCCGTCTTTCATAGTGCAATGGCTTAACTGTGAAATCGTTGGCAATTGTGCATTTTATGAAGCAAGCATGAAAATTGGCATACCTACCCAGTTTGATACGCTGAAGATGATGGGATACAGACCCCAATCGAAAAATGCCCCCAGATGCTATTTTTAGACTGGGGTACTCGGTACCATACCTCTACAAGGGTTTAACGATACTGACATGAAACTTGGCAAAAATGCACAGTTTGATACGCTGAAAAAGATAGGATGCAGACCCCTCCGGAAAATTGCCCCCTTATTCTATTTTTAGACTGGGGTACTCGGTACCATACCTCTACAAGCGTTTCTATTGTAACTATGTTGGGAATTAAGATATTGCAATGAAACTTGGCAAGTATACACAGTTTGATAAGCTGAAAAAGATAGTATGCAGACCCCTCCGGAAAAATGCCCCCTTATTCTATTTTTAGACTGGGGGACTCGGTACAATACCTCTACAAGCGTTTCTATTGTAACTATGTTGGGAATTAAGATATTGCAATAAAATTTGGCAAGTATACACAGTTTGATAAGCTGAAAAAGATAGGATGCAGACCCCTCCGGAAAATGCCCCCTAATTCTATTTTTAGACTGGGGTACTCTGTACCATACCTCTACAAGCGTGTCAATTGTAACTATGTTGGGAATTAAGATATTGCAATGAAACATGGCAAGTATACACATTTTGATGCGCTGAAAAAAGATAGGATGCAGACCCCTCCGGAAAATGCCCCCTTATTCTATTTTTAGACTGGGGTACTCGGTACCATACCTCTACAAGCGTTTCTATTGTAACTATGTTGGGAATCAAGATATTGCAATGAAACTTGGCAAGTATACACAGATTAATAAGCTGAGAAAGATAGGATGCAGACCTCTCCGGAAAAGTGCCCCCTCATTCTATTTTTAGACTGGGGTACTTGGTACCATACCTCTACAAGTGTTTCTATGGTAACTATGTTGGAAATTACGATATTGCAATGAAACTTGGCAAGAATGCACAGTTTGATAAGCTGAAAAATATAGGATGCAGACCCCTTTGGAAAATGCCCCCTTATTCTATTTTTAGACTGGGGTACTCGGTACCATACCTTTACAAGTGTTTCTATTGTAACTATGTTGGAAATTACGATATTGCAATGAAACTTGGCAAGAATGCACAGTTTGATACGCTAATAAAGATAGGATGCAGACTCCCTTTGAAAAAGTGTCCCCAGTTCTATTTTGAGACTAGGAGACTCAGTTCCATACCACTCTCAAAACGTTTCAATTATAACTGTGATATACTACGTTAAGATATTACAGTAGGAACATTCCTCGTATCTATATGCTTCAATGCTGCGTCAGACTGGCGTACCTACTTTCAAGCGACTCTATATCAATAACTATTAATTAGATGTTTCCACAAGTGGATACCACAATAAGTGGGATCCGAACCTGGGCTGCATGACCAGAGAGCCAACGACGTTTCCGCTGAGCTATAGAGCTCAATGAAATCGCCGAGTAACTCTCCAAGTCATACAGCCAAAGGCTCTCCTCCCGTCTGACGTTTTTTGTTTCCGCTATGTCGAGCCTTCTTCAGCACCATATCAATAACTATTGATTATTTACAAACTTATCATGAACTTAAAACATGTTTGTATGAAATGTTAATAATAAATTAAATAAGAAATAGTGGTCTAGTACAAACCCCTCGCTAAACGCGGCGTAACGCACAGTAAGTTGTATAAAACTGATGCAGTGTTGTTTATCATATTTACAATGCATTTCACTATAATCAACTTATCTTACCTTAACTAAAGAGCATCTGGGGCTACGGCTCGTGTGCTCCGTTCATCTAAGGGCGCACCCATGTTCTCGCATTCAAGAATATATAAGAGCCAATGTATATGATAGAGCGCCTGTATGCTGAAAGTTTATAAATTTGCACAGTATAGAGAGGCAATTTGTACACATATACATGGCGAACACAATGAGACCTAAAACCATATTTCAAGGATATACAAATCATATATTTATGCTGTATGTACAATCGGCTAAACCTGATAACCATTTGAGTATATGACCTCTGTGCAAATTTAAAAAACTTTCAGCATACATGACCTCTATAGTATACACCGACTCTCATATACGACCAATCTCCTCAGACTGTGTTATTTGACGCGAGAACACGGGTGCCGGAGCATAGCAGTTATCCCTCCTAAATTCTCTTTAACGGAGATTAGATGCTGAGTACGGTGTGAAGGGGGCTGGTATTGTTAAATATATATTCATTATGATATACAACATTGCATCAGTTTTTATACACCATACTGTATAGATGAAATGCGTTGCAAGGCGTTTAGTGCGGGCTGGTACTAGGCCATTATTTCTTTTTTGATTATTAATTATTATTTCATTAAAAAAATCCAAAGTCTAAAAATAGAATGAAAGGTCATTTTTCCGAAGGGGTCTGCATCCAATCTTTTTCAGCGCATCAAACTGTGTATACTTGCCATGTTTCATTGCAATATCTTAATTCCCAACATAGTTACAATTGACACGCTTGTAGAGGTATGGTACAGAGTACCCCAGTCTAAAAATAGAATTAGGGGGCATTTTCCGGAGGGTCTGCATCCTATCTTTTCAGCTTATCAAACTGTGTATACTTGCCAAGTTTTATTGCAATATCTTAATTCCCAACATAGTTACAATAGAAACGCTTGTAGAGGTATGGTACCGAGTACCCTAGTTTTAAAAATAGAATAAGGGGGCATTTTTCCGGAGGGGTCTGCATACTATCTTTTTCAGCTTATCAAACTGTGTATACTTGCCAAGTTTCATTGCAATATCTTAATTCCCAACATAGTTACAATAGAAACGCTTGTAGAGGTATGGTACCGAGTACCCTAGTCTAAAACTAGAATAAGGGGGGCATTTTTCCGGAGGGGTCTGTATCCTATCTTTTTCAGCGTATCAAACTGTGCATCCTTACCAAGTTTCATGTCAGTATCGTTATTCCCAACATTGTTATGGTAGAAACCCTTGTAGAGGTATGGTACCGAGTACCCCAGTCTAAAAATAGCATCTGGGGGCATTTTTCGATTGGGGTCTGTATCCCATCATCTTCAGCGTATCATTCCTATTTTTTATCTATATATTCTAAATTAATTTCTTTTATTCTTTATTTACCCTACATCTCTCTCAATGTTGTTTTTAATGCTTACACTTTTTCTTTATAAGAAACCTAGCTCCTGGCCTAGTTCTAAAAGTTTCTTAATTTTTGACCAAATTTTAGTTCTGAAAGTTTCTTAACAGTTTCTTAATTAATTGAAATAAATTGCAGTAAAAAAGATAAAAAACCTTCTGTGAGATACAGTATTGCTTACAGATGCGAGAAATCGCACAAAATTAGCCACGTTGGTGCGAGAAATCGCATGGAAATGCTTGAGAACTAATTACTACCTCCACAAATGTGAATCAGTATGTTGGAAAACGGACGCAAAAATTTATACAGTTTCTTAACTTCTTCCTCCTAGCTCTAAAAGTTTCTTAACTTTTTGGGTGTCTAGTTCTAGGTTTCTTATAAACCGGTTTCTTATAAAAAACGTGTATTTCTCGTTTCTCATTTAGATTACAACTCCAGGATTTCCATTTAGCATTGGTGTAACTCTTGATGGTTTGTCAGCTTTGGTAAGCTTACAGTAATTCCGAATCCTTTAGCTTCTTTGACATACATAACGTTTCAAACGAGACTGAGCTATTTTGAGGTTGTCTGCAATTCAAAAACTTTCCACCTATTGGTTTATGAATATGTCACCTATGAAATATTTGATTTTACAGACAACCGATGGTAATTTTGTACCAAAGATTATCAAAGAAAGCGTTACAATTATTCACAAGGTTACTCCTTAATTGCTTAATACTTTATTTGTCACTTTTATCTCACACAAAGTTGCCTTTTTCAACGGCAGATAGAAAAATGTCCTGTTTTAATGTTCAAATTAATCATCATCATCACCATCATTATCATAATCATCATAATCATCATAATCATCATCATCGTCATCATCGTCATCATCATCATCACCACCACCATCATCACAATCATCAACTTCATCATCATTATCATCATCATCACCTTAATCGTCCTCATCCCCATCACTATCATTGGCTACCACATTACGACAAGATGGATGGAATGTTTGCAATCTACCATCAACAAAAAATTATCTACTTTATAAAGGAAGATAAAGAAATAATTCCGTGCTATTATGAAACGTGAATATTTCACTTTTTGTTTTAGCTTGTGAAATTGGACAACCTAGCAGTCTACTGGAACACAAACGAAAAATTCAAAGAGTTTTCAAGAAAAGAGTGGCTGGTAAGCTTTTTAAACATTTTGAATTGCTTAAGAGCTTGTTTGAAGCGATCAAACATTACCTCTCCTTTTCGTTGATTAATTTCACCTGGTTACTGTACTTCAGCTGATGTGCCGCTAGAAAATTATTAAAGTCACTTTGACCAGGAATCAAATCTAAAAAGATAACCTTGTTCTATAGTCAATTTAATGAAATCCTGTCTAGGATTTTTTCGGCCATTTTTCGGAAAGCGAACAGGAAGTTTACTGCTGTTGCTACAGTGAATGCTGCCCACGTGTGGGCATTTTCTCAGAAAAGCGAATTTTGCTGTTAGTAGTGTCTGTATTGTCCATATCTTTCTTCCCATTGCATCCCGTGACCTGAGTGGTTTTCAAAACACAATGCCAATTCGGTTTCACTTTTCTGATTGTTGCATTTTGATTCTCATCTAGGTATAAATTCTGCCTTAGTGAATTGTTTTAGTCTGCTTCTGACGTTTATACTCCAAGGAGTGTCAGACGAAAAAAGCTTATAAATATGTCCAGAGATACTTCCGCTGTTTATCATATCAGTTTGAAATGTTACCAGTGTTGTGTCGATGGTTCAAACCAAGAAGAGTACGACCTGGTCGTCCGGAAAAGACCCGGTCCTGCAGTTAAAAATCTAAAGCAGCACTCAGTTCAGCGGCATGTACCAGTAGGTCAAACATATGAATACCCCCCTGCCCCAAAATAAATGAATACGAATTTTTCTGTAAGCATTGATCATTTTCAGGCATTTATTGAAGATGGAATCGCTAGAAAGAATTGTGTGCCTGGGATGAAATATAGTAAGTAATTCATGGATGAAATAAAGTAAGTTGTTAACTCTTAACTAACGAAGTCATCTTCCTTGCCAGTAATCTGAATTTTGCTTAACACCTCTCTATAACACGAGATTAGGGTTTGATAGTACAAGAGTTAGTGTTCATGTTAGTATCAGGTAGGGTAAGTGTTAGCGTATTGGGTAAGGTAATCGTTAAGGCTGGTATAAGTGTTAGGTATATGCTATGACTTTATATAAGAGCTGCTGTTCCCATTGGAGTTAGTGGTAGGGACATCAATAGGCCCTGAGCAAACGACCAAACATTGATCGTCATTTGTCAAACTTTTGAATTTTGTTTATCAAGCATGTTTAAATGTTTTACCAACTACCATAACTTTGCTTGGCAAGCAAAACCAAACAAATGTTCTATGAATCAATAATGTCTTTTGTATGACACCTGAAAATTGTCAAACAACGTTTTGTGACGTGACCAAAATGTAAAACATTTTTGGTTGACAAGTGAATTTCAAATGTTTGACACGACAATGAACATTAACGTCCGTTTTATTGTTTGAATTGGCGTTAGAGATAGTATTAGTCGTTTGTTTGGAGATAGGACTATTGCTATGGCTGTTTCGTTTTCGCGGAAACTGCTTGTCTAATAAACTATGTGTACACAATAAACTTTTCTAAATCAACATCTTTTTAAGCGCAAGTGTTTTAAATTATATTTGTATCAACTAACATTGTTTCTGTTTTAGTTCTTAGGCCAATAAATGCAAGTACAAAACTGAAGCTTAATACAAAGCCTGGTTTAGACATGAACATTCCTCAGGTGGGATCTCTTTATAATTGTGCTCCAAGCTGCGTATTAGGTTGTGTGGCTGAGTAGTTAAGGCACTCGTCTCGCAATCGTAATGTCATTGGTTCGAATCTCGTCGGGACCACTTTCCACAATCCTACAGTCAACTCAGCTGTCCATCCTTCCGAGGTCGGTAAATGAGTACCCAGGGTATTCGTTCTAGAATGTCAGTCTGGGGGCACAAGCTGCAGGTCCCCTACCAGCTGTACAGCTGCCTCAAACCCCGAACTGCGTTAACAAATAAAGATTGCTTGCTTGCTTGCTTGCTAGACTATTAACTATGCAGTCTACTGTACTTTTGTACTTTCCATGCTTTATTATATATTTGTGATTAAAATTCTGTAATTACTATTTTTCTAGGTTTTCTTGAGTTTGCTGATGGAAGAACTGGCGATTTGTCTCTGCAAAACTCAGTACCACAGCGCGATGGAAATTCTTGAATCATTCGAGATGATGACACGAAATGAACCCTTCAGAAAATACAGACCAGAGAAACCATTGAAAGAAGCAATTAGTCTATGGTAAGAAAATTATACTGTTAAATTCCGTGAATGGCTAAAGATTTTGCAAAATTCCATGTACGGCAGTATATCAATGAATTACTTGATTAGCCTTTGAGTTTTATACATTTCACAATTTCGACCAATAGTGGAAACATTTTTGGGCATACTCAAGCTCTTTTCTCCTGTCACTCCTCAGAGTATAAACATCAGAAACAGACCGAAACTTTTGACTAAGGCGGAATTTATACCCAGATGCGGATCGAAGTTTATCAATCAGAAAAGGGAGGCTGAACTGGTGTTGTGTTTTCGCCTTAGCCAACTGTTTCTATCTGTTTCTAACGTTTATACTCTGAAGAGTGTCAAACGTAGATAGCTTTTAAGTATGTCCAAAGTTGTTTACTTTTTTATCTCGCAATTTTGAAATTAGTTTATGGTTCGGTTGATATTTCAGGTGGAATTATGCAATTGTGAGTGTTCTTGAAGAGGATGTAAGAAGACGATTCAGAATGTGGAGTTGGAAATATATCAAAATGCACAGGTTAATTAAACACATTTATGTAATCTGTATAGACAAGGATAGAAGTGCATGCTTAATGCTCTGATATCGTTATTTAATCTTTTGAACTAACGGAATCATCAAATTGTATAGTGCCAGTATTATACGGCAACTCTAACGCAACTGGATGCTAAGAAGTCCCAAGAACTATACCTCGGCATAGCACTATGCCATGATCTTCAGAGAATCGAGAAAATCAACCCATCAAAATGATAGACCGCAAATATGTGAAAAATACTAGCCCTTACCAAACACAACTGAAAGCCATTTGCTACCTCAGCCATTCAAAGCAGTTTGCACAGGAGGGCTGCCATCGGAGACGGTGTTTGACTGTATTGTTGATCGCAATGACGTCAATACGGACGGGCGGAATGGATGAATGTTCTAGTGAAGATGCAGTAAATGGGATGCTGCAATATGATTTGATTTTTTTTTTTGCGAAACTGGCTGATTTTTGTAGATAATGTTGCGAGCAAGTATGAGCTGTCTGTCGATTTGCACGGCAGACTGAAACATTGACATGTCGGTAAATGATAGTGTGGGCATATTATGTAAAAACATACGTGGAACCTAATGATCCTAATGTTTTGGCGATTGTTAAAATTGTTGTTGAAATGGTGGAGATGTTGGATATATAAAACGCCATTCATGACAAATATATATAAATAGTTATGGTGCTGAAGAAGGCTCAACATAGTCGAAAAACAAAAGTCAAACGTGAGGAGAGCTTTGGGCCCTTTGACTTCATTGAGCTCTATGGCTCGTTAGAAACGTCTCTAGTCAGAGTATTTTGTCCAGGTATGCCACCCCATCCCATCAACTGTGGTATGCCACTTGTGGAAAAATCTATCCTAGTTTCGCCATCAATGATAGATATATGTTTGTCACCCGAATTTAATAACTAGCTCTTTTTATATTTTACAGAGATCTCTGTCGAGCATATAAGGACAAATATAAAGAAAAATTAACACAGAAAAATCCATCGAAATCATTGCTCAAGGAGCTCGAGGTTGGTTGTTGATTTGTTTGTTTGTTTGTTTGCTTTTAATGTTGTTTTTTCAAGTTATTGTTATTATTGTTATTGTTATTCATATTTTAGACCATGGAAATGAAGCTTAATGTCGTCAGCATCACTATTTTCAGACAGACAGCGTTGAACGAGGTAAACAAGCAAAACATTCTTCATCAATTTGTTGCTTAGTTCTTTGATAGTAGATCTAATACTTTTACTGCATACTCGAGTGCCCAATAGGTTGAAGGTGAAGGTAAAATGGTGCATTTAGCGCCAACCTCTAGGATCTCAGTAGTATGGTTAAAGAATCGAGACCCCGCCTCTGGCTGTGATACTACCGTAGGCTCGTACCCCGAAAAGGTGCTGTGGCGTCGTGGTGTAATCCAGCTGACCCTTGGTGTCAGAAGCTCAGTGTGGTCAGGGTTCGAGCCCAGCCACGGTAGCGTCACGGCCAGGGTCGAGGTCTCGATTAGTTAACCTACTACTGAGATCCTAGGGACTGGCGCTAGAACACCATTTCACCTTCACCGTCACCCCGCTGAGCTTCTTATACCTCGAGTCATCTTGGTAAGTCCACTAAGCACCTTGCATTGCTAAAAGGATGCTAAATATATCTATACATAGGATGCCTCATCACCAAAAGGTGCTTTTCATGGGGTCCTAGGATCTGGTTATATAAGTTGGGCTGCTCCGTTTGGGAGCTTGGCATTCTCCGGCCCATTTGCTAGAGTCTACGGCCCTTGCCAAACGATTAAACATTGTTGGTCAAACATTTACAATTTGCTAACCTAGCAAAATGCTTGACCGTTTGATCACACCACACAACATTACACGTCCACTTATTTTTTGCTTGATACAAGCATAAAATGTCTTTGACGTTTTTCAAAAACATTTGCTAAGAAATTCCGCTTGTCAAGCAATGTTTTGTGATATGAACAACGGTGAAACATTGCTTTTGAAGCAAATTTAAACTGTTTGATAACAATGTTTGGTCGTTCGGCCACAGCAATGTTTCGCGGTATGAACAAATGGTCATACATTGTTTGTAAAGCAAATTTTAAATGTTTGACGAACAATGTTTGAAAGCTTTGCCTGGGGTTGACATGAACTAATTGAGAATTCAATTTCTGTTCTTTTTTTTCATTCAAGGTGTCTCGAAAAAAGAAGACACCGAAAGAGAAGAAAGGGTTTTTTGATGGTTGGTTTTCTTCTGGAAAATCGAAAGACAAAACAAGCACTAATAAGGCACTTGAAGGTAAATCTGCATAGACAGTCTTGTTTTTGATCAGCTTTACATATCCCAAATAGGAGTTACTCCCATCCCTCTTTTCTGTCTTGGTCTGTTTGATAGTAAGTATTGTTTAAAGTGATTATCAGTAGTGAACACTTGGTACAGTATTAGAATGGGGAGTAAAGGCATCGGCTACCGTCAACGAATTCCTTCTGCTGATCAGTCTTGTTCTTGGTCATTCTTCGAATACAGCAGATTTATAGTTGTCTTTTCTGAGTTCTTTCGACCTGTTGATGAGCTCATGGATGGCACAAATAGGCTGGAAGGTATCCTTAGAAGAAGCAATTTATATCTAGCATTGAATTCGAAAACACTTGAATGATAAGTTGATTATTGATTTGACGATTGATAAGAATTACATCGAGCTGTTTTTTTGTATTTTTAGAGCTTATTCCTGAAAAACAGCGAGCTGAAGAAATGAAGAAATTATACAGTGCCATTGGGTACAGTGAGAATGAGGTCATAACTCCATTCTCAAAAGAGGTAAGAATTGAATTTTATAATGACTCTAGTGAGTCAGGATTGAGAGTTCCAATTGAATAATGTGCCACGTGCACGTAGAGACCTAATGCTTAACCATATTCTGAATCATCCAGCGTGTAGCTAAATCTTGTTTCTTCTTTTAACAGTATGTGGCGATGAGATTCTTCTTTCATTTGAAGAAAATCACCATCATTCTTAAAGAAGATACATCGAGGTAATGATTTGTATTCTTTTTTTGCAAACATCTGTGATTTCTTATAAATTATTTAAGTGCCCATGAAGTGTTTTCTAGTTGAACAAAATACATTCTTTTTTTATAAGAACCAGGAAATTTTGATCGAGGCTGGCTGTTCTTAAATTTTTGCCGTTTTTGAGCTTGAAATGTTCTTAACCTTTTCTTAATTCCTTGGTTACTTGGTTATCTATATTTTTCAATGAATGTCTGGGATCGATCTGGGTTTGTGTGAAATGCAGCATGCTTGTCCATTTCTTTGTTTGCTTGCCTTTCACGTTCAGTCTGACTGTCTTACTCTCATATTTAGCTGAAATTCTTAGGGCTTATGAAAAGGCCCAGCCTCAGCTTGTTCTTAATTTGTTCTTAAAATCTGGGCAAAATCCAGGCTCGTGTTCTTATAAAATTGTTCTCATAAAAAAAGAGTGTATGCTGGTTTTTAATGATGACATTTTCTCTAGATTTGAATTGGGGAATCTCCACACACGCACGACAAAGAGCGCGCTATTTGTGACGTCATGGGGTTTGCTATCACTGAAACAAAGTGCAATCAGCTCGTATGTTAAACACTGAACATTAAGGTCTCTGTTTCCTGCTAAGGTTCTTCCCTATGGTTCATGTAGAAGTGGCCACATGATCTTTGCTTCAATGTAGTTTATCGTCTTGCAAGCGTAATGACGTCACAATTTGATTTTGCTTTGTCACAGTGACCCGTGATTTTCAAATTTCCTGAAACAACCCTTTATGTGCAAAGTTTCTGGAAATATATAAATTATTTCCTTTCTTTCAGAGATGCGGTTGAACTAGAAGTTATGAGGTTCACCTTAGAAGATTTGTTTGCTAATTTCTCGCAGCGACCATCGGCAAACGCAATCAAGTGAGTTTTATAATGTTTTTTTTTTCCATTTCCATTGACCTTACAGGTTTTATTCTGGTTGCGTTCTTGTGAGACCGTTTTCTGGCTCTTCCTTTTTCTGGAGACTTCCGAGGGAGAACTGGATGCCTCTCGAAGACTAATTTTTTCAGAATTGAGAAGAGAGAAATTCCCTAAGGAACGTACTCGAAGTTAAGCTGAAGAAAGTTCATTTTCTTGCTGCAGGCATTAAAAGAAAATTCTCGTACCGATGCAGCTAAAAATTGGTAATTGATATCAATAGTTTTAGCTGTACAAAACCTCAGGGTAGAGGAAAGGAGAGAAAGGTGTGGACACGCTGAAACCTTTCAGAGCGAGCTGATTGCCATTGAAAACCTAATGCTAATTTGGCTTCACTTTATCATGTGTCTATTTGATCCGCTGGGTATATATTCCGCTTAAGTCATTTGCTTCGGCATTTTTATTTCTAATGTTTATACTCTGAGGAGTATCAGACGAGAAAGCTTTTAAGTGAGTCCAAAGATACTAGCTATTCTGAAGTCAAGGTTGTTATTGGAGCCATGTAGTTAATAGCTAATCAAATATCAATAAGTAGGTCTTTCCGTAATGGACAACTTTGTTATTTTGATCACTGTTTTCTAATATTACAGAGTTTCAGCCAAAGTCGATACTTTGCGACTGTATGGAACAGAAAATGATGGTATCACCCCCGTGATGGTTCGCTCTGTCCAGAAGGAATCCGGTAAAAGCATATTTGTTTATAGTAGAACCTTTTAACTTATCTAGCTATTGCTTAAGCAGCCTTGTCCCCGGATGATTGGGACTCCACGTGAAACTTCGCTGGTCAAATTCGACCCTGGTATTGGCTTGGTCAACTCGAAATTTGGTTGGCGGCTGAAACGTTACAATTCATCACATGACTATTTCATCAAAGTATCACCCTAGAATTGCCTCCCAAGTCCCTAACTTTCGCTCACATTGAATTGAATTGATGTTGTTGTTGTTCGCTACAGTTAGTTTGAGCGTCCAGGAGTTCAATTCAATAGCGAAAACTACGACTCATGCAGTAAGTCTAGTACCACCCCACAACAAGTGAAAATCATGGAAATAACTTGGAAGCTTTATCCAAAAAGTGATTTTGTTTACTTCACTGTAATGATAGTGACTTCTACTTCACTTCAGTGACTTCATTGACCTCTACTTCACTACCGTGTAGTGATTTCTACTTCCTAACAAAATTTATCAACAAAATTCTTTGCATATTCTTGCTTAGAAAGTCTTGCTCTAGAAGCCAAATCTTGTTTCAATGCCTAGGTCAAAATTTGCCAATATTTTGGCAAATTTTGTGGGCGGCACCAGCGCCCTAATCGGTTGGTGGTTGAGAATTTTACGAAATCTGGGGACGATGTTGGAGCTTTTAGCTAATTTGCAGCGAATTATTGCTGAGATGTAAAGTTTTGAAATATTCACTAGCCTTATGAGAGTACCTCGTTTTTGTTAGGTTCACAAGAAAGCCTCGCTTTGGTGAATGCAACATTTGAGACGAACCCCCTGGCAAAACCAGACGTTGATCAATTAGTCACTGCGTTGATTCAACCTGTAGAAATCGTCTACGATTCTGTAAGTTGGGACTTTTGATTACATGCATAAATTCCTGATGTAATACTTTCAAATGTGCTCTGTGCTGTGAAGGTGATAAATAACCGAAAATGTGGGTTATAAAGGGTTGGCCAGCTATCACATTTTCCGTAGCAGTGTGGGTGACTCACCTTGTTTTCAAAGTCGGTGCGAATTGCTTAGAATTATAAAAGAAGACACCATTACTAGGAATAACTTATTGCTTGAAGTAAGTAACTTGCGTCGAATGCCTCAAAAATTAAAACAAGCTAGTTTCTCAGCCTTGAAACCCCCTTCATTTTGAATATTTTGTTTCTTATTAGGATGACAGGGTTATGATGGGCTGCAGTAGTCCTTCCTCTTGAAAAGTTGGAGTGGTTTAAGCCATCCATCAGTTATAATTAAATAAGAAAATAGTAGCGAAATCGCCATTTTCCAGGAATTCAGAAGAGCTTCTTTGCTTTATGCATCTGACCTTCTTTTCTTCATTTCTATTTCATTAGACGGTAATGGTGTTTTTTATTTTATTTTTTCTTACCTCTTAGTTTACAGTTGAACAAATGCTGGGATTTTTCAGACCGCCCCAAGATGTCATCTTACAAGAGTAAGTTGTTTTTAGTTCATTTTAGTCGACTAGAATGACCACCTGTGAATTTTTTGCTCCCATGGATAAATCTTTACAAATTGCCATTTCCTCCAATTATCATTTGCTTCCATGGATAAATCTTTGCAAATTGCGATTTGTTTTTTGTTTCACCACAAAGCGTTTTCATCGTTTGGCGAAAGCCTTAGGACATGGCCAAAAGATCAAACAATTGGCCAAACATTGAAGATTTGCTTTACGCTTTACAACAATGTTGGACCGTTTGACCACGTCACAAAACATTGTTGACAAGCAGAACTTAGTTAGCAATGTTTTTGACCATTTGTATTCCTTTCTTGGCTCGCTAAACTCTGATCGTTTATCTGAACTTTTTTAGTCTGCAAGATAAAGCATATTCAACATTCAATGAGTTAAGAATGAACAGTACTGCTGGACTTCTATACGCCATGGAACATCATAGTGTAAGTATTCTATATGGAGGTTCTTAAAGCACCCTCCTGAGCAAATTGTTATTAATTGTGCTATCATAATGAAATATCTGGAACACGAACAGCACGATTGAAAACATTCTATTTTATTATCTTCTTTTAGGTTACAGACATTGCTGTTTCTCTAAAGGCGTCTTATCTGATCATCCCTGAAGGCGGAGCTTTTTCAAGGTACAATCATAAATTTGATATATTCAGCTTTACTTTCTCTTTTGTAAATGAGGGCCTATATGTTGTTTTGTTATTGTGATTTGATGGCTTAGGTTTAGTGAGTTACTTGCTAAGGAAAAAAGCCATTGAAATACTTTCCTCTCCCTAAACCTTGGCTTTTCACCGAGTAAGCCTCTCTTGTCCCTCTTTGTCTCTCTTCTGCGTCTGCTCAAAGCTAGGGTCAGACAGAAGACCAAAAGTATCCTTTAGCATAGGATGGTGTGCTTAAAAATATGGTCTGAATGATTTATTTACTGAAGATTAAGCTATTAGATGAGCAAAGATCGAAGCAGTAATTTGTGGGTTATTTGATTGATTTAATTGAGTGATCAATTGATTGCGTGATTTGGTGATTGAATGATTGAGTGAATAAATGATCGATTTGTTTGAGCTATTGGGTGATTGAAATATTGAGTGATTAATTGATCGATTGATTGAGTGATTGAGTGATACAGTGATCAAATGATTAAGTGATTGAATATTTGAATAGTTGATTCATTGAGTGATGAAGTAATGGAGTGATTGAATTTCTAAGTGAACAAGCGATCGATTGATTGAGTGATTGAGTGAGTAGGTGATTGATCTATTGACTAGCCTTCGTGTTTTTGTAATGTCTTTGTATCGGTTACTCTGTGAATGATTTATACAGTATGCTACTTCTGTAAATATCGACTGACGAATTGTTCTTTTGATCTTTCAGTTGTCAAAATATGCTAATCATTGATTTTGGAAGTTTGAAAATAAACAGTGATCCAAATCAAGAAAGAGCCATAAACGTCAAGGTTATCATTATTTCTTATAAAAGTAATTTTCCTTCAATTTTGATCTTGATAATCATAGCATTATATACATACGAAATACAGTAGTATCATTAAATGAAAAACTAGACCTATTCGTAAAAATTGGCGTATATTTTCGGATTTATTCATAACTATATCTCAAAATCAACTTTTATTTCTTTAGGAGATAGATGAAAGCGAAGTTCAAGAAAAATGCTACGATCGATTTCTTATGAATTTGACTGCTCTGCAAATACTTTTATGTGAAAAAAGTAAGTCGTACTAGGCTCTTCAACGTTTGAATTTGTGTAAATTGCAAATACCAAAACCACACCGGAGCTGTGAAGGATTCCTCCTTTAGTTGGGTTTTTCTATATCAGCATAAACATCATTTGAAGAACTAATGAGATTCCAGGGAATGTGGGAACATGCAAAATGTATCCAGGAAACAAGGGAACGTGGCCAAAGGAAACAAGGGAACATCGGGAAACAGGGATCAGGTAAAATCTTCCCTATCAAACCACTTAACTGTCAATCTTAAAAATGATTCAACAAAACAACTCCAGGGAGCAAGGGGATTTTCTGAAGGAGACAGGGGATCATGTACCCCCCCCCCTCCCTAAACGACCCTCGCTAATACCACCAGTAGCTATTGATGTAATCATGATTATTATTCTTTAAGGTGACGACTGGAATGCAGCTCGATTTCAAGACTACACTCCTCTCCACATTCTATCTCCTGTCTCATTTGATGGAAAACTTGCCAAAGCACTTGTACCTGATGACCCGAGACTAGCTCAGTGAGTTTTAGCTACCAGTCAATACCCATCTTTTATACCTATTTGTCAGTGAACTTCAATAGAATTTTAATGTGAAAAACGTTAAATTTCAGAATTGTCATCAGTGGAGTTCTTTCTGGTTTGGAAATCAGCTTATCAGATAGAAAAATCAGGAAAGTGACCAAGGTTTGTAGGTTTATCTGTTTTATTTATCAATTTATCTACGGTACTTATTGTAGACTTAAAGAAGATGCAGTAAGAATGAGAGGCAAAACAAAACGAAAACACAACATATATCTCGAAGCAGTTTGGTCTGTGAAACCTAAAAGTGATCTTCAAATTGACTTAAAAATTTGAAATGAAAAATGAGCAACTCTGGGGGCTACTTAGCGGTACTTAATATGATTTGGGTACGGGTATTTGCCCCCTATATGTGTGGGTTTTGGGCACTGTGTAAAATTTTAACTAAAACCCTACATAAGTGGGTAGAAAATTAAAGGAAGCCCCAAAAGTTCACATTATTTGAGACAAAATAATGTTAAAATCGTATCGAAGATGTATTAGTACAATTTCAAGTAATAATAATCCCTAGAAAGTCTTATTACTGCCATATTCCGCTTGGTCTGTGTCTACAGTCTACATTATAAGCTGGTAGGTTTGTAAAATTTGGGTGGCACGTTTCAGTCTTTCCATAAGGCATGTATTCCATCCTAGGAACAGCCGGTTTTGATGATATCTGTATATAGACTTATAAGAGTGATAGAGTCCTTTAAACCTTCTAATTCTGGTCGTTTCAACCTCAGTATTCTATTTTGTAGCTTGCAAACAGCATCCCTATTCCTGATCCATCTGCTAATGCTGAACCAATCAAGGAAAAAGAATCACTCACAGATACTACGGTAATGAAGTTATCAAATCAATTTGTTCTTGTTCAATCAAGTCAAACAACATATAGGTGAAATCGGACACTTGAATAAGGCAGAATATGAACCCAATAAAAATATAAATATATACACCAGAATAGATTTTTTCACAAGTAGATTGGATGGAACCTGGACTGCATGACTAGAGAGCCAAGGAAATTTCCACTGAGCTATAAAGCTCAGTGAAATAGTCGAGTAACCCTTCAACTCATGCAGCCAGTTATACAGTCATACTAATGCAGTCATTCTATATATATGAATATAAATTCAAATAAGCCAAGACCTGGATCAAAATCCAGCTTCACTTTTCTAATTGGTGCATTTTGATCGCATATATCTATCTTAGGCCTGCTTCTGACGTTTGTGTCAGACGTCAAAAACGCTTTTAATAAGTATATCAAAAGATGCTTTCGCCTTTTATTGCAGTTTTAATCGTTATGCTTGGTTAGCTCGTATATAGACATTTGAGTAGCCTTTAAATTGTACAAAACTTCATAGAGGAAACATCGTTGGCCACACTTAAAACGCTTTTCTCGGCTGACACTCATGCTAGCAAATCTATACGGACTACTGTGGTGGCATATTTTGCGTACCGTCGTGGTGTTGACTGTGGTGGATAAGCACTACTGTGGTAGGTTATTATGCTTGATTTGGTGGGTTGTTATGCTTGTTGATGTGGCGGTGTTTTTGCGTACTGTGGTGGATAAGCACTACTGTGGTGGGTTATTACACAACAGTACGCAAAATATACCACCATAGTAATTCATATCCATCACAGTAGTGCGTATAGATTCGCTAGCGTGAAACTGTTCGGAGTAAAAGCGTCAGAGACAGACCTAAAAACTGACAAACAGAATTGATACCCAGATGTGGAATGCAAGGCACCAATTAGAAAAGTGAAAGTGGATTGATATTGTGTTTTGAACATCAATCAGCTTGCGCGATACTGCGAACGTTTATACCCTGAGGAGTGTCTAAAAATATGCCCGAAGATGTTACCGTTATTTCTCTAAGTATTGACCCTTCTTTGCAAACGCTTTTATCCTTGCAGATTCTTAAATATTTATACTGTATATTTTTTTCTTCAGTTAACTTCAGTAAGCAAGGTTGCGCAGATTGATTTAGCAGCACCATCACAGATTGAATTCCAAGATGAATATGAATCTGAGAATAATTACTCAACACCTCCTGATTCGCCAATCACTGACATACAAGACAGGTATTCATACCAACATTCATGATTCAAATCTTTATCATATCATATACCTCATTTTAATAGATCAGGAAATGCACTGAAAACTCCTACATAAGAAGCTAAGTTTTTGAACGTAGCCTGTTTAGGGTCTTATCTAATAAGCTGTATACCATAAAATAGTTACGGTAGCAATGCAAGCAAGCAATCTTTATTTGTTAACGCAGGTCAGGGGTTCTGGCAGCTATACAGCTGACGTGGACATGCAGCCTGTGCCCCCAGACTGATATTCTAGAACGAATACCCTGGGTACTCATTTACCGACCTCGGAAGGATGGACAGCTGAGTTGACTGTAGGCTTGTGGAAAGTGGTCCCGACGAGATTCGAAAGTGGTCCCGACGGTGCTTAAAAGAGAGTCGAAAGAAGTTGCGAGGAGAAATCAATCATTGTTTGAGATTTAGTAGCTCACGCAGGCCCCTGCTTCTCAATGTTCTAATGCAGTGTTTTTGTTGATCACAGCAGAGGTTAACCCAAACACAAATTGCATTTAAACCCCAGTATATGACCCAAGTCCCCTTACGTTAATAACCTCTTTGGATATCAGGCTAAAATGGTTCTTATTTATTGGGTAGAAAATTTATAATTTCAGGCTGTAGTTTCTTATGTGCGGGTTTTTAATATTGGATGAAACAGTCCATTAAACGTTGCAACAATTTATGAGAACATTAAATCTTTGAAACTAAAGTTATTGAAAGTTCATTTCTTTCAGAATTAAAGTAAATCTAAATAAGTTTTGAGTTGTACAAGACTGGAAAATTGCAATGAAAAGTGATGTTTCCAAATCTAAATCTTAAATAAAAGACAAATAATTTAAGTTAAAAGTTTTAAAGTTAAAATAATTGAGCATAAATATAAAATAAATTGTTACGTCATAGTGAAAATGAAAGAAAAGGTGTGAAATTCAAATTTATGTTTGAGAAAGAGGACAGTGAAGATAGTAATTACGAGACTCCTCCAGAATCACCCATTCATTGTAACACAAGGTAACTATGGTGTGACGCGTGTTTCTTCAAAATGAAGCTCTTAATTTAATTGAGTTTCATATTTACCCAGTCTTAAGTGTTGTGTTACCATAAACCTTATGTTGCTTAGTATTTTTCATTACTTTTTAAAGGGTGTGCTAGGATTAAATGGATAATGTGTGGGTGGCAAAGAATGAAATTTTCTTTCGTAATTTTGATTGAATTTGATGCTTGGAAAAAGTAAAATGGATGAATGTATCTCAACCAGAAAGTTGCTAGTTGAAATCTTCGAGTAGCAGACGAGGTTACGTGATGGCATGGCATTCATGGTCACGTGATATTCGTGATCACGTGGTCTATAGTTCCATGCACCACGCAACTACAAACAAATTTAGGACGATCTAGGAAATCAAATTTTCGAAATAACTTATTTGTCCCCTTTTCCTATCCATTTTACCCAAGTATGCCCCTTTTAAATAGATTAAATTTTAACTTCTGTAATTCATGAAAATAAAAGTGTTAGGGGAACTAGTGAATCAAATAAAAGATCTTTAATTACAAATTTTGATAGCGTTATGATTGTATTACTGAAGACAAGACTGGGCTCCAAGTACAAGTAAGACACAAGTAAGAAGTAAAAAATCGTCACGTTCAAGCGAGAATCCCACTTGTTTTCACAGAAAATGTTTTGGGGGAACATGGACCCCTGTACTCGGATGGGCGGCCTTGAATGTCTCAAGAACTTTTCAAATATTGTTTTTCAAACTGAGTTATGCATACGCCCCTAAAAGTTCCGTCTCTTTTACTTAGGTGTTTTTCATTCATTCATTTTATTTGTAAAATACAACATCCTAATACAAGTAATATAATAAACCAAATGTGTATTTTACATGACCCCAGTAAAGCATAGCTTATCACACTTGGGCCGTAAAGTAGAGTTTTAAGCTACCATAAGAGATATCTAAGAAAGAAATCTATCTTTTCAGCGTGCTGTTTTGTTACAGGAAATCTCAAAACAACAAAATAATCTGATTTATCTCTTCCAACAGTTCTGGACCATCATTTGACGCTAGTATCGCCAACCAAGTCAAACTGGACCTCGATTTCCAAATCAAGACAATCAAATTGAATATTAGCAGTGCTAACAAGGAAAACTCAGAAATTCCTTGTCTCAATTTCCATATCGATGATATCGAAAGCAAAATCAAAATTTGTAGATGGGATTTGGTTGTGCAGGCTGCCATTAGAAGACTCGTCTTATGTGAAATGACTCAAGGACCTGATGGAGGACCATTGGAAATTCTTAGCACGCCAAAGGACTCTCATATGCTAAGGGTCACCTATAGGCAGGTTGGTATTTGATTTTGCAATTATTTTTTATTATTTCTCGCTCGGCAACAATTTAGCTACTGTAAATCCTCGAATTTGCCCCCTGGGGCTTTGATTATTTTGAAGGAGGCTTATTCCAGGGGGTTTAAACGAGGGAGACTTATAAAATAGTTAAAAAATCACAATTCATCATCGACTAAAAGATTATGGTTATAGAATTCGATAAAGTAATACTAATAGGGACTCAAATTGCTATAAGCAACATGTCAGAGTTGTGTCTTATTCAAGGGAGGGGGCTCATTAAGAATTTCTCTAATGTGGGGGCTAATTCGAGGAGTGGACTAATTGGAGGGGAGAGCTTATTCAAGGGGGCCAATTTGAGGATTTAAGGTGTGCTGTTTTGCCTGTTGTTTCAAAAAGGATCTAATTGTCCAAATCAATAATTCAAATCTTCAATTTTCCAGTGTTTCTTCAATGGTATGATTGCACTTGGTCCACAGTGGCTTTTAAGCGATGAGGTATCATTGATGATCAATCTCTTACACGTTATAAATTGCTTTGTCATAATTAGTAAATGTCTCAGGCCTTATCATTGTTACCTTATCCAATCATCTGAGATTCCCTTGTTGTGCAAACTTTTCGCTCCTTACCACTGATACCTATTGATTGAACTGAAACTAGAAAGTGTGGACTTGGGCCCTGGCTCAAACCTTACATATAATCTGCTTTTTGTTTAACAAACAAGTCTCAAATGTTTTATCAACAATGTTTGATCATCTCATTTGGATCTTACAGTAACTATTATCTCTTTGTTAATCAACTATCAATTACAGTAACTATTATCTCTTTGTTAATTTAGAAAGTAGCTTCGTAAAAGGAATTTCTTATTTTTATTATTGTATCTTTATTTGACTTATGTCATTTTTTTCAGGCCCACAGAGCAATGGTTCTGTATCGTGATGAATTTGAATCAACTGAGCAAATTATAAAAATCAATTTTGCCATGGTTTATATCTTATTACACCAAGAAGCCTTACTCAAAATATTGGATCTCATTAATAAAATCACAGCCTCGATTGAGTAAGTCTGATCTTATTTAAATTTATGTCTTCTTATTCCTGTTCTTGTACTTTCCAGTCTCACTATGCTGTTCTTAATTAGCTTTATTATGTATTTTTCCCCTCTATGATTAGTTCTGTCCTCTGACAAGCCCCTGTCTAACTAACTAACTAAATAACTAACCAACTAGCCAATTAACTACTAACTAAGTAATTATGACAAAAAAGTATAGAGTAAGGTCCTGACTAACCTCAAGGGAACTAACTAACTAACAAGCTAACTAGCTTGCTAACTAAAAAATTAACTAACTAACTAGCTAGCTAACTAACTAACTAACTAACTAACTAACTAACTAACTAACTAGCTAACTAACTTACCAACTAACTAACTAACTAACTAGCTAGCTAACTAACTAACTAACTAGCTAACTAGCTCACTAACTAACTAGCTAACTAACTAACTAACTAACTAACTAACTAACTAACTAACAAACTAACCAACTAGCTAGCTAGTTAGCTAACTAACTAGCTAACTAACTAACTAACTAACTAACTAACTAACTAACTAACTAACTAACTAGCAAAAACTAACTAGTAGCTAGCTAACTAACTAACTAACTAACTAACTAACTAACCAACTAACTAACTAACTAACTAACTAACTAACTAACTAACTAACTAACTAGCTAGCTAGCATACTATCTTATAAGGTCTAACCTCTGTTTACAGTCTTTCTAATATAATCTTTTCTAATAAACTTGCCCTTCTGATAGGCCCTGTTTTTCAGAAAAATCGCCTCTAACTTTCTCTCTTCTTTCTTTGTTTTCTGTTGCAATTGTATGTCTTATTAGCTCTCCTGTCTTATTGCATCTCTTTCTAATAACAGGAGCTTTAGTTAGGCCTCTAATAAAGCTTACCTTCAGTTCTCCCCTGGTTATTCTTATCATCTCTATGCAGTTGATACATCTATTCAAGTATATCTATCTATTTTTTAAAATCTGTTTCTCTGCCTCCGTCCATAATTTTTATAATTTATTTCTTTGCTTTTTAGCTTTGCAGAACTGGAACCTAAGCTTGAGAAAATCTCATCTGTAACGGAATCAAGTAAAAGCAAAAGTGATGTATCGTTGGTGAAGAAAAAGTCATCATCTTCTGAGAAAACCAGTTTGGAACGAGAAGCGCAAAGTAAATATCTATCGCTCTAAATTACACTTAAAATTTCTTTTTACTAAGATCCCTCGTCGACTTGAAGAACTACTTGCGGCCCTGGATTCTGAAGCATACCCCGATCACAGCTTGTATTTGAAGTGGTCTGTTGGAGGGATTATATAAGGTAGCTTGTAGCCCAATGTCTTATATGGCTCGATATCATCTTTTATAATCGACACTTATCAAAAGGAAGATTTTCTTGTTATTAAGTTGTTGATTTGGCTTGGCAATTTGGTCAAGGCGTTCGGCTCACTACCGTATCAGTACCACTTTCACAAGCCTACAGTCAAATCAGCTGTCCAACTGTCCAATGTCGGTAAATGAGTATTCAGGTTATTCTTTCCAGAATACCAGTCCGGGGGCACAAGCTGCAGGGCCACATTATCTGTGTGACTGCCAGAACCCCTGGTCAACGTTAACAAGAAAAAAATCTCGTGTGCTTGCTTGCTGCTTGCTTGTGTTTACTTGCTTGCTTGCTTGCTTGCTGGCTTTCTTGCTTGATTGCTTGCTTGTTTGCTTGCTTGCTTGCTTGCTTGCTTGTTTTCTTGCTTGTTTGCTTGCTTGCTTGCTTGCTTGCTTGCTTGCTTTTGCTTGCTTGCTTGCTTGCTTGCTTGCTTGCTTGCTTGCTTGCTTGCTTGCTTGCTTGCTTGCTTTGCTTGCTTGTTTGCTTGCTTGCTTGCTTGTTTGCTTGCTTGCTTGCTTGTTTGCTTGCTTGCTTGCTTGCTTGCTGGTTTGTTTTCTTGCATTCTTGCTGCTACTGTACTTGCTTATTGCCCCAGCAAGATGCACTCCATATAACATGATTTAGTTTCTAGCACCAAGAGCTAATTTACAGTTATTGTTTTGTAGAAATGAATTGCCCCAGCAAGATGCAAGAATATGAGCTAATTTACAGTTATTGTTTTGTAGAAATGAAGAAGAATATGGGTGTCACTGATGAGTTGATGATTCGAATCAAAGCAGAAATGGAAGGAGTTGTTTTGGAAATTTGTTCAGCAAAGGTCCACCTTGCCGAGGCGTGTTTCAAAGGTAGGTTGTGTGACTATAATTAATCAGAATGCCAGAAATTGGATAGATAACCTCCTGAAAATTGGCTTTTCTTATCATTTATCAATGATCGTATTGATTTAAACAGGGGTGACGTTATGACATTGTGTTTGATGCACTTGGTGCTTTTTGTTTTTAGTATTTCATTGACAGTGCAGTTTCTTAAGCACTGGTGACTAAGATATTCACGCTTCTGGGACATAACTTCCTGAAAATTTAGCTTTTCTTATTATTTATAATCAGGCGTATTGCTGATTCAAGGGGTTTTGTCGTGTTTTAGTTTATAATGCCTTGAGTACTTACTTATTTCAGTATTCGATTTATTATCCCTCTGTAGCCGACTAGACCCCCCAACCATCAAATCTTCCGAGGACCTCTAGGGTCGAAGCTTAAAGCATAATCTCTCGAAGTGAGTGTGTCGATGCTACCAAAGACGGCAGTTTCGGGAATCGAACGTGACTTTCCTACATTAGCATGGTGCTTCGATTTCCCCTTCTTTTGTAACAAATTTTGTCGTGTATACCATATTTTATCCTACTATATTTTGTCGTAGTTATTGTGTATGTCCTTCGAAATATAAGGGCATGAACCACTACGTTAACCTCTTATCTACGTATTAGGTTCATGTATATTGATAAATGAATTCTTAAATTGTTCATTGTTTCAGGGCTATTCTCTCAGATAGAAGTCAAATCAGATAAAACTCAAGTTCAAGCAAGGTTTGCCTAAGCTTAAACTTTTAATCATAAATCATTCTTTCTCATTCTTAGTCTTTTCATTGCTTAATGTTAATACTATGTTTCAAATTGAATATTACAGATTAAAAGACCTGCAAGTTACTGATGGATCCGAAGATACTGCCTATAAAAATGTAAGCTCCGTTCACTGAACTAAACCTAAATCAATCTTTGCTTTACTCTTACATGACGCTCTGTTCCACTTGATTTTTTACACCTTAACAACCTTATGGTATATCCAAGACATGTGGAGATAAAGCACCTTCAGCCTCCCTAGATACAGATCGCATTACAAAGCTCTTTAAAAAGCTCGAGACCTTAATATTATACTGATTCCCTTCTTAAAACCTTGTGTTTTTGAAATTTTCAACTGTTAGCCCCCCCCCCTCCCCTTAGCCAATAAAACTAACAAAAAAAGCAAATTGTGCAAAATAAATTATGTGTCTAAAGCATTATAATTCTTGCCATTTGTTATTATTTTTTTATAGATTATTTCCATGGACAACGAAGAAGTTTTTGACTTAGAAGTGAGACTTTTTAAATTATTATTATAATTAAAAATTTGTTAGTTTTTAGCCCGTTAAGTTCAATTGTATCGTGTCGAACCATGCATAAAGTTAGTTTTTAGCGGCCAAACTCGATAAACTTAGAGTTGTACCGTGTCGAAGCAAGTAGAAAGTTGTGCCGTACTGTGCCATGGCGTGCCGTGCCGAACAAACCAGAACTCACTTGGTCGGGCACGATATCGCTCAACGTATAAACAGCCCTAAATTTGTTCTTTGATCTTGTCGAGTATTTTTACCTTTAAACACTACATTTTAAGTTACATGGTAAAGAATCATATTAATTATAAAAGCTTTATTTTCTCAGGTAATCGTATACAATGATGCTACAAAAGGGATTGCAATAGAGAATATGAATGCAGTAGATGCATCAGTCAGGCTAATCATTGGTAGAATGCGTGCCATCTACCTTCATCGCTTTGTTATGGAATTACTTGTAAGTAAGCTTAGATCTTAAGCCAGGTTTATATCGACCTTAGATACGATAGAACTTACGCCCACTAGTAGCAACCGCTAAGTTATATTGACATGTCAGCAACTATGGTCAGGACGTTAAGCTACAGTTGATTGTGGCTGCAAAGCGCTCAGGTCGACTGTGACTGGCTGGAATTAGTTATCAACTAATTGCAGAAGGAAAGCTTGCCCAACTCTCTGGAACTAACACAAACTAGTTCTAACTGCTAACTTATGTCGAATTATCTGCAACTATAGTCTCGAAATAAATTGCTGAAGTGCTGAAAAAGAAAGCGCTCAGGTCGACTGTGACTGACTGAAATGAGTTATCAACTAATCAGAGAAGCAGAACATGCCCAACTTTCTGAGACAGTGTGACAACTGTTTGCTTTCAAAATGGAACTAGTCTCAAATAGTTGCCAGAACGTTTATGTCGACAGCGCAACAACTAGTGAGATCTTGTAGGATACAGTTGCTCGTTGTCGCAAGAGCGCTCTTAAACTATTTTAAAATCGCTTGCTTATGTTTCAACTTTTGCCGTAGGTGTTTATTGATAACTTCCAAATCTCGCAAGAAACCGCAGACAAAGCGCGGCAAGTCGCGGTTCGACTCGACAGCTGCAGCGGTGAGTCTAAATTCGCTTTTATTATTGTCATTTAAACTTTAAATAGGTGCTTGGATTGAAAATTTATCAACCTTCTCAACATTTGAATATAGAATATCTGTACAGCATTATCAGTATTATTCATTATTTTCAATATAATTTTTAATATTATCAATATTTTTCAATATGATTAAATATAATTAAGTATTACTAAACACTGTCAATGTTATTCTATATTATAAGTCTTTTTCAGTATTATCAACATTATTAAATGTCATCGATATTATTCAATGCTATCAGTACCATTCAATTTTGTTAATATTTTCAATACTATTAATTATTATCCAGTTGTATCAATATTATTCAATATTATTCAGTATTATTCTATATATTATCAATATTATTCAATATTATCAGTATTATTCAATATTATCATTTTTATTCAATATTATCAATATTATTCAATATTTTTTAGCATTCTAATATTATTCAATATTGTCAAAATTATTCAATATTTTTATTAGATTTCAAGCATCAGAGAATACAGCTCTCGTAACAAACTGAACATTACAATTCAAGCACCGTTGGTGATCATTCCAATTAACTCATTATCTGAGTTATGCCTCATGGTTGATTTAGGACAACTTAAAGTTCATAATAAATTCTGTCTTGTCAGATCATCTTCTGATGATCAAGGAGAAAGTCAACCTGCGATCACAGATAACATGGTTGTCAAGTTAACTGATCTCAAACTGTCAAAGTTAGTTTCAAACATTATTATTTACAAAAAAATTTTGTCAGTCTGTCTGTCTATTTTTTATTTGTTTTGTGCTCACATATTCATCAACCTATTTTCTATTTTTTATATGTTTCTTCATTTAATGTATTGCTTTTTTATTGATTCTTTCAATAACTTAGCAATTCATCCATTCATCCGTTCATTCATCTATTAATCATTCATTCATTTATTCATTCATTAATTCATTTATTCATATATTCATTTATTCATTTATTTATTACTTTATCTGATACCTATTTTAATTTTTCAATTTTTTCATCTTTACATCAATTTTTATTTCATAACTAGTTACTTCATTGATTGATTGATTTATTTATCTGTTTATTCTTATTCATTCGGATCATTGTTTATTGATTATTTATGTATTACTGTATGTGTTTATGCATCATTTTATAACATAAATTTCTTTCTCAGAGCTTTAGTAAAGAATAGTGGGGATATTGTCGCCCAGAGGCTTTTAGTTGAACCAGTCACCTTGAATCTTGGCCTCATTCGCAGCCTTAGCACTTGGAATCATCAAGTGCCTGAAATCGAGGTTAAAGGAGTTCTAAAATCCGTGAAGGTGAGGCTAATGTGTATTTTAGTAGCTTAATCCCCTTGCTTTTGCCAAGTACCAACCATTTGTCGCTTCATGTACATCTTCATAGCGATCAGTAAGGCCTATAAGGCATCACATTGATGAGTATGACAGTATATAAGGATTGAACTGGTAGAAGGATTGAGAGGTGCAATTGCTGCCAAATGAAGTTAGAACGTCCAAGATTTTTCGTATCTGTCACTGACATTTTCGGTAAATCTAGCATACTCAAGGGCTTGGGGCTTATCCCCCTCTCCCCCCTCAAACAATGTTGAGACTATTGATGGTTCTCTTAGCATCGCGAGAGGCCAGAATTAGCTGGAAATTTTAGTGTTAAACAACATTGTTTAAGGGGGAGAAGGGGGAGGGTGAATTAGTTACTGGCAGTGAAAGAGCATTTCAGCACAGGCGTTCCAACACTTTCGGCAGCCATTGTAGAAAGATTGGGGAGGGGGGCTGAAAATAGGTGATTTTTATTTAAATTATCTTATTTGTTTTTAGGCTGTTGTAAGTGAAGAAGACATCAGGGCTGTCATGGAGGTTTTGAATGGTAACATGAAAGAAGGATTCGAAGTCTGGGAAAAAGGTTTGCAATTTATAGCTTGTTACTTCAAAGTTTTGTTGAGCGAACGTTTTTAGGTGTAGTGGTAGGTTTAACCTTTAGGATCTTTGGGCGTACGGGCAAATTCTGTGTTCTTGAAATCGGGAGGACAGCGTTGGGCTGTATGACTTAGAGATTTACTAGGCAACTTCATTGAGCTCTATTGCTCAGTGGAAACATCGTTGGCTCTCTGATCATGCAGTCAAGGTTCAAATCCCATATATTGTGGTAGGCCACTTCTGGAAAAGTCTATTCTAGTGTTCGCCATTCATTACAAATATGTATAGTCTGTATATACATGTATGATCGATAAGGCTTTCACAGTGATCGACAAGATCCTGATCAAGATCTTTTATGCCTGATGATTGAGAGATCCTGAAACTCAGAGTTGCATACTAATAGTCTTTTCTTTCTTTAGTTGTAGTCTGTACATATGTATAGTCTGTTTTTACTTTAAATAATGATCTTTCGAAATCTATGTTTCTAGAGCAAAAACGTAAAGGAAAGACAGCAATTACAAAGCAAGAAGAAGTAGACGAAGAATCTCTAGTTGCAGTGGAAACAGTCGATAGCAGCCAAATCAAAGGTTAATTTATCTGGTTATTTAGTTTTCTTTCCTTATTAGAATTTCAAAACTCTATGGCCCGAAATTTCTAGTAATAGAAAAATTTTAATGATTTATTTTGTTTTAGAAATCGCAAAGACAGAAAGTAAATCTGGTGAAGTTTGGTTTAAAACCAAATTCAATTTTGAAGTTGAAAATGTTATTGCTGAGATTTACTTGAAGCCAAAAGATATGGTTAATACTTTTATTTCCTTACTTTACTATAATGCGTTTTGCTTGCATTGGCTATACTATTCTTTACTTTTCTTAACCTTGTATTAGTCATTTTACGTTGCCTTACTTTTCTTTACTCTACTTTACTTTACTTTACTCTACTTTTCTTCTACTTTAGTCATTTTACTTTACTTTATTTTACTTTATTTTACTTTACTTTTCTTTATTTCATTTTATTTTACTTTACTTTACTTTACTTTACTTTACTTTACTTTACTGTACTTTACTCTACTTTACTTTCCTTTACTTTACTTTTCTTTATTTCATTTTATTTTACTCTACTTTTCTTTACTTTACTTTTCTTTACTTTACTGTACTTTACTCTACTTTACTTTCCTTTACTTTACTTTATTTTATTTTATTTTATTTTATTTTACTTTACTTTACTTTACTTTACTTTATTTTACTTTAATTTTTTTACTTTACTTTACTTTACTTTACTTTACTTTACTTTTTTACTTTACTTTACTTCTTTACTTTACTTTACTTTACTTTACTTTACTTTACTTTACTTTACTTTTTTACTTTACTTTACTTTACTTTACTTTACTTTTTTTATTTTACTTTACTTTACTTTACTTTACTTTACTTTACTTTACTTTTACTTTACTTTTTACTTTACTTTACTTTTACTTTACTTTACTTTACTTTACTTTACTTTACTTTACTTTTTTACTTTACTTTACTTTTATTTTACTTTTTATTTTACTTTACTTTTACTTTACTTTACTTTACTTTACTTTACTTTACTTTACTTTACTTTACTTTACTTTACTTTTACTTTACTTTTCTTTACTTTTATTTTTACTTTACTTTACTTTACTTTACTTTACTTTACTTTACTTTACTTTACTTTACTTTACTTTACTTTACTTTACTTTACTTTACTTTACTTTACTTTACTTTACTTTACTTTACCTTACTTCGCTTTACTTCACTTTGATTCACCCAATTTTCTTTACCACTTTTAAACTTTGATATTTATACGTACAAAATACGTTGCTTTACTCTACTCTGTTTACTTTTGTAACTTTGTTTTGCTAACTTTACCTTTCTTAGATTTACTTTACTTCTTCTTGACCTTCCGCTACTATAGTCGATTTCCTTTAACATCGCATTTTCTTGATTGTGCTTTTATATCACGTCGTTTTTCAGCTCGATGGGGAAGAATTCCTAGAAAGACATCCATCACGTGGTCTTGGTCGATTTGTGATTGGTCACTTAGGAATATGCGGAAGTATTCTCTCTGATGACACAATTTCCGTCTCAGTACTGTTGGACACATTATCGTTAGACGACTTGAGACCTGAAAGGGAAGGAGTTGTAAGGTATGAATCAATTAGATTTCGATTGATTTTATTTGACAGTAAATCCCACCTTTAGCAACTTATAGTTTCAGAGCTTTTCCTGCAAAATTATTTGCTTATATCATGGGCAATAATGTACCGTGTGTGGAGCTTGGAAATTTAGTGGTCTTTGAAATGACGCTGTGTTGGAGCTTGCTGTTCGCAGGGTCGCCAGTGTTTAAATTTGATTCCAGCAATGGAGGCTAGACCGAAGCCATGCAGCAGGAGATGAACGAAGAAAGAAAGCATTTCTTAGGAGCTACACACACGGTGCTTTATTTTCCGTCCTTGTATCGACTACCGTTTGCTTTTCAACAGTCATTGATGCTAAATGGTGGTGTAGCTTAGCGGTTCAGGATCTTGGATTTAAATTCTGTAGGCACTGCCTGCTTGGGCTAGAACCCTGCTGTTGTTGGAGTCAGTCAATTCAGCTTTCAATCCTTTATAGGTTAGTAAATGAGTATAGTGCCCAGGGTATTCATTCTAGAATATCAGTCTTTTGGAACCCCTGATCTGCTTAAACCAATAAAGATTGCTGTCTTGCTTACTAGTTACAGTAATCATATTACTGCCAGTGCTGTTAAAGGACAAATAGATGGTCCGACACAGGCAACGGGCGCAGGATTTGACACGAGATGTGTGAGTTATAATCTTGACTCAGTAAATTTGAGCAAGCCAACGATAAACTCTAATCTTGCCAATGCTTTCTATGAAGAATCAATAACTATAGTTTAGGCAGAAAAACTGAGGTGCAAGGCAACAAAAGACAACAACGTTTTTAAGTTATGTACTAATATTTCGTACTAATATTCATACTTGCCAAACAAGGCTTCTTCAGAGTGTGTGTCATATGTTGCCTAAGTTTTTTAGAATTATTTTTTTGACTAAATTTATTTCGCTGTTTTTGTTTGTAGAATAATAGAGTGCAACAAAGGTTCCAAATCTAAAATTGACTGCGATGACAAAGACAAATGCATCAAAATGTTTGAGCTGTTCTTTGAACAAAACGGCCAGCTTGATACTACAGGTTAGTGTTATCTTTTTAGCTTATTCCAATTTGGTTTTCATCTTTTTATATTGCCATTTCGTATCTGAAATCGACTTACTGGGGTTACTGTTGATTGGCAACCCCATTTAGTTGACTGCAATATTTTTTTCTACCCAGCTCTTGCTGAAACTAAAAAAAGGCAAAAAGGCTCTGGCCCTAGGCTTTGGTCAAACGATGAAAAATTGTTTGTCAAACATCTGAACTTTGCTTTCGGAACGAATTGAGTAACCGTTTAGCCGCATCGCAAAAGGTTGCTCATCAAACGTGTTTTGCTTATGTTTTGATTTTTCAAAATGATTGCTAAGCAGTAGTTCAAACATTGAACCTAACATTGCTTATAAAAACAATTCCAAATGCTGGATAAACAATATTTGATCGTTTTGTCATGGCCTTTGCATTTGTCAAGCAATGTTTTGTGACGTGGTCAAATAGTCAAACATTGCTTGTAAAGCAAATCTAAAATGTTTGTCCCACAATGTTTGATCGTTTGGCCACGGCCTATGCATTTGTCAAGCAATGTTTTGTGACGTGGCCAAACGGTAAAACATTGCTTGTAAAGGAAATCTAAAATGTTTGTCCCACAATGTTTGATCGTTTGGCCACGGCCTATGCATTTGTCAAGCAATGTTTTGTGACGTGGCCAAACGGTCAAACATTGCTTATAAAGCTAACTCACTATTGTCACTAATATCAAAACTAACATTAGATAAATCATAGAATAGAAAGCAAATCTCAAATGTTGACCAACGATGTTTGATCATTTGGTCAGGGGGCCTTAAACAGTAAAGCTAGAATCCTTTCATCAGATTAACCGTTTCTCTTTTATTCTAGTTGAGATAAAACTGAAGAACCTGCTGACCATCTTAAACGTTGAATACATAATGGTATTGACAAATGTCTTCATGTCAGCAATGCCACAAGCAGAAATAGTGGATGAGCCAGATAAAGGCTCTCTACCTCCCACCCCTACACACTCGGTTGCACTCGATGATGACGCGGCCAACAAAATTTTGAAATCTGCAAGTCAAATTACTACAACTGCTGAGAACAAGCCTTTGGATCATATTCCCAGAAATGCGTGTTCATGTTACTGTTGAGAATCCAGAGATTGTTTTGCTGGCTGATGCGAAAGATAAGAATACTAATGCATTGTTTCTTAGTGTAAGTGTATGATTATGTTGTTAATTTGTATATTGAATCGATTGATTGATTGACTGACTGATTGATTATGTGATTATTGATTGACTGATTGATTTATAAGCTGATTGATTGATTGATTAATTGATTAACTGATTGATTAATTGACTGACTGATTAATGGATTAGCTGATTGATTGATTGATTAGCTTATTAACTGCTTGATTGATTGCCTAATTGATTGATTGATTGATTAGCTGATTGATTGATTTACTGATTGATTGATTAACTGATTGATTGATTAACTGATTAATTGATTAACTGATTGATTGATTAACTGATTAATTGATTAACTGCTTGATTAATTGACTGATTGATTGAGTGATTAACTGATTATTGGATTATCTGATTGATTGATTGATTGATTAACTGATTGATTTACTGAATGATTGATTGATTGATTGGTTGATTGATTGATGTGGCTGATTCGTCGATTAAGATTGAAATACTGTTGTTCTTCCGAACAAAACGTGCATAGTATAAGCATGGATCTATCGAGGCAAGATGTTTGATCATTCAACTGAGTGTGAGATTACCAAATAATACTGATTGATTGATTTATTGATTGATTGATTCAAACTATAACTGGTATAATTAATCATCATTTTCCAGACTTTGCTGAGTTTTACATACCAAGAAAGATTCGGTCAACAACAGATGTTTGCATCAATAACAGATACAAAATTACGTCAGCTTCTTTTCAAAGAGAAAGACGCAAACAGACATCTTCGCAGGTTAGATTTACAGAGAACATTTATCTTGATCTATTATCAAACAATATATAGTCCCATTCCATCTAATCTCATCGTTTTCCCATCCCATTCCATCAAGTCCCATCATCGTTCTTGCTTAAACCTTTCACCATTAAATGTAAGTCAATAACAAAGGCTTGCCTCATCTGCTTGCCCCAAGTTGATGATCAAATTGATGAAGTAAAGTAAAGCAAATCCCAAATGCCAAACCAGCAGTATTTGATCGTTTGGCCTAATAACGCAATAACATTGTTTGTTACTATCTAAGAACGATGGCTATTTCTATGCACTAAGAGATATACAGGGTGGCCCAAAAAAAAGGGACCCCCTAACTAAATAATTTATAAATAATTTATTCTTAAGTTGGAATTTCATGAAATTAATACTACATTATATTCAACTCAAGTGAGATATATCATGTAAATATCATGATGATATGGGTTAGTATCTCGGAATAAATTGACTTTAAAACTTTGCAATCCAAAAACGTACTGTAACAAAATATGCAACTTTATACCCTTACGTAATCCTTACGCAACAAAACAGAAAAATCAATAACTCATTCTTTCAGTCAAATGATATTCAAAATGTCCTCAATCCTGCTCAATACACTTCTCTAATATGACTGACCATACATTAATGGTCGAGACAATTTTACTCTGGGATAATGATTTTCCTTGACGCACGATTGCAATACAGTACGCATAATGGAATCTAAACAGCTGGTTTTTGGACATCATGAATTTAATGTCCCATTGCGCCGAGATGGAAGCTCTTATCACCACCATATTTCTACACGATAGCGCACTTGACTTGACTATTACCTGGTATAAATTTGATAAAATTCCTCCTTGAGAAAACTTATTCAGAAATTATTTACCTAAGGGGGTCCCTTTTTTTTGGGCCACCCTGTATATGTATCTAGAAGCAGGTATAGATCAACATTAATAAATACTTTAAGGCCCTGGACAAATGGACTGGGTGGTGCATCGAAGTTCTGTGAAAAAATTATCTTAGCCATTAAATTCATTTATCCATCTTGTTCAGTCAGTGAATATTGCTCAGTAAATGTTCGATGTTTTCAATTTAATACTCACCAAGAAAACCCAAACTAGACTTTGGATCCAATTCCCATATCATGCCATAAGCAATTAAACAATCTCCTGGTGGCATTAACCCCGGTTAAACCCTTACTCTAACCGGCATTTAAAATTTCCAAATTTGCTCGAAGATATCTGCATGAAAGAAGGTTGATATATTCGCTTTTCATTTGACCACTCACCTCTGTGAACTTAGCATGAAATAATCAGCAAATATTCAGTTAAACCTAAGTTTATTTGCCCAAGGCCTCAGACCTTTCAAGAACATGGTATCAATGTACGTTTGAAAAGTCAGTTTAAAAAAAAAATAGGCAAACTGAGAAACTGAGAACGAAGCAAAGTTTCTAAGTTTCTTATGAAAATTGGGTGTATTTGAAATAACAGTTAGCGTTTTTTTTGTGGAATTGGTTGTTTTTACGTATTATTATTTGAATAATCTTTTAGTTATGCAAAGCTCCAAGATTGCCAGCAATGGCGGAATATCTTTGGACACACTTAAAAGCTTTTTCTTCGGACCTTCCTCGGAGTATAAACGTCAGAAACAGACCGAAACAATTGACCATGATGGAATATATACCCAGATGCGGATCAAATGGACCAATCGGAAAATGAAGCCAAATTGGCATTTTGTTTTAAACACCAATCATGTGAAGATGAAGTTCAAATGGTGTTTTGGCCCCAGTATAATCTGAGTATTAGGTTAATCAATCGAGACCTTGACTCTGGCTGTAACGCTACCGTGGCTGAGGCTCAAAGCACGACCTCACTAATTGTTGATACCACGGGCCAGCTGGCGTAGGCCCTGACAGCACAGCACCTTCGGGATACATCTGCTTGCAGTGATACAGGGGATTACCAATGATTTATTATTATTTTTTGCAGTTGATGTAAACAAACTGAGCCCCGGAAGCATGGTTTGGGCTCGCAACAAAAATGGCGACTACGAGCATGGTTTCTTATCTCAAAAAGACACACATTTCAATGTTTATTTCTATCCAAAAGGAGAAATGAAGCACGTAGTCAAGGATAATACATCAGTTGTTCTGGATAGAATCCCAGATGAAAATCGTATCCGAGTCGGGTCCAATGTTATCGTGTCAAATAGAGAAAAAGGCTGTTTTGAAATCGGAAGAGTCAAACAGATCTGGAAGGGATCGGATTCTGAGAAGAAGAAACCCACGCGGACATCTGTCACAGAAAAAGGTTGGGAGGATCTGAGTGGGAAACCGGAAACAACGAAATACCTTATAAGGAATTATTGGGATGAAAAGGAACAATGGAAATCACTCCCGTCATTGAGACTCCTGCCCAGGCCAAATCTTGAAGGTAAACACTTGAAGTAGTCTTGAAGCTGATTTAAACCCATTAGCGTTTTATAAGTATTTTTCATGAATAGCAAATGTTAGGATAATTTCTTCCGTGATTGGCATACCACATGAGATGGGATTCGAACCTAGATGAGATTCGAACCTAGACTGATTCAATGGAATCGTCGTTGTCCCTCTGATCATGCAGTCAATAGGTTTGAATCCCTTCTATTGATGTATGCCACTTGTGGAAAAATCTAGCTTTTCATGAGAATATGTAAGTGACCAGAAGTGCGGAGACGTCCTTCTAAAAGGGTCCATCTTTGTTCCGAAGCAATAATATGAATACATCACTATTTAACTGGCCTATTGCCTTTAGACACTCGTACAAAAATTGCTGTTCAAGAGAATATATACATAAATATGTATAGCACTGGTGAAAGCCTAGATCAAGATAAAGCCAAAACAAAAAGCTGACTGGTTAGGGGGCCTTTGGCTGTAAGACATGGAGACTTCATCGGCATGTTCATTGAGCTCTTAAACTCACTGAAATTTTCGTCAGCTCTCAAATCAATGAAGTCTACTTGCGAAAGTATCTACCCATAGTGATCTAAAGTAAACTCATGTAATAAAGCATTCTTGATGCACTCCGAAACTGCTGTATTATTTTGCGTGCGTTTATGTCTTCTCTTTTTTACTTGATTTTCTGTTCAATAAATCAATTTTTATTTAAAATCTAATTTTTTATAGTTACGCCTGGTCTCGGCTCTCTTGTGTACGTTCGAATGAAAAACGGCGCTTATTCCAGAGGAAAAGTTCACAAGCTGCGTGACTTCAAATGTTTTGTTTATGTTTTCGATATTCAAGAAACTGTTATGTATGATACGGATGATCCCACTGCAGTTGTTATTGCTTTACATCCAAGGCATGCGTATGTCCAAAGAGGGAGTAGAGTTATATGCTTCAGACTGAAAGGAAAACAGTAAGTGATTATGATTAGTGATTGATGATTGATTGATTGATTGATTGATTGATTGATTGACTGACTGACTGACTGGACTGACTGACTGACTGACTGACTGACTGACTGACTGACTGACTGACTGACTGACTGACTGACTGACTGACTGACTGACTGACTGACTGACTGACTGACTGACTGACTGACTGACTGACTGACTGACTGACTGACTGACTGACTGACTGACTGACTGACTGACTGACTGACTGACTGACTGACTGACCGACCGACTGACTGACTGACTGACTGACTGACTGACTGACTGACTGACTGACTGACTGACTGAACTAAGATTCTAGTGAAAATCTTACTTTCTCAATCTTAGATATCACCCTGGCAGAGTTCAACAAATCCAAAGAAATGCTGATGAGCCAGTTTATGTTGTGCTTTTTGATGATGGCCAATCAGCCGCTGTTCGTGTCGATCAAATGGTTTTACTCCCAAGACCTAACACAGACAGTAAGTTACTTGATATATATATTACTGAGTGAATGACTGTGTTTTATTTTCAATGGTGGAATCACCTTTAACTTGCCATATATCCGTTGCAAAAATCGTTTGCTTACCCCTTTATTTTCTACCGTTATATCACAGTTGCTGCTCAGGTAGGTTTGCTTAGTCTTCTGAGACCAGTAAGAAAAACTAGGGCTGCCTCTTTCTCTAGTATTTTCCACATTTGCTCCCTAATGTCTAAAAACTCGTCCTTGTCTTTAATTTATCTTTGCTATTTTGTAAAATTACAATTAACAACTATATAATTTACACTAATGGGCCAAGAAATCTTCTACAGTTCTGGGAGCTTCTGGAACATGTTACCCCAGATATCTTATGATCTGTGCAAATAAGAAAAACTTAAGCAAGCTTGATCTCATGCATGTTACCTACAATCGTCGCTAAAAATGCTGGGACACTTCTACAGCTAAAACATACTTATAACATAGTGTCCCCAATATTTTTGGCGATGATTGTAGGTTTTCACCTTTCCTTGGTGTGGGTTGGAAAGTTCTTTTTGGCTTTCCCCGAATAACCCTCTTGATAGTGAGTTTAATTTCTTGAGGATTCCCATTTTAGATTGACTGTGTTAGATAAGTTGCAAATGTTCCTTAGGTCTTTCTCTAATTTAGTTTTTCTTTCAAAGTGGTACCGAGTACTGGCTCCTTTGTCTACGCAAGAGTTCCTGCTGATCCGGACATCTACAAAAAAGCTGTCGTTTCTGAGAAGAATTTAAAAAGAATAACCGTCAAATTTATTGACGGAAAGAAACAAACATACAACATACGGGACTTTGGTGCTGTCTTATGGAATGTCGATCCAAACCCGGCTGATCTGCGTGTTGGTTCGCTGATCATTGCGTCAGACGAAGAGCACGGGTCAACACTCCAAATGTCCCGAGCGAGAATACGCGAGATTAAGACGAACTCGCGTAAACGCACGAGCTATTTGGTTGACTTCTTCAATGGGATATCGATGTGGACTGTTCTGAGTAAAATCAGAATTCTACCAGAAACTGATGAAACAGGTATAGTCAACCTTTTCTTTTCTTTGATATTTCATCCCCAAGAAGGAGCTGGACGTCGTGGCCTAATCCAGCTGGCTCATGATGTCAGAAGCTCAGGGAGGTCAGAGTTCGAGCCCCTCCCCAGCTATGACAGCGACTGGCACTGAATACACCATTTCGCCTTCACCCCAGGCGTTTTGACTTGAGGGTTTACTTGGTCATAGGCGCTCCCTCCCTCTCTTTGAGGTTTCAGTTTTCAAGACAACAGCCCAGGTTAAAGATAGATATACGCAGATACACTTTGCCAACTGTCGTAATAGCTATCTTTGAAATGTATGGGTTTCTGTTCTCAGCATTACAGAGGTGCTTGTGACTTTCCTCACACTTCATGATCAGTTTGACCTTTGTGGGAATGGAATCCAAAATTTGAGTCAATCTCACCAAAGTCATTCTCATTCTATGAGTCGTGTTCGAGTCATCTAACGGTTTTCCACTATGGTTATTTGTTATTCGCCTGAATAAAGTGGTAAATTCTTAAAAAACTAGCTAAATCTAAACAGGTTTTTAAATGTTAGGAAAATTTGTAAGCTAAAAGTTGCTAAACTGATGAAGAAAGATGAATAATAGAAAAGTTTGTGTAGGAAGGTTTAGATCTCATCTTTTCGCTCATGAGCTGGGAGTTGGGATGATTCTCTCAGGCCTTTATAGGGCTAAATAATTTATTGCGAATCATCGTTAGCTATTCTATTTACATGCTTTATAATTTCTTTAGACAATGTCGATGAAGAAGAAAGTGAAACTGTTAGAATCGAGCAAGTAAGTATGCAGACAAAACTTGCAGTAAAAACAAGATATCTTACTAATTAGGCCCTGGACAAACGATCAAACGTTTTTTATCAAGCATCTGAGATTTGCTTTCAAGCAATGTTTGACCGTTTGGCCACGTCCAAAACATTGCTGGACTAGCAGAATTTGATTGGTCAAACATCTCGTTTGTAAAACCAATTTCAGTTGTTTCACCAAACGAGTTTGAATGTTTGGCATCGTCGCAAAACATTGCTTGAAAAACAGAACTTAAAAAGTAAAAACCTTTTCTGTTTATCACCAGCAAAAATGTTTGACTAGTAATGTTTTGCGATGGGGCAAAATGGTCCAGTTGTTTGAAAACCAATTTTAGATGCTTAACAAAAACTGTTCAATGATTTTGCCAAGCGTAATTGAAATAGTTGGTTAGTTCTTTTGTGTTACAGTGTTATCGGTGACTGATGATTTTTCCTATCTGTTGATTAATTGTTTCTCTAATTTTAGCTAATTTTAGAAACAGAAGGAATTGACTTGAAGATCGAAGGGTATTTAGGAGGTCAGCTGACTCCTTTGTTGAGCCTCGATTCCAAGCTACACGCCAACGTCAGAAATTGGTCGTCAAATGTGAGCTTCAAAAAAGTCTCTTTTAAATCATTTAGTTTTTCTTCAAATTTATAATTTCATTTCAATTTAATTTTCTTTTAAGAATACAATCCTAAAGAATTTCATATTTATTTATTTTTATATGTACTATCATTATAGTTATGCGCAAATGCGACTTTAAACCTGGAAGCATCTTATTTCAACGACAAAGTAGCAGAGTGGGAGCCACTTATTGAACCAATCAGCGTTGACAACGGAATGCGCCCCATTGAGCTGGAGGTCTCGGTAAGTCTGATCTTAAACTGCTGTTTACGGTATACAATTGTAGAGCTCTTACAGCACTATTTTTCTGTTCTTTACTGTACTTTTTCTCCCTCTTTGTACTATTTGTTGTCGTGTAATTTTATACTTTATATTTTCTTTACGTTAATACTTCTAGTATCTAACTGCTGTTGATGTCATGCCTGATGCAGCCGACGTCGAGGCTGATACTGAAAACGAGGCTGAAGAAGATCTTCCTAGTTTACAGACTCCAATAACCACATTGAAAGTCGACTCCAAGGATCCAGTGGAAATGACAATCACGAAAACCAGCCTTGCACTATTACAAGGTTTGGGTCAGGTAAATACCCCTGATTTTTTCTGTTAACCATTTGAATTATCTGTGAATTCACATATTGCACGGGTGTATTATAGGAATGCTACCATGCAATGCATTGCAAGAAATAAATCTATGTTTAATACATTGAAGTAGAGAGAGATTTGCACTTCCATAATTATTACTATTTAAACTTTGATATTTTTAAACGCTTTGGGAGGCTTCCAGTTCTGTGCTACTCAAGAAATGAAAATGCTTATCTAATTTGGATATGCTGGTCAAACATTGTTTGTCAAACATTTAATACTTGCGTGAAGCAAAAAATTTTTTTTATTTTTCAATAACATCGTGTAATGAATTTTGTTCATTTATACTTGTCAAGCAATGTTTTGCAACGTGGCCAGACGTTCAAACATTGATAGACAAGCAAATTTCAAATGTTTGACGAACAATGTTTGATCGTTTAGCCAGAGCTCTATGCTTAATTAATGAACCTACTAATTGCTGTAAATTTACCCTTGAATGCATCTTATGTGCATTTAAATGCTTTCTTTTTTAATGCTAGATGTGACCAAACATTCAAACACTGGTTGATAAGCAAATTTCAAATGTTTGACGAACAATGTTTGATCGTTTGGCCAGGACTATAAACTTTCCTCGTTTATTCTGAATCTGTGAGTAAACGTTATAACTAATGACTTGCAATTATATTTGATTCGCAGGTGTTTAGTAAAGCAGTTTACGAAGACGAAGTCACTTCAGAAATATCTGATCAGAAACCGCCATTCGTCATTTATAACATGGTACGGTTTGATTCTTAGAATTAATTAACACTAATGTCCAGTGTACATTTACCTTTTTGAATCAGCCTCTTGGTGATGCAATGTAAGACCTCGTTTATACGTGGACGGATCCAAGTGGAAGGGATCCCTTGTTAAAATAATGAATTGTACTCGATTCTCTCTCTCGTGTAAACGGGTATTTTTTTCTCGTGTAATTAGTTGGATACACGAATCAAACCGAATTTCCCCCACTCCGCGTTAATTAATTTCTGTGTAAATTCTTATAGCGTTAAGTTTAGCCTACTGGAAGATTAAATAAATAATGTACTTTCACAGTTTAAAAACCCCTATAAAATATTGGAATATTCTTTTTTAGCTTGGTAAAGATGTTACAGTTCGTCCTGGAGATGTTGTGCAGGTTTTTTCTATTTTATTTGCATTTACCAATCTTCAGTTCTTCTCCAATTAGCTACTTTCATGCTGCTGCATTATGTTGCAGTTCTATAGATGCCTAATCTGAAGCCCGTTATCAAAATATCTCCAGATTGTCAATAAACCTTTTCCTACCAAGAACCCCTTTTTTAAAATTTATGAAAATTTGTTCGTACAAAAATCTTGACCCCAGATTTTGATTGAGCATCTTCATTTTAGTGTTGAGGCAAATTTTTACGCCTCTAGTCCTTACGATGTTGACTTTTTAGCGATTAAAAGTTTGAAAGCTTATAAAGGATTTGACCGTGAAAATCGCTCGAGGTGAAATTTTACACCCTCAGTCATTTTTCACGGTCAAATCCCTTACAAGTTTTCAAACTTTTAATCTCTATAAAATCAACATTGTAAGGACTAAAGGCGGAAATATTTGCCGAAACCGAAGGTGCTTAATTCGGATCTGATTTCGAAATGTTTCTGTGAGGCAATTTTCAAATTGTTTGAAAACGAGGCCCTAAGTTGAAAAGGTGTATTCTGTCTTAAGAACAGAGCTTTTTCTTTCATTGTTTCTACAACAATTTGTAACTTAAAAAAGCTTACAGTTCCAATCGATTGTCAATGCATCATAAAACTCATAGAACTTTGTTTTCTCTAGCTTATGGGGAACAGCAATGAAACCAAACTTCAGCATTCAACGAGCGCTAACTTGTATTGGAAAACTAAAAGTGAAGACAGTATTGTGGTTAAATTTGGTAGAATATCAAAGTATGCAAAAATACAATCACCAACAATCAGCATAAAGGTACATTTCTTTTATTATCAGGATTATCAGTAACCCCTCTCTAAATATTGGAAATTTCCCGCTTTTGGGGGCGCGTAACTGCACCCCCCATTGCTCAATTTTCTCCAAACTCAATCACAGTAAACATAACTCATACTGTTCTCTAATACTGTCATTGCTTTCTCTAATTACAGGGACTCTTTTACCTTGAAAGGGGGTTAAATGCACCCCTTCTAAGTTCTACGTCAAACATTACTCTCACCCACAGTGATCTTGTTTCATTTCGTTTGGTTTATTAATTCATTAATCAGTCCCATTTCACCGCGCGGAGGAACACGACAGAGAAGCAAGTAATATGTATGCTGGCAACAATGAAGCAAAATGTATTTAGAAGAATAAATAAGCAATTGAGATTCGACATATGAATGTTCTTAAACACCAATATACATGTGCATTGCTAATACTGATTTGGGCATTGGAAGTGTGGCGTGACAAGAGGTTGGCTCAAGGATGGGTGGTTTGGCAAGACCCTATCTGGGTAGGATACCATGTTTGCCTATTTTGGCAGGCAGTGCCGAACCTTAGGGATATTTTGTGTGTTTGACGACCATCACCATCATCAGCTACGCACTTAGGTCGAAAGAGGACATGGCGCAGTTTTACTACCACCTTCCACTAGTGCCTCTTTCTGGCTTGATGTTTTTGCTGGAAAGTCGCAGTTAATTTTGCTGTATCTGTAACCTTCTCTAAATCGTTTTCGATCAACCTAAGCCATGTCAACCTCTGACTGCGCTTGAAGATGGCGTAGCGATACAAAAGGCCGGGGTTTCTGTCGACTACGGCTCATCCAGCAATCCAGAGATGGTGCACGAATGATGAGAGAGGGCTGGGTCCCCATTGCAGACATCTAGACTTTTTCCATGAGTTGCAGTTTTCGCTCCTTAGGCCAATCTGATTTCGATATGTTGCTCAGAACTACTCTGAGCATTAGACTGTTGCTAAAGACTGCCAGCCGTTTGTGTTTGCCAGGAGTAGGACTTATGTAATGAGTCTAGCAGACATCCAAGTACAAGATTTACATGTATTTCCCATTTTCACTCATTTTTTCGGTTATATTGCAAACCAGGTATTTTGAAATCTGGATTTTGTTGTAGATCTTCCATTGTCATTCAAATGTTTTGTATAGTTAAGTTGTAATTTGAATTTGATAATTGGTTTTTTTGATTAGGTTTATCATCTACTGTATCTTTCAGATTGAAGGTTTCCATGAAATAAAAGATATTGACATCAAGAGGCACCGATCAGTTATGTTTGATATTCTCCCTGTCAACGTAAGCAATTCTTAAAATTTGATTGCTTCTCTGTATTCTTCTTCATATAATTCAACCTATTGCCCCTCGTCTATCGAACTTGTTTCAGCAAAAAAACTGTACCCTTAAGCCGTATACCCCTTTCTGTCTACACGTAATTTTATTAGGTCTTGAGTCGTGTCAAGTTGCATTGGCCTTAATAGAGAACTGGCTTATTAAGAAGAACCTGACTTTTCTATCTAAAAAGTAAATAAAATTTCTATCTACAAAAATATAGATTGTAACGCTATTTTATCTTTTAGTTGCTTGCTATGGTTGGCACTGATTATTCAGTTGTAATCGATATTAAAGCTAAAGAAGGGCAGAAGATCATTACCATCAGATCACCACTGCAAGTGAGTAATATTACTATAGCCATGTTTTGGATTTCGGGTTGTAGTTTTGATCGTTGTGCCAACGGTTGGTGTTTACATTTCTCCGACCTTTTTAGTTTTAATAAGATCTTTATGACTCGATATTTTTATAAGATCAATACTTCACGTCATGAGAAGTTCTTCATTTCAGCATATATATTTGTCATGAATGGCGAACACATAGGGTAGATTTTTCCACAAGTGGCGAACCAAAGTTGATGGGATTCGAACCTAGACAGCATGATCAGGGAGCCAACGACGTTTCCACTTAGCTGATGAGCTCAATGGAGACGCCCAGTAGTTCTCCAAGTCATACAGCCAAAGGCTGTCCTCCTGTTTGTGTATTTCGGCTATGTTTAGCCTTCTTCAGCACCATACATATTTGTATATATTTCTCTTGAATGCCAAATATTCGGATAGATAAAAAATAATTCTTTACTGATCCACTTGTAGGTTCGCAATCATTTCCCAATGCCTCTGGATATTTCATACGAAAACCGAGAAGAAAAACTAAAGCACATGGCTACAATCAAAGGAAATGACATCTTTTCTGTTCCGCTTGCTGTTGCTTACCACACCCGGTTGTTTATTAAGCCGGCCGGATTCGGGTAAGTACGAGTAATTTCTTCTTAAATCTCTGCAGCGTAAATTTTCCAAGTGCAGATTATTGTTGTCATTTTAATTTATGTGTTGCTGCTGTCTTAAAATTTAATTCCTCAAACGAGTGTCCATCACCCCTTCTTAGCTAAATGGCTTCCTTTCCTTGTCATTCATCTGTTTTTCTTATGCACCTTTCCAACTTCCTCGTTTTAGAATTTACGAAAATTTGTTCGTACAAAAATTTTGACCCCAGACTCAGATTGAGCACTTCAACTTTTAGTGCTAAGGCAAATTTTCTTGCTTCTAGTCCTTACAGTCATGCACGCACTCAAACCCTAACAATTAGGATTTTCATTATACCTGTCATTTCGTTGATTTGCATGTGGAATTGTTATGTACTTTCTCCGTCTAGATAGAGATGCTAGCTATTTATTTCTTCAATCTCGATTTTTTTGTTTTAAGATATAAAGAGACGTCTGAAGGTATTGTTTGGAGTGAACTCAGTGGCGAAAACAGAAGAAAACTTTTTGTCTGTAAGAATGAAGCAAGCAATCCATTTTATATTCAGGTAATTATAATTTCAGTAGCCAATAACTAAAAATTATATCTGTCGTTCTTGCTTTATTATTCTTGGCATATATTGAGGAAATTTTAGCGATTAGCAAAGCTTGAGTAAGGCCCTTGACAAATGAACTGAACATATCACTGAACATCGTCAAAAATTGAAGTTCAGTGAAAATCCAGTTCATTTGACAACCTTGAAGGTGCTGTGGCGTCATGGTGTAATCCAGCTGACTCGTGGTGTTAGAAGCTCAGTGTGGTCAGGGTTCGAGCCCAGCCACGGTAGCGTCACAGCCAGGGTTGAGGTCTCGATTAGTTAACCTACTACTGAGATCCTAGCGACTGGCGCTAAAACACCATATCACCTTCACCATATCACCTTCACCTTGTTCAATCACTGAACATCGTTCAGTGAATGTTTGATCGGAGTCACAAATGTTTGTGGAACAAAATTTGTTCAATGATATGTTCCGGTCATTTGGTCACTCAGCTGACCAATCACTGAACATTTTTATCAGGTAGCAAGTTTATCAATTTTTCACTTAAAATCTCGAATTTAGCCCCGAAATAACTGCATGAAAAGAGGCTGAAAAATTTTCAGCAAATGTTCAGTGAAATGTTCAGTTAATTTGCCCAGGGCCTAAGGCGTCGTTACTAAGAGAGTCTTGTCCAGCAATGTTTTGTGACGTCACCAAACGATCAAATATTGCTTGCAAAGCAAATCTAATTGCTTAACCAACAACGTTTGATAATTTAGCCATGGCCTAAGCAGCATTTATTAGCCTTAGGCCCTGGCCATACGATCTAAAATTGTTGGTCAAACATTTGAGATTTTCTTCACAAGGAACATTTGACCATTTGGCCAGAATTTTGCATATTGTGTCATACGTCATACAAAGATTAAGAGTATTCGATGAATTAGATTTAATTTTTTATGTTTTTAGGTTGTTTCTGAAGAACAAAAATATTCATCATCATTATCCGGCCTGGAAAGATTCTCTCCAAAATTCACTCTTCACTGTCATCCACCCGTGGTTCTTCATAATTATCTCCCATCAAATGTTCTATATCGATCAAAGGTACATTGTTTTGTGTTTCATTTATAGCCAAATATCAAACCAAAATATAGAGAAATGTATCGCTAAATATAGAGTACTCATATTTATTTAATTTTCTTTCTCCGCCTTCTTAGGGAATGGCGAACTTCGAGCCTCTTAATGGTGGTGATAACTGGCCTCTCTTCAGCATTGATGTCACTGAAAACCCTGCTATTGAGCTTGAAGTAAGTCACAGGAGACCAAACTCACCTTTTTCAAGTCAGTTAACTTTACATTAATTCCCCCCTTCATCTAGGATAAATTTAATACCAAAAAAACCCTGTCAGGAAGTTGGGCGTTTTTGCATCAGCCAAATGAGATTGCATCCAAAGGGCTTCTGGAGCGTATGCATCGCCCTTTATGTGGCCCTGGCCCTCTTGCCTATAAGCCCCCAAGTGGTCATTAAAGTCAGTGACTGGGACAAAGAAAGAACCTCCGGTCCATTGCATACATCCCTTCTGCCCCCGGCCCTCGAGCCTCAGCTACCCGTTAACTGCGTGACCACAAAAACACTTTAAAGCCGGTGGCTAATACACGTTGTTAACCACTGAAGAAAGTGGCAAACGAGAGGAGCGGTAGAAGAAAGCAAAGTTTGCAGATAACTTGAAGTGACAGGTTGAAAGAATAAGCGCTATCTAAAGGGAGGGAGAGAAGGGCAAATTGACAACCAACATTTTCCTCAAACATATGATACCCTTCCCATGAACCAGAGCAATCTTTTCCCAGTGTTAAAGGTTTAAAGTGTTCTTTCTTGTCCTATTTTCAGGTAAAGGGTTATTTGGGCAAAGATTGGGTTGGTAATTTCAGTCTAAATCCACGAAAGAGTAGTGACCCTACAAGCAAAGTTGTTTTGGTGCAGAAAGGCGAAGGGAAGGACGATCTGACGGTAATCTAAATTAATCTTTACCTATCATAGAAAACTATTAATTTAAAAGGGCCTGTCTTAACGATCAAGAATTAATTTTCAAACATCTTACATTTGCATAAGCCATATTGCAAAACATTGCTCGTCAAACAATTTTGCTCGCGAGAAGTTCATAAACATTTCTAATCAATTCCACTGGTCGAACAATGTGACGTGGTCAAGCGGTCAAAAATTGCTTCGAAAGCAAGTTTTAGCTGTTTGACCGTTTATCTTATTTGATATTTTGTATTTTTCCTGATGACTTTTTAATTTTTCAGTCTCTTTATGACGTTTATACTCTGAGGAGTGTCAGACGAAAAAAGCTCTTTAAGTAGATCTATAGTTGTTCTGCTTTTTATCAGAATCTTGAAATTTTGTCCATTCAAAGACTTTTTTATACTTTGTAGGTTGGCCTATATACAGACATTACGGGCAGTCGACATGTTACGATATTCAGTCCTTACTGGGTTGTGAATAAGACAGGAAGGCAACTCGAGTATCAGGTAGGTGCAATGGCTCCCACATTTCAAGACTTTTTTTTCTTTATTGCACCCATTATCTATTCTCATGCATATATTTTTATTCATTTAGGTTTATGGTGAATCGAGAGTTTATACACACAGTGGAACATCATCTGAGGCATTGATGATTATGATACAAGGAAGTAATAAAAAGGTACAACCATTTGTGTATAATTTCGGTTTTCTGATTTTCTATGGCCTCACCCTTTCAAGTCCTGATCTCTGTGTATAATGACCGCTTATCATAACGTTTGCCATTTGCTTTTAGCCTCTCTCCCTTTCTCTGCATGTACTTTCTGCTCTGTGGCGCCTTGTGGAAATCCATCTTCTGTCCCTGTTTGTTTCACATCTCGCATTGTTGCTCCCCTCTCTCCATGGAGCCATCTACAACCGTCCTTCCATAAAACCAATCCGACAACTCTCTTTTACTTTCTGATGTTAACTCCTTTGTTTGCTACAACGCATTTCCTTTCTGTCCCTGTTTATTTCAAATCTCCCTTTTTTGTTCCCCTCTTTCCATGGAGCCTCTTACAATCCTCCTTTCATAAAACCAATCTGATCTGAGAACTCTCTTCCCTTTCTGCGGTCAACTTGGCCCGTCGTTATCTAGAGCCTTCTTTCATTTTATTTCTCTTTTCATCTCCATCTTCAAAGCTCTCTAGCAAACAAATTACTGTTTATGTTAGATTGTTATTGTTTGTCTTTTGTTCTTTCTTCACTCATCTCTCACTATCCATGCACTCTGATCGAATTCTTTGAAATAAGCTCTTTTCCTTGAATCAAATAAAAGCAAACGAAACGCCCGAAACCCCTTCGTCCTTTAATTCAATTCAATTCAATTCAATATTTTTCGTAAAATACAAGTTTACAAAATAAAATCTACTACAAAAATACTTGTATTTTACGCGACCCAAGAAAAGCAGAGCTTATCTAGCTTGGGCCGCTAAATTAAAGTTTTAATTATTCAATAACATTTAAAATACGTAAGTTGCAATAACAATAACAAAGATAATAATACATGTACTAAAACAACATAACGTGATATTAAAGACTATCATACTTTTTTTTTGTTTTTATAATTTTTTGTTTTTTTTTTCTTTTCTCTTTCTTTTAACAAAAGCAACAAATTAATTGCCTACGAAGTCATTTTATTACCAAGCAATGTAATTGTAATTGTTGCTTCCTTTCCATGGAGCCATCTACAACTGTCCTTCCATAAAACCACATCTTTTCCCTTTCTGCTGTTTACTCCTTTGTCTACCACGTCTTACACCTTTCCTATACTGGGTCTTTTTGCATTACACCCCTCTGTTAAAGACATCCTCACCCTTATGCCTGAGATATTGTTTTACCCCAATTGCAGATGAAACTATGTGTATCGGGCTGTGAATGGAGCAGTGAATTTTCAGTTGACACTGTTGGCAGTGATGGTTCTGTTAAATCGGTTGGTAAACATGGAAAAACCTACGAGGTAAATTTTCCCAAGTTCTTAATAGTCTAACCCCCCCTGAAAATGCACGATCTTCCCAGCAAAGTCAATAAACATCTTCGTATATTCAAGGGGGTCGATATGTGCGAAAATGTTTAAAAAGCCTTTAAGAAACTGTCTGTACTATATTAGGGTACAATTTAAAAACCTTTTGAACTGAGCCCTTAGCTCATTTCTTTTGAAACGAGTTGTTCCTTCATCTCCACCTTGACCCCTCTCGTTCTCATTTATTCCCGCCGATTTCCACTTCGTCCCAGTTGTTCCCTCCGATTCCAAGTTATTCCCACTTCGTTTCAGCATGTTACAATGATTCCATTCAGTTCCGTTTATTCCCACTCATTCCACGAGTTCCCAGCTTTTGTTTGTTCCAGATTTTAGCGCATGCTGGCTAATGGATGAAAAAGTGTGTATAATTCGTTTTTCTACTGGTTAACTGAAGAGTTCACAACTTTTTTCTTGACGTTCCTTGATTATTTAGATTGGGGTTGGTATAACTTTATCGTACTTCAGCCTGACAAAGATTGTGACATTGACACCACTGCATATGCTATCGAACCATACCAAGGTTAGCCATCTCCATTGTTTCTTTTTAATTCTAAGGAATATCTTTAATTTTATTAACATGTTCATTTCATGACGCTTGATTTTTGTACCTCGATTCCAAGATTCTTTTCCCTGATTTCGTTTCTTCCATTAATTGTGGTACTTTGTTCTTTGCAGCATCTAATAAGTTTGGCAGAAGCCGATGCTAAAGTGGCAGAATTTCATAATATCAATCCCGGAGAGGTAATTATTACAATATAGAATATTATTGTTATAAATCATCATATCACCACTACCATCATCAGCAGCGGCAGCAGCGGTAGCGGTAGCGGTAGTGGCAACATCATCATCATCAACACCATAATGATTGTCGTCCTCATCATCATCATCGTCATCATCATCATCATCATCATCATTATCATCATCATCATCGACACAATCATGTTTGTCGTCCTCGTCATCATCATCATCATCAGCAGAAGCAGCATCATTGAACCTCATTCCTTTGCCTAGCCCCTTCATATCTATTCAGTCTTGTCCTGGCCTGGTCCTCTTCTCCCTCTTACAGCTCCAATAATTGCTTTCAGCTCGGACTTTAAAGGACCTGCCTTCTAGTCAGCTATTTCTATTTTCTGATTACCATGAAAGAAAGCCTTGGCAGCATTAACCTTATCAACTTGAAAAACTATAAATTCTTTGACTTTGATGATCATAAATCTTTCTTTGATCATAACAATTAAAAAAAACAGATTAACTAAACTTTCTTTGTTTTCTTTATTCGATAGTCTGTTCCATTCTGGCCAACATTTCTACCTCCAAAGAATCTATACATCAACGTGAATGGGGTTGAGTCAATTCGATTTAACCCAGTTCCTGTCACAACTTTATTGTTGAAAATGACAAGCGAGGTTGGTAAATTTATTTTATTTTTGGTTTTGCAGTCTCTTTTTTCTCTCTAAAGTAGAAGGTGTAAGTATAAGGCCCTGGCCAAAGGATCAAACATTGTTGGTCAAGCATTTGAGATTTGCTTTTCAAACAATGTCTGACCGTCTGGCCACGTCACAAAACATTGCTTGACGATCAGAATTGCTCAGAAATGTTTCATTTTTGAAAAACTTCAAAAACATTTTATGCTTGGATCAAGCAATAATTGTTTGATGAGCAATAGTTTGTGATGTTGCCAAACAGCCAAACATTATTTTCGAGAAACAAGTTTCAGTTGTTTGCCAAACAATGAAGTAGCTTAGCAATGCTTAAATGTGTTTGAGAAACTTAACATTTTCCAGGGCCTTAAGATTGTTGAGAAAAAAGCATCTTATTGTCTTACTCTATTGTTTCGATTTTGAGCTACAATGGTGTTGTGAATTATTTTGGATATCTTTTTTGTTTATTTTAGATTGGAGGTGTTTGTGTTAATTTCCAAGAGAAAGACGCAGCTTCTATATTGTCATTCAGCCCCTATTTTGAAGGAGCAGCCCCCGTCAGAATTGAAAATTATTGTCCTAACATCAGTATGGTCAGTTATAAGCAGAGGTGAGCAGTTTATTGATATATTACATCTCCTGAGTGCATGTATAAACCTTTTTAAAGAGGTCTGGGTCGGTGCGACGTTTTTCTGGAAAATGGTAGATATGTCGAGTAAGGTAATTCTCTCCTTGTGCTGAAAGGTCTATTTGAGTAGGTTGTGAAATCCATTTAGAGTTTCTTGCTTTTCATGAAAATAGCTTCGTTAGTTTCTTATAAGAGGTTTCTTCTAAAGAGGTTTCTTATAAAGCATGAGTGTATTCATTCAACATAATCTTATTCTTATTTCTCTTCAGCGAAAGTGAAAAGACATACGTACTGTGCTATGGTCAGTCCATCCTGTATACATGGGATGAGCCAATGAAAACACATTCACTTACATGTGGATTTATTGAACCAAAAAGTTCATCTGATATCATTCCACTTGACAAGGTAACTCAGACTATCTGTTCTGCTGATACTACTTACCTTACCCCCTGGAGCCTTCATATTTTTGTTAGTTGGCAATATGAAACGAAGGGATTCCAGGAGGTGATGTGTCAGTTTTTCATTCCTGTTTCACCATAAAATCTTCGTATTGTGTCTCACCACTAAATCATCTTGCTAACCATTGGTAGTCTTTATTCTATACAGTAGACTACACGTGTATTGCCCTACACATTCGTGCTTCTTTGCCTTTGATCGATCTTTCTATTTTAGAATGGTTTTGGTAGAATGAGTGCTAATGATGTTGCTGTGTACTGGGTCAGCTTTCTTGATGGGTTACAAAGAGTTCTGCTTTTTACTGAAGATTTCAAGCTTGCATACAAAGCCAGCCAGGTAACGACATTTAACTGATTATTTACTAGACAATTTATTTATAGTGGCACTTTGCCCTAATTTGGGTGGCGTTCTTGACTTCTTCACACACCTTATATTCCTGGTGTAAATTGCTTATTCCATTAATTATGATTTTAAAATCTTTCTTGAAGGAACAAACCCTTCGTCCTACACAGGACATAACGATAAACCTACAGAGCATTGGTTTATCTTTGGTTGATGTCGAAAAACGTCTTGATATCTGCTATCTTGGCATCAGAAAGTAAGTGGAAAACTTCTTATTGTTTATATCAGAGCATCTTTTGGTATACAAACTAGTTGGGAAATCCCCATAGGCCCAATCTCCACCAGGCCCTAACATTTCCTCACCAGTTGACCAAAGATTCCCCAGCAGTAAAAGTGCCCTTCTTGCTGAAAAAGATTTTTAGGGAATCTTCGTTCATCATAATCTTTCAAACTATTATCGATTCTTATCATTAATGTGGTCTTTCTCGGGTTTTACCACCATGTCTTCTAGTGTTGTGTCTTTCTTATGGATTTGCCCTGCACCTCTCCACTGTCAGTCACATTGTTCAATGTTATGTTCAGTCATTGCAATTGTGTTCAATGCAAAAAGGTTATGAAATGCTCCACAAAGATTCATATTTGTAGAAGACAGTCATCCCTATTGTATTTCTTTTTGTTTCAGCCCATTTTGTTTCATCCCCACCAGCGGAATTTCGTTTAAAGATCCCCTTGTTAAGTATTAAATTTTTATACTCGTCTAAAGCCGAATCTAAAGTCCAAATTTTCGTAAGAAGAACGAGACCCTAAGTTGAAAAGTGGTATTAAAGCTTTTCACCCCAAGTACTCTTTTTTCCTTTATTGCTTCCTTAATTATGAGCAGACAACATTAACGATTGATATATTCTTCTATCTTGAAGGAGTGAAGTGTATTGGGAAGAGAAAAAGCAGAGCAGATGGAAATCAATGAGCATGAAAATCAGTGCGGCTTTAGAAGAAGGATTTCAAAAAATCCGAAGTCAGAAATCTGTTTCTCCTGATGCTAGTGGCAAAATCTCTTTATCAGATTTAGAGGTACAACAATTGATGACTAATTCATAATTCAAGTCAAATTTTCAGTCTCCATCCATCTGGCCAACGCAATAAATAAGAGAATGATCACATTTCTCATTGTCCGTGATGATGTCAGACGGTGCTCTCGCGAAACGTTGCCCTGCTGGATATCAAAGGCTAGTCATGATAAACGGGGAATAGCTATCATGCCTAAAACTGTTGCTAAACTAGGAGACCCTAAATCGAGAAGGCAATATATGTTTCTGTTGTCTTCAAGAAACATTTGCGTGACGACTCTCGCTACAAATTTTGTCGCGCGCTACAAAGTTCCAAGGTGGCTAAACTGGGAGACATCGAGGGGACAGTTTAGCCAGGCCTTAATACTGTCTCAGTTCTGTGTTTCTTATAGAAAGGCTAATCTGCTGAAGGGTTTTACTTTTTAAGGTGGATTTTGACAAGATGATGATCACAAAACCAACGAAGATTCGGATCAGAAGAACTTATCACAGTGGACTTTCATTTCAATATACAGTGTCACCAAACTTGATGCTTGTGCATGCCAAAATCAATGCTATTCAGGTATTATTATTAAAATTTATACAACATTAATTTTTTGAACGGTTGGGGTCGCTTATGCCTCTTAGTCTTTCACTAAAGAACATGTAGGATCAGAGCGGGCGAATGGCCAAAACTATCATGTGACAGACCAGGCAATAGGGATAGGAAATCACTAGGTGTAGTCACATTGAGATGGAAGATTGAGGTCGTACCGCAAAGATTATCCCTGGGCTATTCAGTAATCCCCAATACTCAGCACATGCCTTGCAAAGACAGCATTTGTATCTGCCTATCTATCTATCTGCCCAGCTATCTGTCAGAGTCTTATGTTTGCAGATACAAAATCGCCTTTTTCCCCGAGTCTGGTTTTTCTCCAGTGGTCAAGGGTAATGAATAGAATAAAACAACGACAATAAATTTGAAATGCAGATTTGACTGATTTTATTTGACTGATGTATTTTGTAATCTTAATATTCCCTGTATGTTCTTTTGCTAGATTGACAGCCACGTCCCTGGATCAACATTTTTAACTGTCTTGCATCCTGTAGAACCTCCGAAATCGATTGCTGCTGAAACTGGTATGTCTAAATACTGAACGTTTGTTCTTTGATATTCAAGAGAAGTTTAAGACTCGTTAAGCTTTAGAGTAGGTCTTTGAGATCATGCGACCATGAAAGATGTCGGACATGTATCCTCTGATATTGTATGCTTTGCTCACATAAAAAAGCATTTGACATGGTTACATGTTCGAGACCTTTTAACACCACAGATTCGAGACCTTTTAACACGACAGGATCGAGACCTTTTAGGTTACAGGTTCGAGACCTTTTAAGGCCGCAGGTTCGAGACCTTTTAACACCACAGGATCGAGACCTTTTAGGTTACAGGTTCGAGACCTTTTAAGGCCACAGGTTCGAAACCTTTTAACACCACAGGATCGAGACCTTATAGGTTACAGGTTCGAGACCTTTTAAGGCCACAGGTTCGAGACCTTTTAACACCACAGGATCGAGACCTTATAGGTTACAGGTTCGAGACCTTTTAAGGCCACAGGTTCGAGACCTTTTAACACCACAGGATCGAGACCTTTTAGGTTACAGGTTCGGGACCTTTTAAGGCCACAGGTTCGAGACCTTTTAACACCACAGGATCGAGACCTTTTAGGTTACAGGTTCGAGACCTTTTAAGGCCACAGGTTCGAGACCTTTTAGATCACAGGTTCGGGACCTTTTAACCTTTTAACACCACAGGACCTTTTAGGTTCGAGACCTTTTAGGTTCGACACGACAGGTTCGAGACCTTTAAGGCCACAGGTTCGAGACCTTTAACAGACCTTTTTAGGTTACAGGTTCGAGACAGGTTTTAACACCACAGGATCGAGACCACAGGTTCGGGACCTTTTAAGGCCACAGGTTCGAGACCTTTTAACACGACAGGATCGAGACCTTATAGGTTACAGGTTCGAGACGAGACCTTTTAAGGCCACAGGTTCGAGACCTTTTAGGTTACAGGTTCGAGACCTTTTACAGAGCCGAGACCAGGTTACGAGACCTTTTAAGGCCACAGGTTCGAGACCTTTTAACACGACAGGATCGAGACCTTATAGGTTACAGGTTCGAGACGAGACCTTTTAAGGCCACAGGTTCGGGACCTTTTAAGGCCACAGGTTTGAGACCTTTTAAAGCCTCGGGTTCGACACCTTTCAGGTTACCGATTTGAGACCTTCTATTTATAAATCTCCCAAGTTACCTTTAAAAAACTGATTATGATATTCCTCATCTTGCCACCCCAAATAATGTTACTTGTTTTCTTATAGCTCCGAAGCCGTTTTTTGAGATGAGCTTAACAACTAAAGTCAGTGACAAAAAATTTGTTAATGAAATCAGGTAAGATTTTCATCTATATATTTTACATGACTTATGGATGGAAGGGGATGTGCTGCAAAGACTTAACAGACCCACCCACTTATAATGTAGACATTAACCGGACACAAGAAATCCAAGGCCAAAACCCACCCATATGGGCGACACAGATTCCATGAACCCTTACCCAAATAATGGTAATGGTGTTATATTAAACGAAAATAATGGTACCATTTATATTACCCAAATATTTACCCAAATAATGGTGGTAGTTTTATTAAGTAGTTCGCGAAATATTTTCGTTTGTGTATAAAGCTGTATTTTATATTAATAAAGCGTATTTCCCTTCCTCATTTTCCAATAAAGCCTGTGATATTTTCCACTTTCAACCATTGGATAATCTAGTGATGAAATACTTTTCAAATTCAATATTTATTACGAGTAATGAAACCAAGATCTTCACATTTTATTTGGTTTCTTTTAGTTACTTCAAAATCCTTATTCAAGAAATGGATGTAAAAGTTGACAAAGGCTTTCTCATGGCTCTGATTGATTTATTCACAAACAAGGAGCGACGTGGAAAAGAGGTTAGCCAAACAATCTTCTAGGTTTTCTGTTCTCGCACATGGGCCCTGCAACAGCATGCTCGCTCTCCACTCGTGCGCTTTGCCTTCCGCAAAACAGTTATCCTAACAACGTTCGGTCTTTTTAGTATCTGTGTAACGATTATGATAATTTCTGTCTGTCTGCAGAAGTAGATAGCAACCTAAACAGCTTGCTGTTGCGATAGAGCATTGTCATGCAGACTTTTCTGTTGTTTATAAATGTTCATATCATTTCTATAAGAAACCTTGCTGCCGATTTTCTAGTAGGTTCTTTAAAGTTTGAGCATAATAACTTTACGTTCCTAAGCCTAAATCTCTAAACCTACGGAGGACCCGTAGTTATACAGTACTTTATAAACCATTATAATAAAAAAATACAGGTAGTCTAAGAAAATTACTATTTAGGACACGGCTTAAAAGGGCTTCTCGTAAATTCATATTAGAGGTTTCTTATAACAAATAGTGTTTGCGTTTTTGTTTACGTTTTTTAGTAGACTATAGTTTTTGTTACCTTTATAGCTGGCTATTGTCAGAAATACTTCTATATTCTGTGTACTTCTTGTATGATAACAGTGTTTTTTCATAATTATCAGGTTGACCAATATAAATGGGATATGGAAACTGTGATGATGAAATTAGCTGAAAGTCCTGAGTTTCAGGTAAGCTTTCAGAAAATAACTTAATTTAATAAAAGCACAAATTTATTGATCGCAGCAATTCATGCTAGTGATGCGAGCTCAGGATCTCCACTATACAAATTAATGCCAGTTCAAACACTTCAGAAGGTGCTGTGGCGTCGTGGTGTAATCCAGCTGACTCGTGGTGTCAGAAGCTCAGTGTGGTCAGGGTTCGAGCCCAGCCACGGTAGCGTCACAGCCAGGGTCGAGGTCTCGATTAGTTAACCTACTACTGAGATCCTAGCGACTGGCGCTAAAACACCATTTCACCACCTTTCACCTCTCTAGCTTGTATTTTGGATAAAGGGAGACATATAGAAAGGGTGAATAATTTAAAATAGGCCAGCACTCGGGATAACAGGGTCTTGCTCACGCTAATGATTCAGTATGACTACTTGCCGACATTGCAAAGTTTTTGAGATCTCATTTCTTTTGTCTTTTAGGCTGCACAGCAAGATTCAAGATATTTCTTTGATTATCTGCATCTTTCGCCCTTGAAGGTAATTAAACTTTTTATTTTATTTTACTTTTTGATCGCTAATCGCCTTCCCTTATGGATTATTAAATTCTCTCACACCTCACTGATTGATTTTGGCAAATCTCTTGGCCTATGTGTAATATAATACAAGGATAACTCATTGCTACAAATTTCCTACTTGCTTTAGGCCCAACTGACACCTCTCCCTATTTTCGACAGGTGCCCAGATAAATGCTTTTTGAATGTTTACGAAAGGAACAATTGACTAAGGCTCTAGCTAAACGATCAAACATTGTTTGTCAAACGTTAACGTTTTAGCATTACAAGCAATGTTTAACAGTTTAGGCACATTGCAAAACATTGCTTGACAAGCAGAACTCTTTCAGCAATGTTTTTGAAAAACTTCAAAAACATTCTATGCTTGTACCAAGCGTAATGCGGCCAAACTGTAAAACATTGTATTTAACAAGCACAGCTCAAATGTTTGGAAAACAATGTTTGATCGTTTGGCCAAATCAAAAACATTGCTCATCAAACATTTTTGCTTACGGCAAGCAGAAAATATTGTTGAAATTCGAAAGACAATGTCAAGAAAGTTCTGCTTTGCGACTTGGCCAAACGGTCAAACATTGTTTGTAAAGCAAATCTCAAATGTTTGACAAACAATGTTTGATTGTTTTGCCAGAGGCCTAAAACTTAGAATCGTGTTATTTAAAAAGAAACGAGATTTAATAGTGTTCAAACATTGTTTTCTAGATCCATGTAAGTTTCTCGATGACTGGTGGACATGCTTTATTAGAATCAAATGACAGCGCTGGAGCACCTATTGTTAATCTTCTATTCCAAAGTGTTGGAGTGGCTTTCACAGAAGTTCAGGATGTCGAGTTCAAGTAAGAAAGAATCTTAGAAAACTACTGTACTTTTTGTCTTTCCTTTGTTTTTCCTTCATCATGCTGTAACAACCTGTTAATTGCTAGACGCTAAAATCTTCCTTTTGAAAGACCTGGCTGTGTTTCTTATTTGTTTCGAAATCACTAATGCAAGAGCGAAATTGAAGATGAGAATCTCTACCACGTCTGCTAAACCTCATGCCTTTTGTAGTACAAGGTTTAGTAACCTTCTAACCTTGCCGAATTGAGCACCAATCAAGTCCCATTTCCGATTTGACTACGTCTCAGTTTAACACTCCATAATTATATTCAAATTGGGTCTAAAAGTTTTTTAGCCTTCTAGTTTTTGTTAGCCAAACATAACTCGGTGTGGGATAAAAACAAAAGGCGATCGACAACAACCTAAACCCGTTTCTTCGGACTTCTATTATCATTAAGGCTTTTGTTTTTTATTTTAGACTTGCCTGTTTTGAAGTTGAATCTTCACTACTGAGTCAACAACAGCTGGTAGATGTCGTTGGCAAGCATTATCAACATCAGGTTAGAAACAGAGTGTTTTGCCTGGTTTCCATTAAATCGTAAAAGATCTGTGGCCGTCTGAAGTCATTGCCCATACCATCTTCCATCTTCTCTTTACGATTTCTATGAGTGATCTAGACTTATTACCTTCCTCCCACTCTTTCGGAAACAGCTACTAACAACTACGTCAACATACAGCTGTTTCCTCAGTGTGGCGAATTGCTGTTGTTGTTGGTCTAGATTTTGTAGCGAAACGTGAGACAGTGTAAGGGGTCGCCAATTAATTCGACAATCAGACTAGGATCACCTGTGATCTGTGTTTACATTGAATTGTTCATTGATCGGGAGGATAAGCGATCGGGAAAGTTGAATTCACAGTCAATTCACCTTCCCGATACTTACGACTAACGATCGGCGACAGTCGTAGCTGATGATCGCGACAGCATCTTTCCTCAAAGTCGGGAAAGCAACGCAGGAGAACGCAGAAGGAGATTGCAGTGCAGACATTCGCCGATCGTCTTTCGATCCCTCGACGATTTTTTGGAAACTATGCGTCAAACCACGCTCATTTTCATAAGCTTATTAGCAATAGCTTCTGTATAAACGACATGTATTTGTGAATTATTTTGTTTATATTTTCAGGCGATAAAACAGCTCTACGTATTGGTGTTTGGTCTTGATGTACTTGGAAATCCTTTTGGATTAATCTCTGGAATAACAACAGGAGCAAAAAATTTCTTTTACGAACCATATCAGGTAAGTCCTAAATTTGTAAGAATAATTATAAATATATTTTTCATGAGTGGCAAACACTAGCTTCGATTTTTCCACAAGTGGCATACCCAATCGATGAAATTTGAACCATATATTACATGATGAGAACGATTCCACTGACCAAAAGAGCTCGAATATATCGTCGAATCACTCCCCAATTCATAAAGCCTTCCTCCTGCCTTGCTCTTTATTGAAATCAAATTGTATTTTCAGGGTTTAATTCAAGGTCCTGAGGAATTCGCTGCTGGCCTTGCTTTGGGTGTAAAAAGTCTGGTCGGTGGGACCGTTGGTATGTTAATGTTAGAAGTCATTTTTTCTTTTAAGATAGCTTCATTTAACTAGTTTAAAGCTTTGGTTCTGAGTTTTGTTTAGAATTGATTTTGCCTCACCCACTTGCTTTATTGCACACTTCTGCTTAACAGAGGACATTTGCAGAAGCAAGTTCTGTTCGTGTTCTCAAGAGAGAAAAGCGAGATTCATAGTAAAATGTATAGCTGTTTAGCAAGAACACTAAACTCCGCTAAAATTTGGAAGCTAAAATGCATGGCTAAACGTAAGTAGTCATTTGACCAACGCTGAATGCTATGTGAACCTATATTTGACCGGTTGGTACCTTAGGCTGGTTGCAACATTGCCTAATTTTTAGCATTTTCTGTTTCTTCTTTGTTGGTGTTTTATATAGGCTCTTGTGTCCTTTCTCCAACGTCACCGACAAAGCAGTGGTAGACTTTTTCAGTATCATGATTCAATTTCGTTGCTGGGCTTGATCTAGTGTATTTTTCACTCCTTTTTATGTCCGAAGGACATAATGAGAGGGTGTTTGTGGAACGCATGTATGTATGTATACATGTATGTAAGTATGTATCCATCCATAGACACACAGACGCTTTTTTTGCCAAAATGTAACAATAGATAAACCACAAATGCGAGGAACTAAACTTTGAAGTTGCCGTAATTGGTCGTCATTGAACAAATTAGGTGAGCAGCAATTACGGAATTTGTAAGCAAGTAGATGATTCATAGTGGCCGAATATTTGACAGAAGTTGTCGAAGTTCTTATTTAGATAATTAGGTTTTTTCGTCCAATCAGAAAATTCTCGAAGCCTTTTGCATAATAGAGTAATTTATCATCGTGCAAAGTGGAGTCGTTTGTTGCGTTCTGGATATTGTTGCCAAATTTCAATTTTAGCTTATGGTTTCAGAATATTCAAGATCCTTATTGCATAATTGGATATTTAGTGGCAAAATCCCGAGTAATTAAAGCAGCCAACTGCGTTATGGAAATATTTGGAGAGAAATATCACGAGACATTTACTGAGACGTGACTAGGTTTTTGTCGAGAAGATTCTCGAAGTCCCACACAAATCTCTGCTTATGCTCCTTAAAACTGATTGGTCGCTAATACCATAAAGAATGTTGATGATGATATCAATGACAAAGAAGAAAATGACATAATGACTACTGTTGCGTTGATCGGCGTTGGTGATGATTATGATGATGTTGATGATGATGATAATGCTGACAATAAGGATAACGATTATGATAATGGTAATGATGATTATAATTATGGTCCTTCGGACATTGCGACAGCATTGCTATGTTTCTCTATTAAGGTGGCGCTGCAGGTGCTGTTTCTAGAATAACTGGTACTGTGGGCAAAGGTTTGGCAGCATTGACATTAGATGATGAATATCAACAGAAACGAAGACAACAAATGAGCCAAAACCAACTAATTTAGGCCAAGGATTAGCAAAGGGTGGCAAGAGTCTTTTCAAGGTATGGAAAACTCTTATATCTTATATATGAATCAACAGCTGTTAAAATGTTCTTTTCCATTCTTTAAAATTCAAGAATTTTTTATAAGTTTGCAGGATTATTGAATCGTAAAAATCCTAATGAAAGGTAAAGAACATCAAAGTTGTTCACAATAGCCTACGTAAGACTTTAAGGCCCTTGCTAAACGATCAAACATTGTTTGTCAAACATTTGAGGCTTGCTTGTCTAACAATGTTTGAATGTTTTGCAACGTCACAAAATATTACTTCACACGCTGAATTGCTGAGAGATGCTCTTTGAATAATTTCAGAAACATTTTCAACAAGCTTGTAAGGCATTAGCCAAACGATCAAACATTGTTTGTCAAACATTTGAGGCTTGCTTGTCTAACAATGTTTGAATGTTGGCCACGACACAAAACATCGCCTGACAAGCAAAAGTTTTGAAATTCAAGCAACATTTGAACCTTCAAAAGCCATTTTTCACAAGTAATGTTTCTTTGACGAGGAATGCATATGCCGTCTCCGTCCAGTTTCGTCAATTTATCCGCGTTAAGCGCTGGCCGAACGACTGTTGGCGAAACATTTGAGATTAACAAAATGTTTGGCCGTCTGACCTCATCGCGAAACATTGCTTGTGCCGTGGCAAGCAGAAATTGTACTCAAAGTTTTCAAAAACGTCGGTATAATGTTTTGCAAAGTGATTAAACGTTCCAACATGTTTGACAAGCACTGTTTAATCTCTCGACATGTTTTTATTTTTAGGGAGTGTTCTCTGGTGTTACTGGAATCGTTACGAAACCTGTAGAAGGTATATACGTTAAGTTTAGCTTATAATTTTGATTTTTAATATTTCAAATTATTCTTGAATTTTGCTCAGTTCTTTTTCCGAATTAAACCTCGTCCTTATTCATCGAGAAGTGGAAAAAAATTCCAGAGTGATGTCGCTTTATAAAACTGTAGCTGCTATCTGTAGGTCTATAGCATATTACAGCCTGATATGATTTTCAGCTGAATTAAAACGCATAGCAAAATTGGTAGACGGTAGAATAGAATGGTGGCATTGCTGTAAGTTTTTTTGGGGCTGTTATGATCAACCATTGTTGGTCAAACATTTGAAATCTGCTTGTCAAACAAAACTTTTTGCCGTTTGGTCTAGCTGCAAAACTTTCTCTTTAAACATTTGCTACTTGTGACAAGCGAAGAACAGTTTTTAAGTTTTTGTAAACAATAAGATTGTCAAGCAATTCTGCTTGTCAAGTAATGTTTTGCGACGTGACCAAACTGTTAGACATTACTTGTGAAGCAAATCTTAAACATTTTACCAACAATGTTTGATCGTTTGGCCAGAGCCTAAGAAGCATTGTCAAGAAACTATTTTCAGTTGCTATTCTTATTAGGTGGAGGGTATAATGTTAGTTTTTTTATTCATTGTGAGCATCTATAAGGTTAGATATCAAATTGAAATATTTTTAAATCGTAGGAGCAAAAGCGGAGGGTGCGGCTGGTTTCTTTAAAGGAGTTGGCAAAGGCTTGATTGGTGTTGTGGCTAGGCCTACTGGAGGACTTGTTGATATGGCTAGCAGTACATTTGAAGGACTAAAAGGTACTTAGACTGTATTTAACCATCCAAACTGTATTCTATTGGTAGCTTAAAGGCCTTCGCAATCTAAAGCACACGAGCATAGCTTGCTGTTTTCACGCACAGCTTAGCTGAGGCATTTACAGGCGCAACATTTCTGCATGTTAAATCCCTAAGTTTTGGCAGTCAAAAAAATTCTTTCCAAGCCTATACATGTAGCCATGGACTAGCTTGAACATCATGCTGAAATTCGCCAAATTTGCAGAAAATTTTGCATTTTTGTAAGAACAATAAGGAATTTTTGTGAAGGAAAGATCTTTTTTCTTTTTCTTCTTCTTCTCCTTCTTCTTTTTCTTCTTCTTCTTCTCCTTTTTCTTCTTCATATTCTTCTTTCTCTTCTTCTTCTTTTTCTTCTTCTTCTTCTTGTTCTCATTATTTTTCTTTCTCTTCTTCTTCTCCATCTCTTTTCCTTCTCTCTCTGCTTCCACTTCTTCTTTCCCTTTATCTTCATCTTCTTCTTCTTTCTTTTCTTCTTCATTTTCTTCTTTCCTTCTTCTTCTTCTTCGTTCTCTTTTTCTTCTTCTATTAGAGCCCTTCAAATTCTGCAAAATCTGCTCTACCAAAGCTAGTACATTTGGAGAACTTCTCAGCTTAACGCTTTCTGTGGAAGCGGCCAGCAGAATTGATTTGGTCGTGATATTAGAGCATGTAGGGATAACAAAAAATGAATTCATTCCAACATTTTACTTGATCTGATTTGAAGTAATATTATTCTCTTATCGTTCTTGTTTTGAATCTACAGTACTGCTGCAGGAAATAAACAGGTTGCTCAACTAAGATTAACCCGAGCTTTCCATGCTGACAAAGTAAGTTAAACTAAGTCTATAGTGTTGATCTGCAATATTCATGAACCTATATTTCGATAGACTACAAAATACTTAAATGCGTTGATTTTTTGTTAAAATTTGCTTTTCTTTTTCAAGGTTCTGAAACCCTTCACGGATTATGAGGCATTTGGAAACAAAATTCTTATGGTTTGTGGTTTAATTCCTTGTGTTTTAATCTTTTGTTGTAAGCAAGCAGCAAGAAAAAATCTTTATTTCTAATGTTGAGTCTTCTTTTCTCCTCCTTCTCCTCCCCCTCCTTCTTCCTCTGCTCCTCTTCCTCCTCCTCCTCCTTTTTCTTCTTCTCCTTCTCCTCCTCTTTCCTCTTTTGCTACTTCCTTTTCCTTCTTCTTCTTCTTCCGTTTCTTCTTCTTCTTCTTCCTTCTGTTTCTTCTTCTTCGCCTTCTTTTCCTTCGCTACCTCCGTCTTCTTCTTCTTTCTTCTCCTTCTTCTTCTCCTCCTTCTCCTCCTCCTCCTGCTTCCTCTGCCCCTCTTCCTCCTCCTCCTCCTTCGCATCTTCCTTTCCCTCCTCCTTCTTCTTCTTTCTTTTCCTTCTTCTTCTGTTTCTTCTGCTTCTCCTTCTACTTCTCCTCCTCTTTTTTCCTCTGCCCTCTTCCTCCTCCTTCGCCTCTTCCTTCTCCTTCTCTTTTTCTTTCTTTTCCTTCTTCTTCTGTTTCTTCTTCTCTTTCTACTTATTTTTATCGTTCTTTTTTTCTTAGGAAGCAGAAAAAGGGAAATTTGCGAAGACTGATTCATACGTTGCTCATGCCTGTATTGATGCCAAAACATACCTCTTTGTTACCGATAAGTATGTTGATTTATCATCCTTGCGAAGTAGGCAGTTGTTGGAGTTAAATGAGGTTTCATTATATCAAGAGTCTTCTATGATTGTAGGGCACTGAGCAAACGATCAAACATTGTTGATCAAACATTTGAGCTTTGCTTTACAAGCAATGTTTGATCGTTTGACCACGTTTCAGTACATTGCTTTATAAGTAGAGTTTCTTGATTTATTATGATTGGAAAGTTATTTGAATTAAATGAGGTTTCGTGTTATCAAGAGACTTCAATGGATGTAGGGTGCTGCCCGAATGATCAAACATTGTTGATCTAACATTTTGTCTTTGCTTTTCAAGCAATGTTTGATCGTTTGGCCACGTCACATGCTTGAGAAATGTGATGGCCCTGGCCAAACGATAAAAAACATTGTTGATCAAACATCTGGGCTTTGCTTTACAAGAAATGTTTAGTCGTTTGGCCACCCACAAAACATTTCTTTACAAGCAGATAAACTTAGCAATATTTTGAAAAGCTTCAAAACATGCTCAGCTTCTCAAAAGCAAAACAATGATTGGCGAGCAATGTTGAGGTATCAAGGAGTTTTCTTTGGTGATCAGTATCAAGGGCCTTGATCAAAGGGAGCTAAAAAGTTGTTTAGGCTAACTAAGATTCAGGCTGCAGCAACTCTAGAATTGTATTTTAGTCAGAATCAGTGACCAAGTCGAGACAGAGCATTACCCAACATATAAACTCGACCTTATGCAGCTATTAAACTTTAGGCTATTTAAGCTCCATCACTAGGATAGATTTTTCAACAAGTGGCGCACCACAGTAAATGGGAATCGAACCTGGACTGCATGATCAGAGAGCCAACGACGTTTCCACTGAGCTATAGAGCTCAATGAAAGAATCGCCGAGGCTCTCCTCCGTTTGACTTGGGCTGTATGTTTCAGAGAGTTTAATAGGCGATTTCATTGAGCTGTATGGCTCAGTGGAAACGTCGTTGGCTCTCTGATCATGCAGTCCAGGTTCGATTATGGTATGTCACTTTGGAAAAATCTATCCTATTGTTCGTCATTCATGACAAATAAACTCTATCTTATACTGTTATGCAGTAGATCTCTCCCCTCAATGAAATATTTCTGAAGTTTTTTCTTTTCTTTTGTAGAAAATTGCTATTAATAGTGAAAACTGACATATTGAATGATTGGGAGAGTCGATGGTTGATTCCTTTCACATCACTGAGGACTGATCCGGAAATTACACAGTCTACCGTCACATTCAAACTACATTCTGATGTGAGTTAATACGATTAGTTATTTACTTTTTTCTATTCTTAGAATTATACCTTTACAGATTTTTCCTCTTTTGAAAGATACTGAAAGTTGTTGGATACGGAAATCTTGGATCACAGACACCAGAGCACCACGTTATAGTTGGTGTGGCTGGTCAACTCATATTCGCAAAATCAATTCAGTCCAAGCAAGAGTTCTAACATCCTTAGACTATTATCAATTGTTGACTTTCCTGTTACCCATATCCCTTAAATCATGCTCTACGTAGCCATGACCTTGTTGATATGGTTTAATCATCATCATCACCATCATCATCACCATCATCATTGTCATCATCATTATCATCATTATTATCATCATCACCATCATCATCATCATCATCACGATCATTCCCATGATCATCACCACCACCATCATCATCATCATCATCATCACCATCAGCATCATCAGCATCATCAATATCATCATCATCATCGTCATCATCGTCATGTTCGTCAATATCAACACCGTTACCATCAATATCATCAACATCATCATTGTCATCATCATTTTAAACAACATCAACATCATCATCATCATCAGGATCATCGTCATCATCACCATCATCATCATCATAATCATCGTCGTCGTCTTCGTTGTCGCCGTCATCCTCACTATCATCATCATGCCTTTATTTTATAAATTGCTTCGTGAAAATGCAGTTTCCAAAACCCTACTTTTGTACAAAAATGTATTTGACCTACCCATCATTTGCCAAAAGTGAGTCCCCCCTTGGCTATAAACAGTTTTAAATATAGAAACTTGAACTACTCCAGTATGTTATACACTACAGTATTGCTATGAATTGTATACTTATATAGGCCTATATATCTTATAACTGCTTGTTTTCTTTATGTTCCTCTCAGTGCTGCGAGCATTATATTTTCTATTATTTCCATCGCTGTTATGAAATTCCTTCTCACTTATTTTAATCTCTCGTGTCTGCAAAGCTATCTTTTATCAATAACCTTTCTTTATTCGTTTATTTATTGTCCAGAGAAAGTATTATATTTATTTTTATTTTGGATGTAAGAAGTTTCAATGCCTAACAGCAGGCATTAGTCTGGTTACTACGAAGTTAGTTCTAGCTCAAATTTGAGCTTCAAGAACCTGGTTGACATAAATTCGTAAATCTATCATGATCATAATTCAAGCGTCCCGTCCGGCGTCCCGTCATAGCAAGTTAATTTAAAGCTCTGCAGCTATGTACCAATAATTAAATTATCATTATTATTATTATCATTATTATTATTATTATTATTATTATTATTATTGTTATGGCTTTCGTATACTCCTTTCTAGCCCGATGACGTGTGACAGACTCCACTGTTTAAGGGTGTGTTTTTTTGTAACCTCCTGTTTTTGGCAGATCTACCTCGTTCTGATAACGGTAGATTTGACAGGAAAAAGTTTCCTGTACCAAGAAAACACGGTTGCTTAAACGATAGGCTGGTCAGAAAAAATCGAACTAAAAAATTCATTTTAAAGCGAGAACGAGTTTCCTTGCGATGTTCGCGAAACCCTCCAGCTTCTATCTGCGAAACCTTCGTCGAGGACAGAAGGTTTTGGAGGCCTACCAAACCTGCCGTTTCCAGAAAACGGTACTAAAAATACGTTTCGACGTCTGTAGAAAGGAGAAGGCGTCTGCTAAAAACAGAATATGACGATTAAAAAACGCCCTAAATGTCTATCATGAATAATGCTTCGATTTGTTTTTAGGGTTCTAAGAAAAGCATTTTTTCCAAGAGTATCAATGAAAGGAACGTTACATTTCAAAGTCATTCTCTCGCAAAGGTAACTTTGAACTTGTTGTATCTTCGCCACTTCCCACCCGGTGCAACTATAAGCATTAGTCTGATGTAGGAAAATATTAGCCCATGCCAAACTCTGACCACCGCCTCGCAAGGACCTCCGCCCCATCGACTTTCTGTCCCTCCTTTTTGCTCTTAGTTTCTAATCTTGAGTATTTTTCCTTGGTCCTAGTCCACAGGGTCCCTTTTCCTAGTGCCAATCACAGTTCTGTTCCTCTGTTTTAGTCAAAGGTCCTTAGTCCACAAAGATGTTCCTAATAGTTGACCATCCAGATTTTGTTAAAAGCTACACTGAAGTCTGATTCCAATAAAACGGCAATTAGAATGAAGCTTTTGTATTTCCTTTTAGTGGTTCGTTGAAAAGGTTGCAGAAGCGAGGAGACTTTGAACTTCAATAACCTTTGTATCAGTTAAGCTTGTGAACATTATCAGGAAAGAAACTGAACGAGGGTAAAAAAAACGGAATGAGTAACTGCTTGCTATTGCTCTTTTGAATAGGAGAATTTGCAAACTTATACTCGCTAAATAACTGGGTGTTGAAATTAACTAACATGTAATTTTTCTGTAACCCCTAATTTTCTAAAAACTGTATTTCGTAAGATGTAAATTAGTTCCTAAAATCTCAATCAATACAGGGTGGGTTCTTGTGGACCAAATATCAACTAACACATGAAAGGGCGTATTTCTTTGGTAATCTTATGTTTCTGGCACTTAAAATTCAGTAAACGGTCGAACAAACTGCCTTCCAGCTACGGGGAGAGAAAGTTTGGGAGACCTGCTAAACCTGTTGTTTCAAAACCGGTACCAAAACAATACGTTTCGATATCTACCAGAAAGAAGAGGCATCTAGTGAAACAGAAGATGACAAAAAATACGTCCTAAGGCCATGAGCAAATGACCAAACGTTGTTTGTCAAACATTTGAAATTTGCCTCTCAAGCAAAATGTTTCACAGTTAGGCTATCCACGTCGCAAAACAATGCCCGTCAAACATTTTCGCTTGCGTCAAGCAAAAATTATTTGTCAACGTTTTCGAAAACATCCTGAAACGAATTCGGAATTTTACATGTTTATGCTTATCAAGCAATGTTTTTCTGTTTTGTGACGTGGAAAAATGTTCAAACATTGCTTGATGAGCAAATTTCAAATGTTTGGCAAACAATGTTTGATTGTTTGACCAGGGCTTAAAGTTATGTTGAAAACTTTGGTTCAAACGATTGTGCTAATCAATAGTCGTGTGTTATTAATATAACATTACTTGTTTTCGGTAACTGTTTCGAATTTTGTATAGTTTTGTTAGTTCTTTTTTCATTAAGAGCTTTTTGGGTTAAATTTTTTTGTTTTGTCATCAACATAATTCTGAATAAGTTAATTTTTGTACTTCTAAATTGTCAATTTCATGCATCTTAAACAATTGATTTCATATTTTGAATCCTCTTGGGAACTTGACGCAACATCATATACAGGGAGACTGGAGGCAAGTTATTTCGACCAATCAGATAACAGAAGTTCAACGAGGCGGCGTGGTTAAAAAATACCTAGATAAATGCATTAGTTGGGCCTAAAGCTTTCCAGAAAGTTCCCTGGCAGCAAATTTGAAGAAAGCAGAGATTAGAGTATTCAAGAAGCCGTTCAAGGACAAAGATAAATGTAAGTCAAAGCATTTTATTTATTTCTATTCTTAGTAAATTCTTTTCGAGTAAAATTTTGTTTGAAGTGTTGTGAATTTACAGTATGAGAAAGAAGCGTGTTGCCCTTCGCTCAGTTAGATGTTATGGCAGGTAAGGTTTGAATGCTGAGCAAAGGTATATGTAGATAGTTATTTGAACTTTGCAGTTCATTCGTCTTTGCAGTTAACTGTTCACGTAGTTTGGTTACAAATGTTTTGAAATGTTCCTGTCCTTTTAATAATGTCTAGCCTTAGTATTTCCTCAGTGTTTATTGGCACTTTTTCTTTCTGTTATGTAATTTCCATTTTACTTTTCTGTACCAAATCACTATACTGCTACCTATACATTTTGAGGGTGTTGACAAGGGCGAAATAACTTTACTCATTACGCCACCTTGGCAAAACAATTAAACATTGTTTGTCAAACATTTGAAATTTGCTAATCGAGCAATATTTGAACTTTTTGCTATTTAACAAAACATTATCTGACAAGCGTAAATAAGCAGAATATGTTGCACTATGTTTCAAAAACAAAAACATTTGCTTGACGCAAGCAAAAAATGTTTGACAAGCACTGTTTGTGACGTGGCCAAACGGTGAAACATTTTGCTTGACAAGCAAATGTTTGACGAACAATGTTTGATTTTTTGGCTAAGGCCTTAATTTGCAAACAAAATCTCCTTCGGGCTGAGATTTGCTTGTTAAAGAGAGGTTCAAATACGACAGGGTGGGGCTTGGGTTTTTTATTCTCACGTGGACTTTGACGCCATTCTGTTTGGACAGATGTTCCTGAACAACAACAACAGCATTGAACCCGTAATCTTTAAACGAGATCAACAGGTCTCAAAAATAATGAACAAATAAATGATTTGAATAAATCGCTCTTTTATGATATTATCTTAATTTTATGCATCATTGACGAACAGTTTTCTTTAAATTTTGTGCAAGCAAAAAAACACAAAAATACGCGACGTGCCGCGTGATTATTCAGTAGAACCAGCGCAAATACAGAATAAACAATTGTGATTTTGATTGTCTGTGGAGTTCTATGAATTTTTGCCTCGTGCGTGGAAGAAAGGGTTGTGGTCTGGTTGGTGGCGATTCACCGTTGAGGATAGGCCAATAAAGGTAGGCCTACTGCACAGTTGCAAAACTTTTTCCTGTTTAGAGTTAATGAACTGAAGACCAAGAAATATATCTTACTAGAGTCAAACTCTTGGATTTGTTTAATAAAAGATGGAGACAAAGTCACAAGCAATACAATGCTCTCTTGGAATTTACGAACATGTTGAGGAGTATCTGAATGTTTTTGAGAAAAATAATTGTTTTGAAAATGCGAATACGGTTGAGAACATAAATAGAGCATTGCCTTTGAAGCATGTGGCATCTATTGAAGAATTCGAGCAGGAAAAAACCGAAATGCGCTTGATGTTTCAACAGGAAAAACTCTCTCAAAAAAGCGTTTGAAAATGAGAGGAAAGAGTATGAAACAGAGTTGGGGAAACTCAGGAATGGAACCGTGGAGATTTTGGGTGAATTGGAACAGAAATACAAGAAGGAAGTGGAAAATAGAGAGGAGAAAATGCAGGAAAAGTTCGAGAAAGAAAGGGAGGGGCTCAAAGTTTCTATTCAGGAGCAGATGAATTTAATAGCTGATGTAGAGAATGAAATAAAGAGAATACTACGACGATTACTTGTGGAATTAAAGCGAGTTAATTTGCAATCTTGTGTAAAATTAAATAAAGATTTGTGTAAGAATATTGACTCGCCTTGCTTGCAGTGGTTGAAAGAAATTTTTAATGAAGATGTTGAGAATGGAAGGAAAGCTATCGAGAAGGTTGATTTGGAAGAAGGGAATGAATTGTGTAGTTCGAAAGGAAGTGAGAGAGTGGAAGAAAAGGTTGCGTTGAAACAAGAAAAAGATTTTTGTAGTTCGAAAATAATTGAGAAAGTTGAAGAAAATGCTGGATCAAAACGAGATAAAGATTTGTGTAATTCGAGAGTATTTCAAAGAGTTAAAGAAAAAGTTGGTTTTAAAAGAGAGAACAATTTGCTTAATGCCAAGAAAATTGCCAGAGTTAAGGATGAAAAAATCGATGAACTGCATGAAGTTGGAGAAGTGTTTCGTAAACAGAAGAAAGAATTAACAGACATTTTCATAGAAGAAAAGAAGATTCTAGAAAAGCGAATGGAAGAAGAAATAACTGAACATAAAAAGAAGTTAGATAAGGAGTACGAGGAGAGGGCTCAACAGGAAATGCAAGTTTGGCAGGAGACTGTTCAAGATTACGAACATGAAATTGCGATTTTGAAATACGAACGACAGCAAATGGATAGAAATTATTGCCTTGAAATCGATCGATTGAAGCTAGAAACAGAGCAAGAAAAAGCTGATATCTGTACTAGATATAGGAAAGAGCATGAGAGTCTTAGAAGAAAACTTTCTGATAAAGTCAACCATTTTAATTTCAGAGAACATGTTCCTGTTATGAATAAAGGACTTGCACACGTGGCCGATCAAGAGGTTACAAGTACCTGCAAGAAATCGCAGAGTTAATCACGTGGTTAATCACGTGGTTGAAATATTACCAAATATGGTCATGCTTGGTTTCTCTATCACGTGGTGTATTAATTGTGTCTGAGTATCTGTCTCTCTAGCTTAACAACATTGTGTTTGGTTATTAAGCATCTGTTTGCCCCTCATGATACAGTGAGACGTTTCTACCCAGATCAAGGTAGCCTTGGCTCCCTTTTCCAATGGTTATGCAAAATAGAATTGAGTTTTGGCCTAGGGCATTTGTGATGAATGAAGGCTTCGTTTTCATATTAGAATATCAAATTTTAAAACACAATAATAATAATATCAATCAATTATGAAATATGTCACGTGGTTTGTTAGGTGATAATATACCCAAATATGGTCATATTGGGTCACGTTGTCATTGTCCTTGCCTGCGTACTGTATGTTAAGTTGATTGGTTTGGTTGCAGTTGCTTTTGCTTTTGCTTTGTTGAAAGATTTTTTCGTTAATCTTATGCATCTAAATAGCTTATTTGCAATCCCTTTACAATGGCAACGCAAAATAAGAATTAAGACATGATATATAGATGCAAACATTTTTCCCTATACACTGTGCATATCTTAGCAACATTAATTCATTGGTCATACTTCAATTACAACAGGTGATATTAAAGTCTTTCAAATTAAATATTAAACAGATCTATCTACAATCATGAATTATAGAGCAGTATCCTTTGTCCTGTTAAACCATAATGCTATAGTTTCACACAGCTTAATAACGCCGAGTTTGCCTGCTATATACAGTGTATTGGATATTAATATAGAGCACAAATTTGCTTTTTCCATATATTTTAATAACTACAGAACCAATTTGCACTTGGATTAAAAACCTCCCTTGCTTGAGACGCCCTCAAATAAATGCCCCCTAATAAACTCCAATAATGCAATAAACATCGTCCCTATTTTAAACGCCGTCTTCTCTAAAAGGGGGTGTTACGTTTAATCGAATCAGTGGCCGTTTTAAATTAATAACTAAACAAGCGAGTTTACAAAATCAGGTTGATGAAGTAGGAAGGGACAATAGGTTTTTGTCTCTCGACTTTTTCTTTCCTTTCCACATATACCATGCCCAAAAGTTTTAGCGATAATGGATCCGAACTCAATTATTCGAGATAGAGAAAGAGGGGGACAGACCATACGACAGCGCCTGCGAGCGTCGTGCCGACTGGTCGCGCTGTTTACGATCTTTACCATTTCTCGATGTTGTGACGTTTACAAATCTGGTTTCATTGTTGTTCTGAATTCTTGGAATTAATCCTTTCACTATTTGCTATGCACGATCAATGACATAGCTTTCCTTTCAAATTTGCTCAAGAAACTTCTGAAGCACCCCACGCAGACGAAAACAAACAATTTCCGCTTTTTGCTTGCGCAAATGTAAACAAAGAGCAAGATAGAAAGTTCTCAATCGTGCGAGTTTTCCATGAAAAGATAAGGATTGCGAAGGATTTATTAAGGATTTCTTTATGGAAATAAAGTCAGACTTCGTGAAAACATGTATTGACATAAGAGTTTGTCCTGAACTACCTATAAGAGCGGTAGAGGCATGTAAAAGTTCTCGTCGAATAGTTTGAACGATCGAAACTTTCATGACCCGAGCCAAGAGTTTTAGAAACTTTTTGGAAAACATCTTTACAGTTTTTGCGAGTTGCTTCCCTCTCGGCATGCATGTTTTCACGGAATCCTGTTAAAGAACTTTTTAGAAACGTTTTAAGTCTTTTGGTGCTTATATTCTAACTCCGAGCTTACTTTCTTAGATAAACTGATGTGCTGTTTCTCGAGCTATCTTTATTCGTAACTCTTACTTTCCCTATACAGAATCTATCGTAGTAAAATGAAAACTTTATATTTACAAGAGCAACAGTATTTACACAAACGTAGCAAGAGCATTATCCACTTTTATATTGCATCGTTTTTCTTCACTCGTGTTTGAATTGAAACTGCAACTTTTTTCTCTCTTCCGCCAACTTTTTCTTGTAATACTTCTGCAAACACAATCGATCATTTTCTCGAAGTTTCTTCACTTCATCAAGCTCTTCTCTAGCATCTTCCAAACTCTTCACCAGATCAGCAATCACCGTCCCCAAAAAATCCTTCTCAATCCTTAATTGTTTCTCATATTTATCAGAAATCTCTTTCGATATAACTTGCTTTTCGTTTTCTACATTCTGTAATAATTTCTTCTTTTCATGCTCAAATGTTTTCATTAATTGTTTCATTTGCAATTTCAGGTCTTGAGCATTTTCTGAGCTTTTAATTTGTTTTTCATTCTGCATTTTCCGGCTGCAATTAACGCAAACTCTATCTTTCGATGTCTTGTTCAATTCGATTTTTCCATCTCGGAAATCCAGCTCGAAATCTACAGGCACGATTTCATCAAGATTTGGTTCTCTGGGCTCGACTGACTTCCCCTTATCGATCAAAGAAATGTTTTGATTTTCGTCATAAAAACTCAGTGCCCTCTGAAAATCTTCCTCGGACAACTCCTGTCTCTTGAATTTCCCATAGAGGAATTTAACGGTTTTATGAAGTTGCTCGATACCATCCGCACGACGATTATCGACTTCAGTCGAGGCAATCTCGCTCGTCTTATCGCAAATAATTGCAGCATTATTCTGTATAATAGTATCGCATTTACCACTCATCTTGTATTCCCTTTTCAACCAAACAGCAACATTAAAGTCAAATACTCTTCATTCATATAACTGGGTATAACTGATCTCAACTCCGTTTTGAATCAAATCTCTATAAGTTCTATAAAACCAAAAACAAACAAGCATGCTCACTGTAATCTCAATTTTGATTGCGTCACGGAGAATGCTGCTTGAGTTCTTTGAGAGTATTATCAATTTCGCTGTTTCAAGGACAATGAGGACTTGTGTTCCCTCTATTAATATTTCAATACGAAACTGCGAGGTTTGCAACAGGGACTTTCTTTCAAGTCCGGGGGGAGCATGTCTTTTTTTCTTTTCCAATGCTTTAGGAGTCTCCTGACAAATGCCGCATCAGATTTTTAATCCATCCATTCATTCTTTCAATTACCTGATTTGTCAGCCTCGTTCTCGCTAAGTTGCCAGGCAACGAAGCTCAGTTCTGATGGGCCTAAAATTGATCAGTTTGGAACTTTCCTTGTTTTTCAATTTCGTTTCGAATCTTGTAGCAAAATAGCTACGTTCCTAGCTTTTATTTTCCTTAGGAGAGACGAATTTGCATCCCTAAGACTAGGATACATAATTCTGCGTACCAAATCAGTCGCACACAATCTTTTGCCGTGCAAATGCAGTGCCGCATTGGCTTCAAATCTTAATCCAATGAGAGCCTTGAGATTGTCCCTTATTTTCCCCTTTTTACACTAAAGGACAACTGTGAAAGCACAACTGTGTTGTGCGCGGTGCTTAAATGAAAATTCTGTTTTATACAGGAGGAATTCCTTCAGCGGTCTTAAGGTCCTTAAGAGCTCTCTGCCTTATTGAGGTGTTCACTTAATAATTGGATAGGGGTAGCAAAGCGAAACCCGTTTTGAGCGATATTTCTCTGATGTGAAATAGATAAAAAGTTTGACCATAGGGAGAGAGAGAACTGGTCCACGACTCCACGACCAGCTGAAGCTGATACTGCAAATTGAAGAAATGATAGCCTTGAGAAAGACATTCATTGGAAGAAAGATAAGAGTTGAAGGGGAATATCAGGATGTTTGATGACAAAAATATCAATATGAATTGACGGATGAACTGAGAGAATGAATGCGAATTTCAATATTAAATAATTCTAGCCTGTCAACACGATCAAGCAGTCCACCAGTAAAAAGCAAAGAGCATGTCCCTGCATTCCGCCACCCGCAGAAAGATAATCTTGATTTCATGTTAGGCTTGCTGTTCCTAAGCGTTCATGTCAAGTTAGTTGGTTTGTTTTGAATTCAAACACACCACTGAAGAGGAGAAGAAGAAGGAAGGCCGTAACTAGAGAACTAGAATTGAAATAGAAGCGTTCTATCACGAAAAATTGTCATATAAACAAGGGGATTGCTGTGTGTTGAAATTAAGACGTTTTCAAGACGACGAGACGAAGCGTTAGAAAGACAATAATGAATCGCGGAAGGTGAAGGCTCAACAATATAAAAGAAACGATAAGAACGTCCTGTAGACTACCAAACTCGTAAAAGCGTTTCACCTAAAACTTAAAAATTACTTTATTGACAAAAATATGGAGGATATTTTGTATTTGGTGGAATAAAGGGCATTTTTGGAGAGACGGAAGGACGAGGCCGAACAGTCAAAGCTCAAGAAAAACACTAAGTTATCGGTCGATAACAGCGAAAAAGACGATCTACAACCATCAACATGGGTAAAAGCATTTCGCGCCAGAGAGACCTTGAGAATAGATTTATCGCGGAGCGCGATAATCTATTCAAAGAGTTCTCGTACGCGAAAAAGGAGATTCAAGTGAATTTCAATCATCAAAAAATGGAACTCGAGGATGCGTTTCATCAGGAAATAGTCAAATTATATCAAATACATAATAAACAAATAAAACTATGAAACTACAAATGAGAGACTCACAATTAGGTGACTTACAAGAAAAGTTGAAAGCGGGGAAACTAAGTAGACATTTGAGTTGGCCTATTGCTCAAAGCACACCAAAACAATCATTGGAGTCCAATATTTCAAGTTGTACCACATGTGGACAGCCACAGCAGCGAATTGAGAGTGGTTCCAAGGATATGGCAAAAACGAGTGAGGAGTGGAAAGTACTTGTCAGACATTTGAAATTCGCTTTGAATAACCAGAAATCGCTGTTCGAGAACTCGCTGTTGGATGAGAAGCTGAAGATGCAAAGTCAGTTGGAGAAAGAGAGGGAAATTATGGAAGAGAAAATTTATAGAAGGCTGAATAAGTCATTGCAGAATGCTTTGAAGGAGAGAGATGCTCTGGTCAAAGACAGTAATTGCTTGCAATCTGTGTCGAAGAATCTGCTGAAAGATATGGTGAAATCGAATAGGAAAGCAAGGAATGATCACGTGATGGATAGTGACTCTGATGATGAAGAGAACAGTGGGGACAGTGGGGTGGAGGAAAAATGTCAGAAAACAGATAAAATTGGGAATTACTGGAGGATGAAATATTACGAGAATCAGCGAAAACACATGAAAAAAATCAAAGAGGATGAAGAACGATATAAAGAAAAAGAACAAAAAATTATAGAACAATATGAAAAAAACCAAGTTGAATTTGAGGAAAAGCGAGTGACGGAGTTGAATGAATTGGAAATCAAGGCGACGAAAGAATTGCAGAAATTGTTGATGGAAGAGAGGCTGATCCATAAGGACGCGATCAAAGATTTGAATGATAAATTGATTGAGATTTCGTCTGAAAATGATAATCTGAAAGATAGATTAGATGAAATGGATTTATTATTAGGTAGAGATGTGAAAGAATTGCACCAGGAAATGGTAGAGAAATTAAGTCTGTTGCAAGACATTGTAGCACAAGAATAGCGTAAGAAAGAATAATATTAATAATATCAATTGGAATTGAATTAATGAAATAGTAACAAATGAATAAATGATTCAATAAACTGAACTGAAGATTATTGTATACGCATCTTACGTCTGCAAGGATGCGATATAGAGTCCTGTGCTGCTGCAGCGTGTTCGAAGCAGGCTAATGCTTGGTGTCAGAAGCTTCTCGAGGTCGGTACTCGAGCCTCAGTCGCGGTAGTGTCACACTCACAGCCAGGTTAGGGATAAAGGTCTCGTTTGTTCATCAACGTCCATGGCGCTAAACACCTTCAAGGTGCTAATGTGTCGTGGTTTAATCCAGCTTACTCGTGTTGTCCGAAACCCAGTGTGGTCAGGGCTCGAGCCCAGCCACGGTAGCAGCACGACCAGGGTCGAGCTCTCGATTAGTTACCGTATTTCCTCTAATAAATGTAACAGGAATAAACGTCTGTTACATCAGAGTAATTCACGATGAGACACTACTCGAACTGAGATTAAAGATTGACTAATAATTATATTGTGAGTTACAGTATATATACAAGTGCAAACGAGGCTACCGATTATGTGCATAATTAGAGTGCATAATTAATCCTATCACATAAACGCCACCCACCCGCTATTAAACGCCGCACTCAAAAGCTTAATTTTGTAATAAACACCGCGGCGTTTATTAGGGAAAATTGGGTAACCCACTACTGAGACCCTAGCGACTGGCGCTAAAATACCATTTCACCTCATTTCAAATTGATTTCAAAAAAGGCAGAGCTTACTCGCAGATCCGCTTAATGTTTCACACCTTTGGATCCGACAAACGCAATGAATAAGAGAAGGTCCACAATGAACAATTGATAAAATTGTACATATCTTTGAAGAGTAGAAAGTGCAAAAATAAAAACAAATTAAGAAAGCATTTCAGATTAAATGCGTGCATGAATTAATTAGAAGCTACTTGTGCGTTTGTTTAAATACATATTAACTTATTTCGAATTAAAAAGTAACAGAAAATGCCAAATTTTAGGCCTAGTAGGCCTAGTCTATCATTGGGCCTAGTATTCTTGCAGTCTCGTCAGCCTCTCTATCAATCTTTGTAGCTGCAGCTTTTGGTTCAACAAAGTCCAGTTTTGTTTTGCTGCACTTCTTCGTTGTTCTTCGAGGTTTTGAACTGTGTTCACAAGGCCTGCGTTTTGCGTTGATAATTTGCGGACCAGTCGGTCTGAATTCGATGCTTTGGACTCTATGACTTTCAGCTGTAAGAAGCAGAAAAAATTCGAGTCACAAAGTTTTAAGTATCTTGTTTGCTACTCAATCGAGAATGATTAATACCGACTCAAAACCTCCTAATGTGAGCTATAAACTATAACCCACTTACTCCAATAGACCTTTTCATTGAGGTCTGGGTCGGCGCGACAATTTCTGGAAAATGGTAGATATCGGAACTTTTTTCGCATTATGTAACAGAGAACAAATAAACGGTCAAACATTTAGTTAGACGTCTGAAATTTGCTAGTCAAATAGAATGTTTTGTCGTTTGCCACGTCGCAAAACATTCATCTTTAAACAACTGTTGACTGTGACAAGCAAAAAGTATTCTTGAAGATGTGAAAAACATAGCGAACGATGCTGCTTATCCAGCAATGTTTTGTGACGTCACCGAACGGTCAAACATTGCTTGTAAAGCAAATCTCAAATGTTTGATAAACAGTGTTTGATCATTTGGTTCGCCAGGGCCTTACTTGAAATCCAGCTCGTGCAATAAATAATTTACATGGTAGTTTGGTTCCCAATCATCTGGACTAATAAGGTTAAGCTCTATTTAGCGATTTGAAACATTGGCTCTTAAATAGGCCAAAAAGGTTGTTTAGTGTTGCTTTAAAATTTCGTTTCTAATTGAACCACCCACCGCTAATTCTATTGGTCGCCTCTGTATTGGTGTTCAAAAACTATACCAAAACCTTTCGCTGAATTCTAAAGGCAACATACTGTATTTTTGGCGGCGAATTTGTATGATTGTATTGCTCTGACCCACACGCCATGTGAAATTTCAGTACAAGTGTATCCTTACCTGACTGCTCAATTTGGTTGTATAGTTGTCAAGGGCACCACGTGCCTCCCCAAGCCTCTTTTGCAAGTCTTGCTTTTCAGCCTCTAACTCGCGCATCTTTGCAAGCTCGCCGTTCATGCCAGCTGCATTGTCGTCAAATTGAACATTGTTGCTAGAGAACATCGCAGAAACTGAAGACTTCTTCACCGGAGATTCGTTTTCGGTTGGAGATTCAATATCATCAGGGAAATCCCATTCAGGAGAAGATTCAAACTGAGGTGCGGCCTCTGTTGGGTTTATGAATTCATCAACTGGTTCACGATTTGGTTTTTCATTTGGTTTGCTCAATAACATTGAAGCCAAATTTCCAAGGTCGTTTGGTTTTGATTTTTTAGTGGCTGAAAGAAAATTAAGACATCGTATGACTGTTTGGGTGAATAATTGAATGACTGAGTGATTAAATGATTGAGTGATTAATTGATTGAATGATTAAGTGATTGAACGATTGAATGATTGAACAATTGAGTGATTGAATGATTGAACGATTGAGTGATTGAGCGATTGAATGAATGAAAGATTAAGTGATTGAGCCATTTAATGATTGACTGATTGAATGATTGAGCGATTGGGTAATTGAATTATTGAATGATTGGTTGATAGAGTGATTGAATGATTGATTGACTGATTGAATGATTGAATGATTGAGGGATTCAGTGATTGAATGATTGAATCGTTGAATCATTGAATCATTGAATGATTTAATGATTACTTACTTGGCAATTTACCACTGAGCTTGACAGGTGGATCATCATTATGATTTTGTAACGTTGATATAACTTTTCCTGCATGATCCAATTTCCCTTGTAATTCTTCTACTTCTTTTTTGTATTTTTCTTGAGTTTCCTTCAGTTCTTTATTTATTTTCACAGTCTGATCAAAAACACAAAATACTCCATGTCAACTATGATACAGCAATACAGCAATTTCACTATATACAGCAGCATTATACACAGTATCATATCAAAGCAGATTATTATTTTAGCGAGCGAGGAGCACTCGCGCTGGTCGAATTGCTTAGGGTGCAGGGGACAGATTGCTCTCCGGCTAGAAACGGCCTTGCTCACATAGCAATTTTACGATGTTGTAACTTAACATTCAGTAGTATAATTGAAACAAAGTTCTTACATTTTGTTTCTCACTTTCAAGTGTTTCTTGTGATCGTCTTCCAATCCGTTTCTCTTCATCCAGCAATTCCTTCAATTTCGATAGATTTTCTTGCTCTGTTTCCAACTTATTAGTAACCTTTTCCAGCCTGTTTTCCAAATCTTTGACTTGTTTATTGAGAATGGAATTCTCTCTGTTGACGTCTCGAAGCTCAGCCTGGGCATTCTGTAGATCCTGCACCAGATCTTCTTTTTCTCGCTTTAGACGCTGTATCTTTTCTTTTAGCTCAGGGTTTGGTGAGGGAATCACAGGTGATTGTGGTGGGGGTGGTGACGGTGGAGGTGGGGCTTGTTGTTGGGGGAAGGGAATGAATGTTGGTATGGGTATAGGTATTGTTTGCGGTGGTGGTGGTGGTGCTGGTTGTACGGGTTCTGTTTTAGGTGCAGGAGGTAGTTGTGGTGGTGGGGGTGTTGGTGATGGTGGCTGTAGAATGAAAGTATAAAAAAAAGTTAATGTTAATAATATAAACTGATTTTCAATATTACCTACTACTTCAACAGTTGCCCTACAATCAATAACTTATTTTCAAAGAACAAAAAACAGACTCAAGTAGCTTTGTTATTTGCATTTTATATGGATCACTAGCCCAGCCCATGACTGTCTCGGACCTCCGCCTCATATTTATCTCCGCCTCGCAGTCGTCTCATATTCAAGTGGTTCTCTAGTATAGCAAACGATTTATGCAAGAAAGATACAGAGAAGAGAGAAAGACAACAGAAACCTAGTTGTACTTGTAGCAGATATAGAAAAGTGTTTTTGTTACTGTTTAGCACATCTGACGCCATGACTGCTTTTTGCTGTGTGAAATATTCAAAGTTATCCAACAGGCAAAGCTCTCCTTGATATCTATAGACATTTCTATTGCTGAAGTAAGGAATAATGCATAAACAGAACTGTATTATATTTACCGGTGGTTGGTTGATAGTAATTGGAGGCATCACTGGAGTTTCTTTGAGTTTCAGCATGTCTTGTTGCATTGATATCACTCGTTGTTCAAGACTCTTCAGAGAATCTTCCAACTTTCTTTTATCATCAAATAATGAGTCATAGCGAACTTGAGACTGTAAGGAAGTAAAGAAAAATTTGCTAGCATCATACCATCCGTATCTGCTAAGAAGTTTCTAGTATATTTGGTTCTTAGAAGCACCTAAGAATGCTAAAAGTAATCCATTGTTAGATCTTTCAGTTTGATTAGTCAATACGTTAAGAGTTGATTTGGGGTTACTTGTTAAGTATATACACTAAGATTGATAAATAGTTAGCTTTGTATTGGATTTTATCTTAAAGCTATTGATGTAACTAATTAGAAAGAAAGAAAAAAGTTTTTTAGCTACTTTTATATGTTTCATGTGCAGGTGTAGTACCATACAGGTGTATATGTAAGTATTTGTCATGTTGGGCGAACACTGGGATTGATTTTTCCACATAGGATTCGAAATTGGACTGCATGACCAGAGAGCAGACGACGTTACCATTGAGCTCTATGAAATCGCCGAGTAACTCCCCAAGTCATACAGCCCAAGTTTCTCATCCCGTTTGATTCTTGTGTTCCATAGATCGTGGAAGCATCTTATTTCCACGATCTTTGGTGTTCTCTATGGAGACATCCAGTTTCGAATACCATACAATGTGGTATACCTGAATAAATTTACAAATAAAACATTTTATTTATTTACTTATACCTATGAATAAATTTCCTACCCTTTCAACTGCGATTCTGGCTGCATTTTCAATTGTCTGTTGGTCTCGAAGCTCCTGCAAGAAATTTTTGATAGCAATTAGGTATACTTATATTTATTCATATTACTTTTACAGGAATCCACCAGTTTGTGAACCTAGAGATTTCCCGATTCTGTGATGAACTATTTAAAACTGCAAACTGTCTTTACTTGGAAATATGCATAAGAATAACAGTAAGTTTTTATACGCCCATTTATTACCTTTTCTTGTTTTTCTAACCCTCGTCTTAGTTCCTCCAATCTCCTTCTTTCTTCATCAAATGCATAATCTCGGACGGGGGTAGGCGATTGCGGAGGTGGCTGCTGTTGTGGAGGATGCTCTATGCGTAACGTAACAGGCTGCGGGGGTGCAGGTGGAGCTGGCGGTGGTGGAGCCGGAGCTGCTTCTCGCCTTTCTTCGCGAATTGGCAGTGTGAGTATAATTGGTGGTTCATTGCGAGGCTGAGGTTGAGGTGGAGGCTGAGGTGGCGTGATTGGTTCCCGTTTCGCTGTTTCCAACACAGATATTCTTAGATCTTCAATTGACCTGCGCAGTCGATCAATTTCTGACTGTCCTTCCTGTTTCATGTGCTTCAATATCTTATTATTTTCTTCTAGTGCCTGTATCTTAATTCTTAGTCCTTCATTTTCTCTTTTCAGTTCTTTCATCATTAATGCTATTTTCTCGTTTTCAAGATTTCTATCTGCTTCAATCTTTCGCAATTTGTCAGCATCTTCTAATCTTTTCGTTGCGTCATCAAACTTCATTTGCTGCGCAGTAAGGGAATCTTGCAGCTGCCTCGTTTTCAATTTACGCTCAATTTCCTTTTCCATCTCGTCACGTGTTTTACTCAGTTCTCTTTCCATTTTGTACCTTCGAAACAAACACAAATATCAGCACTTTTTATAAGCTAGAAAGCTAATAAGGCATTTCAGGGTAATATCTATCAGTCTCAAAGTGAGAAATTCAGGCAAGAACATCCCCTCCCCCCTCAAGAATGATAGAATTGAATGGTAGACGTAAGACGTGATAGATAGGGGATTATTTTAAATTTTGTTCTGAAAGATGGGGCTTGATTGAGATGAGGGATTTAAAATAGAAATTTGGTTTCAAATTCAATACTTTTTACCTCTCTTCAGTCAATCGTTTCTCGAGTTCAGCCTTTTCAAGCTCAAAATTATGCTTCATTCGACTTCGCTCTGTTTCCAGTTTTCCATCCATAGCCTCTCTTTCACGTTTCAGCTTCTCTTTCATGTTATCCTTATACTCCGCCAACAGACGATCAAAATCATCCCTCAGATTCATTGGCAAATCCGTTCGTGAATTGAATGTCAATTGAATTGGGGGTCTTTCTTTACTTCTTGAACGATGATAGGTGGTGATGGGGTTTTTCGTAGCGGTGGGGATTCAGTAGGCCTTTTTCTAAGTCGTTCTATTTCATCCTTTAGCTGTGATATTTCTGACTTCAGCATGTCAATTAATGATTGCAAGTTCATTTTCTCGTTTGCAAAACCCTGTCAGCATCTTCTTTTAGTTGTACTGCTTTCCTTAACTTTTCTTCTGTCTCGACTTTGATTTGAATCTCTCTCTGCAACTTTTCCTCAATTTCGCTCCGTCTTCTCCCCTCCTTTTTCAACTTGTCCTCTAACTCTTCAACCTTCTTCAACCATTCTTTGTGCAAACGACGTTTATCGTCATCAAATTCAATCTCCATTTCAGACTTGATCTTTTCAAACTTTCTTTCTATATCAGTCATTTCTTTCTGATACTTAACTTCTAAGTTCTCCTTATCAATCTGAAACCTCCGTTCAATCTCCTCTATTTCTTTCCTATGTTGCTTCTTCAACTCTTCAATCTCAAACTCAATTTTCCTTTGCCACTTATTATTATTCTCATCAACAATTTCCTTTGATTTTATTTCATATTCTTTCTTAATTTCTCTTTTCAATGCTTCCATATCCTTTCTATGAATCTTCTCCTCTTCATTTATCTGCTTTTTCATGTCATCTTTTATATCTCTTATTTTCTCATTATAACTATTCTCCAAATCCATCTTTTCTTTCTCGAAATTCCTTGTCATTTGTGAGATCTCTTGTGCGAATGCTCGATGCATTTCCGCCTTCTCTCCCTCCAGCTCCCTCTCAAGAAACTCTCTTTCCTCCCTCACGACCCCCTCCCATTCCGATTTCTTAGTCTTGAACCCCCTAAGAAGCTCTTGAATCTTGTTCAAATAATGCTGCTCCATAGCGTCCTTCTCTCGTTTGAATATGTAAATAAGCTCATCTTTGAGTGCGCCTTCGTTGCTACTAGAACCAAGATCACTCCTTGTTGTTGAAATGTCTGGTTCGTAATCGCTTAGAACAAACTTCTTGGCTGATGATGATCTCTTAGATGGATTTGAAGATAGTAAACTGTCGTCTATGCTTGTTTGGAATGATACGGTCTTCGTTTTATAGCTCATTGTTGGTTCTATTCAATGATTGATTGATTGACTGATCGATAAATTGAATGATTGAGTGATTGCTTGATTGATTGATTCTAAAAATATAAATACTGTTTATTACAAACATAACATAGAAAACTGCTACTGTGTAGTAGGGGAGTGAAGCAGAAAAGGTCACTGTCTCAGGGGAGGGGTATTGCCAAGTAAAAATAAACAAAGTCTTTTATTAGTGATCCTGTTGTAACGTTCTTGGGTCCTTTGGATGAAATAAGAGAGAGACAGCCTGGCAAGACAGGAGGGCCTAAGCTTCGATAGAATACGTCCACAATTGTGCGACTGATTCCTACCTTTCCATCGACGAAGTCTGCTAATGCCATAAAATTAAAACCAGTAGACCTACACCTACAAATATTTTAAGCAAAGTAGATAAGAGAAGAATGTTTCTAAGCAAACAGATTACTCCTTTTCAACATCCACACACAAAAGCCAACGCCAAACTAAGACTAAATGTTGTGCCTATGAAAGTGCTTGGTCCTTGGCCAGCCCTTGCTTCGCTCTGCAGAACTTTATATGCTTTGAATGCTCAAAACCGTAGAGATTTTAGTACTAAGTAGAGTGCTGCTATTAACGCAATACAGTAAGAGTAAGTAAAATAACCTTTCAACATATCCTAGAATATGCAAGATACACCGTAGATTCAATGCTAACTGTTTATATATGGAATGGGCTAAGGCCGTTATCTATACAGACTATATATACATACATATATATCTGTAAATATTTAGGCAACGCTGATAAGCAAATATAATTAATTAATTACCTAGGAACAGTTTTTTGGACATAGTAGTTAGAAGTATCCCACCCCTGAATGAAATTTTGAAGTGTAAATAAATGATAAAGCAACGAGGCTTGTGCCTTACTCTGGATGTTGTGCTTAGTCTTGCACAAATAGAGATCGATGCAAAAACGAGCAGATACCAGAAGCATTACGTTCAAAAACATATATAGTAATTAAAACAATATCTCAAAGATGATAAACATATTGCACTTACACAGACAGAAAACAGCAACTTTCCACTGCACTAACACATCCTTACTATCGTTAATTCTCACAATATGCAGAATCCCTAGGTGTAAAAGACGCGTCCTTTCACATTTATTTTCTCGTAAAACAAGTCGATCAATCGTTTCCCTACCAACGTCAGTCTATTCTGTACCAGGCCACCTGTAAAGGTCAACCAATTGGCCAGAATTCAACCAATCAAATCGCTTAACTAATTAGTCTGTATCAACGACAAAGTGTTTCTATTCTTTATATATAAATTATTACCGATTTATCAGTTTACGTGTAGCAGAAGTAAGGATGAAGTATTTAGAAGGATGTTGATGTTCACGTTACTGTGTATGAGAGTATAGGCCATAGCCTTCAATCTACTTTTTATTTTGTTCTTACAGTATCTATTTATAAGATCACAGACTCTACGAAACAACCAGTAAATAATTCCATTTTTTAGAAAAGAACCTTTCATGCCCACCTCGACCCCTGTAATACTTGAAATTTATAACGAACACCTCTTTTTTAAACCCTCCCTTCTAGTAAGCGGTAAAAAGGGGGCTGTTATTCGAATCAGTATACTTTTTCAGTAAGTAACCCAAGGAGATTAGAAATTCACGATTTATATGAAAAGTTAGAAAAAAGACTTTCGCTCGAGATTTTCTTTCCTTTCTGCATACACCGCTATTAAACTCAGTTAAGGATATTCCGGGAGCAATAGTTTCGATACAGTCTTCCTTCTCTTAACCCTAATCCTACCGGGGGGTGGAATCCACCCCCCCTCAAGCTTTTCTTGAAACTGCTCTGTTGTGTAATGGATGTAAGCTTGCAAACCAGACTGACTTTAAGCCTATATGTATAAGCTACAATGTGATACAAAAAAATTCCCAAAATATTAACAATGGGTCACGTGACATTGCCTTATATGGAAAGCGGTCATGCCAAAACCACATATAAATGCCTATTTTTACCAGTAAATCTTATCAGAATTGACTGATTCTTTGCAAGGTAATAGAAAATAGTTTCTAGCAACAAAATGTAAAGAAATTTCCGGATTTCTATTGATATTAAGGAAGGTCAATTTTGACCAACATCGATAGCATGTTTTGATTATGATGTCACAATGACGTCATAATAGAAGTGGGAGACGCCCAATTTACCAACATTACTCCTAATACATTGGTCAATGCCTGTGCCAAGTTTGATTGCTCTAGCTCTACTGGACAGCAATTTATGGAGGGGGGGTGGAAACCACCCCCCCCCCCCCCCCGGCTGTGGTAGATCAAAAAAAGCCCGGTAGGATTAGGGTTAAAACCCCGCCTCATTATCCCTCCTAAAAGTTTGGAATTATACTAGAGCTAACCTTTACGATACGGAAGCCAGTGTTTCGGCGATAGAGATATCATACTAGTCGGTATTTCGTGTTACGGCGTAAGGCTGAGTAAAGCTGGAGCTTCAAAATAATTGATAAACACGTGTGGGGCTATTGTTTGGTATTGCTGAGAGGTCTGAGAAAGGGATTCAATGTTGCCAGTATGTGGTTGTTTGATTGAAAAATCAGACAGATCCCCAGTGAGAAACCCTGAATGGAATCAGCTAACACTAAAAGAGATTATTAATGAATATCTAAATGAAAATATTTTACAGCTCTTCTGCATTTGTGATAAGTATTTTCCTTTCTGCAGATACTTTCAACATTTATTGTTGCATATTCCTTTTCTCTCTTTTCTTATATTATTTGTGAATTTGAAGCCAATTTTGCTGCGCTACCTCTTCTAAAGCCACAATCCCTTTCGGTGTACACGCAGAGAGGATTCCCATGCTCACGATGTCTGCCATCTTGCAGAAAAATGTCGCGCCAACCCAGACCTCTTTGAAAAACGTCTATCCTGACCTTAATCAAGACACTAACGTCTTCTTTCCAGATTAACAACTGTCTACTTCCCCTTGATTCTGATCATCTTAGAAAGCTATGCTACAATCAGCGTGAAAAAACTACTTTATGCGAAAAGGTTAGGAAAAAACGAACAAATTGGAAGAAAAAACACCAATTGAAATTTACTCATAATATTTTCTCAATAAAATTTATTTAGGATCAGGTAAAAAGTATGAAAATAATCAAAACCCTAACTACTTTACATGATAATTATAATTTCGACTCAAGAACACATAAAAGCTCTATTAATACTATACGTAATACTAAATACTAAAATGGCTTTTTACGAAAGTTACACTGATTTACATAAAGTCTTTTTGCCAGAATTATTTGCCAACAATGGTCCTACCGTTGCGAAAATCTCTGATTCTTTCTAAAGGAATTACTTCTTAAGAACTAGTTATCTATCTTCTGTTCTGTAAATCTATCTTGTTGTCTCCAGCAGTTTATACCCCGCATATAACGACCCTCGACCTAAGAAGTCAGCAATTATATCCCGATTTCTCCACTCCACTTATAATAGGCAAATTCTGAATCAAAATTTTACGGTGAATTTAAAAACACAGTCGTTTTCAGCTGGCTTTTACTCTCATTAAGAAAATAAAATTATTCTGATGAAAGCTTACATAAAAATAAAATATATGATAAAGCAAAACAACATATACTCAATAATTAAAATATCTAAAATGTTAAAAGAGTAACATTTTTTGTACATCTTTAAAATTGTTCATCTTCATGTTACTCTAATATTAACAAAATGTACATTGTTTAAAAATGAGTTCATCTTCATCGTTGAGCGATTCAAGGCGAAATAATTTCACAGGAAGGAAAAAGATATAATGTCCAGTTCTTCAGGGAGAGGTTTCTTGTAAATACTTTGAAGCAAAGCGACATTAAAATTGAATTCCCGGCAAAGGCGAGTTTCAATTTAACTCACCAATTCTTTTGTTCACCAATTTAAATACCCAATCAGAATGGAGTTTTCAAGATCACGTGATAAAACCCGCATCATTTGACTGATAGATGACAAAGATTCAATGATATATCCCTTTGTTGAGATTTCTGATTAGCGAATAGGCAAGCAATATTCTTGACCACGTGACGAAACCTTTGTTCTTGTGTGAAAGTTGACTATCCATTATCATGTGACATTGACTGGCAGATGTCAAAATGGAAACAAAGAAATTTATGAATGAATGAAACTCGTCTTCACATATCTGCTTGAAAGCGCAATCCTCTATAAAAACAGCACAAATACCTTTTTGAAGCCAAACAAACATAGTCTTTTAGGCCACAGCAGCATTTGCACCACAAAGCTTGGAAATGACTCTTTGTAAAGCTTTTTTCTGTTCTGTCAACTGCCTTACTTGTTTCTCGATCTTTCTTCGCGTTATATCTGCTTGTTGCAGTTGTTTTGATAAGTCTGCATTCTCAATGTATAATTCTTGGACTAATGTATCAGATCTTGTTGATTTCATGTCCATCATGTGTTTCTATTGGTAGAAAAAACAAAGGAAATCAGTCAATCACATAACCACAATCATTTAATCATTCAATCAATCAATCAATAACTCACTGATACGATCAATTAATCAGTATTGTCTTAAAATGAATTTACGCCTTTTGTACATCCTTACGAGGTCAGCGAACGAATGTCCAGGCCATTGGTTCTAGGATTAGCCTGAGGCAAACATACTGCAGATCTGCTGTATATTATAGCTTTCTAAAACGCTGACAAGCGATTTCTTGCTTGCCTTCTTGCTGATCAAGCAATAAGTATCGACCAATCAATCAAATTAGTTAGTTAGGCACAAATGCTTGCTGTTTTCACAAGGTATGGGTTTCTCCACTGAGCACAGGAATAAACTGAACAGGACAAAGAAGGCTGACAGCATGTAGCAGTGCAACTGCGGTCGTTCCTCTCTATGTGACAAAACATCATGATTTCTTTGCTTTAGCCTGGATATACAGAGAAATGGTGACTCTCCTCACCCTTCACGGTGAGTTTGACGTTAGTGGGAGTCAATGGTGCCACAGTCAGACTCACTCACGACTTGAAGCCATTCTAACCATTCTAACCGATTCAAACCACCCTTCTAACCACCCTTCAACCATTCATTCAGCCAACAACTGAATCAGACAGTCAGTCAATCGACCATTAAGCCATCATAGAGTCAATGAATGAATAAGTCAGTACATTAAAGTGCAAAATATTTACCGATTTGCTTTGTTTTTCATTATTTTCATGTAAAGCTTCTTTTGCTTGTCTCAGCTGATTCTCTAATTCTTTCTTAGCTTGTAAAACTTCATCCATTCTTGTTTGCCATGTCTTTTCACGGTTTTCAATATCTTTTATGTATCTAGCTTTGTCTTCGAGCTGTTGAAATATATAATTGGTAGCAAATTATTATGCATATCTCTACTATCAAAATTCAGATAAAGATAAAGATAAAGATTAAGATTACGATTAAGATTAGATTTAGATTTGGATAAAGATTTAGATTGAGATTAAGAAACAGAATAAGATCAAGATTAAGTTTCCATAAGACTGAAATTATAACATTAAGAGTAACAATAAGATTAATAAACAGTGTCAGTTTGAACTTTAACATTAAAATTAACATTGAGATCAAGATTAAGACCGAGATAAAGTTAACAATAACATAAACACTAAGACTAATACTAATATTACGATGAAGTCCAAGTTTTGGATAAGTTTAAGATTACAATAAGATTAAGATTAAGATTACAATTGAGATTAACATTAACATTGATTTAGAGCAAGATTAAGATTAAGATTAACTTAAAGATTCAAATTCAGATAAAAGTCAAGGCTAAGAATTAATTGTAGTTTCAGAATAAGATTCAGCCTGAGGCTAAGATTTAGATTAAAACCAAGATCAAGGTTTCAGAATAAGATTTTGATTAAGATTTTGGTTCAGATTAACAGCAAAGATAGTCACTACAATGTGCAATGCCTTTGAGGTTGAGGTTGTTATTGGCGGAGTCCATGGGAGGTGGTGGTCCTCACGACTCACGAGGCGGTGGTCAGAGACGGCAAGGGCTAGTCTCTACTTAACTGCATACACTTTTCTTTACAACAATGTTGTATTTGCCTAAAAGAATTTAGACTTGCCCAAACGTCGCCAACATTACACCCAACATTTTGACCAAGTTCTTTTGCATACTGGCTGCTTTATAGACAAGGAAGGGTGGCTTAACATAACCGACATTTCAGGCAACATTTGTTTCAAAAGTAACTTGATGAAAGAGCCTGGGACTACTGTTCGAAATTACCTATTTATGATTGTTTCCACTTCATTTATGTTTTAATAATTTAAAAGCCAAAATAGTGGGGCCTTTTTAATCTTCAATGAACAATTAGTTGAAAAACTAATGAAAAAAATCATTCTTTCTGGGTATCTTAGACTATTACTGTACATAAAATTTTCTGTGAAGTTTTTCAAGGGGTAAACGTCAAAAAACCCACCTACCTTCCTACCCCTAGACTGAGACCTGCTGCTTTTAATCTAATCAATCAGATAGTATACATAAAACAACAGACTAAATATCCGTTTTGTTTAAAGCCAAGATTTTGTCTCCTAATTTTTTCGTTGCTTTGATTAGTCCATATGCAACCCAGTAAAAAACGTTAAGGGACTTGCAAGGAGATTTTCTGCCAAATAGACCTGAAAAATATCACTAGATTTCATCATTATTTCAGTGCTTAAATTTCTCTGCGAAAGTTTGTGTGAATATTTTTCGGAAAAGATTTCTGGTTCTCAAGTTCCGATACTTTTTCGAACTCTGGTTGAAGAGTTGCTTGCTCTCATCTTGAAATGCTTGTTATTGCTTCTCAAAAATGATTTAATATAAGTAACCGAAGAAAACCAACCTTTTTATTGAGACTAATAACTTCAGCTTTGGCATCGTTAAAAACTTTTGCTTTCAATGCTTGGTCTCTTTCACTCGCCACAGTTGCTCGATTTAATTGTTCCCTTATTTCTTGTATCTCCCTCAAATATCTTGATTTTTCTGTTGCTGCTGCGGTTGTCGATAGATTCAACTAAATTGTAGAAAACGAAATAACCATTTCAAAATGGTGCCACAGCTGTCTAAGTGTTTGAGCCAAATACTATTACTATTCTCACCGGATGCAAATCTCCGAATTCGTAACGAGGCGAAGATAAGACGATGGGGATACATTCAGCAAGGCAGTGACCTCCTAAAAGGGGATTTGTTGAGTTATAAAACTCAATGCATGTGATTTAGCCATTCTTCTTCAGCAACTCCTTATATAAGATAAAGCTGCCCCTCCACTCCTCTCACAGGGAGGTTCTCGCCACTCTCTACCATTCAAACAGCAAAGTCTTCTTCGTACTCTTCATATCTTAACGAATTGAAAGGAAGAGAGTAGGATTCGGTGAGGATAGATTACTACTTTCAAAGCAACTACTTTCATTTAAGGTTGACTTTTTAGGAAATTCGCTTTTCAAGCAATGTTTGGTGATTGAGCCAAACGGTCAAACATTTCTTGTAAAGTGAATCTCAAATGCTTGACCAAAATGTTTGATCGTTTGGCCAGGGCCTAGCATTCCTATTGTTTGAACTGCCGATTAAATTTCAAATTTAGCGAGTCGATAGCAGGATCAGATATGACGGGCAAAGTTCTACGTTGCTTCACATTCACGCTTGGGACGAGGCTGAATTTTCTACAATTTACGCTAGTGGACAGCTTGCTGCGGGACAACTTGTACCAAACAAGAAAGAAATTCCAAATAGCAAAGCTTCGTTGGCTCGCTTTACCAGGCCTATACGAAACAGCTCGAATACTCACTCTATCTTTCTGTGCTTCCATTTCTTTCTTATGAATATTCTCCATATTTTCTAATTTATCTTGAAGATGCCGTGCGTCTCCTTCAAGCCTTGATTTCTGTATTTCTCTTTCTTGAACAATTGTCTCCAAATTTCGATTCTGCGCTTCTAGTTTTCTTGCCGTGTCTTCAAGGGTTTTCAGCTCATATCGTACCTAGAAAAGAATAGAAAGTTTGTCACGAAAGTCATCAAACTCCAGTTAAAAAACAAAGCAAAACTATAAAAGTTGAATAAAGGTCTTGCTCTGAGTTCGAACACCTCGATGTCTTATGTCTCAACACCTTATGTTCGAGCATGTCGACATAAGTCAGCAGTTACAATTAGTTAGTGTTAGTTCAATCGTCATAACGGCATAAGCTTGACTTAAAAAGACGAAAAATGACTCAATACCTTTTCGAGCTCCGATATTTTTTTCTGACATTCAATCGTTTGTTTCTTGAGTTTGGTATTTTCATTTTTGATCTCCTGTGCCTCTTTTTCAATCTTCTTCAATTTAGCAATCTGTGAATCTAGGCTCTCTTTCTCTGCCTGCAGCCTGAATATCTGCTCATGTTGATCTGTAATCTCCTTGACACTGTTTTCTAAAATGGTCGCTCTATCTCGATCCAACTCGTCCTTCTGGGCTTGTAAATCTTTCTTCTCTGTCATCATCTTTTTCAATTCTTTTTCAAGGACATTCATCTTTTCTTTCATCGCTGCCTTTTCCTTCTTAAATTCATCAATCTCAATTGCTTCATGTTTCTGACTGATTTGTTTCAATTCTAATGATTGCATTTTTGTTTCTAGCTCTTTTTTCTGCTCTTTCAAAGAATTCAACTCATTTTCAAGATGCTCAACAGTTTTCTCTAGAAGCTTTGTTTCTCTACCAAATTTTGAGCTCAACTCATTCTCCACTTTCTTCTTCAAAACATTTACCTTCTCCTGGTGCTCTGCCTCAATTTTCTCTTTCTGTCGTGCAAATTTCTTACTCAAATCATCTTTCTCTTTGGTTAACGCCTCCTCGAGCTCTGCTTTTTCAGTATCGAAATTCTCTTCCAATTCAGCCTTTTCGATCTGCCAGCTCAACTCTAGCTCAGCTTTTTCCCTCGCAAAACTCTCCAGCAATTCAGCTTTTTCATTTTGATAACTCTCCTCAGTTTCAACTCGATGACTTTCAATGATATTCTCAAAATCCAATCGAATCTTCTCCTCCAAATGGGCCTCATTCTCCTTGAACGCCTGCTGCATCTCAGCTATCTCCACTTTATAATTCTCTTCCATCTGTGCCTTCTCAACGAGATGCTCCTCCTCTAGCTTTGCTGTCTCCTCGGTCAACTGAATCTGCATTTCAACCTTAACTCTCTGTATCTCTTTCTCATAATTCGACTTCTCTTGTTTGTTATCCTGGCTGAGCTGTCGGTTCTGCTCATTGAGCTGCTTTTCCAGCTCCAATTTCTCCTGTAAAGCAACCTTCCTTGCTTCTGATAACTTCATCGTGATTTCATGTTGATGCTCCTGTTCTAGATTATCTTTAAGATCCTTTTTCTCTCTCTGATATCTACTCTCTGCCTCGCTCTTCTCCCTTCTGTGTTCCTCTTTGATCACCACAATCTCTTTAGCAAAATGCTTCTCCTGTTCACCTAACTGAACATTAAACGATTTAGTCAAATCTGAGATTTCTTTCTTATGTGTTTTCATAATATCCTTCTTCTCAGATTCAAAATCTTCCGTTAATTGCTGCTTTTCGTTATCCCATTTTCGTTCTAAGTCATCAATATCGCCTTTATACTTCTCACTTAGCTCATCTTTCAGGAGTTCTATCTCCTCTTCGATCTGTCGAGCTCTCTGTTTACACTTGATAATTTCTGCTCACTTTCTGACAAGCTGATTCGATACTTCTGCTCAATTTCTGCGATCTCATTCATAAACCTCAATTCAAGCTCTGACTTCTCTTTCTCAAAATTCTTCCTTTCAGCCTTCCACTTTCGTTCCAACTCACTCAAATTCCCCTTATGATTCGTATCCAGCTCATCCCTCAACAGATTCATATCAATCTGGGTCTGCTCGTTATCCCTCACAGCCGAAGCTAGTTTTTGCTCCAACTCCAAAATGCGAACTCTATACCCTTGTTCTAACTCTGTTTTCTCATTCAAATAATTCATCTGAATCTCGGTTTTCTCAGCCTCCAATACGCTGATCTCATTCCTCCATTTTCGTTCAATTTCATAATCATTACTCTTATTTCTCTTCGCCAATTCTGCTTTCAACAACTCAATTTCTTTCCTGCAACGTCCAAGTCCTTCATTGCACTTTCATAACGTGACTCTAACTCACTGAATCTCAACCGAAACTCTTGTTCCATATCAGCTTTTTCGTTGACGAATCTTAGCTCAATCTCGGCCTTCTCTGTCTCGAGAATAACAATTTGCTCTTCCAGTTTAGTTTTCTTTGATCTATACTGCATATCAGCATCTTCTTTCTCTTGCTTGAACAAATTCTCTAGCTTCTTCTTCTCTGAATTATGTATCTCTAACTTCATCTCGATCACTCTCTGAATGATTCCGAATCTCTTCCTTTTCTCTTATGAATCCCTGAATAATCGCCTCTTTTTCCACAGTATGATTCTGTTCAAGATTCATCAACTTCGTCTCATAATCATCAATCAGATCTTTCCTCTCCAAATCAAACTGTGTCTGCATCTCAGCTATTTCCTCAATCTTCTTCTCTTCAATTCCTAAAATATCTCTCTCATATTTTATTTTCGCTTCAGCCACATCACCTTCTAAAATCTTTTGCATGCTCTCCAAGTCATCACGTAGACGATCGATGATAATTTCTTGTTCGCTTATTTTCTTCTTCAGTTCTGGAGAACCTAAAAGTAGACACCGTCGCTTAAATTTCAACATCCAAATAAGACTTTGGTTTGAACTAATATATATGGATTCACTTAGGCCCTGGCCAAACCATTAAACATTGCTCGTCAAAAATCTGAAATTTGCTTGTCAAACAAAATGCTGACCTGTTTGGCCACTCGCAAAACATTGCTTGTCAAACATTTTTTGCTTGTGACCAGTAGAAAATGTTTCTGAAGTTGTTCAAAAACATCGCGCAACAAATTTGAATTAGTTTGCTTGTCAAGCAATGTTTAGCGAGGTGACCAAACGGTTAAACAATGCTTGTAAAGGAAATTTCAAATGTTTGACGAACAATGTTTCATCCTTCTCAAGGCCTTCCAAGCTAGTTGAAAATATTGAAATTTATCGAAGAGCAATTCTAGGCAATTCTGCGTATAAAGCAATGTTTGTGACGTGGCCAAATGATCAAGCATTATTTGACAATCAAATTTCAAATGTTTGACAAACAATGTTTGACATTCAAATGTTTGACAAACAATGTTTGACAGTTTGGCCAGAGCCTAATAGCGAGAATATAAAACGTGATACCCACCTCTGTCATCATCAGCCATTCCAAGCATCTCATCATCATCATCATCATCATCATCGCCTTCAGTAGTTTCTCCGTCTTCATTTCTTTTTATCACAACAGGCTTTGTATAATCTGATAAATACGACCCAACTTTACTAACTTTGGGTGTTGAACTTTTACTTCGATGACTTTTACTTTTCGATCTTTCACTAGCACTCTCGTCTTCACCCTTCCCTCCATGCGTGTGTCTTCTTTTGTGTTTTTTCTTGCCCATTGTATTAAGCTGTGCTTTTAAGTTCTCAAGCTGCACTTGTAGTTCATCATTTTCATCACGCAACTCCTAGGAATCCATGACGAATATACACTTCAATATTGCAAAGCCTAGTTTTTAAGGTATGGCTACACTTATAAAATTGAAGTTAACGGAAACCATTGGCTGCCTGATCATGCAGTCCAGTTTCGAATCCCAGCTATTGTGGTATGCTACTTGTGGAAAAATTTATCCTAGTGTTCGCCATTCTGGACAATATATGCAAATATGTAAGGTGCTGAAGAAGGCGTAACATAACTGAAACACAAAAAAATCAAACGAGAGTAGAGCCTTAGGCTGTATGAATTGAAGAACTACTCGGCAATTTAATTGAGCTCAGTGGAAATGTCGTTGGCTCTCTTATCATGCAGCACAGCTTCGAGGCCTTGGTTGTTTTGCCTAAAGGACGAATAGTAGTAGTACAAATAGTACTTATAAAGATTAATGTGGAAAAAACAATATGTAAATACCTTTTTAATCTGCTCAAGTTCGCTAACAGTTCTTGCTTGACTTGTATATTGGTCTTTTAATAGCTCCCTGCTAGCTTCAAGCTCGACAAGCTAAAACGTTCAGAATTAGCAGATTAATATTTAAACAAATAGTCGATATATTGATATATTACCAAATAATACTTGGAAAAAGGGCATTAAAACATTTGTACTGCAGCTGCAATAAAAACCTTGCCTGGACTAAAATGGAACCCTATGCTTAGCACAGTAACGCATATCTTGCGAAGACAGCAAGTGTCTGTCAGATTTTGACATCAGTTTTTGCTTGACTTCAGCTACGAGTCTGTTCTTTAAGAGGCCCCATTTGAGGGAAGTCAAAATATCTTGTATCCTGTTTATTATTGTTTAATAAAAGCTGTTTATTGTTGCAGAAATGAAAAATCAGATCAGCCATCTCAAAGGTCTACTCACTCTGTGTTGCAAGTCTGATGTCGATTCCAAGTCTTTGGCAAGTCTAGAAGATTTTTTCTGCTCCTCAAGCAAATCATTGATAGCCTCTGTTACATGCTGCTGAAGTCTCTCGATCTCCTGTTGAAATAAACCAATCAAAATTCAGATATTCAAATGACGTGACATGATTGAATAAACATGCTAGTGAACGAGAATTGACCCAGGCAAGGCGACTCTTGCTGAAAATGGTAAGTTTTGGCCTAACAATATCACAGCCATAATGTTTAAAGTTTACGATAGGAATTAAGCCTTACCCGCGGTAACTTTACATGTTGATTAAAAAAATTAAGGTTGATCGTCCAGTTAGACGGGTGTACAGTATGATATCATTGGTTATTGTTTTCAAATCGACAACTTGATCTCTTAACGTAAGATTTTTTTGACCAACAAAATGAGACTGTAATTTCGGGGGTATTGTGCCCTATTTTATGGAGGGAGCTACAATGTCTGCCAAAATGACTTGGAATGCGCCCCCAAGCATTTTCAGTGTTGTCACAGAAGAGTGGTAGCCATTCTAGGCAATACTAACTAGACAGACCCCGTTCTCATTTTTTACGTAATCCCAGTGATTTTTCGTACCTAAACTTTACTTATGATCCACTTAACCAACACTCTTCACAGCAGGGGAGGGAGTATTGCATTTGAGGGGAAAACCATGTGTGGCAATTCACAAGCATTGAAAACGTTTTGTGGAAAACAGTGTCATTTGCATTTCAATGCACGAATAAAGATATGGCATTAACCCCTGAGAAAGTACCGTGTCCTGTTATCAATTAACGGAAAGTGCAGAATTTCCGGGGGAAATATAAACAACTGACTACTCACTGCCTCTGCTTCCATGAGTTTATCTTTCAATTTACTTTCTTCGATTTTTGAGCTCTTTAGTTGGTTCTCTAATTCACCCTTTTCTAACAGATACGATTTCTGAAGCTGTGAATGCTCTGATTGCCATTCCACTTCCTTCTGTTGTAATTTACCAGTAAAAACTTTATCTTGTTTTCTAAAACAGGCAGAGAAACTTTGAGAAATCTTCACCTAAACAGTGGAAAATGGATGAGACCATTTTCAAGAAATTGGTAAGTCAGTCTCCAACCTCAAATATTCTGAAATATCAATATAGATGTAATTAAGGGTTAAGGGGCTACAAGGCTAACGCCTATAAAGCCCTCTGAGTTTAGCTGATTATTCAATTAGTGTGTACAAAAGTTATACTTTTGTTCACCACACTAACTGTCGTATAGTTTTCAAATTTCAAAAATTTAAAACGCACAATACCAATTCAGCTTCAATTTTTCCTAATTGGTGCATTTCAATCCCCACCTGGGCAGAAATTCCACCTTATTCAATTGTTTCGGTCTGTTTCTGATGTTCATACTCTGAGGAGTGTAAGTCACTGATGTGGTCCTCTTCAGAGGTAAGATAGTCAAGGCAATAGCAAAAGGGGGAGGGAGAAAATATTTCAAGGAATTTCATAAACAATCTTACTCTAGCTTCTTCTCGTACTGTCGTTCAAGCTCTCTCGTTTGCTCTTCACTTTCTCTGATCAGTAATGTGCTGTCAACACCAAATTTGCTGACATTGCCTTTTAACTTGTCTCTCTCCGATGCAATTGACTCTAATTCCCTCTGAAAATAAATGGAAACACATCAATTATAATCTTAAAAGATTAAATTTCACATTAAATACTGAAAGACATTAGAACTGCCTAACCTTACTGCACTGTGAGCTAATTAAAGGTCAAGATGAAATGGTGTTTTAGTGCCTATCGGTAGGATCTCAAAAGTGGATTAACTTCAGAAACCTTGGCCCTGCCTGTGACGCTACCTGCGCTGGCTGCGACTGATAAGAATAAGTTCGCAACTAATCGCACAAGTAGAATATTCCTTTACTTTCTGGAACAATGCGTCAACTTCTTGCCGTCACCTAAGAACTAGTTGTCAGAACGCTAATGTTGAATAGTCAATTGCCAAGAATTGGTTCTAAAAAGTCGCTGATCAGCAGTTGGCAACTAGTTCTGACTGTACGCGAAGTCCACATAAGCCTGTCTTTAAAGACCGAATTGAGGATTAGATGGTAGAGTCCTTGCGCCCAAAGTGGCCACCTTTTCAAACATAAGTATTAATAAAATTTCTAGAGAATTGCTCAAACCTCCACTCCCCATAGAAATACTTTTCATTTTATTGTTTATGTCTCGCCAGAATTTCAATGATATATTTCAACTTATTTTCTCAAAACAGCAATCCAAACAAAGAACGATCAAAACGGCCTAAATCAGGAAATGCGCCCAAAGTGGCCATTAGGTTTTTACTACGGCTTTTACCACTGTTGAGCGCCTCCACAGCCAAGAAAAAGAACGTGGTTGGAAAACAAACCAATGAAATCGCCAATGCGTTACATAGGGTGGCCAGTTTGGGCGCAGTTCAAGAAATTGAATGCCTTTCAAAAATGTTCACCCTGTTCAGTGCAGACGAAAAATAATTCAAAATTCTTTTCTCATATTTCAAGTCAGAGGTCAGGAGTGTCGTTCAAGATCTTTTAAAGTTTGTTTACAGTTAAGATATGGAAATAGGAGACTGAAAGGAAACATTACTTTGAAAAACAAACGACAAAATGGAGGAATACTCGCACTTGAAACAAAAGTAGGCCTTGCATGATTCTTTTTTTTATCGGATTATTACGCGGTAAAAAACGAAAAAAATTCATGAAATTAAGGAAATGGCATCAGCAAACATTTTGGTGGGTTTTAGGAGGAAATAACAAGATTCAAACATTTTGTTTTTATAAATTTCTACAGACCAGTGGATTTTCTCAAATTGTGCAAGGGTGGCCACTTTGGGCGCAAGGACTCTAGAACAATGGCGCACAAAGCTATACGTTCGTTCGAGAGTTCGATGAACATTGGAGAATTCTCCTTGGCAAATCGATCTCCGTTGTTCGCTCCAAAAGCCAAGGTCTTGATAGAGTTTGAAAACACATGTCAGCTAAACGATCCATTTCTATACTGACAGTGACAACTCGCATAAAGCGGAGCTCGAACGCTTATCCCCAAGAGCGGTATAACGCAGAAAGTTGTGGTTACAACAAATAACCTATCTAGAGAAGCTAAGAGTTGTTCATTTCTTACAAGCGTCCCAACATGAATAGGAAATCAGAATCGTTCGCACGGCAGCTACGATTGCAACCTAATACACTAACCCACTACCCAGGGCATTACCATGACACTCCCTAACGTGCCTACCTTTTAACATAGGGTTTAAGCGCATCGACCATTTCTTCCGTCCATCTGTCGTACTGACTGACCGTAGAACAATCATCATCAAATAGCTTGGCATCTTCACTCCCTTCTATTATCTTTTTAATCGTGTCTTGTGCAAAACGTGGCATTTTCCCAAGTCTCTTGCTTGAGCAACCTTCTAAGTTACATTGCCCATGTTAAATCCTTATTTAAAACGCAAGAATAAACGTATAACTGACTTCTGTAGACTTCCAATCGGTTCCAACTCAAATGATAGTCTCCGCAACTAAATTTCAAAGAGTTTCACCAAGGAACGTGTATCGAAAGTATTTTAAACTGTTCTACCTAGAAGGCGTTTCTGTACTGATTATATTTGTGAATATTTGCATACAAAAGGTGTTGAATAGGCCATTTTGAATACAAACGAACCCACAGCTGAGACTGAATGTTGTGGGACGCGCATTTTTCAATACGAGCTATTAAAGTTTACGCAAAGAAATCTGCTTCTGAATCTCAGGATTCTAAGCCTACATTTACAAAGTTTTTCATTTCTTCGATTTTAGCTCATGGCAAAGTGAAAAGCTCCAAACTGGACGGTTTTAGTTCGTATTTTTAAAGAAAGGGCGGTTATATTGTAGAAATTTCGGGAAGAATTAATATTTCTCTAGTCCGGGATAAAAAGCTAATTAATAATTCATGACGTGTGTGAATCGTTGAACCGGTCAACTGCGCTTAACCGTTTGAACAAACAAAATACAACCGTTCTCGGTTAAGTTGATATGACATAACACAGGGAATGGTAATGTGACTTTGTGGTAGGTTTTTGGCTGTGTTGGGTTTGTTTAGAGACCGCTCGAGTAAATATATCACACTTATCAATGTAACAAACCTGAGGTAGTTGATCTCTTGAGAATAGGAATGCAAAACTGCTTCCGATACACCTACGAAAAGAAACAAATTGAACATAGAACGAAGTTTTTTTTCGCTGGACCACTTTCAAGAAAAGGAATCGTCAAAAACTAAACTAGAACTATCGTTATGAAAACTATACCGCAACTGAAGATTAATAGAAGATGATATTTGAAAATTGTCTTGCAAGTTTAAAATATCGTTTGTTTTTTGAAATGCCTTAAAAATATAACCAAAGAGAAGTAGATGAGACCTGTTTGTATCTCTTTGAAACTGATTAAATGAAGTAAAGAGAATCCAATAGAGGGGGGGGGGGGTCAGAATATCCCCTACCATTATCCCTTATCCATTAACCCTTGTATGCTTCTCTCTTTTATCCTAGAATTTTGTCCAGAATTGTCCCTTATCCCTCATATCCCTAATACCCTAATGGGGCCTCAGTAAATTTTAAACTTATACAAACCATCGCCTTTCTCATGAATCAAATTTTCCAAAATTTTTGTGACATCGTTCAAGTTAATTTCACCCTCAGCGTTTGGCTGCAGTTTCTAAAAAAATTAAAAGAGGAAAACTCTAACAACAAGTAAAAAAAAGTTATTCATCCTGGGATGTTTTTCAATTTCTAATTGTCCCCGTTGCGCAGTGATTAGCGCGCAGGATTCACAACGAAATCGTGTGGGTTCGAGCAAGGGCCTCCCCACTTATGATTGTAGAAAAAACAACCTTGGGCAAGTTGTTAACACAAATGCTCCTCTCTCTACCCAAGTGTATAAATGGGCACCTGGTCGGTAGTTATGAGCGCCGTGTGTGGCTGCACCCTGCTATATACTATATGCATTCAGACCAGGGAAAAGTGTAAAGTCAACCGAGAAGCCCTAGGCTAGAAGTATACTTAAAAACGACAACTTTTCTTTACTTTAACGGTTAAAGCTTTAGGAAGGACAGTAATTTTTTTATAACTTGCTTTTACAAACACAATAGCTAGAAATCTTCGACCAAGAATGTACCTACATGCCTAATAAGCTATCTTTAGCTTTAAAAAGTTATACAGGGTAATGATATAAAAAACTCAAATTCGTTTAATCTCACCATACCTTAATTGTTCGTTTGATGTCTGTGAGACCAACAGAATTTAAATATTCTTCGATAACATCGACTCGAACCCATCTAAATGGAAAAAATATTTTTATACTAAAACTTCTCAGAAATTACCTGAACACAAATTGAGTGAGTTAACTTTAAGTTTTATATTTCGTTTATTTCGTTTGTACACAAATGTCTTTATAACCAGCATGATTTGAAGCCGGTTTCGAAAAAGAAAACAGCAGAGTTCGAGAGCAGTCAGATTTATTTTCAACAGCATGATAACTCACCCTGTGTTGTTCTGATCAAGGAAGCTCAAAAGATCTGCAGGAAAAAAGGAAAAAATTGATTAATTTTGATCAGAAACGGGATCTTGCAATTTTGTAACGTAAGTTATTTATAAAGATTAATCTTTGTAACTTACCAACTTTCTTAAATTTTCCAGTTTCATCAAGGACGCTCGAACTCTGAAAGAAATTGTGTTATTATGGATAACAAAATAAAGATATTATCGTGTGCAGCTAATCTAATTACAAACACAGTAAAGTCAAGCCTTCCCGTTTTTCAAACATTTGAAATGTGCTTATCAAGCAAAATGTTTCACCGCTAAACATTGCTCGTCTAACGTTTTTGCTTACATCAAGCAAAAATGTTCCTCAACTTTCTCAAAAACATTGCAAAACAAACTTTCCTTATTGTTATTGTGGGCCAAACACTCAAACATTGCTTGGTATGCAAATTTAAAATGTTTGACCAACAATGTTTGATTGTTTGGTCAGGGTCGTAAACTCGATAACTCGTTGGTTCCTTGAGATTACACTTTCTTGACTCGGACAACGTCTATAATTCTGAGGCAATTAAACTATTCCCACAGTATTCTTTCTAGAATTTCAGCCTGGGCTAGCAAAGAAAGCTTGCTTTATGTGTTATTCCAATGCAAACTCATATATGCCTGAAAATTTATTTAGATTGAAAAATGAAAACTAACCCTTCTCCCATGTCTCGGTGACGTCACTGGAGCCTGAAGATGCGAAGGAGGCTGCGGCGTGGATTCCATGGCAATGTTGTTGTTGTTGATCGGTATAATAGGGCTCTCTGTAATATCAATATCATTAGAATTCTGTTGCTTGGTGACGAGAAATAAACCATTTAGAAACTCATCAAAGCTGACTAAGCCATCTTCGTTTGCATCTAACTCTTTAAACAGTAGCTCCAATTCCTGCAAAGAAAAACTCGACTTTAGAGAGTGACGCTACCAACGTAGGCTGGGGCCACAGCAACTCCTAAGTGCCACAAAGCCTCTAGGGCCGCTTAGGGCCCCGCAAAGGTTCTGATAAAGGCATTTTACATTGATCAATTTAAAAATCGATTATAAGCCAATATTATTTTTATTACTATTATTATTACAAGGTTTAAAGATATATTATCTTAAGGATCAACACTAAGATGTCGGTGAAAAATCAATCCAAAATTAAGAAATAGCAGGCTGCAAACGTAGCCATGTTTTCTAGTAATAAAAAAGATTTTTAAAGATAGACGAGATAAACTGTCTTATGTTCAGTTGCAAATGTTTAAGCCATGTTTTAATGATGAAGGTGACAGTACCTGATCTTGTATATTATCCATTCCAATATGCTCACAAACGATAGATAATTCATGAATATCTAGATATCCACTAACACCGACTGATAGCTCATCCCAAATCTCTTTTAATTGCTCAATCTCAGCATTCGTGATTGCATCTAGAATAAATAACATCAATTAGACATTTAAGCTATTTCGATACTAAGTTGAGGTTCTTTTGCACAAACGATACCACTTTGAAAAAAACATCACGCCAAAAATTTTGCTTATTTTGCTAGTCAAGCAATGTTTGATTGTTTGGCCGCCTTTCCAACATTGTTTGTAAAACATTTTTTGTTTTTGACAAACAGCAACAACTTGCACCATTTCACTAGCTAGCGACATTTCTTAGCAACAAGGCGTTTGTGCTGGCGCATTAGTAAGATTTTCTTTGTTCCAAAATGTTGGACAGCAATGTTTTTGGGCGTGGCCAAACGGTCAGACACTTGTTGTAAAGCGAATTTAAAATTTTGGACCAACAATGTTTGATCGTTTGGCCAAGGCCTACATCTGACGAAGCTTCTGTCTTAGCAGAAGTAAGTAGAAATGAGGTGCTTCTTTCTATTGACTTTGGTCTATTTGCAGACATTTGTCTTTGTTCGACTTTGAGTGTCATAATAAAGTTACACCTGAACAAAGTTAAGCACATTTTCACCAACCTTCGTTTTCTTCTTGTATGTTCATCGAATAATTCATCGCACCAGTCCCTTCTAAAACTTCTTCTTTTCCAATTATCGTTTTCGCATCCAAAGGCGCTGATAATTTTCTTCGTAAGGCAGCAGGCAAGCCAGAACTGTTCCGTTTACTCAATTTACGCGAAAGCTGCTGTAAAAACAAGATGCAAAAGCAATAAAAGCATGATGAAAAAGCAATAGCAATAGTGACTTTTTAACATCCACAAAGTCAAAGGTTTCGAATAAAAGTTTCCTTCACCATATCAATCTTTTTAATTTTTTCCTTACGCGGCTTCCAGGGGGTGGAGTGCGAAATCACGCAATCACACGCAATTTTTGTACGATTCACGCAATCAATCACGCACGATTAACTTTAATTTTCACGCGCACGCAACTTCAGGTGCTTCTCTTAAAAATTTTGAGCAGGGCTTAAGTTCAAAACTGCTTAACTTAATATATCTAAAGGATCAGCATGAAAAATTCTTTCCACCGCAAGTTTGTAACAGGGAAGACGGAAAATGGAAACTTTAGGGTGCTTACTAACTTATTACATGCAAAATGAAAAAGTTAGAAGAGCTTAATAACAACCCCATTTCCTTAGAGAATTTGACAATGAGTCTCCTATAAACACAAAAAATTTAATCCATGTGGCCAATGCTTTTCTAGAGTAACTAATGGATGTCATCATTCACTTTGAAAAAAATTGAGATTTTCAATTCATATTTACCCTTGAACTTGAGCGCCTGACCACTGGCCTGTGTGTTTTTGGTGTTTCTTTAGAGTCCTTTTTGTTAGGCAGATCTCCATCACTGTGAATACCATTATCAAATGAGCCAAAATCTCCAGGTTGAGTAGATCTGCCATATTTCTTGTTGTTAAACACTTTGGTGGGTTCAGAAACTAAAATTAAAAGGGGTTACCTGTTTAGCATTTTCTAGATTCTGACAAGGGGGGCTTTCCACATCCCTTTCCCCTTTATTGTTGTTTTTCATTGAAAGTACACTTTTCCCCCTCTGCAATTGCTGCTCAAGGGCATGGGAGGAAGCTACACCCTCATGCCCTCTATCTGGTATTCTTTATTCTGATAGAGAAAGCAAAATTAATCTGCTCAATTAGCTTAGCTGCTTGTGATGGGGTCATATCTCTGGATCTGTAAAATGAAGGGTGAAGGTGAAATGGTGTATTTAGCGCCAGTCGCTGGGATCTCATAAGTAGGTTAATTAATTTAGACATCAACCCTTGCTGTGATGTTACCTATGTGGGGCTAAAACCCTAACCTCACTGAGCTTTTGACACCATGTGTCAGCTGGATTAGGCCACAATGCCACATCACCTTAAGCTTTAAAGTAGGGAAAGTGGCCATGGAAAGACAATGATAATGCTTTAAGTTCCTAGTTGATTGGTTTCTACTCAAATCTATGTTTGAAAGGCACCTGGCTCAATGATTTCTGAGATTTCAGATCTGTCATCCTCTGTTGTTTCAGCCATACTATCAATTGTCTTTGATAAAACAGCAACAAATGCATCTTTGAATGTGTCAAATTGAACCTAATGCAAAAGAAATGACATTCTGTTCAATTAGGTGAAAGAAATTGACTGGGCAATGAATTAAGCCAAATCATCCTAGCATATCAAATCAGATCAGAATGTATTGGACCAGACCATATTTCAGATCATATCATATCAAATCAGATCAAATCAGATCTAATCAGATCAAATCAGATTGAATCAGATCATATCAAATCAGATCAGATCACATCGGATCCAAATCAGATTGGATCAGCTCAGCTCAGATCATATCATATCAAGTAAGATCAAATCAGATCAGATAAGATCAGATTGAATCACGTCAGATCAGCTCAGATCAGATTGCCTCAGATCAAATCAGATTGGATCAGCTGAGATCAGATCAGATCAAATCATGTCAAGTCAATATAATCATACCTTTCCATCGCTAACTTCATCTCCAATGCATTCAGTAAGCAATGCTGGTATTTGATCGTCAAGTTGTAATCGTTGACATAAATCAATCAATTCACTTCGATTCAAATATCCTTTCCAGTTAAATCACAACTTTCAAACACCTCTCTTAGTTGAGTCACATAAACATCTTCTTCTTCATCCATCTTGATCTTCTTATAATGGATTTATCAATCAGCTTGCATACGCGCAAAGAGATGTTTCATTTCGGTTCACTGATTTGAATTCGATCTGTGACCACCACAACATCAGCACACAGCAGGCTCCAAACCAAGTTGTTTCACATTTATTTGCCTCAAGCCTGTCTGGCAAAAAGAAATTTACACGTTAATGGGTCTGCTATCTTTCCAATACTGCTATACTTAGTTTGCATACAGTCTCTAAGTCTTTGTCTGAAAATCTACGCAATAAAATCTGCAAACAAAACTAGACTACTTCGAGGGCCTAAACTTCAATTTTGCGCGAAGCCAAATTCACGACACTAATTACCGTAAAAATACAGCTTATTCCTGTATATTTAGTTGATAGATAAACAAATAAACATCACATACATTGAAATCGAATAAAATTAATGTTATTTATTTAGTATTAAGAACATGATTACTTACTTAAAATTGAGTGTATTCTTCGGTCATGATCGCTTGGCCGCCATTAGCAGGTGATGGAAGAATGTAACATATTTACAGAACGATTTGTTCCCAGGTTACCATTGTTTTTGGTCAGCCTCATTTTCATACAAACAGGGACCTTCGGACCCTCGGACCGCACTAGGACCTTCGGATTTGGGGCCTTAGGACCCTTCGAGTCCCTCAAGCAACTGGTCGTCCAGCCCTCAAAGCAGTGCTTCAGCCCTCACATAAAGTCTAATTTTTGATCTTTTATTGCTTTTACTTAAATTTAATTGATAAGTTTACAATGATGTACTGTATAATGAAAGCTATCTGATCTCAGCAAAAAAGTTTATCGATATCTAAGCCCTAGTTGCTAATTGACCAGTTGCTTATTTAAAGAAAGTGTACTCTCCGTCAACTTTTTTCGTGTACCTTTAGAAAAATCTTTTTTCATTCCAAAGCTGTTTAACTAAGTCTTGCCGTATGGTTTGCATAAAAGCTGTCTTTTTTGTTCCTTGTGGTTTGTGGCATTTTGACTTTCCTGAGATATTTTTCAAGGGCTTCTCTACTTGCTGGTGTTTCGGAATGCAAGCGCAAACGCATCGGATGTTCCAACCATTTTACACATACAACAATATTGTCAAAACCGTCAAAACTGTCTCCACAACATTTGAGTCATGCAAACTTGTTGTACTGCAAACTTAAGTATCTTTTCTCCACCATCCTCACCGTCTCCACAATATTCTAATGCACAAAACGGAAGAAAACAGAAACTGAGACACTTGAATAGAGGCATATAAACTCCATATATAAAATCAATCATTTAGAAAAAGTTGTAAAACATCAAAGCATTTATTTACAATTAGTACACTATCAAGAGAGACAGAATCTTAAAAAACACATTCAACGACTAATTTACAAGTAAATACCCCCGGTATTAGAGCCTCAAAGAGTAGAAACAGGGAGCAGAAATAAGAAGTGAGGAGAAGAGAGAGGGGGGAGAAGAGGGTCTTGTTTTCTTCCTGTCTCTCCTCCATGTAAACCCTTTGGTCCTCTGGTACCAAGGGTAGCAAGCATACTGTTCAGTGGCGTAACGCAGTTACCTAGGGCCCCGACCAAATGGGGCGGTCGAAAAATATTTTTTATTGTGTGTTTTTTGGTCACACTAAGCTAAAGGGCTTCCTACAGCCATCCCATAAACAGCCACTAAGCAGGAGGCACGTAACGTGAATTTGTCAAGGTTCTAAAAGGCATGTTTTCAAGAATTTTCTCACTACTCCAAGACCTCTTCCTCCCCAAATCTCATTTGGTTGCGCCGTCCCTGCATAAGGACCCCATCTTACTAAGCTCCTACGGGCCCCGGACGTCTACGTTACGCTTCTGAACTGTCATGGATAAATCACACATCATCATTTAGGCTTCATACAATCAAACAGCAAACGAATAAACATGCTAATGTATATTAGTAATTACTTTATTCTGTATCATGCATAGTAGGGGCGCAGTTATTTGATTTCAATTTAGTTCATATATTCATACTTATTTTATTCATTTAATTCTGTTTCTTTTCTTCTGGCTTGGTATTCATCTTCACGTAAATCCAGAATAAAATCGATGTGACGTAAACGGCTCGAAAAACCAACTGCGCATTGCCAGGGATCACTGAATAGAGAAACAAAAAGATTTATTGAGATTAAAAAGATTTAATTTTGAAGTCCATAAAATATAAAAAACACACGAAGGCCAAGGCTTACCTAAGATAAATGGTCGAACTTTCTCAATTATTGTGAGGAATTGCAGTTGTATGGCACACATGGTTTTATCAAACTTTTGGAAGCTTTAAGAAATTGGGGCTGTTCGTTGGGTAAATATTTTCAAAGTTTGTTGCATCAATATATAACGAATTGTTTTCATACGACAGGTGTTAGTCTAAGTCTTTGGCTACAGCAGTATTGATATTTTTTTACTTTGTATGGGGTTCTTTGTACTTCGTGATTTTGAGAACGGCGAGAGTCGAATGCATGCACACGTGCACCATCGAGCATGGATCCGAAGCCTTTAACAACTTCATGAAGCTTCAACACAGCTTAACGAAAACAGCAACCGTTGAAGAGAAGTGTTGTTTCTTATAGTGCTGAACTACTTGATGGTTGAGGGACAAGGGCGTCAAGGAATGATTACGAAAGAAATCACGCTACAAAGGAGTTTTTAAAGAATAATACTCACCAGCAATATCGTAATTTAATGATGATGTTATCAAGTCAATAATAACGTATGTGATGCATCTTAATATCTCCAAATTAACTGCATAAGATCTAAAAAACAGATAATATGAAACTTCAAGATGATAAGGTGTGCCTCTGTGCGGTTGGTGGTCGCTGAAGACATGCAGCAAATGAAGAACAAGCTTTAAGATCAGGTTAAAAGAATAACTAAAGGCTCGAGACTCACTTGTGCTCAAATACTGCTCCATTGCTTGCCAAAGACATTATAAAGAAACAACCATACATCCAAATATGGGGGATTGTCAATGTCTAAAGAAAATGAAATTATATCGAAAATAATAAAGTATCTTCCAACAGAAGTATTTCCTCAAAACCAATAGAAAACAATTAACAGCTAGATTTTCCCCTATGTGGTACACCACAGTAGATGGGATTCGAACCAGGACTGTATGACCAGAGACCCAAAGACTTTTCCACTGACCTATAAAGCTGAATAAAATTGCCGAGTAACTCTCCAAGTCATACAGCCTAAGGCTGTCCTCCTGTTTGAATTTTTGTGTCTCGGCTTTGTTTAGCCTTCTTCAGCACCATACATTGTTGTATAAATTTGTCACGAATGGTGAACACTATGATAGATTTTTCCACAAGTGGCATACCAAATTAGATAGCATTCGAGCCTCGACTATGTGACCAGAGAGCCAACGACGTTTCCACTGTGCTACAGAGCTCAATAAAATTGCCGAGTAATTCTCCAAGTCATACATACAAAGGTTCTTATCTCGATTAATTTTCTGTGTTTCGGCTATGTTGAGCCTTCTTCAGCATGATACACACTTGTATATATTTGTCACAAATGGTGAACACAAGGATGGATTTTTCCACAACTGGCATACCAAAATAGATGGGATTCAAACCTGGGCTGTATGACCAGAGAGCCAACGACATTTCCACTGAGCTTTAGAACTCAATGAAATCACCGAGTAACTCTCCAAGTCATACAGGCCAAGACACCGCTATGTAAACAGTTATGTTAGTTATACTCACATCTTTCTTGAATGCAAGTTCTTGAAAAGATACTAGAAGCAATCCACTATGGATGATCAGGTATATGGTTTCTCTTAATGAAGTTTGGCGATTATATCTTTCGACGGGATATTCAATCTGAATCAAACAACAGAGGAAAGAAATGAAATACACTAGCCATATAGTTTAAGACGAGGGACGATTCAACCCTTGGAATCTCGTACATCCTCAGCTGCAATCTATTGTTTTCGTGGGAATCTTGTAAGAATCCTTTTGTTTCAATGGGAATCTCGTACGCTCTTTCGAAGAGTGAAATGCCCCTCGGTTTAAGACTTAGTTAAACTAACATATAGTTTTCATACGAAATGTGGTGTGGCCCAGCTGAACATAGATTCGGTCCAAGATCTTTGACTCAATTGTCCAGATATTCAGACTCAAAACAAAAAATTGCATGCCTGCTAACATACTTTACTTGGTTGCTGCCTCTAGCTTATTTTTACGAGAGTTTCAGATGTTGTCCTGTCATTGACAATAAAGCAAATGGTCTGCCATTTTCGTTACGATTGAATCAAGCAATACTGTGCTCAAATGGTATACTGAACAACTTATTTGATCTTCTCTCTCGGAAGCTCTAGTCCCTCGGTCGGAAGATTATTGGCGCTATCCCTCGTCCATTTATCGTCGCTATTCAGGACTGGTAAAACTAAAAATAAAAGAATTACTTTATCAGGGAAGCTATTACCTCTGGAATGTCTTCAGGATAACCAAGTCGCGGACTTCCTGGGACCCAGCCAGGCCCTTTGAAAACAAAGGAAAGCTACGAAAATGAAAAAAACATCAATAAGAGAGCAAACTCGATAGAAAACTTTTTTAATTTAAATTCGTAATTTAAAGATTTAAAACCCTATAAACAGATGGATTGAAATTGTTATACTATACTTTGAAGTAGAAATACATGATAAAGAAGTGAGTAAGACCGGAACAGTTCATGAACCTGGAACACTTTCAACTATAGTTTCCTCAACCAATTTCATTTTTCCGAGTTCCTGTTGTGCCACCTGGTACACATTGCCCTTTCTGTGAATGGTACGGCCAAGACTGGGGAACCTGTACCCAGGAAACCCGATTGGTAGAGCATATAGCATCAAAGGTTGTTGGTTTATAACCTGTTCTGGTCATATCCATTTTTCAAATTGAAACAGTGTCTAATATGACAAGGATGCGTGGGGAAAATATGATCGGTCTTAACTGGAAACTTGTGAATATTGGTCACCAGCGAAGGTGAATGTGAAATGGTGTCTTTAGCACCAGTCACTAGGATGTCAGTAGTAGGTTAATTAATCGAGTTCTCGACCCTGGCTTTGATGCTTCCTTAGCTGGGGTGTGAAATCCGACCTGGCTGAGCTTCAACCACCACGAGCATATATCTATAACGTTTTCTTCGAATTTGGGTGTAATTCACCCTGCTATCCTAAATCAAGATGAATAAAATATAAATTTGTGATTAATTATTGAAATACCTTGTTACGCCATCCTTCCATTTCCCAGAACGTTTGGAACATGTACTGATAATGACAAATCTGAAACACAGGTAGTACAACTTTGGGTCGCACTTCAAAATTGCTATGAAAAGCTGAAATATAGTGGGACATACATTGAAGCATTTTCATCTGACACTCCTCAGAGTATGAACGTCAGAAACATCAGAAACGTCAGAAACAGACCGAAACAATTGACGTAGGCGGAATATATACCCAGATGCGACAGAAAAGGCACCAATCTGAAAAGTGCCCCAAATTAAATCAATCAAGCACGGTACTTTTGCACGATCTGAATGTATTTTTAATCCTTATCTGAATGTATATTGAATACTGACCTGGATGTATATAGGATGCCAGTTGTTCAAAGGGTGTACAAGACCGTAGACAACTTTCTCTTTCTTTTCAGCTTGAAATGTTCCTGAGGTACAACTTTGCAATTAATAAAATCTGACATTTAAAAACTTCTCATCGCAAAAATGAGTCGATGGCAAATTTGTTTAAGACACAGTAAGTTCAATTAATTTAAAACTCATTTTTATTTTACTGTATTCTACCGTACCTTATTCAGCGGTGAGAATCATATCTTAGGCCCGGTTTTCACTATGCCGGTATGAAATGAATGGGAGTAAGCAATTTCCTCTTGTTCATTCAGCAAAGCGGCATCAAACTGGACCGTATTCAACCGTTTACACTATGCCGTTTTCAGCTAAAGTCGGTTAGCGTATCGTATTCATTTCATTCCATTTTTATCTCAAAACTGTGCCGGTATAGTGTAGATGCGAGACCAAAACGGCATAGTTTCGTACCGTATTCGTATCGTACCAGTAGTATAGTGTAAACGAGGTCTAATACTGCCTTAAATGCGAATTGCGAGTATATTCACACTTGAAAAATGTCTTTAAGTGGGGAAGAGATAATATGAGCAAGGAATTTAAGGGATTATATGATGGTAAAACATTGGTCCAGAAACGGAGAAACGTTTCAAGAAGAGTCAAAGATTATAAAACTCGTAATTTTTCTCTTACCGAAAATTCTATCCCATATGATCAGTGTTCCGCCTGAAACAAAAATATTTGATTATCAAATTGACCATGACAACGAAAATTGACCACGATAAACCAAGAAAACTTGGCTAGTAATGCTAAAGTTGAAGCAATATGAGTGAATTATAAAAACTAACCATAGTTTTTGTCAATGCAGTAAGGATTACGACCTATAAAGAAAAAAGTTTACCATAAACTTGATAAAAGATTCATAACTGAATTATCACGTTGATAAAATTTAACGAAAAAGCGTTTGAAAAATTTAATGCACTTTGCTCATTCTTATCTTTATGAATTGACCAGCAAGTCATTTGTAGCGTTTTTCATAAGAAACTTTGGTCAACCAAATATAAAAGCGTTTCTGTTTTCACGCGTATTCCTGGGAATTCTCTAGGACCCAGTCTTCTTAAAGTGCAAGCTGATTTTCACAGAACATCTATCGCAGCATCTTTGTCGCAGTTTATAGCCACCTCAGGATTTCTCAGAACAGGATATTTTCAGTGTCTTATATTTTCGAGGACGAGGTCGAGGTGTAGTCACGGCTTAATGTGTGTGCAGTGTGTAGCTATAATGTTTTAATGGGTTTTAATTTAGTGGGGGAGTTTAGGTCACAATCACAACTCGTAATCAAGTGGATGAGGGCGGTAACTTAACTTACCATGGTGTACTCTATGATGACTTGGTGTATTCAGAATATATTCCAAAGGACCAAGATTTTCAATTATCTAAAAAACATAAAAATCCAGCGATTGAGGAGAATTGAATTTAACTCCAGGTTTGAACATCGCTAGAGGCATCTTAATTTCCTTTTAAAATAAAAAGTGTTGTCGTTTTGAAATTAAAAGCGTAATTTGATATTGTTACCTCGGTATGAATCCAAAACTGATACAATGTATTAAGCTGGTGATGCACGTAGTAGACAGAGGGTGGAGCCACCAATGCCAATGGTAGATAGAATACCTTGAAATGCATTGAAAAATATGAATACCTGAACGAAAATTTGACAGAAATAGATAATAATAATCGAGCAAACCGTTGTGATATACACGTTATTTTATAAGATTCCAGTTTATTAGATCCTACATATCTCCTGATGAGTGGGAAACCACGAAACAGGCTTGTTGAGATGAAGAGTCTAGTCTTTTGAGTCTTGCCTTCTGAGTATATATAACGCTCTACTTAAATGTATCGAGCACTTTTTCGGTAAACCGAAATACAGACTTCGCAGGGGTGTAGAGCTGGGGGGAGCTGGGGGAGCTGAGCCCCCCTAGTTATTGAGGAAAAAGGTCATTTTTCATATTTTGGTATTGTTCTTTAACGAAATTCACAGCAGAGCCCCCCTAGTTATTTTCCAGCTCTACACCACTGAGACTTCGTAAGATCTTACATAGATCTACTGTAGAGTCCCTCCAAATATCGGTGTAGCATTGAATAACTGACCACGAAATATTAATCCCGGGGGGGGATACTTAGTATAATTTGGGTACGGGTATGTACCGTCCATATGGGTGGGTTGGCAAATTGAAGAAAATTCGAAAGTTTAACTTTAATTCGGTCAGAAAAGTGGTAAAATCGCGTCAAAGATGTTCGTAGAACAATATCAAGGTCTAGAAGGTCTTATTATTCTCATATTTTCACTCATAAAATAGGGTTTGTTTTTGCAAAGGTTTACATTATAATTGGATGGGTTTCCGAAATCTGGGCGGCACATCCCCGTCCATTCATAAGTCATGTACCCTCGGGTATTAATCTTAAGGAAATGATGTATTTAGCGATAGTCCCTAGGATCCCTGCAGTAGGTTAATTAATCGAGACCTTGACCCTGCCTGTGACGCTACCATAGCTAGGACAGATATTTCAGTTATTGTAGATACTGTTCCTTGAGTCCACCCAGTAAATCTAGACCTTCCTGCAACTGCTTGTTTGCCTGTTGATTTCTTTCGTTGGCATCTTATACAAGTAAAGGTGAAGGTGAATGGTGTATTCAGCATCAGTCGCTTGGACCTCAGTAGTGGGTTAACCAATCGAGACCTCGACCCTGGCTGTGACGCTACCCTAGCTGCGGCTCGAAACACCGACCCTGCTGAGTTTGAGGATTAGACCAAGATGCAACAGCATCTTCTTCGCAGAATTACAGCGTATCAGCAACTTATTCTCCGACACTGTGACTCTTTTTTCGCTCTCGACCTATTACTTGTTTCCTGTTCCTGCAGAAATTATTTCCATTTCAACAACGACAAGTTATATGAACAAACACGAAGTATTTCTCCATACCCAAGAAGTATAATTCTGAACGACAGATTGTCTCAAAGCTGTTGATAAATTGTAATCTTCAGAGCTATGATGAACTTGGTGAGCACCCCATAGAATATTGATTTCTACAAAATGAACAATAATTCTTAGATGCTACAAGAAAAGCTATAGACTAGCAAGCTATCATTTGCTATTCAGTGGCACCCTTTTCCTCAACAAAGAATAAAACGGGGCCTGCATAAAACGTAGTGAATAACAGCATAATCACCAAAAGATTATCCTGCAATGGTTAGAATTTCCTAAAGCCTAAGTTCTCATTTGTCCTCATACCAGTGGGCGATTTTTCTATCCTCAATTCTTAACATATACGACAGTGTAGTGTTCAAATAGGCATTCAGGCCTTGCTGTCCCCAGCGATATTGGCCCCATGTCATTAAAACCGTAAGAATCAAAAGCATTTCCAAATGTCAACTGAACAAGGAGTCCTATTCTATTTCTGTTAGGTTTGCCATAACTTAACCAAGTAACGGAGTTGTCATGTCAGTGGATGATAATTCAATTCAAATTTTTCGTAAAATACAAGTTTACAAAAGAAAAAGTTACTACCAAAATACTAAGCAGAGCTTATCTAGCTTAGGCCGCTAAATTAAAGTTTAAAAAAAGTTATAATATATACCATGAGTTGCTCTGTGAAACCAGTAATAAATGAAATCTACAACGATGAAGCCAATGAACCAAGTCCATGGTGAATTCCAAGGCAGTTGCCATTCTGTGATTCTCGTAAACATGAACATATAGAGCAAGCTCCGATATAAGAATCATGATCCTGAAAGACATTTTCGAAGGAATTTAGCTCTGGTTAATATTAATTAAGAGCATAATAAAAAACACTAGGGTCAAGTTAAGTATGGTCAGGTAACGTCATGTCAGGTCAGGTCAAATTAACTGAGGCCAGGTCCTGTCAAAGTCAGAGGTCAGGTAAGGTCACTCAGGTCAGGTCAATTTAGTGAGGTCAGGCCATGTCAAGCAAAGTAAAGTCAGATCAGGATGTCAGGTCAGGTCAGGCCAGGTCAGGTTGGTCAGGTCAGGTCAAATTAGGTGAGGTAAGGTCATGTCAAGTAAAGTCAGGTCAGGTCAGGAGGTCAGGTCAGGTCAGGTCAGATAAGGTCTAGTCATTCAATTGAAACAGATTAAACCAAATCAGGTCTAATTAGACTCATTTTGACCAGATTAATCAAGTCAGATCAAACTGAACTGACACTGAGTGTGTAAATCTTAAATGAAATGCAATTCAAACTAAATGAATCAATCAAACTAACTTTGACAACTGAGAGAACAAGCCAGCACTAACAGAGCTTATTCCATCATTGAAACGCAAAGTTGGTTTTCCTTTCATAGTTGCTACAGCATACTCTATCATTACTGCTGTCAGAAAAAGAGGAATAGCCTAAAAAAAATAGAAAAAATCCTTTAGTTCTTGATTATGATAGCTAAGCATAAAGTTTGAAAATGTTCTGTATCTGTAAACTGTTTTTGTAGAGAGGACTACTACATTAAAAATTATGAACAATTAGCTGCCCCCACCCCCCCCCTGTTTGCATAGTATGCAGTTTTCAACAAGATCTTGGGTGTGCAAGATCCCTTTCTATTTTGTATTCTATTGTTAGTCTATTGTTCTATTGAAAAACTCAGGTGTGCAGTGTGACTGTCCTAGTTCTGCAGTTTGCCCCCAACCTCAATCTGAGATTCCAAACACTTAACAGGCTTGATTTAAAACTCTTTATCTCTTCAACTCTTGTTCTAAGTGGTTTAATGAAACCTCTTCTCTTGTTTTTTGGGATTGAAAGGGTTGTACAAGGGAGGGGGGTAGGGTGGGGCAGTTTTGGGAAGAGGTGTTTATCACACAATGGTCAATAATATGCATTCGTCAATATGGTAAACCAACTTCGTTCAGGTAATCAGGTACATGTTCCACTTTTTCAAAAGATGATTCTGATGGTGTCACAGCATAAAAGAATCTTCGAAACTGCTGGTTCAAGGAGGCATTTGGAAATCTCATATTGTTTTGGCTTTGACTTTTGCTTGGGTTTTCAAGTAATCTCAGTCTTTGGATATTGGTGAGTCCAAATCCGGATCGATTGACGAGCTTTTCAGCTACAAATGAACGTTCAACAGTATCGATCTTGAATTTTTTTATAACGAATTTCATAAATTCCTACAGCAGCAGCAAATCTGAATTCCTGTGAATTCCTCACTCAACTTTTGCACTTTGAACTTGTCAACCTCGTACCCAGGGCAAATAGGACCTCTACGTGAACACTGCGCTGCCCCATTTGACCCTGGAACCGGTTTCGCTGTTCTGCATTCTGATTGGCTAAGAACAAACAATAGAATTTTTGTCCGCATGCATTAGAAATGGCGTTCGCCAAATGAAAGAAATTTAAAAACAAAACTGCTGCGGCCCGGGGCATTTTTTACTCCTACCCGAAAAGAAAACAGCTAAAAATGAACTGAACTGGCATAGAAAGAATATGCAGAAAAGGAAAGATAAAGAACGAATAACAGTTTAACTACTCCACGGAGAAATTATAGAAAGTTTGAAGCAACTCGAAATTTGCTTTTCCGCGGTAAAATTTTGAGCAAGCAGGTAAAGAGAAATAAAGAGAAAAATAATTTTTGAAGAAGTCAAAGTGAACTAAAATAGTAAAATTTGCTTTAAGAAAATGAGATTGTTTACATTGATTTGGCTATAACTTTTTCTCCTCAAGTCAGTTTTTACAACATTTGTTGAACACAATTTCAAAAGTTGGGAAATCTCATTCATGCAGTCGCAAAGCCAAACTTCTTTGCAGCAAATATCTATGTATGATTCAACTTAAATCTTTAACAATTTAAATCGACCGGCTTCAAATAAATTACTCTTACCTGAAATATTAGGATACTTGTAAAAGAGGAAAGCACTGAAGTTTCGTGGCAATAATGAGTCGAAATCTAGCTAACCAATTCACGAAATAAGATTTGTTCCTGACTTGTGTAGAAACTTGCGGTGAAATTTCCAAAATTAACAAACATGATAACTTCTAACCACAGCAAGCGCTTGCTAACATTGATTTCTCTCTACTGATTTCTTTGAAGCATGTTTCTTTTCATGTAGACTTACTACATGAGTCGTAGTTTTCGCTGCCTTCACCTCAATTCAATTCATTCAAAAAATGTAAAATCAAAAATAGTTGTTGCTGTTGTTAATGGCGGCAGCTCAAACTACGACTCATAATATTACTGTTTCAAAATCCGGACTACTTAGGCCATCGGCGCCAACTTTTTGTCGCTCCAATCAGAGAGCAGCATTTCAAAATCGAGCAATATGATTGGCTAATTTAGTGATTTCGAGCTGTTCACGTGCCATTTTCCGTTCATTTTCTGAAATTGTGACCCCCGTGATAACAGTCGGGAAAATGGAGGGAAAACTTTACCACAGCTTCACGCCAGCGCCGCAGCAAATAAATTACAAAATTTTAACTGGAAAGGTGAAGAGTATTCTAATGTTCCTGTTCAACTAAAATGTGCTTGTTTGGCAAATTAAAGTTGGCTTTATGCGTTTAGCTGGAAGAGAAAGGTTTTTTTCTGGCTTTCCTTTGTGTGGACTTAAATTCACGGCAACACAGAATTTTCAGCCTGAAGAACCGAAGAACTGCGAAGAACTCTGGAGACCTGCAAACATCTGCAACAGTTTCTAGTAAATATTCTTTAGCTTCATTGACCGCATTTTCAGTAGCTAATACAGAACAATTAAAGACACCTATATGGTACGGTAGTATTCAATTAAAATAATTCAGCTTTCCAATATTTCTTTTTCAACTTTTAATTTAAAGCTTTTCGGCGATCTAGGTATCTAGATAGATAGATAACTTTTCAGTTTTGATCAAGCGGGTTTGCCTTGAAATATTTAAAACATTGCCTTCATAGTTCACTCAGTTTAGTCATTTAGATATTTACGAATTAATGTTCCCAAACATTCACCATGATTCGGTAGAAAGTAACAAAAGCTGAATCAAATTTGAAGGTTGAGACTGTCTGAATCTGGGCGACCAGTTTCGTTCCCAGTTCAACATGGTAACTCTAAATTTGTTTGATGAACTGACTGGTCCAGAAGTAGAATTTTGTTGTTTTTGGCTTTTCATTTAAATTAGTTTCTGTTAGCGGTAAGAATTTCATAAAAGTTTGACTTATTAATGAGAATAACAGGTCGAAACTTTGTTGTTTTTATTCCTTCGTCGCTTCGTGTATCTATAAATAAATAAGGGTATAGTCTGTTTCATTTTGCTGCCCGTTACCGAAGGCAAACTTACAAGCAATTCTGGAAGAAAAAACTATTGCATATTTATTGATTTCAAGATCCGTAAAGGGACTGAAGAAAAGCAAAACTGGATCTCATTTGTTTTGCATCTTTCTGCTCTGAAACTTTTTTGTAATTTTGTTTTGCTTTGCCGAGTTGAAGACACTGCAAAAATAAGGATGAGAGAGATTTCTGTCAGGGGGTCGCCACATCTTCAGCTGAACAAAATAATGAAATCGAGGCAGCGAATTTCAGTCCGTTTTTCCACACTCAAATATTATAAGTCGTAGTATGAGCGGGCTGTGTTGCGTGGGGGGCTGGGAGCGAATCTACGACTTTTGTAGTGAGTCTATAAACTGCAAATTCGAGGAGAAGGGAGAAAATTCGCTGAGAACATCGAAATGCAGGGGCTAGGCAAGCAAGCCCCCAAAGATCACCCCCTCAAGAAGTGAACCAAAGTTTTGTCAAGACAAGATTAATAATTTGTTTATCGATTTTTACTTTATTGATTGCATTGGCGGCGCTGATATTGGTTATTTTGGTCGCACTTGGGCCTTTGGAGAAAAACAAATGCAACTACATGAAAGAAATCAGGGATCTGAAGATGCAAATTATGAGGATTGAGTCGCGCATGGCTAAACCTGAATCTACCTCTGCAAAGGCGTCTAAATTTACAGCACCTGGCAGCACACCAATGATTTTGAAGACTGTGCAAGCGAGTTTTAACCCAGTGCTAACAACAATCAGATTTGAACAGTCAAAATACAAGCCATCAAGCTCGACAGCTTTTACAATACTGTCTAACATGCCATCGAGCAGTTCCTTGTCGTTAAATACGACTACCCCTTAAAATGCTTAGAATTGGAATTTGAAAGTATTTGTCAACACTGACAACAAAAGCTTTTGTGATTTGGGCGATTTTGGTCATTTTAAATTGCCCCTTAATGTGTTTATGTACTGTATGTTATCTTCGAGGCTTGCTATTGCTGTTGTGATTTGGGCGATTTTGGTCATTTAAAATTGCCCCTTAATGTGTTTATGTATTGTATGTTATCTTCGAGGCTTGCTATTGCTGCCTCTTTGGCATTTTAAATTCCCCTTGTACTACTATTGCTATATATCTATTGCTATGTATATAAGGTAAGAAACTTTGCAAGGCAAAACTTTTGCGTTTTTCGACCAAATTCGCAAGCGTATTCCCACGAAAGCTTATGGAACTGCAAAGTTCGAAGTTTTTAAACGCTAAGTTATTGATTCAGTAGAACAGTTGATTTATTTTCAAAAATTGTGCTCTCTGTTGAAAGTTTTTATAAGACTATGAACTATGCTGTTTTGTTGAAACACAAAAGTTTGTTCCCTTGAAACTTTCAATTTTGCCTCAAATTGCAGAGTTCGTTCTTTTGGGTAAGACTTTTCTGTCTCTTCTACGTCTGAAGATTTCCGAGAGATCGAAAGCCCGTTCTTTTGGAAAAATCTTTGGGGCAATCAGAGGCTTAGAAAATTAGAGACTTTGCAGGCTCTAGCTCTCCCGACTCCAGAGCTAGAAGTTTTCGCAGATTTCACAGAGAAATTCTCCTTTCCAAATAAATTTCTCGAATGTCGAAATGTAAGCTTTTTGGGTGTCCAGAATCGGAAGCCTCCAGAGTCTACATTTTTCAGAATTGAGAAGAGATAAAAATCCGAAAAGAACGGACCGAAAATTGATAATTTGGATAATTTGAATGTATTTAATAAGTCTAGCAGCCCTAAGATATTTTTGTATTCGAGCACCTTTTTGCACATGCATGATTATTTAACAGTAGTGTGATTGTTTGTAATAATTGTTGGAAGTTATTTAAGAAGAACATTAAAGTTCATCATGTTTATACTCTGCTTCTGAATCATCATCTTGTTTAGCTTTTGTAAACAACGGATAATTCGTTATGATTTCTAATTTTGATAATTTGCCATCTTCATCAGCATCAGCATGGAAGAATATATTCTGCATTCGTTTATTCACAAATGATTTGATCGTAAACTCCAACGCGACATGCGAGACTTCATCGTGTGTAAGAAACCCATCTTTATTCTTGTCCATTTTATCGAACTTTGCAGCTTCAATGTCATGGCCTTCCTTGTCACGTCTGGCGTCAAATCCTTTGAGAAATTCCTCTTTGCTTATCTTGAAATCTTTATTTTGATCAAAATCTACAAAAAGAGCATTCCTGTAAAATACATATTTAGCAATTAATCACCAATAATTTCTCTTAAGGGCTCTGAAAAACATTTTTGCAACAGTCAGGATAAATTAGATTTTGTGATGATTATAACACTTTGCCTCAATACCCCATTCAATAGAAGCCTTCCAAGTGGCCCTATCCCTACTTTGCTTAGCTTCGGTGTGTGAATATTCCGTGATTATCAAGATTAAGAGCACATATAGCAACTTAAATGCTCCATCCCTTAGAGGTGAAGGTCCTTATGGGCAAAGTTCTTGCAAGAGACGGGCAAGGGCTAGTCTGTATACTATTTTCTGCAAGCAAATAGTAGTGCAATTTGAGTTCACTATTCAAGAATATTACCTGATATGTAACTTAGAACTGTGTAGTTAGCCATTTCAGTGAAATACTCTGGTGTTGCATATCTTGTGTATTCCAAATCATCTAGAAGTTTATCTTTATTCTTGTCAGCTTGTTCGAATCGCATTTTCTCTACTTCAATACCTTTCTTGAAGTTTTCACTTGCAATGTTACCAAGTTTTTTCAAATCCTCAAAGACCTCCTCCCAGCTGAGTTTCCCATCTTTGTTTAAGTCAAATGTTTCCACTCCAGCCAATGCCATGGCTTCCTGGGTTGCCCCTTCTCTGCCTGAGCTATCAACCATTTAGAAAGTTCATCTTTGGAGACATAACCATCCCCATCAAAATCCATCTCTTCTATATGCTCTTCAAGCTTCTTTTTGCCCTTTTCTGAACTGATGTCTTGGAACTGTGATTGGTAGTGCTCTAGAAAAGATATGCAAAGATATTGGTTTCCACAAAGAAAACAAACAATCAAACAAATTAAAATAAAGTAATAAATAAACAAATGTCTGATTTGGCCAAGATGTATTGTGCTCTGTCAAACATGACATTAATGACAAAGAAAGGCGAAGGTGAAATGGTGTATTTAGCACCAGTCACTCCACTAGGATCTCAGAAGCAGGTGAACTAACAAGACTTGTTTCTGAGACGTTTGGGCCAACCTCCGTTTTGACCAACCTCCATTTTGACCAACCTCCATTTTGACCAACAACCATTTGGGCCAACCTTGTTTGATGGTTTGGCCAACCTCAGTGGACTGTTTGGCCAATGTCGATGGACTTGTTTTCTTTGTTAGTCTTCACATTGTGTGATTAACATCCACAAAGGTGTTGATTTATGTAAGCCAAAAGGTCCCCCCAAGGGTTGGCCAAATCATCTTGGGAACATTGGCCGAATCATCACACACGTTGGCTGAAACGTCTTTGTTGGCAGAAAAGAGGTTGGCCAAAACAACCAGCACCCCAAGACTTCAACCTTGGTTTTCCACACTGCAGAGTAAAGCATGTGTACACCCAAGTTTCTCAATAGATTGATAGGCTGACAATAGGATAGAACAATAGAAAGGGGCCCTTGTCACCAAGATCTTGTTGACTGCCATACTTTGCAAACAGGCTGGTTGTGAAGCTTCCATGGCTAGGTCTTGATCCCTGACCTCACTGAGCTCCTGGCACCAGAGCCAGCTGGGTGTTACCCACAATGCCAAAAGCCACTGTCAAAGTTTTTGGTGCAGTGGCATGCATACTCACTTAGCAGAAAATCCATTGTCTCTGATTCATAATCATATTCATCCTTTTGTGCCTGACCACCATCATCATCACTATCATCATCATCCATGTTTACTTCTTCATCCTCAACTTTCCCTCCACTTTCCAGAAAACTGACATATTGTTCCGCAGGACTCAATGTTCGACCATTATTGGCATTATCTGGCGGTGGAAAAATCCTTACTAGTTCTTCATCATCATTTTCACATGCAGCAAAGGAAACTGTCACTGTTGCTAGGACAATCATCATGTAAATTGCTTTACAGAAGAGGCCTCCATTTTCTCTTTTCTCAACAAATTTTAGGCCTATTTTAGCCTACCGTATTTGTTTGTTGGTTTTCAACGGTTTCTTGAACAAAACTGGCTTTGTACAGGAGTTTAGCAAAAGAACTTGTGGTGTATAGATAAATTGACATTACAACTGGTAAATAAGAGCCACGTTGCACACAAGTAAACGCATCAATAACCTCCACAGCTTTTCCACATGTAATGGCGACTGGTCCCACAAACAGGCCAACAATTCCAAAAATAATCAGCCATGCGTAATTCACTCCCACCTTTTCTGTCATGACCCATCCTCTCAGTCTCTAATTCTGTTGTTTGATCTTCTTGGCATTTTTTAGCGATTTTTTTAGAGATTTTTACGATCACTGGAATTAGATTGCGAATCGTTAGCGAAAGTAAATGAATACTTGCATTAAGTATGGGGAGAGAGTCCCCATCTTCAATTTCATTAGCCCCTTCATAGCCTCCAAACTCTTCGTTCGTAAAGTCTACAGTTTCATTTGTAAACTTGCATTTGTAAACTGTATGTAGTAAACGATAGAAAAGAAAGATGATAAATTGTTTACAACGTTTTGTATTAATAACAATAAAGTGTTTATGACAAAAATAAATATTAAACAAGTGTTCTTTAACTTATTCTTATATTCATATACTTTATATATAATTTGAATAATTTGTAGTATGTTTAAAAAATAAATAAAATACATTTTTTTGTATAGTTCTGAGTACTGTATGTTTTATACAAATTTACCTATAGATAACATTTCATAGAAAACCTATTAAATAAATTAATCTTTCTCATAAACCTAGTATGTATAAGAACTGTCTTTCTACGAAATGACGATTGATAATAAATAATATATGTCAATTTAAAGTTGTAAACGGCAAGAAAAACACCTATAGTTGAGTTGTAGTGTCTGAAGATCGCATAAAGCTTGATGCTCTGAGTAACAAGTCTTCATGTAGTTGTTTTTCTTATCGTTTACTGCATTATAATAAGCTCTACTTTTCAATAGGTATCGAACACTGTCACGCCAGTGAAGACAAAATTTGCATCTTCAACTATGTCAATTTAAATACATTTTTTTCTCTGAATAACAATGGTATAAACTATTGCATTAAATGGAGTACTATTAATACTATATATTTATATTCTGTATCATATTAAATTTTATTATTATATTTTATATATAATATGTATAAATACTTATAGCTACCTAAATTATCTAATAACTATTAAATACAACTTAATTAACTATTAAATATTTCTTATAACTAACTATGTATTAATTAACTATATTTTAATTTAAATAAAAAATCCGTATTAACGGTATAGCCAAATAAGGCTTACTTGACATTTTGCACCATACGTGTCAACGTAAAGATGCAAAATTTTACACTGGAAAACTGCACGTTGCAATTCTCGGGTTTTTTTTCGTTGTTTAGACTCTAGCAGGAGTATTCTTCATTGAAGGGATCCTCCTTCAACGACCCAACTTGTGGAACGATGATGTACTTCTGAAAATGGTTCAAGCATTCTTCGATTTGGTGCATTTTGGCGTAATTCTTCAAGTTAACTGCTTGTTTATTTTCATTGCCTTTATTTTCGATGGTTTCATCAATCAATCCACCAACCGAATAAGCTGGGATGTTTTTCGAAGTTGAAGATCCTGGACGATTTCGGCAGCCTGAAAGAGTGACATGAAATTATAGCTGGAAAATGAAAATTCAAAATGCATTGTAAGCCATAAAAACACCTTGGGTCTCAAAGCCTCATACAGAGAGTGTGGGTTGTAAGTGTTGCTGTGACAACGGAAGGGGTATATGACCTATGGATGGATGGGGGTGTTCTGCTGAGGTTTCAAATGCCCAGCCACTTATAATATAGAAACAGGCCGGGCACAGACCCTATATTTTGGGTAATAACAGATCTAGCTAAAATTATATCCATGTTTGGAGAATTTCAAAGCCCAAAACCCATCCATATGGGCAGCACATACCCGTACTCAAATTATATCAAATACCCACCCCCGGGGCTGTGACGAAGGGAGCTGTACTGTCAAGCATATTAAGGAAAAATACTAACATGCAAACAGCTCAGCTCCCCCCACCCCAAGTACTCTCTTAGATCGACACCCCTACTTTAATAATCATACTAGTTTATGTTTATTTAACTACTATAAAACCTAACTATAAAGAAAGAAGGAAAGCAGGGGAGAAGTACCGTTCGCTTATAGTGGCTTTACGCTAACACGGAAAAATTACTCTTCCCCTTGCTTTGCCGTTGACTGATAAAAAATATATTCTAATGACTTACTGCTTTTCTCATGTTGTCTTCGACAAGTTCTCTCATTTGATACTCCATATCTCTGAAATCTCTGACGAATGGAGTTTCGTCTCCGCCATTGATTCTACTTTCGCTAATTTGCATATCTTGACTCAGCCCAACCAGCTTCTGAAACAGTCCCATAGCATAGACAAAACGTTGTTCCAGTTTCTAAAGGACGAAAGGTGACATGTTGAAACAAAGGAATAATACATAATGTAATGCACTACGCAATGCTTAACTGAAAATTGCTGAGTAAACGCTTTTCCCTTAATAACTTTACTTGACATTTGTTTACATTACTTTACTTTACTTTACTTTACTTTACTTAGCTTTACTTTCCTTTACGTGACTTTATCTTTCTTTTCTTTACTTTACTTTTCTTTACTTCACTTCACTTTAATTTCCTTTCGTTTACTTTACTTAACTTAACTTTATTTTACTTTACCTTACCTTACTTTACTTTACTTTACTTTACTTTACTTTACTTTACTTTACTTTACTTTACTTTACTTTACTTTACTTTACTTTACTTTACTTTACTTTACTTTACTTTACTTTACTTTTCTTTACTCTAATTTACCTTACTTTATCTCACTTTTCTCAAGAGGTTCGCAATTTATTTGAAGTTAAGTATAAAAGAAAAACGGAAACTAACCAAGTTTTTCGCTGCTACTTCTCCAAATTTGTTGATACATTCGTATTTGAATTGTTTATCATAAGAAGATTCTTCTGGAAACCCTGTGATTTTGTTGTCATTTTCTAAAATAAACAAAAACATAGGTAAACGTGTTGTCATTGGACAATTCGATAGAATTACAATGAGGTAAAATAGCTGGAAGTCTCAAACTCATCAAAAGAACAGAAACCCGAAATATGAATGGAAACTAAAAGTTTGCGCTGTACGCAAACGCATCTACACTTTTTTAATAAGCAACCGCTCAATAAGCAAATAGGGCTGAACTGACCTTAACATTAAGCAACTTGAAGGATCAATTGAATTCTGTAAGCAACTAAGAAGGCAGACAACCAAGCTTATACGCTTTCTTGTTGTTAGGAAATTGTTTGTTTTGCATGTTGAAGTTCTCTAGCTAACGTTTTTCCACTTACTGTCTCCCAAAAGTCGTGTTATAGGCCTAACAGTTGACGACTTTGACCCGCAAAGTCAGGGGTGGTTGTTAGGTAAAAAGGTTAAGCAACTTTTAAGCAACTTTGAGGGCTGAAATGTCTAAAATTTTAAGCAACTTTGAGGCCTGGACGAAAGTCAAGTTGCTTATCAAAAAAAAGTGTACTGCTGATTTATCTATCAGTATCACACCAAAATGCTGGAATTTTTGGTTTATAGGGGGAATATTCTCCAAAATGAATGAAATATCTAGTTAAAAAGATTCTAATAACCAATAGAAAGCTATTTAGAACAGATTGTAGTTAGGCCTTATATGTATTTTTGACGATAAGAGGGAGCCCCGAAAACCCTGATTTTGGCCGATTTTTGGCCATTTGGCAACGCTACACCAGGATTCTTTGGGGGTAACCATTGCCCCAAAATCAATCAAATACCAAGTAAAACGACTCTTTTTACCTAGACACACTAAATAGGTCCACTCGATGTTATTGTTGTTGTTGTTTACTAGAATAGCTCAGCGTGGAGTGATTGAAGTAACAAATCAAAACTTGAGACGTAGTAGTATTTACATATAAAAACCCAGCACTGCACTAAACTTTCTAGGGTAACTTACATAAAGTCGCCTGATTTTTCCAGTCATGCAGATCAATTTGTTTGTTGGCTTCTGGAATGACTGATAAGTAGCAGCTGTTTCTTTCGATTCTGATGTTTTTTTGCCGACTGGTGCAGTCAGTACACTCAGAATTTGAATTGACAACATGGCAAAGAGTCCAATCGCTAAAAGAGATAGAATAATGTATGTAAGTCTTCTGGGTGGATCGGTAACTAAACGAAACGTGATTGAACTGTCGGTTTCGGCTGCCTTGCGGTTCGACGATCGTCTCGTTTGACGACCGAAAAACGAGAAGATTAAGACGAAATGTCTAGTAAAAGGTGTCAGACACAAAAGACGTCCAGTGTAACCCTATCACTCTTGTATTTCACAAGAATTCCTACTATACGTGGTAGGCAACGGGAATGTTTGTAATAAAAGATGATTGTAATAGAAATGTGCAAAGCTAATAGTGAAGCAAGTATTATACACTTTTCTCTCTCATCTTGTCATCAAGTAAAATACACTCAGAGAGTTACTCGGCGATTTCATTGAGCTCTATAGCTCAGTGGAAACATCGTTGGCTCTCTGATCATGTACTCCAGGTTCCAATCCACTGGTATGCCACTTGTGGGAAAATCTATACATACATAGCGATAGTTATATGAGAGGCAAAGGCATAAATTGAACGAATATATGTTTAGTGTTTATAAAAAAACCTTACCGTTCATTTTTGTTGAGTATAAGATTCACTCGATTCACTTGTCCAATTCTTCTGTCTTCAAATTTCGTCTTGATAAGTCTTCGTTTGTTTATGTGAGCAATGTGAGCTGTGACCATGATGGACCCCATATTTATGCTCATGAAAGGTTCTCTTTTCTGAAGGGTAATCACAGAGATCGATGCAGTAGTTATAGAACATATGTAAGGCAACATAAAATTCTTTCACCCCTTAGAAATTGGGCTTTACCTCCACGTAATTAAACACTTTTAGATCGACAAATAAGGAACCAAAACAATTAGCGTAATCAAGCTTCTAATCCATGCCATGCACGCAACATAATCAATTCAAGGGCTTTTCCAATGAGGAACCTGTATTTCGAATACCTATTTTCTATTTTTGGGAAGTAACAAACGATTTCTTAGAAAAGGGTCTCCCTTTGATTTCTGGTGGTATTTGTGGAAAATGAATTTTACTCCGTTTGGAACATTTCTGCTCATATCAGATGATGTTTTACTAGAGCATAAAATAAATATTATTTTTCAATAAGTTTTAAAAACTCGAGCGTCTAAATAATAATGTTTCTACGAGTTTTTTAACGTTGTTTAGGTGAAAACGATTTCTGGGAAATCCACAGGGTGTCCAAAGTTGAGATACAATTACTCATCACTTACATGGTTTGCATCTTCTGAAAATGGGCGTTAGCTCAACACGTGTTTCAGATCACATGCTGCAGAATGTGGACTTGAATCGAATGAATAGTGTGAAGAGAAGATAATTATTCGAAACTCGGAGGCAGTTACAAATATTACAAATGAGCTATTTTGAGTTGAAAACACTGTACCAGTGCAGTACTTTTTAGCGACCAGGAACCTCATTAAAAACCTCTCCCTTCAGGGAGGGAGGAATTTAATTTTTTTCCTCTTTTGGGTGCAAATAATTTCTGAAAACCAGAAATCGAAAGTAGTTTGATTTTGGGGAATATTTTTTGCGTTTGAAGAGCCAGATTCCTCTTTGAAAAAATAAGGGAATGACTGAACAGTTTTGTACTGAAATTCTTTGATTAAAAAGTTTGGAGCTTTTGAAATTAGGTAAATTTTAGATATATTTAGTGGTATAATTAAGATGTAATGTAATGATTAGAAAAGTTAAAGTTATTTCTTAACTTTCAAATTCAAAATATATTACCTCAGATGCCAAATGCAAATGATTTCTGAAAAAAAGGCCTGGGAACAATCACACCATTTCATGTTCATCAAACAAAATGGACGCCGCTAAGGCGAAGTTCTGCTCTAACACTGCACCTTCTGGAGGCTTTTGGGGATTATTTTATCAAGCTCCAGAGGATGTAGCTTGGCGTGCTATATCTCTAACTCGTGTAGATTATCCTGAAGGTATAATTTTTGATTTTCCGTATCTCTTTTGTTCTGTAGATTGCGTAAAGTTATTAGGAACGGTTTACTTTTAGGCCCTTTTTTGCCCTTACCCTGATCTGCTGATCTCGCCTGCCTTAGTACTCGTTATAGTGGTTGACAAGGCCTAAAAGTCCATTTGACTTCCTCCTCTACCAACCTCCTAGGCCAACTCTTTAATATTGACTCTAAAAGGCAGTTGAATATTTAGTTGAAAGCCAAATGTGAAAGAGCACAGCGGAGATTTAAAGTGTATAAGCTACACATAGCTTTCAAGACGTTAATTTCGCCCAACTTCCAATTCACCCAAATTTTTTTCGTCCAGACCACTAAGATGTTTTGCCCAACCTATCGTGGTCATTTTGCCCAACTAGAAAAGACACAGACAACTTCTTTCATGTAGTTTTTATTTGATTGATAAAATTGGGGCTCTGCTCCTAAACCCCCAATTTTTGCACTGGTGACTGTTTTAGTAAATAGAATAGTGATAAATAGCAAGTAATTTCGTTGGGCAAAACATCCAAGAATGTTGGGCAAAAAGTCCAGCTTGGGTGAAAAGGAAGTTGGGCAAAATAGAGGTTGGGCGAATCGACCTGATACCTACATAGAATGGCTTTCTTCTAGATAAGCCGGCTCACCATGTGTTAGACAAGTTGGCCTTTCAATTTTCTTTGTGCTCTGTTAAAGTGGGGGTTTGGGGGTGGTAGCTCCCAATATCCCCACATGCGACAAAATAGCTAGCAAATAACATTGTGGGCTTACATATTGCAGTGGACCAACTTGTCCATTTGGGTGGGCCGACTTGGCAGTAAGACAATTTGTCTAGAAATCCATTGAATGCACACTGGGGGCAGGGTTATGGGGCTGTATGATTGTCCTGATAGCTTTCCTGTCTTTTAGGTGACATCATTGGAAAAGGTTTGGCATGGATGAGTTTATTGCCAATATTTCTTGTTGTTGCCTTTGTCACATTGATAATATTTAGAAGAGAGATACACACAGTAAGTTGTCTCAACCAGTTTTGTTCTTTTAGGGTTATTATATTGTTTCCTACTGTGTATTACTTTATTTATAGCCCCCTTTATTTTTAACCCCCTTGAATAAATGCCTTCTCTAAAACTGAAATTGTATATGAATGCAAGCAAGGGGGCATATTTATTTCGTTATGCAGGTTATGTTTATTGACAGCACTACTGCTGATGTAGACCTGCAGCTCATGCCTCCTGACTGATATTCTAGAACATATACCTTAGGTACTCAATTACCAACCTTGGAAGGATGGACAGCTGAGCTGACTGTAGCCTTGTTGAAAGTGGTGCTGATGAGATTTGAACCCACAGCCTTACAATTGTGAAACGAGCATCTTGAACAATCAGCCACACCACTTCTAACAATAAATTGCCCTCTTGGGTCATTTTGTCAGTACCTTTCATAATTAAAAGTCTTCCAAGAAAAACTTTATTTGAAAATGAACCCTTTCTCTTGTAAATGGCCCCCCTCACAAGTCCCCTAAATGTTGAAAAAATTTAACTCATGCGCTATAGGTTTAATCAAAGTAATATGATACCTCACAAGGGTTACTTGCCTATGTTTACTTTTGTCTGGTATTAAATTAGGTGTGTTGTAATTTTAAGCTCCTTCTCTGATAAAATTTTTCTTTAAGATTACTTTCTTTATTGGAATATTGTTGAATGAAGGAATCAATCAAATTCTCAAGTACACCATCAAAGCACCAAGGCCATGTAGAAGTATGTTGAACTAATAAACCCCCTGTAGATCTATTAAGCCCCTTTTCTATTAAGACCATCTCTTTTAAGCCCCTTTTCTACTAAGACCCTCTTTATTTCTTAAGCCCCCATTAAGTCTCCTTTATATTAAGCCACCACTCTTTTAAGCCCTTCTCTTTTAGCACCCCTCTCTATTAAGCCCCTCTCTATTACACCCCTTTCTATTAAGCCCCCTTGCTATTAAATCCGTACTCTATCAACCCCTCTCTCTTTCCTTTTAGCTCCCTCTCTGTTTTACCCCCTTTTGAATATACCCCCTTTGAACTTTGCCGTCTCTGTGTTAAGCTCCCTCTTTCTGTAAAGCTTTTGCCCTTTTCTTTTAAGCCCTTGTTATATTAAGTCCCTGTTTAATATGCCGCCTGTCAATTAAGCCCCCTCTGTATTAAGCTCCTTCTATATTTAGCCCCCCTCTATTAACCCCCCTCTCTTTCTAACCCCTTTAAGCCCCTTTTTAATATACCCCCTTCTCAGTGAAACCCCCTGCAGATCAGCTCCTTCTCTATTAAGCCACCCCTCTGTCAAGCTCCCTGGCAATGAATTAACTCCTTCTCAATTTAGCCCCTTCTCAATTTCTATTAAGCCCCTTCTGTTTAGCCCCTTCTCCTTAAATCTTGTTGCCTTCTTAGTAGAGCTTTTAGGTTGAAAAGAAGTGTAACAATCCACATTGGCTGACTGTCACCTCTTTGTTTTCAGATTCTGATGAACACCACGTGATTTATGGTATGCCATCAAGTCATTCTCAGTTCATGGCATTCTTTGCATCTTACATGTCATTATTTGCTCTTATCAGGTAACCAAATACCCTTTTTATCTCCATATTATAAAATTAGAACATAAACGCTGGGCATTTATTAATTAAAAAATTTTATTCTTGCTATAAACTAACAAATCTCACTTTTTGGATCCTTTCACTTTTATGAACAAAACAGAAAGAAGGTGAAAGTGAAATGGTGTTTTAGCGCCAGTCACTAGGATCTCAGTAGTAGGTCAACTATTGGGACCTTGACCCTGGTTGTGACGCTACCTGGATGGACTTGAACCCTGACCACACTGAGCTTCTGACACCATGACACCGTGACGCCACAGCACCTTCAACAGGAAATTCCAGATCATTTTCGCCTGAAACATTCCAAAAGTCCATTATTTGATGGAACAGTTCTGTACCGTGCATGTCTTTTTCATTCCGTTTCATTTTCGCATCAAACAGACCCTTATCCTCCTCCGTAGAGATCACTAATAAAGATCTCCTCCGCACTGTACAGAAAGAATCAAAGGCAACAAGACTTGAAGAGAAAGTCTACAAAAGAGTTCATAGGCCTTGGCCAAACGATCAAACATTGTCTTTCAAACATTTGAGATTTACTTTGAAAACCATGTTTGACCGTATTGCCACGTTACAAAACATTGCTCGACAAGCAGAATTCGTTAGCAATGTTTTTGAAAAACTGCAAAGAATTATATGATTGTCAGCAGGAAAAGGTTTGGGAAGCAACGTTTTCGACAATTTGTCGTGGGAGCAAATATGAATTGTTTGTCAAACAATGTTTGATCGTTTTGCTAGGGCCTAAAATTGAATGAAAAAAAAAGAATCACTTTAGCTTTCTGCTTGCTGTCAGCTTAATAGCTCTTTGCGGTGAAAAGTTGAATAATACAAGCAGAAACACCGCGGTGCAAGAAAACAAAAGACAACAATGCTCTTTTCAAAGCGCAATGTTTGAATGTTCGTTTGAGTGTTTTTCTTCAGTGGCGTAAGAGATACTCAAGGCCCGTAGAAATGTAGTAAAGCTTGGGCCCCTTATGCAGTCTGCGGAAGAAGGGGAATTGAGTAGTGGAGAATTTTTTGAAAGCATGCCCTTGAGAAACTTGAAAAGTGCACATTATCACATGTCCCCTGGTTAATGACTGCTTATGGGATGGCCTTAAGAAACTTTTTAGCATAGTAGCATAGTATTGCCAAAATCACATGAAGCGAAAATTTATGGCCGGGGGCCCTTATGAACTAAGGGAGCCTAATATGGTTTACTTTTAGGGTTATGTGGAGTGGGTGGTCAAACCTTCAGTCAGCTCGTTAGACAGCTGAAGTTAAGCTTGTTCGTGTGAGTTCAGCATCTGGATCGGTGACTTTCCGGATGGATGACTAAACAACTCACTCTGCCGTCCTTCGGAAGGGACGTTAAACAAGGGGTCCCATGCCTGGATGCGGCATGCATAGTAGTCTTAAATTAGCTGAAAAGCTAGAACTAACAGCCTAATCGAAATTAAGTAACAACAACAACAACAACTTTTGATTCTATTTCAGATTGCACACACAATACGAATCGATAACAGATATTATTTGGAAGCATATTATTTCAATTGGTTCTATACTGGCTGCACTTGTTGTTGCTTATAGCAGGTACAATATACGTTTTTATAAGAACACTTGGCTTCATTTTCATCATGCCTGTTTCTTATTTTTGCAGCGATTTTTCACCACCTTATCAGTCCCCTACATTCTCAAAAGTCGGTAGAGCGTCTGTCATGAAAACAGGAGGCCGCGAGTTTGAAGCTTGCTTCAACACAGTTTTCAAAAGATAAATCTCCATTGTTGAAAATTCTACCAAAATTATCGTAATAAATATAGTATCAAAGCATTCTCAACACATGTTTAATGTGTGTTTCAGGGCAAGTGTTTCACCGTTGCGAACCTTTCTTGTATTTTTCTCAAGTGCGGAGAGCAGCATAGTTTAGTGAGTGGTTATCACTTGCGCCATTGTGCTTTATGGTCTGCGGTTCAAATCCAGGCTAGGGAGCACATATTGTAAGGTGTAAAAACCTTGCTTTCTGTGACTTGGATGATCACGTAAAATGGTGGGCAGATCTCAAAATTAATTGGGACGTTAAAGAACCACTGAAAATGTAGACAAGCCTCTGGCAGTGACCAGCCTCAGTCCCAATGAAGAGGTCAACCGGGCGTTGATTTCCAAAATGACTGCTGGGCCGCCTTTCTGATATGCCCCCTCTCAATCAAACCATGTCTGTATTGCTCCCCTTTCTTTTAAGCCCCCACTCTGTTAAAGCCTTCTAGTTTCTTTTCTATTAAGCATCTTTTTCGTATCTCTCCTCTCAATGAAGCCCCCTCTGCATAAGGCTCTCTCTATTAAGCCTCCCATCTGTCAAACTTCCTCTCAATTTACTCCTTCTCTATTAGCCGCACCAGCCAGCAGTTGAAATTGAATGTTTCCAGATACTGGAAAAAGCATAAAACAACATAAAACAAGGGGTTTCAGAGAAAGCGATAATTTAACTGATGTCAACCTGTTGTTTCTTCTAAAGGTCGTTCTTGTAAAAAACGTGCCAATACAATTTTTCTCAGTTGCGTTATTAGTTCCATCCTGCTCCATATAGCTAAAACCTTGCTGCATGCTGTTTCCCTAGGCATCTTTAGTTCAGTCATGTTGCATTTCCAATCTTGATGAATAGTAACCACCTAATTTTCTTACATACTGTATTTCTTCAGTTAACGCCCTCGCGGCACTTATTTGCAGCAACTGGCAAACAGATGTCTCTGGATTAATTCCATCAAAAGCTTGCGCAAACACTGTTGAAGAAGTGTCTTGGACCAACCTAATGGCAGCTCAATCTGAAAGGGATGTTCATTGGAGGGAGGGCCCTAATTTAAGGAAATACGGTAGTCGATCATTTGACCTTTGTATGATATGTCCAAGCTATCTTAATTAGGCCACATTCTAGCTCCTGATGTAGGTCGATTTCCTCTTTGCTATCAGTTTTGTGAACTCTGTTTCATGATTGAGAATGTATCCCTCTATGATATAACTTCAGGTTTGGCATTCCCTCTGCAATGATTTACGTATGGAACACAATAATCAGTTTAGTCTTATCATTTTCTATACAGGGTCTATCTCAGATATCATACAGCGGAACAAGTAATTTGTGGTTTTATAATTGGATCTATACTTGGTATTTCATGGTTTATCTGCACTCAAAGAATCTTCTCTCCATTTTTCGATGTCATAGTTTCTTGGTAAGATATTGTTTTTACCTGAATTTCACTGTGACTTCATTCTGAATTTCACTGCCTGACTGGCTGGCTTGCTAGCTTGCTGGCTGGCTGGCTGAATGACTGGCTGGTGGATGGATGGATGGCTGGTTGGCTTGCAGGCAGGCAGGCTGCATGGCTGGCTGGATGGATGGCTGGCTGGATGGCTGGCTGGATGGCTGGATGGATGGATGGATGGATGGATGGATGGATGGATGGATGGTTGGATGGATGGCAGGCTGGATGGCTGGCTGGATGGATGGATGGATGGATGGATGGATGGTTGGATGGATGGATGGGTGGCTGCATGGATGGCTGGCTGGCTGGCTGGATTGTTGGCTGGCTGGATGGATGGATGGATGGATGGATGGATGGATGGATGGTTGGATGGATGGATGGATGGATGGATGGTTGGATGGATGGATGGATGGCTGGCTTGCTGGCTGGCTGGCTGGCTGGCTGTCTGGTTGGCTGGCTGGATGGATGGCTAGCTGGCTGGCTGGCTGGCTTGAAGGCTGGCTGGAAGCCTTGCTGGAAGGCTGGCTGGCTGGCTGGCTGGCTGGAAGGCTGGCTGCTGGCTGGCTGGAATGCTGGCTGGATGGCTGGCTGGAAGCCTGGCTGGATGGCTGGCTGGAAGGCTGGCTGGATGGCTGGCTGGAAGCCTGGCTGGATAGCTGGCTGGATGGCTGGCTGGAAGGCTGGCTGGAAGCCTGGCTGGCTGGCTGGATGGCTGGCTTGAAGGCTGGCTGGAAGCCTGGCTGGATGGCTGGCTGGAAGAGTGGCTGGATGGCTGGCTGGAAGCGTTGCTGGATGGCAGGCTGGCTGGCAGGCTTGCTGAAAGGCTGGCTTGAAGGCTGGCTGGAAGCCTGGTTGGAAGCCTGGCTGGATGGCTGGCTGGAAGCCTGGAAGCCTGGCTAGCTGGAAGGCTGGCTGGAAGCCTGCCTGGATTGCTGGCTGGAAGCCTGGCTGGATGGCTGGCTGGAAGGCTGGCTGGATTGCTGGCTGGAAGCCTGGCTGGATGGCTGGCTTGAAGGCTGGCTGGAAGCCTGGCTGGAAGGCTGGCTGGAAGGCTGGCTGGATTGCTGGCTGGAAGCCTGGCTGGAATCTGGATGGCTGGCTTGAAGGCAAGCTGGAAGCCTGGCTGGAAGGCTGGCTGGATGGCTAGCCTGGCTGGAAGCCTGGCTGGATGGCTGGCTGGAGGCTGGCTGGAAGGCTGGCTGGAAGCCTGGCTGGAAGGCTGGCTGGAAGCCTGGCTGGATGGCTGGATGGCTGGCTTGAAGGCTTGAAGGCTTGCTGGAAGGCTGGCTGGAAGCCTGGCTGGATGGCTGGCTTGAAGGCTTGAAGGCTGGCTGGAAGGCTGGCTGGTTGGCTGGCTGGAAGGCAGGCTGGATGTATGGTGGGGTGGCAGACTGACTGACTGACTGACTGACTGAGTAAATTTAAACAAACGAACTAGCTAGCTAGCAAACAAATTACCTAACTGGAATTAATTCTCACTGGAATTAGGCTATACCTTCTGACATATTCATTGTTTATCTTCATGCATTTCTGTTTGTCTTTGTTTGTTTGTAGGCCAGTTTCAGAGTTTTTATTAATCAAGGATTCATCAAGAATTCCAAATGTCCTCTGGTTTGAATATGTTGAATCAAGAAAAGAATCTAGGTAATCAAACGTTTCGTTTTAGAATGGTATGATTAGAAACAAACGCTCTAATTGGACAACGGTAACATGTTCCAATATCGTCGTAAGCATCCCCGTAGCAATGGAGAAGACGCGCCTCTGTCATTGTTGACTATATGGAAGCCCTGGCTTTAGATGTATCAAGTAATATAACAAAAATACCCCATACAGACTAGATATACCAAAGTTTGTTACTTTGCTTTTCGAGCAATGTTTTGGTTGTGGCCAAATTGTCAAACAGTTGTTGTAAAGCAAATTTAAACTATTGGACCAACAATGTTTGATCGTTTGGCCAGGGCCTTGCACTTCTGATTTGAACCATCAAAATTATGAGCAAAGATGTGAAGTATGTCCTTGTGGGTAAGGGACTGTCCAGGGCAAGGGCTGGAAGTATCAAACCAATGAAGATTTATCAGAATCTATTATACCAATTACGAATTCTTTTTGCAGACAAAGACAACGAAAATCAACAAAATCTCAATGAACTACAAAAAACAGATGAGTAAATTGTAAACTTAATTTATATTGATTGATAAAAACATATTTTTATGATACTTTAATTTCGATTTAATGTTCTAAACTCTCTTAGGCCAGGCTTATGTCGACCTTCGTTACGATAGAACTGTCGCCAACTAGTTGAAACTGCTTTATTACAACAGCTAGTCAGAACTTATAGGATACAGTTGATTGCGGTCGCAATAGTGCTCATGTCGACTGTGACGCACGGCAATCAGTTGTCACACGCTAGCGAATCTATAGTCGCTACTGTGGTGGATAATCACTACTGTGGTGGTACTATTTGCGTACTGTGGTGGTAGGTTTTGCGTACTGTGGTGGATAATCACTACTTGTGGTGGGTTATAATGCTATATGTGGTGAATACGAAATCATAGCAAAACTCTATAGGTCAAGCAAGAAAAACCCACAAAATCCACCACAGTACGCGAAAACTGCCATCACTGCAAGCATAGTAACCCACCACAAGTAGTGATTATCCACCACAGTACGCCAAAACTGCCACCACCGCAAGCATAGTAACCCACCACAAGTAGTGATTATCCACGACAGTACGCAGAAACTACCACCACAGTACGCAAATAGTACCACCACAATAGTGATTATCCACCACAGTAGCGATTATAGATTCGCTAGCGTGTGTCAACTAATCGCAGAAGTAGAACATGCCTAATTTTCTGGAACTGTGCGCCGACTAGTTGTCGTCAAAAAGAAACTAGTTGCCAACCAGTTGGCAGAGCGCTTATGTCGACAGGTCAGTTGCGATAAATAGGTCCAAATAATCGCCGATTAGCAGTCCTTGACTGTGCGTCACGTCGACCTGAGCCTGGCTTAAAAACCCTGTCTGATATGTTTAATATTTTGTGCGAATATGGTTATTTCTGAGAATGTCAGGAAGCACTCTTTTAGATGCTCTTGCATCTTCGCAAGAAGATTTCTAGCGCCACTCCTATTGTCCCAAGTTGTCTGCCCGAAATCCTGTAGTCCGAAATTTTTCGACAATAATTTATTATAATTTATGCACGGACAGGTACTTGATGTAAAGCCACTGCATATTTGATAGATCATAACAATGCATAATTAATAAAGCAAATTGGTCACCATCAAAAGCATGAATCGATAAAAGATAAACATTATTCAGTTTGGACTAGAAACGCTTTCTCGACTTATATATTATTTAATTGATTAAGCTTTCTCTAGGATGGGGGGTAACTCCAATTTGGACTAGGTGTGCTGTTTTTAAAGGGCACTTTTTCGCGCTGAAAATGAAATATTTGGACCTTTGAATTGTTGGATTTTATCAAATTTATAAATTCTTCGCCCATTTTGCTGAATCTTAAATTTTTGCGAGTTATTTACATCAATTTTGTGCTGTTTTATGTCGGCTTTGCTAAAATGTTATGCTTTTATCGTCCCCAAAATGACATCACCTTGCTTGTGTACCAGTAAAGCTACCCTCTCCCCGGAAAAGCTGTGTTGAAGCGAATGTTTTCACAGGAATTTCTTAGTGTTTAAATAAGTTTGAGCGTCAGAGAATATATAGATAGTCTTGATAAGTGAAAGCAATTTTATGAAATATGATTGTTTAACAACGTCCAAATATGATGCTGGAAACTGTTGCTGTTTGTGTCATCGTTGTAACGGGAGTTCTCGCCATTGCACAAGCGTATTATGTTGGAAAATGTTTTGAAGGTGGACAGCCGAAAGAGAATTCGCATTTCAACAACGAAATACTCAACTAAATCGTAAGTGTTTTGGTCAATTTTAAATATTACTGCTTTGAAATTGTGATAGAAAGCTGAAACGTATTAGCTATTATTTTCTTCTACCTACTTTGATTAAATTGATAATAATAGTAATAATAATAGTAATATTAAACATTGTTGAACACACTTAAAGGATGTTAATTAATTAACACTCGCACAGAGCCACGTCGACCCAACTCGAAGTTAAAACTTCGAGCCAGGCAGGATTTGAACCTGCGACCACGGAATTCTAGTCCGACGCTCTACCAACTGAGCTACTGGCTACTGTTGGGAACTCATGCAAGCTCAATCCTTACTATCGACTTGTGGCTAGCAGAGATATCCATTCCCGACATGATGGTACTGTGAATGTGTTGGAATCCACCAACTACTACATTCACGGTAGCAAAAACCTTTGAAAACACTTAAAGGTTGCTGAAAGCCGGAATATGGTATGAAACTTTAGAAATATACCTATTCGACCACTGACTGTGAAGGAAATATCCCCCTGTGACATTGCCTTAAAGCTTAATATGTTAACAAATTGTCCGTTTGTATCGCAATTCTTAAGTTTGTAGGACTCAAAGACATCTATTGCTTCTTAGTTTGATATGCAACCTAGCTGGAGTGTTTTGGCTATGTTTTTATTTGTATATCTTCACTGCAATAAATCTCCGAATGCAAGCAGCCAGCTAAAGTGGTCTTAATTTTCTACTTATTGCTGTTTTTATACCTAGGCCTTCTTGGCGACCAATTTAATTTTATTCGTTTCATTTTCGCTTCATTTGCACAGACTATTAAGAGCGATTTACTTGGCGAAGCAAGCCCGTCGAATCAGTTGCGATGTTGGTTCGCGAAAGCGTAGCGACTCGCAACGCGTCTCGAAAGGATACATCTGTTTATAAGCACTAATGTTACATTGGCCAAACATGCCTATTTTGAATCAGTGGCGTAACAAATTCGCTGACTTTGACAACAAAAAGGGACGTAAATTGCAACGCATAAAGTTGCTGTCAAAAAGGAACTGGTAATTAACTAGTTGCTAGAATGCTTGTCAAAGTCAGTTGCGAGACATGATTAAAGAAATCGCCGATTAGCATTCGGCAACTCGTTCTGACTGTGCGCAATTTCGACAAAAGCCTGTCTTTAGGCACAAAGCTAAACAACCGCATTACAATGCATCAAAACAATGAGTTTTGCAGTGTTTATGAAAATGCCCGCCCCACATGCAATAGCCAGGCCGTGTTTTGCAAGCATCAATAACCTAAATGACGCGACGCATAAATTTTATATGTTAATATTAATTTGCATATCATGTTTGCTAGTATCAGCGTCCATTCATCCGCTTGTCATAGGACGCTGCGAAGTTTCACATCCCGTATGATTATAAGCAACGACGTTTCATAGCATTTATTTTGATTTCCACGTTAGAAGCAAGCATTTTAACGCTATCTTTATCTTGTAGGTAGAGAATATCTTAAAGAAAGTCGTTTTTCGTTGGCTTCAGAAAGCCAAAATTCTAAATGCCAGTTCCGTATCTAGTACTGGTTGTCCTTGGTGTTTTCATTGCCGCAACGTTAGCAGAAGTCTATATGTTTTTAAATTGCTCATTACTGAAGAACAGAGTTTGTAAAGTTCCAAATCGTTGTAATATCAGCATATATTGAATATTGGAAACTTCTTCATATTTGAAAATACTGAATACTAACATTGTACAATATCTGAAACTGCTGAATAGTGGAAAGGTTAATATTGGCAAATACTGAATATTGGAAACTTCTATATACCAAAAGCTACTTAATATTGGAAATTTCTGAATACTTAAAAGTTCTATATATTGGAAACTTTTGAATACTAAAGAGCTTTGAATATTTGAAACTACTGGATATTTTAAACCAAATATTGGATACATTGAATAGTTGAAAGTTCTAGATATTGGGAAGAACTGAATATCAGAAGAAAAAAATATTGAAACTACTAAATATTTGAGGTTGAAAATATTCTAACGACTCTTCGTATAGTTGTAGAACCTCAACAATTATTCAAGATGGCTTCCTTGGCGAACAATGCCTGTGAATGCGTTTGAAATTTGTGGACTTGTTATTCTTGAAGTTTTGGTAATTTATGGACTTTATAAGCTGATGTTTTTACTTCCATTTCTCATTTAAATTTTGATTGAGTAACTCAACTTAACTAACTTAACTAACGTAACTTTAACTTAACTTACTTTTCTTGACCTTAACTTAACTTTAATTTACTTTACTTTACACTACTTTTCTTTGCTTTACTTTGCTTTACTTTACTTTACTTAACTTTACTTTAATTTACTTCTCTTACTTTGCTACACTTTATTTCTTCCGTATCATGGTAGTTTCTGGTACTATTGCCTTCGCTTCAGTTTGCTGGATCGCTGTTTTCTATATTATGGATATTAGAAGCTTGTTCCGTACAATAGAGTTATAAAACGTTCTCCATTGAGTTGTTAGTTAGTTTCTAGCAGACAGCTTCTAGATCTGATTTCAAAGCAGAGCATAGATTTTGCTGTGTTTAATCTAACTAACTAACTAAATCACTAGCTAACTATCAAACTAGCTAACTTAGTAACTAGCTAACTAACTAACTAGCTAGCTAATTAACTAACTAACTAACTAGCATACTTACTAACTAACTAATTAACTTACTAAACAACTATCTAACTAACTGTAAACTGTTCTTAACTTCTTAGCGGAGCTTTTATTAGTTTGTAGCAAACATAAGGTTGAATTTTAACCAGATTATCTACTTTGCTGTTTAATAATCTCCAGACTTAGAAAATATCAGAAAGGAAGATAGAGATAGATAGGGCTTGATAAAATGGTTTTTACCGGAAGTTTAGCTTTAACTTCGGTTGCTTGGATCGCTGTTTTATATTTGCTTGACTTACGATTTGTTTTCCGTTGTGTAAAATGATTTGCAAATAATTTCGAAATGATTGATATAGATATTTGATTGATTGTATCACAATGTAAAATATTGTTTAGCAACAAAAAGAGATGTAGGAATGTTTGTGTTTTTAATGAAGAAAATCTCTTCTTAGTAATGCAGTCGCAACGATAATCTACCAATTTGTCGAAAATTCATGGCTTTGGACTGAAAAGTGAAACAAATACCTAACAACTTTACTTACTAGCTAATTAACTAACTAACTGATTAATTAACTTACTAACTAATTTATCAACTAACTAACTAACCACTTAACCAGCTAAAACAACTAACTGACTAACTAAAACTAACTAAATAACTTACTTACTAACTAATTAAATAGCTAACTAACTAACTAACTAATTAACTAACTAACTAACTAACTAACTAACCAATTAAACCATCTAACTGACTAACTAAACCTAACTAAATAACTAACTAACAAACTACTAACATAACTATCTAATTAACTAACTAACTAATTAACTAACTAACTAAATAACTAACTATCTAACTAACTAACTATAACTAACTAACTAACTAACAAAGTACTTACTAACTAACTAACTAACTAAGTAACTAATTAACTAACTAACCAACTAAACCAACTAACTGACTAACTAAAACTAACTATATAACTAACTTACAAACTAACGAGCTAACTAACGAAATAACTAACTAACTAACTAACTAATTATTTAAATAACTGACCCACTAACAAACTAACTAACTAAATAACTATCTAATTAACTTACAAACTAACTAACTAACTAACTAACAAATTAATCAACTAATTAACTAACTAACTGAATAACTAACTATCTAACTAACTAATTATTACTAACTAACTAAGTACCTTACTAACTAACTAACTAACTAACTAACTAACCAAATAACTAACTAACTATTTAAAAGCTCACTAACTCACCAACTGAATAATGTACTAGCTATCTAACTCTATAAATGTCCAAATAACTATCTAACTAGCTAACTAAGTAACTAAATAATAAACTAGCCAAATAAATAGCTTACTGACTAACTTACTTACGAACTAATAGCTAACTAACTAACTTAACTCACTAAATAATTAACTAACTATCTAACCAACTAGTTATCTTAACAACTAACTACCAAACTTTGTAACGAACTAACTAACTATAACTAACTAAGTAGCTTACTGACTGACTAACTAACCAAATAACTAACTAACTGTTTAGCTAGCTCGCTAACTCGCCAAGTGAATAAGAACTACAATCATGGACAAAAATTATGAGACAAATTGGATTCTTCGACAATTTCGATCCCTTCCCCCTTCCCCCCCTTTTCAATGTTGAAAAGTGTTGAAAACAACATGAAACACCAAGAATGTGACAGTGCGGCGACTTTTCATAGCCACAACATTGAAAAAGGGGGAGAGGGGATAGAGACACTCTGAAAGCAAAATTTGTCTCATAGTATTTTGTCCAGGATTGTAGCTAAAAAACTAACCCAATCCTCATAACCACAACATGCACATCTTCATCCCACACCTTGCCACTGCGAAGCATCAAACATACAACCAATCAGATCTCACCAACCATAATTCAAAATCATTGCTTGTAAATACTGTTAAAAAATTTTGTATTTTATCACACTCTGAAGAACCCCTGCTTGGCAGGGCGAAATATTAGCAAAAATAAAAAACATAGTTGTCTTTGTGTCTTGCGCCGCGGTGTTTCTGCCTACACCATATTAAATTAGCCTCATTTTCATTTTCAGTCTTTCTACGAAGGAAGATACAACCTCGTCTTTGGCCTGTAAAACGGTGCAAGCTTCAAGTGGAATTTCAATGTTCAATCGAACTATAATGAAAGAGCGTACAAGAAACTGCGTAGAAGAAAATGGATATTTAAATCAACAGTGACTGATCCAGGGGGTCAGATAGGGTGGCTAACAATTTCCCTCTTCTAAGTAAAAAGCTCCCTGTTATAGAACAATACATAATGATAATTTCTGAGATTGAAGGTGCAAAACGTGTTTTTAGATAATCATTAATTCTAATGGAAAACAAAACGTTTTTACTTCTCGTATTCCTATTACTCTCACAATCACATATATAATGATTAACACAATTTCACATGGGTTATTTTTGAGTTGATTTTGCATGGGGGCATTTTCGCCTCCCCCCCCCCCGTAATTCTCTCAGTACCTATTACAGCTATAGTAACAAATTTGGTACAAATGGCAAGATTTCTGGGAGATTCTAAGTATAGCATGAGATTTTCATCAGTCACATGACACGTTGCTAGGCAACAGTCAGAACAAATTTCCCCCAAAAATCGATAAAAAGGCAAGTCTATAGCCTTACCAAATTGCCAAAAATCGGCCAAAATCAGGGGTTTTGAAAAATCCCTTTTTTTCAGAAATAGTTACTATATCCTACCAGATACCCCCTGATCTGCCTCCAGAGGGTATATAAAGGGTTTTTCTATCAAAATAGATTGATTTTAGGAGAAAAATTTTTTCCCAAAAAATCACCAAAAAGGCAAGTCCATAGCCTTGCCAAATTGCCAAAAATCGGCCAAAATCAGGGGTTTTGAAAAATCCCTTTTTTCTTCAGAAATGGTTGCAATATCCTACCAGATACCCCCTGATCTGTCTCCAGAGGGTATATAAAAATAGACGGATTTTAGGAGAAAAAATTTTCCCCAAAAAATCGCCAAAAAGGCAAGTCTATAGCCTTGCCAAATTGCCAAAAATCGGCCAAAATCAGGGTTTTGAAAAATCCCTTTTTTCTTCAGAAATAGTTGCTATATCCTACCAGATACCCCCTGATCTGTCTCCAGAGGGTATATAAAGGGTTTTTCTATCAAAATAGATTGATTTTAAGGGAAAAAATTTTCCCAAAAAATCAACAAAAAGGCAAGTCTATAGCCTTGCCAAAGTGCCAAAAATCGGCCAAAATCAGGGGTTTTGAAAATCCTTTTTCTTCAGAAATAGTTACTATATCCTACCAGATACCCCTGATCTGTCTCCAGAGGGTATATAAAGGGTTTTCTATCAAAATAGATCGATTTTAGGAGAAAAATTTTCCCCAAAAAATCGCCAAAAGGCAAGTCTATAGCCTTGCCAAATTGCCAAAATCGGCCAAAATCAGGGGTTTTGAAAATCCCTTTTTCTTCAGAAATAGTTACTATATCCTACCAGATACCCCTGATCTGTCTCCAGAGGGTATATAAAGGGTTTTCGATCAAAATAGATCGATTATAGGAGAAAAATTTTCCCAAAAATCAACAAAAGGCAAGTCTGTAGCCTTGCCAAATTGCCAAAAATCGGCCAAAATCAGGGGTTTTGAAAAATCCCTTTTTTCTTCAGAAATTGTTACTATATCCTACCAGATACCCCCTGATCTGTCTCCAGAGGGTATATAAAGGGTTTTTCGATCAAAATAGATCGATTTTAGGAGAAGAAAATTTTCCCAAAAAATCACCAAAAAGGAAGGTCTATAGCCTTGCGAAATTGCCAAAAATCGGCCAAAATCAGGGATTCTTCAGAAATAGTTACTAATGCCTACCATATACCCCCTGATCTGCCTCAAAGGGGTATATAAAGGGTATTTCTATAAAAATAGGTCGATTTTGGAAGAAAAAGTCCCAGATAAGTCGGCAAAAAGGCAAGCCTATAGCCTTACCAAATGGCCAAAAATAGGCGAAAATCAGGGGTGTTGAAATTCCCTTTTTTCTTCAGAAATAATTACTATATCCTACCAGATACCCCCTGCTCTGTCTCAAGAGGGTATATAAAGGGTTTTTATATAAAAATAGATCGATTTGGGGAGAAAAAATTTCCCTACAAAAATCGCCAAAATGCAAGTCTATAGCCTTGCCAAATGCCCAAAAATCGTCCAAAATCAGGTGTTTTGAAAACTCCCTTTTTTCTTCAGAAATAGTTACTATATCTTACCAGATTCCCCCTGATCTGTCTCCAGAAGGTATATAAAGGGTTTTTCTATCAAAATAGATCGATTTTAGGAGAAAAAAGTTTCCCCAAAAAATGGCAAAAAAGGCAAGTTTATAGCCTTACCAAATTGCCAAAAATCGGCCAAAATCAGGGGTTTTGAAAACTCCCTTTTTTCTTCAGAAATAGTTACTATATCTTACCAGATTCCCCCTGATCTGTCTCCAGAGGGTATATAAAGGGTTTTTCTATCAAAATAGATCGATTTTAGGAGAAAAAAGTTTCCCCAAAAAATGGCAAAAAAGGCAAGTTTATAGCCTTACCAAATTGCCAAAAATCAGCCAAAATCAGGGGTTTTGAAAAATCCCTTTTTTCTTCAGAAATAGTTACTATATCCTACCAGATACCCCCTGATCTGTCTCCAGGGGGTATATAAAGGGTTTTTCTATCAAAATAGATCGATTTTAGGAGAAAAAATTTTCCCCAAAAATCGCCAAAAAGGCAAGTCTATAGCCTTGCCAAATTGCCAAAAATCGGCCAAAATCAGGGTTTTGAAAATCCTTTTTCTTCAGAAATAGTTACTATATCCTACCAGATACCCCCTGATCTGTCTCCAGAGGGTATATAAAGGGTTTCTCTATCAAAATAGATCGATTTTAGGAGAAAATATTTTCCCAAAAAATCGCCAAAAAGTTAAGTCTATTGACTTGCCAAATTGCCAAAAATCGGCCAAAATCAGGGGCTTTGAAAAATCCCTTTTTTCTTCAGAAATAGTTACTATATCCTACCAGATACCCCCTGATCTGTCTCCAGAGGGTATATAAAGGGTTGTTCGATCAAAATAGATCGATTTTGGGAGAAAAAAACTTTCCCAAAAAATCACCAAAAAGGCAAGTCTATAGCCTTGCAAAATTGCCAAAAATAGGCCAAAATCAGGGATTTAGAAAAATCCCTTTTTTCTTCAGAAATAGTTACTATATCCTACCAGATACCCCCTGATCTGTCTCCAGAGGGTATATAAAGGGTTTTTCTATCAAAATAGATTGATTTTAGGAGAAAAATTTTCCCAAAAATCGCCAAAAAGGCAAGTCTATAACCTTGCCAAATTGCCAAAATCGGCCAAAATCAGGGGTTTTGAAAATCCGTTTTTTCTTTAGAAATAGTTACTATATCCTACCAGATACCCCCTGATCTGTCTCCAGAGGGTATATAAAGGGTTTTTCTATCAAAATAGATCGATTTTAGGAGAAAAAATTTTCCCCAAAAAATCGCCAAAAAGGCAAGTCTATAGCCTTGCCAAATTGCCAAAAATCAGCCATAATCTGGGGTTTTGAAAAATCCCTTTTTTCTTCAGAAATAGTTACTATATCCTACCAGATACCCCCTGATCTGTCTCCAGAGGGTATATAAAGGGTTTTTCTATCAAAATAGGTCGATTTTAGGAGAAAAAAATTTTCCCAAAAAGTCGCCAAAAGGCAAGTCTATAGCCTTGTCAAATTGCCAAAAATCGGCCAAAATCAGGGGTTTTGAAAAATCCCTTTTTTCTTCAGAAATAGTTACTATATCCTACCAGATACCCCCTGATCTGTCTCCAGGGGGTATATAAAGGGTTTTTCTATCAAAATAGATCGATTTTAGGAGAAAAAATTTTCCCCAAAAATCGCCAAAAAGGCAAGTCTATAGCCTTGCCAAATTGCCAAAAATCGGCCAAAATCAGGGGTTTGGAAAATCCCTTTTTTCTTCAGAAATAGTTACTATATCCTACCAGATACCCTCTGATCTGACTCTAGAGGGTATATAAAGGGTTTTTATATCAAAATAGATCGATTTTAGGAGAAAAAATTTTCCCCAAAAAATTGCCAAAAAGGCAAGTCTATAGCCTTGTCAAATTGCCAAAAATAGGCCAAAATCAGGTGTTTTGAAAAATCCCTTTTTTCTTCAGAAATAGTTACTATATCCTACCAGATACCCCCTGATCTGTCACCAGAGGGTATATAAAGGGTTTCTCTATCAAAATAGATCGATTTTAGGAGAAAAAATTTTCCCAAAAAATCGCCAAAAAGGCAAGTCTATAGCCTTGCCAAATTGCCAAAAATCGGCCAAAATCAGGGGTTTTGAAAAATCCCTTTTTTCTTCAGAAATAGTTACTATATCCTACCAGATACCCCCTGATCTGTCTCCAGAGGGTATATAAAGGGTTGTTCGATCAAAATAGATCGATTTTGGGAGAAAAAAACTTTCCCAAAAAATCACCAAAAAGGCAAGTCTATAGCCTTGCAAAATTGCCAAAAATCGGCCAAAATCAGGGATTTAGAAAAATCCCTTTTTTCTTCAGAAATAGTTACTATATCCTACCAGATACCCCCTGATCTGTCTCCAGAGGGTATATAAAGGGTTTTTCTATCAAAATAGATTGATTTTAGGAGAAAAAATTTTCCCCAAAAATCGCCAAAAAGGCAAGTCTATAGCCTTGCCAAATTGCCAAAAATCGGCCAAAATCAGGGGTTTTGAAAATCCTTTTTCTTCAGAAATAGTTACTATATGCTACCAGATACCCCATGATCTGTCTCCAGAGGGTATATAAAGGGTTTTTCTATCAAAACAGATCGAATTTAGGAAAAAAATTTCCCCAAAAAATCGCCTAAAAGGCAAGTCTATAACTTTGCCAAATTGCCAAAAATCGGCCAAAATCAGGGGTTTTGAAAATCCTTTTTCTTCAGAAATAGTTACTATATCCTACCAGATACCCCTGATCTGTCTCCAGAGGGTATATAAAGGGTTTTCTATCAAAATAGATCGATTTTAGGAGAAAAATTTTCCCCAAAAAATCGCCAAAAAGGCAAGTCTATAGCCTTGCCAAATTGCCAAAAATCGGCCAAAATCAGGGGTTTTGAAAAATCCCTTTTTTCTTCAGAAATAGTTACTATATCCTACCAGATACCCTCTGATCTGACTCTAGAGGGTATATAAAGGGTTTTTATATCAAAATAGATCGATTTTAGGAGAAAAATTTTCCCAAAAAATTGCCAAAAAGGCAAGTCTATAGCCTTGTCAAATTGCCAAAAATAGGCCAAAATCAGGGGTTTTGAAAAATCCCTTTTTTCTTCAGAAATAGTTACTATATCCTACCAGATACCCCCTGATCTGTCACCAGAGGGTATATAAAGGGTTTCTCTATCAAAATAGATCGATTTTAGGAGAAAAAATTTTCCCAAAAATCGCCAAAAAGGCAAGTCTATAGCCTTGCCAAATTGCCAAAAATCGGCCAAAATCAGGGGTTTTGAAAAATCCCTTTTTTCTTCAGAAATAGTTACTATATCCTACCAGATACCCCCTGATCTGTCATCAGAGGGTCTATAAAGTGTTTCTCTATCAAAATAGATCGATTTTAGGAGAAAATATTTTCCCAAAAAATCGCCAAAAGGTAAGTCTATAGCCTTGCCAAATTGCCAAAAATTGGCCAAAATCAGGGTTTTGAAAATCCTTTTTCTTCAGAAATAGTTACTATATCCTACCAGATACCCCTGATCTGTCTCCAGAGGGTATATAAAGGGTTTTTCTATCAAAATAGATCGATTTTGGGAGAAAAATTTTCCCAAAAATCGCCAAAAGGCAAGTCTATAGCCTTGCCAAATTGCCAAAAATCGGCCAAAATCAGGGTTTTGAAAAATCCTTTTTCTTCAGAAATAGTTACTATATCCTACCAGATACCCCCTGATCTGTCTCCAGAGGGTATATAAAGGGTTTTTCTATCAAAATAGATTGATTTTAGGAGAAAAAATTTTCCCCAAAAAATCGCCTAAAAGGCAAGTCTATAACCTTGCCAAATTGCCAAAAATCGGCCAAAATCAGGGGTTTTGAAAAATCCGTTTTTTCTTTAGAAATAGTTACTATATGCTACCAGATACCCCATGATCTGTCTCCAGAGGGTATATAAAGGGTTTTTCTATCAAAACAGATCGAATTTAGGAGAAAAATTTTCCCCAAAAAATCGCCTAAAAGGCAAGTCTATAGCCTTGCCAAATTGCCAAAAATCGGCCAAAATCAGGGGTTTTGAAAAATCCCTTTTTTCTTCAGAAATAGTTACTATATCCTACCAGATACCCCCTGATCTGTCTCCAGAGGGTATATAAAGGGTTTTTCTATCAAAATAGATCGATTTTAGGAGAAAAAATTTTCCCCAAAAAATCGCCAAAAAGGCAAGTCTATAGCCTTGCCAAATTGCCAAAAATCGGCCAAAATCAGGGGTTTGGAAAATCCCTTTTTCTTCAGAAATAGTTACTATATCCTACCAGATACCCTCTGATCTGACTCTAGAGGGTATATAAAAGGGTTTTTATATCAAAATAGATCGATTTTAGGAGAAAAAATTTTCCCAAAAATTGCCAAAAAGGCAAGTCTATAGCCTTGCCAAATTGCCAAAAATCGGCCAAAATCAGGGTTTTGAAAAATCCTTTTTCTTCAGAAATAGTTACTATATCCTACCAGATACCCCCTGATCTGTCTCCAGAGGGTATATAAAGGGTTTTCTATCAAAATAGATCGATTTTAGGAGAAAAATTTTCCCAAAAATCGCCAAAAGGCAAGTCTATAGCCTTGCCAAATTGCCAAAAATCGGCCAAAATCAGGGGTTTTGAAAATCCTTTTTCTTCAGAAATAGTTACTATATCCTACCAGATACCCCCTGATCTGTCTCCAGAGGGTATATAAAGGGTTTTTCTATCAAAATAGATCGATTTTAGGAGAAAAAATTTTTCCCAAAAATCGCCAAAAAGGCAAGTCTATAGCCTTGCCAAATTGCCAAAAATCGGCCAAAATCAGGGGTTTTGAAAATCCTTTTTCTTCAGAAATAGTTACTATATCCTACCAGATACCCCTGATCTGTCTCCAGAGGGTATATAAAGGGTTTTCTATCAAAATAGATCGATTTTAGGAGAAAAATTTTCCCAAAAATCGCCAAAAAGGCAAGTCTATAGCCTTGCCAAATTGCCAAAAATCGGCCAAAATCAGGGGTTTTGAAAAATCCCTTTTTTCTTCAGAAATAGTTACTATATCCTACCAGATACCCCCTGATCTGTCTCCAGAGGGTATATAAAGGGTTTTTCTATCAAAATAGATCGATTTTAGGAGAAAAAATTTTTCCCAAAAATTGCCAAAAGGCAAGTCTATAGCCTTGCCAAATTGCCAAAAATCGGCCAAAATCAGGGTTTTGAAAAATCCTTTTTCTTCAGAAATAGTTACTATATCCTACCAGATACCCCTGATCTGTCTCCAGAGGGTATATAAAGGGTTTTCTATCAAAATAGATCGATTTTAGGAGAAAAATTTTTCCCAAAAATCGCCAAAAAGGCAAGTCTATAGCCTTGCCAAATTGCCAAAAATCGGCCAAAATCAGGGGTTTTGAAAAATCCCTTTTTTCTTCAGAAATAGTTACTATATCCTACCAGATACCCCCTGATCTGTCTCCAGAGGGTATATAAAGGGTTTTCATGTCAAAATAGATCGATTTTAGGAGAAAAAATTTTCCCAAAAATCGCCAAAAAGGCAAGTCTATAGCCTTGCCAAATTGCCAAAAATCGGCCAAAATCAGGGGTTTGGAAAATCCCTTTTTTCTTCAGAAATAGTTACTATATCCTACCAGATACCCTCTGATCTGACTCTAGAGGGTATATAAAGGGTTTTATATCAAAATAGATCGATTTTAGGAGAAAAAATTTTCCCGAAAAAATTGCCAAAAAGGCAAGTCTATAGCCTTGCCAAATTGCCAAAAATCGGCCAAAATCAGGGGTTTTGAAAAATCCTTTTTCTTCAGAAATAGTTACTATATCCTACCAGATACCCCCTGATCTGTCTCCAGAGGGTATATAAAGGGTTTTCTATCAAAATAGATCGATTTTAGGAGAAAAATTTTCCCAAAAATCGCCAAAAGGCAAGTCTATAGCCTTGCCAAATTGCCAAAAATCGGCCAAAATCAGGGGTTTTGAAAAATCCCTTTTTTCTTCAGAAATAGTTACTATATCCTACCAGATACCCTCTGATCTGACTCTAGAGGGTATATAAAGGGTTTTCTATCAAAATAGATCGATTTTAGGAGAAAAATTTTCCCAAAAATCGCCAAAAGGCAAGTCTATAGCCTTGCAAATTGCCAAAATCGGCCAAAATCAGGGTTTTGAAAAATCCCTTTTTCTTCAGAAATAGTTACTATATCCTACCAGATACCCCTGATCTGTCTCCAGAGGGTATATAAAGGGTTTTCTATCAAAATAGATCGATTTTAGGAGAAAAATTTTCCCAAAAATCGCCAAAAGGCAAGTCTATAGCCTTGCCAAATTGCCAAAAATCGGCCAAAATCAGGGTTTTGAAAAATCCTTTTTCTTCAGAAATAGTTACTATATCCTACCAGATACCCCTGATCTGTCTCCAGAGGGTATATAAAGGGTTTTCTATCAAAATAGATCGATTTTAGGAGAAAAATTTTCCCCAAAAATCGCCAAAAGGCAAGTCTATAGCCTTGCCAAATTGCCAAAAATCGGCCAAAATCAGGGGTTTTGAAAAATCCCTTTTTTCTTCAGAAATAGTTACTATATCCTACCAGATACCCCCTGATCTGTCTCCAGAGGGTATATAAAGGGTTTTCTATCAAAATAGATCGATTTTAGGAGAAAAAATTTTCCCCAAAAATCGCCAAAAAGGCAAGTCTATAGCCTTGCCAAATTGCCAAAAATCGGCCAAAATCAGGGGTTTTGAAAAATCCCTTTTTTCTTCAGAAATAGTTACTATATCCTACCAGATACCCCTGATCTGTCTCCAGAGGGTATATAAAGGGTTTTCTATCAAAATAGATCGATTTTAGGAGAAAAATTTTCCCAAAAATCGCCAAAAGGCAAGTCTATAGCCTTGCCAAATTGCCAAAAATCGGCCAAAATCAGGGTTTTGAAAAATCCTTTTTCTTCAGAAATAGTTACTATATCCTACCAGATACCCCTGATCTGTCTCCAGAGGGTATATAAAGGGTTTTCTATCAAAATAGATCGATTTTAGGAGAAAAATTTTCCCAAAAATCGCCAAAAGGCAAGTCTATAGCCTTGCCAAATTGCCAAAAATCGGCCAAAATCAGGGTTTTGAAAATCCTTTTTCTTCAGAAATAGTTACTATATCCTACCAGATACCCCTGATCTGTCTCTAGAGGGTATATAAAGGGTTTTATATCAAAATAGATCGATTTTAGGAGAAAAATTTTCCCAAAAATCGCCAAAAGGCAAGTCTATAGCCTTGCCAAATTGCCAAAAATCGGCCAAAATCAGGGTTTTGAAAAATCCTTTTTCTTCAGAAATAGTTACTATATCCTACCAGATACCCCCTGATCTGTCTCCAGAGGGTATATAAAGGGTTTTCTATCAAAATAGATCGATTTTAGGAGAAAAAATTTTCCCGAAAAAATTGCCAAAAAGGCAAGTCTATAGCCTTGTCAAATTGCCAATAATAGGCCAAAATCAGGGGTTTTGAAAAATCCCTTTTTTCTTCAGAAATAGTTACTATATCCTACCAGATACCCCCTGATCTGTCTCCAGGGGGTATATAAAGGGTTTTTCTATCAAAATAGATCGATTTTAGGAGAAAAAATTTTTCCCAAAAATCGCCAAAAAGGCAAGTCTATAGCCTTGCCAAATTGCCAAAAATCGGCCAAAATCAGGGGTTTTGAAAAATCCCTTTTTTCTTCAGAAATAGTTACTATATCCTACCAGATACCCCTGATCTGTCTCCAGAGGGTATATAAAGGGTTTTCTATCAAAATAGATCGATTTTAGGAGAAAAATTTTCCCAAAAATCGCCAAAAGGCAAGTCTATAGCCTTGCCAAATTGCCAAAAATCGGCCAAAATCAGGGTTTTGAAAAATCCTTTTTCTTCAGAAATAGTTACTATATCCTACCAGATACCCCTGATCTGTCTCCAGAGGGTATATAAAGGGTTTTCTATCAAAATAGATCGATTTTAGGAGAAAAATTTTCCCAAAAATCGCCAAAAGGCAAGTCTATAGCCTTGCCAAATTGCCAAAAATCGGCCAAAATCAGGGTTTTGAAAAATCCTTTTTCTTCAGAAATAGTTACTATATCCTACCAGATACCCCTGATCTGTCTCCAGAGGGTATATAAAGGGTTTTTCTATCAAAATAGATCGATTTTAGGAGAAAAAATTTTTCACAAAAAATACCAAGAAGGCAAGTCTATAGCCTTGCCAAATTGCCAAGAATGGGCCAAAATCAGGGGTTTTGAATAATCCCTTTCTTCTTCAGTAATAGTTACTATATCCTACCAGATACCCCCTGATCTGTCTCCAGAGGGTATATAAAGGGTTTTTCTATCAAAATAGATCGATTTTAGGAGAAAAATTTTCCCAAAAATCGCCAAAAGGCAAGTCTATAGCCTTGCCAAATTGCCAAAAATCGGCCAAAATCAGGGTTTTGAAAAATCCTTTTTCTTCAGAAATAGTTACTATATCCTACCAGATACCCCCTGATCTGTCTCCAGAGGGTATATAAAGGGTTTTTCCATCAAAATAGATCGATTTTAGGAGAAAAAAATTTTCCCAAAAATCGCCAAAAAGGCAAGTCTATAGCCTTGCCAAATTGCCAAAAATCGGCCAAAATCAGGGTTTTGAAAAATCCTTTTTCTTCAGAAATAGTTACTATATCCTACCAGATACCCCTGATCTGTCTCCAGAGGGTATATAAAGGGTTTTATATCAAAATAGATCGATTTTAGGAGAAAAATTTTCCCAAAAATCGCCAAAAGGCAAGTCTATAGCCTTGCCAAATTGCCAAAAATCGGCCAAAATCAGGGTTTTGAAAAATCCCTTTTTTCTTCAGAAATAGTTACTATATCCTACCAGATACCCCCTGATCTGTCTCCAGAGGGTATATAAAGGGTTTTATATCAAAATAGATCGATTTTAGGAGAAAAATTTTCCCAAAAAATCGCCAAAAAGGCAAGTCTATAGCCTTGCCAAATTGCCAAAAATCGGCCAAAATCAGGGGTTTTGAAAAATCCCTTTTTTCTTCAGAAATAGTTACTATATCCTACCAGATACCCCCTGATCTGTCTCCAGAGGGTATATAAAGGGTTTTATATCAAAATAGATCGATTTTAGGAGAAAAATTTTCCCAAAAATCGCCAAAAAGGCAAGTCTATAGCCTTGCCAAATTGCCAAAAATCGGCCAAAATCAGGGTTTTGAAAAATCCCTTTTTTCTTCAGAAATAGTTACTATATCCTACCAGATACCCCCTGATCTGTCACCAGAGGGTATATAAAGGGTTTCTCTATCAAAATAGATCGATTTTAGGAGAAAAAATTTTCCCCAAAAAATTGCCAACAAGGCAAGTCTATAGCCTTGCCAAATTGCCAAAAATCGGCCAAAATCAGGGTTTTGAAAATCCTTTTTCTTCAGAAATAGTTACTATATCCTACCAGATACCCCTGATCTGTCTCTAGAGGGTATATAAAGGGTTTTCATATCAAAATAGATCGATTTTAGGAGAAAAATTTTCCCAAAAATTCGCCAAAAGGCAAGTCTATAGCCTTGCCAAATTGCCAAAAATCGGCCAAAATCAGGGGTTTTGAAAATCCTTTTTCTTCAGAAATAGTTACTATATCCTACCAGATACCCCTGATCTGTCTCCAGAGGGTATATAAAGGGTTTTCTATCAAAATAGATCGATTTTAGGAGAAAAATTTTCCCAAAAATCGCCAAAAGGCAAGTCTATAGCCTTGCCAAATTGCCAAAAATCGGCCAAAATCAGGGGCTTTTAAAAATCCTTTTTCTTCAGAAATAGTTACTATATCCTACCAGATACCCTCTGATCTGACTCTAGAGGGTATATAAAGGGTTTTATATCAAAATAGATCGATTTTAGGAGAAAAATTTTCCCCAAAAATCGCCAAAAGGCAAGTCTATAGCCTTGCCAAATTGCCAAAAATCGGCCAAAATCAGGGTTTTGAAAAATCCCTTTTTTCTTCAGAAATAGTTACTATATCCTACCAGATACCCCCTGATCTGTCTCCAGAGGGTATATAAAGGGTTTTTCTATCAAAATAGATCGATTTTAGGAGAAAAATTTTCCCAAAAATCGCCAAAAAGGCAAGTCTATAGCCTTGCCAAATTGCCAAAAATCGGCCAAAATCAGGGGTTTTGAAAAATCCCTTTTTTCTTCAGAAAAAGTTACTATATCCTTCCAGATACCCCCTGATCTGTCTCCAGAGGGTATATAATGGGTTTTTCTATCAAAATAGATCGATTTTAGGAGAAAAATTTTCCCCAAAAAATGGCCAAAAAAGCAAGTCTATAGCCTTGCCAAATTGCCAAAAATCGGCCAAAATCAGGGTTTTGAAAATCCTTTTTCTTCAGAAATAGTTACTATATCCTACCAGATACCCCTGATCTGTCTCCAGAGGGTATATAAAGGGTTTTATATCAAAATAGATCGATTTTAGGAGAAAAATTTTCCCAAAAATCGCCAAAAGGCAAGTCTATAGCCTTGCCAAATTGCAAAAATGGGCTAAATTCAGGGTTTTGAAAATCCTTTTTCTTCAGAAATAGTTACTATATCCTACCAGATACCCTCTGATCTGACTCTAGAGGGTATATAGAGGGTTTTTATATCAAAATAGATCGATTTTAGGAGAAAAAATTTTCCCCAAAATTCGCCAAAAAGGCAAGTCTATAGCCTTGCCAAATTGCCAAAAATCGGCCAAAATCAGGGGTTTTGAAAAATCCCTTTTTTCTTCAGAAATAGTTACTATATCCTACCAGATACCCCCTGATCTGTCTCCAGAGGGTATATAAAGGGTTTTTCTATCAAAATAGATTGATTTTAGGAGAAAAATTTTCCCCAAAAATCGCCAAAAAGGCAAGTCTATAACCTTGCCAAATTGCAAAAAGTGGGCTAAATTCAGGGGTTTTAAAAAATCCCTTTTTTCTTCAGAAATAGTTACTATATCCTACCAGATACCCTCTGATCTGACTCTAGAGGGTATATAAAGGGTTTTTATATCAAAATAAATCGATTTTAGGAGAAAAAATTTTCCCCAAAAAATCGCCCAAAAGGCAAGTCTATAGCCTTGCCAAATTGCAAAAAATGGGCTAAATTCAGGGGTTTTGAAAAATCCCTTTTTTCTTCAGAAATAGTTACTATACCCTACCAGATACCCCCTGATCTGTCTCCAGAGGGTATATAAAGGGTTTTTCTATCAAAATAGATCGATTTTAGGAGAAAACATTTTCCTCAAAAAATCGCCAAAAAGGCAAGTCTATAGCCTTGCCAAGTTGCAAAAAATGGGCTAAATTCAGAGGTTTTGAAAAATCCCTTTTTTCTTCAGAAATAGTTACTTTATCCTGCCAGATACCCCCTGATCTGTCTCCAGAGGGTATCTAAAGTGTTTTTCTATCAAAATAGATTGATTTTAGGAGAAAAAATTTTCCCAAAAAAATCGCCAAAAAGGCAAGTCTATAGCCTTGCCAAATTGCAAAAAATGGGCTAAATTCAGGGGTTTTGAAAAATCCCTTTTTTCTTCAGAAATAGTTACTATATCCTACCAGATACCCTCTGATCTGACTCTAGAGGGTATATAAAGGGTTTTATATCAAAATAGATCGATTTTAGGAGAAAAAATTTTCCCCAAAAATCGCCAAAAAGGCAAGTCTATAGCCTTGCCAAATTGCCAAAAATCGGCCAAAATCAGGGGTTTTGAAAAATCCCTTTTTTCTTCAGAAATAGTTACTATATCCTACCAGATACCCCCTGATCTGTCTCCAGAGGGTATATAAAGGGTTTTCTATCAAAATAGATCGATTTTAGGAGAAAAATTTTCCCCAAAAATCGCCAAAAGGCAAGTCTATAGCCTTGCCAAATTGCCAAAAATCGGCCAAATTCAGGGTTTTAAAAATCCTTTTTCTTCAGAAATAGTTACTATATCCTACCAGATACCCTCTGATCTGACTCTAGAGGGTATATAAAGGGTTTTATATCAAAATAGATCGATTTTAGGAGAAAAATTTTCCCAAAAATCGCCAAAAGGCAAGTCTATAGCCTTGCCAAATTGCAAAAATGGGCCAAAATCAGGGTTTTGAAAAATCCCTTTTTTCTTCAGAAATAGTTACTATATCCTACCAGATACCCCCTGATCTGTCTCCAGAGGGTATATAAAGGGTTTTCTATCAAAATAGATCGATTTTAGGAGAAAAAAATTTTCCCAAAAAATCGCCAAAAAGGCAAGTCTATAGCCTTGCCAAATTGCAAAAAATGGGCTAAATTCAGGGGTTTTGAAAAATCCCTTTTTTCTTCAGAAATAGTTACTATATCCTACCAGATACCCTCTGATCTGACTCTAGAGGGTATATAAAGGGTTTTTATATCAAAATAGATCGATTTTAGGAGAAAAAATTTTCCCCAAAAAATCGCCAAAAAGGCAAGTCTATAGCCTTGCCAAATTGCCAAAAATCGGCCAAAATCAGGGGTTTTGAAAAATCCCTTTTTTCTTCAGAAATAGTTACTTTATCCTACCAGATACCCCGTGATCTGTCTCTAGAGGGTATATAAAGGGTTTTTCTATCAAAATAGATCGATTTTAGGAGAAAAAAATTTTCCCAAAAAATAACAAAAAGGCAAGTCTATAGCCTTGCGAAATTGCCAAAAATCGGCCAAAATCAGGGATTTTGAAAATCCTTTTTCTTCAGAAATAGTTACTATATCCTACCAGATACCCCTGATCTGTCTCCAAAGGGTATATAAAGGATTTTTTCTATCAAAATAGATCGATTTTAGGAGAAAAATTTTCCCCAAAAATCGCCAAAAGGCAAGTCTATAGCCTTGCCAAATTGCCAAAAATGGGCCAAAATCAGGGTTTTGAAAATCCTTTTTCTTCAGAAATAGTTACTATATCCTACCAGATACCCCCTGATCTGTCTCCAGAGGGTATATAAAGGGTTTTTCTATCAAAATAGATCGATTTTAGGAGAAAAAATTTTCCCCAAAAATCGCCAAAAAGGCAAGTCTATAGCCTTGCCAAATTGCCAAAAATCGGCCAAAATCAGGGGTTTTGAAAAATCCCTTTTTTCTTCAGAAATAGTTACTATATCCTACCAGATACCCTCTGATCTGACTCTAGAGGGTATATAAAGGGTTTTCATATCAAAATAGATCGATTTTAGGAGAAAAAATTTTCCCCAAAAAATCGCCAAAAAGGCAAGTCTATAGCCTTGCCAAATTGCCAAAAATCGGCCAAAATCAGGGGTTTTGAAAATCCCTTTCTTCTTCAGAAATAGTTACTATATCCTACCAGATACCCCCTGATCTGTCTCTAGAGGGTATATAAAGGGTTTTTCTATCAAAATAGATCGATTTTAGGAGAAAAAAATTTTCCCAAAAATCGCCAAAAGGCAAGTCTATAGCCTTGCCAAATTGCCAAAAATCGGCCAAAATCAGGGTTTTGAAAAATCCCTTTTTCTTCAGAAATAGTTACTATATCCTACCAGATACCCCCTGATCTGTCTCCAGAGGGTATATAAAGGGTTTTTCTATCAAAATAGATCGATTTTAGGAGAAAAATTTTCCCAAAATATCGCCAAAAAGGCAAGTCTATAGCCTTGCCAAATTGCAAAAATCGGCTAAATTCAGGGTTTTGAAAATCCCTTTTTCTTCAGAAATAGTTACTATATCCTACCAGATACCCCTGATCTGTCTCCAGAGGGTATATAAAGGGTTTTCTATCAAAATAGATTGATTTTAGGAGATAAAATTTTCCCAAAATATCGCCAAAAGGCAAGTCTATAGCCTTGCCAAATTGCAAAAAATGGGCTAAATTCAGGGTTTTGAAAAATCCCTTTTTTCTTCAGAAATAGTTACTATATCCTACCAGATACCCTCTGATCTGACTCTAGAGGGTATATAAAGGGTTTTTATATCAAAATAGATCGATTTTAGGAGAAAAAATTTTCCCCAAAAAATCGCCAAAAAGGCAAGTCTATAGCCTTGCCAAATTGCCAAAAATCGGCCAAAATCAGGGTTTGGAAAATCCCTTTTTTCTTCAGAAATAGTTACTATATCCTACCAGATACCCCCTGATCTGTCTCCAGAGGGTATATAAAGGGTTTTTCTATCAAAATAGATCGATTTTAGGAGAAAAAATTTTCCCCGAAAAATCACCAAAAAGGCAAGTCTATAGCCTTGCCAAATTGCCAAAAATCGGCCAAAATCAGGGTTTTGAAAAATCCCTTTTTTCTTCAGAAATAGTTACTATATCCTACCAGATACCCCCTGATCTGTCTCCAGAGGGTATATAAAGGGTTTTTCTATCAAAATAGATTGATTTTAGGAGATAAAATTTTCCCCAAAATATCGCCAAAAAGGCAAGTCTATAGCCTTGCCAAATTGCAAAAATGGGCTAAATTCAGGGTTTTGAAAATCCTTTTTCTTCAGAAATAGTTACTATATCCTACCAGATACCCCTGATCTGTCTCCAGAGGGTATATAAAGGGTTTTCTATCAAAATAGATCGATTTTAGGAGAAAAATTTTCCCCAAAATATCGCCAAAAAGGCAAGTCTATAGCCTTGCCAAATTGCAAAAAATGGGCTAAATTCAGGGGTTTTGAAAAATCCTTTTTCTTCAGAAATAGTTACTATATCCTACCAGATACCCTCTGATCTGACTCTAGAGGGTATATAAAGGGTTTTCTATCAAAATAGATCGATTTTAGGAGAAAAATTTTCCCGAAAAAATCGCCAAAAAGGCAAGTCTATAGCCTTGCCAAATTGCCAAAAATCGGCCAAAATCAGGGTTTTGAAAATCCTTTTTCTTCAGAAATAGTTACTATATCCTACCAGATACCCCCTGATCTGTCTCCAGAGGGTATATAAAGGGTTTTTCTATCAAAATAGATCGATTTTAGGAGAAAAAATTTTCCCCAAAAAATCGCCAAAAAGGCAAGTCTATAGCCTTGCCAAATTGCCAAAAATCGGCCAAAATCAGGGTTTTGAAAAATCCCTTTTTTCTTCAGAAATAGTTACTATATCCTACCAGATACCCCCTGATCTGTCTCCAGAGGGTATATAAAGGGTTTTTCTATCAAAATAGATTGATTTTAGGAGAAAAATTTTCCCCAAAAATCGCCAAAAGGCAAGTCTATAGCCTTGCCAAATTGCCAAAAATAGGCTAAATTCAGGGTTTTGAAAATCCCTTTTTCTTCAGAAATAGTTACTATATCCTACCAGATACCCCTGATCTGTCTCCAGAGGGTATATAAAGGGTTTTTCTATCAAAATAGATTGATTTTAGGAGAAAAATTTTCCCCAAAAATCGCCAAAAGGCAAGTCTATAGCCTTGCCAAATTGCAAAAATCGGCTAAATTCAGGGTTTTGAAAAATCCTTTTTCTTCAGAAATAGTTACTATATCCTACCAGATACCCTCTGATCTGACTCTAGAGGGTATATAAAGGGTTTTCTATCAAAATAGATCGATTTTAGGAGAAAAATTTTCCCCAAAAATCGCCAAAAGGCAAGTCTATAGCCTTGCCAAATTGCCAAAAATCGGCCAAAATCAGGGTTTTGAAAATCCTTTTTCTTCAGAAATAGTTACTATATCCTACCAGATACCCCTGATCTGTCTCCAGAGGGTATATAAAGGGTTTTTCTATCAAAATAGATCGATTTTAGGAGAAAAATTTTCCCCAAAAATCACCAAAAGGCAAGTCTATAGCCTTGCCAAATTGCCAAAAATCGGCCAAAATCAGGGTTTTGAAAATCCTTTTTCTTCAGAAATAGTTACTATATCCTACCAGATACCCCTGATCTGTCTCCAGAGGGTATATAAAGGGTTTTTCTATCAAAATAGATTGATTTTAGGAGAAAAATTTTCCCAAAAATCGCCAAAAGGCAAGTCTATAGCCTTGCCAAATTGCAAAAATGGGCTAAATTCAGGGTTTTGAAAAATCCTTTTTCTTCAGAAATAGTTACTATATCCTACCAGATACCCCTGATCTGTCTCCAGAGGGTATATAAAGGGTTTTCTATCAAAATAGATTGATTTTAGGAGAAAAATTTTCCCAAAAATCGCCAAAAGGCAAGTCTATAGCCTTGCCAAATTGCCAAAAATCGGCCAAAATCAGGGTTTTGAAAATCCTTTTTCTTCAGAAATAGTTACTATATCCTACCAGATACCCCTGATCTGTCTCCAGAGGGTATATAAAGGGTTTTTCTATCAAAATAGATCGATTTTAGGAGAAAAATTTTCCCCAAAAAATCGCCAAAAAAGCAAGTCTATAGCCTTGCCAAATTGCCAAAAATCGGCCAAAATCAGGGTTTTGAAAATCCTTTTTCTTCAGAAATAGTTACTATATCCTACCAGATACCCCCTGATCTGTCTCCAGAGGGTATATAAAGGGTTTTTCGATCAAAATAGGTCAATTTTAGGAGAAAAAAATTTTCCAAAAATGTCGCCAAAAAGGCAAGTCTATAGCCTTGCCAAATTCAAAAATCGGCTAAATCAGGGTTTTGAAAATCCTTTTTCTTCAGAAATAGTTACTATATCCTACCAGATACCCCCTGATCTGTCTCCAGAGGGTATATAAAGGGTTTTTCTATCAAAATAGATCGATTTTAGGAGAAAAAATTTTCCCCAAAAATCGCCAAAAAGGCAAGTCTATAGCCTTGCCAAATTGCCAAAAATCGGCCAAAATCAGGGTTTTGAAAATCCTTTTTCTTCAGAAATAGTTACTATATCCTACCAGATACCCCCTGATCTGTCTCCAGAGGGTATATAAAGGGTTTTTCTATCAAAATAGATTGATTTTAGGAGAAAAAATTTTCCCCAAAAAATCGCCAAAAAGGCAAGTCTATAGCCTTGCCAAATTGCAAAAAATAGGCTAAATTCAGGGGTTTTGAAAATCCCTTTTTTCTTCAGAAATAGTTACTATATCCTACCAGATACCCCTGATCTGTCTCCAGAGGGTATATAAAGGGTTTTCGATCAAAATAGATCGATTTTAGGAGAAAAAATTTTCCCAAAAAATCACCAAAAAGGCAAGTCTATAGCCTTGCCAAATTGCCAAAAATCGGCCAAAATCAGGGATTTTCTATCAAAAAATCGATTTTAGGAGAAAAAATTTTCCCCCTTTTTCTTCAGAAATAGTTACTATATCCTACCAGATACCCCTGATCTGTCTCCAGAGGGTATATAAAGGGTTTTTCTATCAAAATAGATTGATTTTAGGAGAAAAATTTTCCCCAAATATCGCCAAAAGGCAAGTCTATAGCCTTGCCAAATTGCAAAAATGGGCTAAATTCAGGGTTTTGAAAATCCTTTTTCTTCAGAAATAGTTACTATATCCTACCAGATACCCCCTGATCTGTCTCCAGAGGGTATATAAAGGGTTTTTCTATCAAAATAGATTGATTTTAGGAGATAAAATTTTCCCCAAAATATCGCCAAAAAGGCAAGTCTATAGCCTTGCCAAATTGCAAAAAATGGGCTAAATTCAGGGGTTTTGAAAAATTCCTTTTTTCTTCAGAAATAGTTACTATATCCTACCAGATACCCTCTGATCTGACTCTAGAGGGTATATAGAGGATTTTTCTATCAAAATAGATCGATTTTAGGAGAAAAAATTTTCCCCAAAAAATCGCCAAAAAGGCAAGTCTATAGCCTTGCCAAATTACCAAAAATCGGCCAAAATCAGGGGTTTTGAAAATCCCTTTCTTCTTCAGAAATAGTTACTATATCCTACCAGATACCCCCTGATCTGTCTCCAGAGGGTATATAAAGGGTTTTTCTATCAAAATAGATCGATTTTAGGAGAAAAAAATTTTCCCAAAAAATCACCAAAAAGGCAAGTCTATAGCCTTGCCAAATTGCCAAAAATCGGCCAAAATCAGGGATTTTGAAAAATCCCTTTTTTCTTCAGAAATAGTTACTATATCCTACCAGATACCCCCTGATCTGTCTCCAGAGGGTATATAAAGGGTTTTTCTATCAAAATAGATTGATTTTAGGAGATAAAATTTCCCCAAAATATCGCCAAAAAGGCAAGTCTATAGCCTTGCCAAATTGCAAAAAATGGGCTAAATTCAGGGGTTTTGAAAAATCCCTTTTTTCTTCAGAAATAGTTACTATATCCTACCAGATACCCCCTGATCTGTCTCCAGAGGGTATATAAAGGGTTTTTCTATCAAAATAGATTGATTTTAGGAGAAAAATTTTCCCAAAATATCGCCAAAAAGGCAAGTCTATAGCCTTGCCAAATTGCAAAAAATGGGCTAAATTCAGGGGTTTTGAAAAATTCCTTTTTTCTTCAGAAATAGTTACTATATCCTACCAGATACCCTCTGATCTGACTCTAGAGGGTATATAAAGGGTTTTTCTATCAAAATAGATCGATTTTAGGAGAAAAAATTTTCCCCAAAAAATCGCCAAAAAGGCAAGTCTATAGCCTTGCCAAATTACCAAAAATCGGCCAAAGTCAGGGGTTTTGAAAAATCCCTTTTTTCTTCAGAAATAGTTACTATATCCTACCAGATACCCCCTGATCTGTCTCCAGAGGGTATATAAAGGGTTTTTCTATCAAAATAGATTGATTTTAGGACAAAAAATTTTCCCCAAAAAATCGCCAAAAAGGCAAGTCTAAAGCCTTGCCAAATGGCTAAAAAATAGGCTAAATTCAGGGGTTTTGAAAAATCCCTTTTTTCTTCAGAAATAGTTACTATATCCAACCAGGTACCCCCTGATCTGCCTCCAGAGGGTATATAAAGGGTTTTTCGATCAAAATAGATCGATTTTAGGAGAAAAAAATTTTCCCAAAAAATCACCAAAAAGGCAAGTCTATAGCCTTGCCAAATTGCCAAAAATCGGGCAAAATCAGGGATTTTGAAAAATCCCTTTTTTCTTCAGAAATAGTTACTATATCCTACCAGATACCCCCTGATCTGTCTCCAGAGGGTATATAAAGGGTTTTTCTATCAAAATAGATTGATTTTAGGAGACAAAATTTTCCCCAAAGTATCGCCAAAAAGGCAAGTCTATAGCCTTGCCAAATTGCAAAAAATGGGCTAAATTCAGGGGTTTTGAAAAATCCCTTTTCTCTTCGGAAATAGTTACTATATCCTACCAGATACCCCCTGATCTGTCTCCAGAGGGTATATAAAGGGTTTTTCTATCAAAATAGATTGATTTTAGGAGATAAAATTTTCCCCAAAATATCGCCAAAAAGGCAAGTCTATAGCCTTGCCAAATTGCAAAAAATGTGCTAAATTCAGGGGTTTTGAAAATCCTTTTTCTTCAGAAATAGTTACTATATCCTACCAGTTACCCTCTGATCTGACTCTAGAGGGTATATAGAGGATTTTTCTATCAAAATAGATCGATTTTAGGAGAAAAAATTTTCCCCAAAAAATCGCCAAAAAGGCAAGTCTATAGCCTTGCCAAATTACCAAAAATCGGCCAAAGTCAGGGGTTTTGAAAAATCCCTTTTTTCTTCAGAAATAGTTACTATATCCTACCAGATACCCTCTGATCTGACTCTAGAGGGTATATAAAGGGTTCTCATATCAAAATAGATCGATTTTAGGAGAAAAAATTTTCCCCGAAAAATCACCAAAAAGGCAAGTCTATAGGCTTGCCAAATTGCAAAAAATGGGCTAAATTCAGGGGTTTTGAAAAATCCCTTTTTTCTTCAGAAATAGTTACTATATCCTACCAGATACCCTCTGATCTGACTCTAGAGGGTATATAAAGGGTTTTCATATCAAAATAGATCGATTTTAGGAGAAAAAATTTTCCCCAAAAATCGCCAAAAAGGCAAGTCTATAGCCTTGCCAAATTACCAAAAATCGGCCAAAATCAGGGATTTTGAAAAATCCCTTTTTCTTCAGAAATAGTTACTATATCCTACCAGATACCCCCTGATCTGTCTCCAGAGGGTATATAAAGGGTTTTTCTATCAAAATAGATTGATTTTAGGACAAAAAATTTTCCCCAAAAAATCGCCAAAAAGGCAAGTCTATAGCCTTGTCAAATTGCCAAAAATCGGCCAAAATCAGGGGTTTAGAAAAATCCCTTTTTTCTTCAGAAATAATTACTATATTCTACCAGATACCCCCTGATCTGTCTCCAGAGGGTATATGAGGTACTAATAGGTAGAATAATAGGTACTAAATCTTACCAGATACCCTCTGATTTGCTGCAAGGGGGTAAATAAAGTTTTTAAGCAAAGTGTAGGATCCTCGATCTCAAGTATTTGATGCGTAATGGCGGTGCTTTGTAAGACAGGAAAGACAGAAAAAACAACGTGGTTAGTAACATTTCTGATTTTAGTGTCCATAGCACAAGAATATATTCAATTATAATTATACCTTTTGTGATTAGTACACGCTTTATTATATAAGGAACCACTTTATAAGGAACCTACATGTAGAAGGCTCACTGGGGGAACTTATACTACACTCTTCTTTTTATAAGAATACTATAAATTTTGTCCAGCTTCAATGTTCTTAAAAAATGTTCGTTTTGAGCCTGAATATATTCTTAAAGTATTCAGATTTTTCAAATCTGATATGCGGTTTTAGGGGAAAATAGTTAAAAGAAAAGTCATCTCATATGGTCGAGCGAAAGGAATATTTAACTATTATAACAAAAAGAGTGTTGTTAACAATCATGAAGTTTCGTTCTAACATTGCAAAACAGGCATCTGCTGAAAAATGATACAGAAATATGGGAGAACTGAGGCTGAGCATATTCTTACAATATTCTTAAAAATAGGATGATTCTGAGCCTGAATATTCTTATAAACAATATTCTTATAAAGAAAAAGAGTGTAGAGAGAGAATAACTAAAGATTTATTCATTGTTGAATAGTTTTATAAAGAGGTAAAAAAATAAGGAACTTTAAGAACTAGGCCTTGAGCTAGGTACTATAAAAAAGCGTGTACTATTTCTCTTTATTTAAAGTTGGCTTTACAATAGTTTTGATAATGAAAGCTTATTTATACCAACCTAAAATACAATTAAACTTAAGAGTTTATTTGTGAGGATATGAATTTTGTATCCACGGTTCGTTTGGATAAAATTTTCTTCATGCTTTTGTGACTACTGAAATCTTTCTACATCAATCGACAGTTTTTTGATTGGATCTTCCTCATTCGACCAGGCTACAATAGAGGATAATTCATATTAAAGAGGCTCTTTAGATTAGATATCTCAGCTAGTGCTGAGCTAAACATAGGTTGAACTCGGGAGGGATACTTAATACCATCCCGGTTTTATCTCTCTCTATCTCTTTATAGCGCTGAGCGCTGCTGTGGTCCTCTCAAAGTAATCGTTGAGTAACTCCCCAAGCCATTAATGACAATATATATATGAATATGTATGGGCTGAATTGCTCCCTGGCAATGCAGTCCGTGTTTGAATCTCATCAATATTCACATGCCACTTGTGGAACAATCTATCCTTGTGTTCGCAATGCATGACAAATATTCATAGAAATATGTGTGGTGCTAAAAAAAGGGTCAACATAGCCGAAACACAAAACAGTCAAGCGGGCGAAGTGCCTTGGGCTGTAAGACTTGGAGAGTTGCTGTACAGATGCTATCCCACCCTCTAACCCTGTCTTCCTTGGTTTCAGAGCTCTGCGCTAACGATTCAATTCAATGCAATAAAAAGATTAAAACTCACCTATTTTCCTTTGAATGATTCTACCAGCAGAGTTTCGTGCAACCATCATTTCCTGTGCAATGGTGTGACAATTTCAGTATTAGAACTAGTCCTTGTTCCATCTTTGGCCACAGCAAACTACAAAAGTAAATTATATGGTTAAGTGAGGCGTTTATTTGACGCAATGCGTTTATCAGAGGGAGGTTTTACTTGAGACACGACATAGTACAGTATATACGATGGTGTTTATTCGAGTCTAGGCGTTTACAGGGGTAGGCGTTTGAAGTTTGACATGTATTCCAGCAAGATGTTTATCGGATTCTAAATGTTTACAAGAGGGAGGGATCTATTAGAGAGTGAGGGTTTTAGGGAGGGCGTTTATTTCATGTTGGGCGTTTATTAATGGGAGGTGTTCAACTTAGACTAGATGTTCATATTAGGGCTGTGTTCTTTTTACATAGGACAGGTGTTTATGGCGTTTATGAGAGGAGCAGGCTTACTTTGGGAGGCGTTTTTTGAGAAAAGCGTTTACTTCAGGTTGGGCGTTTATTAATGGGAAGTGTTTAACTTAGACTAAACGTTCATATTAGGGCTGTGTTCTTTTTACATAGGACAGGTGTTTATGGCGTTTATAAGAGGAGCAGGTTTATTTTTGGAGGCGTTTTTTGAGTGAAGCATTTATTTGCGGCTAAACGTTAATTAGAGAGGAATTTTTAAATGAGACTAGACTTTCATACGAGGGAGGTGTTTTGTTACATAGGCCAGATGTTTATAAGAGGTTCTTGTTGTTGTTGTTGCTGCTGTTGTTATTTTATTTTCATTGGAACAACTGAGTTTTTTTCTACCCTGTTCAGCTAATTTAGGCCTACTATGCATGCCGCATCCAGGCATGGGACCCCTAATTTAACGTCCCTTCCGAAGGACGGCAGAGTTAGTTGTTTGGTCACCCATCTGAAAAGACACTCATCCAGATGCTGACTTCAAACGATCAAGCTTAACTTCAGCTCTCTAACGAGAACTGACTGAGGAGCTTGGCCATTCAATCCACAAAGGGAAGGGTTTATTTGAAGCTAGACGTTTTTTAGAAAGAGAGAGTTGTTTATTGAAGTTGCAAAAAAACATATTGAAGCAAGTGTAGCTGAAAGTCAAAGTTATCAAAAATGTTTTTACCGACATCAAGATAACATATGTTCTCTTGTCGACATTTATGCTTGATAACATCAAATCTCTGAAACTAAACCACCTGAAAACTAAAAAACATAGCAATGCTGTCGCAATGTGCGAAGGATGGCGGTACAACGCTTACCAAAGAGTGTTTGCAAGAATTTGCAACAATAAAACAATGATTTCACAAATGAATCCATGTCCAGCAGTGCAACAGCTGCAGCAAAACTGATTATGATCATGATTATCATGATTATCACAATAATCATGACCATGACGATGATGATGATGATGATAACCATGATTATCACAATGATCATGACCATGACGATGATGAAGATAACCATGATTATCACAATGATCATGACCATGACGATGATGTTGATGTTGATGACCATGATTATCACAATGATAATGACCATGACGATGATGTTGATGTTGATGACCATGATTATCACAATGATCATGACCATGACGATGATGATGATGAAGATAACCATGATTATCACAATGATTATGACCATGACGATGATGTTGATGTTGATGACCATGATTATCACAATGATCACAATGATCATGACCATGACGATGATGATGACGATGAGGACCATGATTATCACAATGATCATGAGCATGACGATGATGATGATGATGATGACCATGATTATCACAATGATCATGACCATGACAATAACGACAACGATAATGATAATAACATGCTGAATCTGACAGTGATGATGTCAATGATTATGATAATGATGATTTTGGTGGTGTTGCTGATCATATTTTCGTTCACTCGAATCTCGCGAGCACGTTCACCTTCAATTCTGGACAGCAATGGGCCGTTCTCGATTCCCAAATTTGCATATATAGTTATAGGATTTTGTGTCATTTTCAAAAAAGAGAACGGAGAGAGCTTGTGGCGTAATAGAAATTCTGGCATAAACTTGCATCAACTCGATAAACAAAACAAAGAATCTATCTCCCGACCTAATTGCCATTGAGTAATCACCACTAATAGCTATTTTAACAGTTGATTGCCATTCAAAAACATGTTTATGTCGACTTTCACGTGCAGTCCATGTAAATTACGCCCAGCCGTGATTTTCGCTCAATCATGATCAATGTATTAAAAATAGTATTCAATTGTCATAACTATATCAGCCTGAAAAATTTTTATTCAAATTTGAGGGACAGATCTCCAGTAAATCAATACTAATATAATCCATATGTATTCTTTTCATGGTACTCATTTGCTTTTATGCACCTGCGGACTGCGAAAGCATATAAAAGTAAACGAAACTATTGAAATTGAAGACTAAAAAATGAAAAACTTTATTGAAGGACATAAACGGATAGAGTTGTTACGAACAATGATTCGAGTATGAAAACATGAAAATGAAAACCAAACGATCATAAAAAATATTGAGAGTACCGTGAAACGGGGATCGAACTCCAGACCTCTAGTTTAAGAAAGCGGTGGTTTAGACCAGTTCGCCACAGTAGAAAATGCCGCTAATTGATGTTTATTGTAAATTAATTGCTTTTTGCTAATGATATCATTAATGCTGACACTTACGGCGACTTCTAAGTTAATCTATTGTTACATTTTGGCAAAAAAAGAGCGTCTTAGGTCTCTCTCTCTCTCTATACCTGTATCCGTGACATCGCATCCCCACATAATGTGCTCATCCTTCGCACATAACAACCACAATTATTTGCTGCAAAGCGGCAGAAAGCGCCTTCGTAGAGGAACTATGCAGCGAATATTAACGGAAATCTCCACAAAATTGATTCCCATAAACAACGGTCGACAGTTTTTGTACGGAAATTAATTTCTTTCCTTTCTTTGTCAAACTACAGTACCTCAATACAGCGCTGGAAACCTCTCCACCATGGTTAAGAACCATCGGTCGGTCCCACAAGTGTCCGTAAAATAGAGGTTCCAAAGTACAAATCATCAACCGTGTGGGTTTCAATTCAATTCAATTCAATTTGCTCTTGATTCTAAAACAGGGTCAAATACAAATGACTCATTGAATGAGTCTGATAACGCTAATGGCGGAACGAAAATCACGAAGCTGTGTGATTAGGCCATCAAGTCTATCGTATATTAACAGAGGTTTTATACGGCTTAGAAATGCAAAATTAATTCAAATAATGACAAAATAAACAAGCTTCTCCAAAGTTTTCAACTATTTTCGCATCGTCATCGTTCTGGCTTTGAAAGTACGAAATCGGGAGTTTTACCAGGCCGGCATTGTTCTTCAACTCGTGCGAAATCGCTGAATATCTCCTTCATGAGCTCGCCCATCAGGAAACGGGCTTTTGCAGCGGTTCTTTGATACGTTTCCAATATTCTTTATTTCGTAGTTAAAATAATTGAAGATGATTTGATTGCTTCAATAATTTCTTCTTTTGGTAATTTCCTCCAGGCAAAACTGTCGAAATTTAATAATATCCTGAAAATAATGACCAATATATCGCGTTAATTTAAGGCTGATATCTGGCCGAAATGTGCCTAGCAGCAAGGGAAAAAGTCATGAAAATTCCAATAAAAAATCACGCAGGGGTAGTGAAATCTGCGAGTTTTGGTCAGTATCAGGTTCCATTCTGATCAAGAAATCCGGATCAGCAAGGCAAAGCCAAACAAACCAGGACAGGGCTAGATTACATTCGGACAAAGTAAGATTCTGTTAGGGTGAAATCAGTTGAAACCAGGATGATCCAAGGTCGTACTTGTACCGAGGACGCCAGGTTACTTTTGGGTTGAGTCAGCTTCTTATCAGCCAAAACCAGCTTAGACTAGACTGAGACAGATTTCAGTAGAAAAAGTCAGATTCTGTCAGGGCAAAACCAAATTAAACCAGGATAAGGCAAGATTACATACGGATGAAGCTAGATTATTTGTAAACGAAGTCGAGTTCTGAAACCAGATAAGACTCAACTCAGACAGATTTCGTTAGGACAAAGTGACACTCAATTTGGATGAAACCAGATTAAAGCAAGGCAAAGCCAAGTCAAGGTAAGACAATTCAGACGAAGTCCGGGCGAAACCGGATTAAATCAGGATTAGGCAGGATTATAAACGAATAACGCCAGATTACTTGTAAATGAAGTCAGATTCTCATAAGACAAAATCAGATAAGACAGGACAGAGTCTTGAATTAAAAAGAGCTATTAAACTTAGCCCATGATATAAACTACTGTATGAATATAACTTGAATATAATGGGTAGCATAATAAAAAGATTTTGTTTTGGAGAGAATAGGTCCTATTTAACGAAGGGACCCCCGCAGAAAGCGAAAAATTAATGGAATAGTATTCAGAGCTATTTTTGGCATTGGTTGTGCTTTATACCTTACAATATCAATGATAATGCCTAATTGGTTACAGTTGATTACGCATAATCATTTTAACGATGCAATTAAGGAAATTCATAACAATACTGCTATACTAGGCTTTATGATTTACGTCAAAAGGAAACGCGATGAATATGATATAAACACAAGAAACACATGCAAGGCCAGAGAAGTTGAACGATAGCAATGTTTTAGACGGTAAGTGTGAGTTGAAATTGTTTGAAAGTTGCAGAAAAAGAAGGGCATTCTGACGACCAATCTGCGATAATATTGTATTGTTTAATCAAATTGTTTAATCAATTTGTTATCATTTCTGTCGTGGGACAATAATTTGGGTTAAAAGAAACTAGTCGAGGCCTAGTTCTAACAGTTGCTTAATTTTGGTCCTATTTTGGTACTAAGAGTTCTCAAAAGTTACTTAATTTCATGAAACTTTTCAAGTACATCGCACTACACTCATTTTTTTATAATAACAATTTATATAAGAATACGAGCCTGGATTTTGCAGAATTTAATAATAAAATAAGAACAAGCTGAGATTGGTGGCCTTTTCATAAGCCCTAAGAATATAAATTCGGTCTATTATAATATATTTGGGTTAATGTTATGTTTATGTTAAGTACTAATGTTTGGACCACTGAAGACACCAATTTCGCCAACATGGAGTTGAGGGAAGGTGAAATGTGTCTTTAAAGCGACAATTTTGAAAAAACTCGAAATGTCCCAGAATTATTGGCGATGATCGTAGTAGGGCACTTGGGCATTTGGCGATTACAGCCGTAAAGTTTAGCTTGCCTAAGGCCTTGGCAAAACGATCAAACATTCTTGGTCAAACATTTTAGATTTTGCTTTACAAACAATGTTTGACTTTGACCGTTTGGCCACGTCACAAAACCCGTTTGGCCACATCACAAAACATTGCTTGACAAGCAGAATTAAGCCTTCAAAACGTTCTATGCATGTTTCAAGCGAAAAATGTCTGATGAGCAATGTTTTGTGATGTGTGCCAAGTGGTCAAACATTGCTTGCAAAGCAAATCTCAAATGTTTCACAAACAATGTTTGATCGTTTGGCCAGGGCTTGGTTTATCAAGTATGCGTCAGTTTCAGTAGGTTGAAGCATAGACTATGGTTGGAGAAAGCTCGCACTGACCTGAGAATATTTCTCTCTCCAATCCTCAAACACTTAAATTATTTAAAATCGATAAACAAAAAACCGAAAATGTTACAATTCGTGAAATGGGATTTTAAAATAGAGTTTTTGAGTTATTTAATTGGTTTTTCTGCGGCCAAACAGATCGTTATTCGATGAAGATACGAGATATTATCAATAACATCTCACACGGGTCACACTGCACCAAACAAAATGTTTAATTGTTGTCTTTTGTCAAGTAGCAATAATAAACATGGCAAGTCCCCCGTCAAAAACAACACAGTTATTCTAAGTAAGAGATATTGATATAGGTATATAGATTCCGGGGTATCTCGGGTATATAAGTGGAAAGCCATGGTCGAGATACGATTCCCCGTAACGTGTGCCGGTGTACGTACATTTGGCAAGTAATTTGGGTGGTATCCGGGGGTTTAATCTTTTAATAGATAACTTTTTCAACATTACGATAACCCCCGTAATAATCATAGAGTAATAATCTAGATATCTTTGGATATTGAGGCCGAATCACGGGGGTTGATAGAGAACTCTTTAAACGCGACAGTATCTAGAGCCCCCGTTTCTTTAGAGAATAGCCTGCTTGAAGCCTCAAAACTCTCTCTCAGAAAGAGTAGAAATATTTAGTCAATATTACCCAAAGAGAACCCCGTAAAAATAGTTATCTCCGGAAAGAAATCGTCAGAGATTTGGACCAAATCAGGGCGTTTAGTAAGGAGCATTTCCTCAGCAACAGAGTTATTATCATGACAAGAACCCCCGATATGTTCACTAGACTCTATAGAGATATTGTTGGAGGTTTCAATTAAATCAGGGGGGATGGAAGCGAAGAAAGGTGTTTTAGTATTTGGTCCCTAATCCTCTGCAGCTGAAAAAGTAGCGATGATTTCAACTCAGTTTTGCTTGAATTTTCGCAGATGTCATTTGAGAGTCGATTGGAGTAGTTCTATTGTCAAGCAGAGTTTCATAGCGAAATTCATATTCACAGTCGATGAAAATGATTTGAAGAAACAGGAGAAATTGCTGGGTTGCTGTAAAAGTCATCTGAATGGTCTTCTTCACGCTGAATTTTATCAGTCTTCCAGGCCAAGAAGTGAACAAACAGTAACGCTAACAGGTACTAAAAACTGACTTTAATCCTGAGATGGCTAATCACACGCTTTCTTGTTGCATTCAGAAGAATTTAGAAACTAATACTATATCAATTGATAACCTAACAGTTCTATACAACATTGTCAAGCCGTGTTTCCACCCAAGAAACAATATTTCTGATGTGCTTTCATACATGCTAAATTTCCAAGACGATGTGGCGGATTGTGTGAAACAGCGGCAAACAATCCCAGAGACATGCAAAACTGATCTACACGATACGGCAGTGTTTACATCGTTTTGGATCATCGTCATGATAGTAGCAACATTGGGTAATCTCACTGTTTGTCTTGTTATTCGCAAGACGCGCTCTTTACGCCTCGTCATCACGAATCATTTCATAGCGTCCTTGGCGATAAGCGATCTAATGGTTGCTGTGTTTCTTGTGCCGGTAAACATCTACTCTACGCTGCGTAACGAGAGTCTCTGCTCAAACCCACGATTATGCCGATATTATGTGACGATGGATAACATATCGTTTGTTGCTTCAATCACCAATCTAGTAGTGATCACAGCCGACCGTTACATCGCTATCACTCGGCCTTATCGCTACCAAGAAATCGTCACAAACCGACGATCGAAAATCGCCATCGCTCTGGTATGGATCTACGCGTTTGTAATCGGCGCGTTGACTAACGTCAACTGGGATGGCTCTTCGAACGTGGGGGATATCGGAAGCACATGCTGGAGCCAGAATAAGGTCTACATAACATGCGTCTTTGTCGCAGTCTTCTACATACCAACAGTTCTGATGGGCTTCGGGCAAGGCAAGATGCTGCTTATAGCGATGCGGCAGTCGAAGATGATCGCATCGACGCTGCGGATCGGCGGGAGCTTCAAGGAAACGTCCGAGGAGGAAGACGGAACCGCTTTGCAGCCGAAACACATCAAAACCCGCATCAAGAGAATTCTGAAGGAATACAGGCCGGTGAAAGCGATTATGATCGTTTATGGCACGTTCGTCATGTGTTGGTTGCCCGTCTCTATCATCTCCTTGGTGCGTGCATGGTGCACGGAATGCATCACGCTAAAGCCGTGGCATGTTGCCGTCTTCGTGGAAGTGCTTCCCATTCTTAATTCTACGTTCAATTTTTTCATTTACTCTCTCATGAATCGACAGTTTAGAAAGGCATTAAAAAAACTCGTGCTAGGTGTAATAAGACATTTTAATTGAGGTTATTGTCAAACCTTAACTTAGCATTGGGGGTTGTATTTAAAATTCCGAGGAAGGGATGTCTAGTCTGGGTAGGACCTAATTCATTATGCCTTTATTAAATGATAGAACTAAGAACTCATCTTAAGCGTAGTAAGAAATTTTCAATGAAGTAATTAATTGTTTACTTTTGCATTTTCGTTTCAATTCTTAACAGTTGCAATTTCGCAATTTCAGTTCCCGGGAAGAGTGTCTTAGTTCAAGTGCGACCAGTTCTCAATTCAACTTAAATATGCTTTTATCTTATCGAAATTTCAGAAAAGCATTAAAAAACGTATGATAATTATTAAACTTACCTAAAGTTTTGAGATTCTCAGCGAAATTTTGGGTAAAAGTGGCTAAGTTCAAGTATAAGTAATTCTTTAACTAACAAACTTACAAACTAACTTACATACTAATGAATTAACTAAGTAACTAAATAACTAACAAACTAACTAACAAACTAACTAACTAACTAACTAAATAACTAACTAACTAACTAACTAACTAACTAGTTAACTAATAGACTATATGCAAAAACTAGCTAAATAACAAACGAACTAACTAACTAACTAACCATTTAACTAAGTAATTAATTAATCTACTGACTAACGGATTGACTGACTGACTTACTGTCTGTCTGACTGACTGACTAACTAAGTAAGTAAGTAAGTAGGTAACTAACTAACTAGCTAAATAACTAACTAACTAACTAACTAAATACCTAACTATCTTTCTAACTAACTAACAAAGTAACTAACTAACTAACGAACTAACGAACTAACTAACAAACTAACTGACCAACTAACGAAATAACTAATTAACTAACCAACCATCCAACTCTTTTAACAAACAAACGAAAAATATTATTAAAGATTTTCTAATTCATGTTATTGTCAGAAGTAACTTAGTATTTAGCAGCCTCAGCAGAGGGTCCTTAGCGAGTAGTAAGATTTGTTTTAAGAATAAATGATTAATTTTTTTCAGTATGCAGTAATCGATGTAGATTTCAGAAAAGTATTAAAAATACTACCCTGTGCTTAGTGTAAAAAGACCTTTTAAAACAAGGTCATTGTAAAAATTGACTTAATATTTGGGGGTTGTCAGTTAAATTGTTGGTATGGGTGGTATTAGAATGTAAAACAACTCAATGTTTAGTGTTGATTGTAATATAAAATATTAATTGAAGTTTTTGGTGAAATTTCTTCGTCTTCACCCTTCATGTCTAGGCCATAAACGAACAGTTAAGTTATAGTAAGTTAGTTTCAGGATGGTGGAATAACGGCCTCGGTATTAGCTCTAGGAGGATTTAAGGGCATTATAGAATTCATTATAAGGTTGGTACTAGTCTAAAGCCATGCTATGTCGACATTGCGCACAGTTACAACTATAGTTGCCAACTGCTGTTCGGCGATTTTTGTAACTTGTCTATCACAACTGACAGGTCGACATGAGCGCTCTTGCAACTGGTTCCTAGCCGACCCGACGGCAATTAGTTGGCGCATAGTTCTGCAAAGTTTGGCATGAGATCGCAGAAGTAAAACATGCTGAACGCCGGCAGCCATTTGAGCAAAGAGGTGCAATTCTTCTCTAACTACTGCGTTTTAAAAGCCCTGGAAAGACCAATAATCATTGGCTTGTCAAAATATGAGCATTGCTGATCATTACGTAAGAGAAAACCGTTCGACAAGAAATTTTTTGCGACGCTGCAAAACGGTGACGCATCTTGCTTGACAAGCAAATTTCAAGTGTTTGACAAACAATGTTTGGTCGTTTGGCCAGGGCTTAACAGTTCGTGTACTGATTGGGGCCAACCCTGTTTTTGGTAGAATTGCGGACTTAGGCTCTTGCCAAACGAACACACATTGTTAGTCAAACATCTGAAGTTTGCTTGCCAGACAAATATTTGAGCGTTTGGCGATATCCTAAAACATTAATCGTCAAATATGTATGATTGTCACAGGTTTTTCAAAAACATTGTCCAGCAAATGCTGCCTGTCAAGCAATGCTTTGCAACGTGGCCGAACAGTAAAATTGCTTGTTAAACAAATCTCAAATGTTTGACCAATCAAGTTTAATCTTTTGTCAACGTAGGTGTATCATCTTTGGAAGGCATTGTAAACCTTTCGCTCAAGCGAATAAAAGACTATTGACAACATAGCGATTCTATCTATGGTCGTGTCCTTCTCAACCAATTCCATTTTCGGCAGCCTTCTTTTTTCAGAATGTGTTTTCAAAGCCATTTTTCTGAAAACGGCATATTTTGGAGCACTCCAAAACCTTCTGCCATCAAAAGCAGAAGGTTTCCGAGACTTTTAAGAGGTTTTCGGTTTGAAGTTCGAACATAGCTGCAATTTTACCAGTTGCAAGGAGACGTTCCACAAATGGGTCTGGGGACGAGGCAAGCAAGGATTTTAGCGCGAAAGTTGACTGACGTCTGGAACAAACTTTGGAAAAGTCTCGGATATTCAGAATTCTTGTTTTTGAGAATCATGGGTTCTGTTCTTGGGGGCATTCTTCTTTCGAAATTCGTTTAGAGATTCAGAAGAACACGCCCTTTTTTATTTTAGCTTTCGCAATAGTGAATTCGAATCGATCTTGAAACAGCCTAAGGCCCTAGCCAAACTATCAAACATTGTTGGTCAAACATTTGCAATTTGCTAATCAAGTAAAATGCTTGACCGACTGGCCACAAAACAAAACATTGCTCGTCCTAAATTTTATGCTCTATGCAAGCATAAAATGTTTTTGAAGTTTTCCAAAAACATTACTGAGCGAATTTCGCTTGTCAAGCAATGTTTTCTGATGAGATCAAACGGTCAAACATTGCTTGCAAAGCAAATCTCAAATGTTTTAATCGACAATGTTTGATCGTTTGGCAAGTGCTTAACTTGAAACGTCGAACCAGCTAAACCCGCTTTTATTTATGCTTCATATTCACCCCGGGTAATGTACATGCAGTACAGTGGAAGGTGTGAAGTACAGTAGAGGATATTCAGTTTAGTGGAGGGATATCATAAGTACAATGGAGGGATATCATCAGTACGATGGAAGGTTTCCAGTACTGGCTGTACTGTACTGATGAATCATTGATGATACGCCATCAGTGATGATATCCCTCCACAGTACCGAATATCCTCAACTTTACTGATGATATCCATCCACTGTACCTGAATATCCTCCACTGTACTGATGATATCCCTCAACTTTACTGATGATACCCCTCCTGTCAACTGTACTGAATATCCCTCCACCGTACTGATGATATCCCTCCACCGTACTGATGATATCCCTCCACTGTACTGAATATCCTCCACTTTATTGCACACCCTCCATTGTGCTGCACATGCATTACCCCGGGTGATATTTTCAATTGGGAAACAGCTTCCAATAGCTGATAAGTCTACCGTTTTGGCAGTTTTCGAATTCCCCGTCAAACACGATCCTAGTATGCCTATTTACGCTCGAAATTCTCGACTGTTTACAGGTAGCTCTATCGTTGATGTTATTATCATTAAAGATTTGTGGCCTCCTACACGGAATGATGATTATTCAAATCCTCTCACTGCATAATACCGTGGATTTAATTGGACCGCTCGTAAAAACTTTGCTTTCCCGAGCATCTATGATTTCTTGCACAGCAAGTGGACTGTTGTTACAAATAAAAGACATTTAATGATCTTGAACACGTTTTGCGTCGAATGTAGCTGTTTGTTTGTCAAAAAGCACTAAAATACATACTAATCATATCCACGTGACAGATGCTCGTTTTTATCAAAACATCTGTTGCTTATAAGAAGAAACAGATGCCTTTGCTAGAAGGATTTGAAGGCCAACAAAAATGGGAATGTAGATAATTCTTGCACCTCATCATTTTCATCATCATCATCATCATCATCATCAACAACAACATCGCCTTCATAACTATCATCATCATGGTGAGTCAATCAATTCAGCAATCGATCAAATAAACAATCAATCAACCAAGCGATCAATCGACTAGTCCATCAATCATTATCATCATCATCATCATCATCATCATCATCATCATCATCATCATCATCATCATAATCATAATTATAATCATTGTCATTATAATCGTCATTTTCATCATTTTTTCATCACTACAATCATCATCATAATCACTACCATCATCATTATCATCATCACCCTTATCACAAAGAGTTCAAATAAATGTCTGGCTCAGTAAAGTCAACGATCTTACGTAAAACTTTGGCACAAACATGATCATAGTTCTGATACACACCACTATTTCTATATGAAAATAAAATGCATAACTTGAGCGGAAAAGAAACCTTAAAACCGAGAATCTCTAGTAGCAATTTACAACTTTGAGGACTCAACCATTTTAGCTACATTTCCATCGACTTCATAATTCAAGGGTGGGTGTCCAAGTCTCGTACAATTGCCTCTCATTCTATAAAATTCGATTGAAAAATTTCCATTCTGTTTACATTCTGTAAGTTTTTGTTGAATTCTTCTAAAGATTTTTGAATCCTAACCTCAAAACTCGTTGCTTTACCATCCTTAGATATGTTCTTTTGTCCGCGTCCTTCAGTCTCTGGATCTGACGGGTGAAAATCATCTCCAGGTAGAGTACTCTGTGAAATTTAGAAATTCAGATATTAAATTTACCTGACCAATCGCGTTAAAATAAGCAAAAATAATTCACTGGCTCAAAAGCTAGGTACTGTGGCGTCTCAAACCAGGTTAAATTTCCACCAATCAAATCAATCGATTTGACAGATTGACCAATCAGAAACGTTGATTTTAATGGTTTAATTTAACCTCGTTTGACTTACCAGTTTTTATTTTCAATCTTCACAAATAGATAACTTTTAAATTTCCAGCAATAGTTGAAACATCTGTGGACATACTTGAACGTTTTCTTCCTCTGACTCTCTTTAGAGTACAAACGTAATAAATAACAAAGAGTTCCAAAGCTTAATAAAGACATGGTTCTTAAATAAAAAATGTGCGTGTTCCTTCTGTAATAAATGATTCTTTGATGCAATCTGTGGAGTTGCTTCATGTTAGTTTGAATTAGTGTTTATCACTATTGTGTTACTAATGTTAAACAATGTACAATTACAATTACAAATACAAACGTCAGAAACAGACCGACAAAATTGTCTAAGGCAAGATTTAAACCTCCATTACACCCAGGTGCGGATAGAAATACACTCTTTTTTTTATAAGAAACTAAGATTTTTTTTCAGTACTCAAAGTTTCTTAGTTTTTGGATAATCTTGGTACTGAAAGTTTCTTAGCAGTTTGTTAGGGATCAAATTTTTAGTGCCAAAACAGGTAATTGACACTTTAATTTGACAAATAGAAGAAACAATACAATTCACGTTTACACGAGCTGTTCTTTTTGTAAAATAGACACTTGTCGTGTAACAGAAGTTCGTTTTTCGATAAGAGGTCTGGGTCGGCGCGTCATTTTTCTGGAAAATGGTAGATACCAGGAGTAAGAGAATCCTTTCTGCGTGCAACGACCTTGATTACAGTCGCTTTAGGAGAGTTAGTGCAGCAGATGTTACTTCTTATTCACGAATAATAGAAGAAAAAGGGGAGAAAAGGAATCTGTGACAGTAAATGTTAAAATTATCTGCAGAAACTCAGGAAACAAGATGCAAGTAACTCACAAAAAGGAAAATACTTGATTAAATGCCTCCTAGATCAGATAAACTGGCACTTGAAACCTTTCTTTCACTTTATTTCCCATTAAACGTGAATTTGAAGCAAAATTTGCTGCAATATTCTCTCCGTGGAGAAACGTCTACTGCAATTCCGGTCTTTGCACGTCGAGAGGATTCCCTTACTCGAAAAAATCGGTCTGCGCCATTTTCCAGAAAAATGTCGCGCCGACCCAGACCTCTTTGAAAAGGTCTATATTCTTATCCCAACTGACCTGTCGACATAAGTGCTCTGGCAACTAGTTCCTTTTATGACAACTAGATGGTGCACAGTTCCAGAAAGTTGTCCGGGTATGCACTACTTCTGTCATAAGTTGACAACTAATTCAGTTGCAATCAACATGAGCACTTTTTTGACCGTGATCAAATGTATCCTATGAGTTCAGACTAGTTGGTAAGATGTTGACATGAGTTAGCAGTTACAACTGGTTTGCGTTTGTTCCATTGTATTGTAGGCCAACCTAAGCCTGGCTTACGATTTTAAGATAAATTTTTCATAGATAGGCTGGCTCAATCAAAACTCAGCTTCTGAAAAGCTTTCAAATCTATCAGAAAAAGAAATTATATTGATACCTTGAAAGCCTAGTTAATTCATATGCCTGTGGAGGAGCAACCCATAATTTCTGATCCAAATGATCTTGAAGCATGTTAACTGGCTCACTCCACTGAGCATGCACAGTCTCTTTATTATCTTGTTCAATATGAGGTTGATAATCCAAAGTGCAAAGGTAGAATATAGTGTCATATCTTCTGGCCATTGAGACTGGTGTAAGCCAGTTTGACCATTCCGTTAATGACCAAATGTCAGGAACAAAATTGAATTTCCTGAGAAAAAACAAATTTGTAGCAAAAAATTATGGTATTATTAAAAGTATTAATCTTTGAGTAGTACAAATAGAATTGTCAGAAACAGCGGAAATGATTTCGGACATAGTTAAAGACCTTTTTGTCTGACACTTCTCAAAGTATAAATGTCCGACAGAGAAGATGCAAACAACTGACTAAGGCAGAATTTGATACCCAAATGCGGATCGAAATGCATCAATCAGAAAAAGAAGCTTTTAATTGTAATGTTATCTTGTAGAAACTAGAATTCAGATGAGACAAGAATCTTCTGGACAAAGAAAAAATCTTGCTCCGATTGAAAATCTGGGAAAATTAATTAAGGGGGGGGGGCATCACAAGGGGGCTAACAAGCTTACGGGGCTGAGAAAACTGACACTGAAGAACAATTATTTTTGGTACAATGCATCCTTATTTACCTGCACATTTCTAGAAATAGAGAGGAATTATTATGCACCCTCTTTCTCCAATGCAAGATTTCTGCAGGACCCAACCCTGGGATGGTTGATCCATCTTTTGACTTGACGATTAACACACCAGATTCTTCAAATGTCTCTCTCAGGGCACAGATGCGAAATGCAACATCAGGGCCAAGGGTAGAATCCATGTAGTGATCAAATAAGGGTGGTCTAACACCAGGCACATTTTATAGGATTCAATGTGTCTTCACTGAATCCAGCAGAGATAAAGACATCTTTCCACTCATCTGAACAGTCTATCTGTTCAATCACTCCACCAGGGAAGACATATGCATTTGGCTGCAAAAGAGGAGCTTGGATTTAAGTCTTGTTTGAAGTGATCAGGTCAAAAGTCTTGTCAGGTTTTGTCAAGTTGTATGGTCTCAATGACGTCAAATGGCCAATGCAGGCTCATTGAGGTCAGATAAACAGCCGAAGGGTCAGATTAAATTACAGATCAGGTCAAGCTGGGTCAAGAAAGCTCAGCTCAAGTCAGGTCATGTCAGGTCAAACAATAAAAAACAATGGTTCTATTGTTTGAAAAACAATACCTTTTGGTATGCAGTGCCTGAACAAAAATTCCAGTCTGATGTGATCTGCAAGCATTGTAGCCTTATTGTTTTGTAAAAGATATAAGAAACTCTTATATCAAATAAACTGATAAACTGGACACATAAGCAGCAATATTTTCACCAGCTTACCATAAATCGACTTTCTGAACTTCTTTTCAAGAGCAAAATATCAAAGTCAGTCCTCTTGTTCTTTCCATTTTCTCCAGCAGCGTCAGGCCTAGGCCCAGTGCCATTCTTCTTAGGCCCGTTCTTGTCATAAGATTCACTCGGGTTATTTTCGGACAAATACGAAGGGCTTTTATCATTCAGATGTTTAGAATGAGCAGAGCCGGCTCTATTTTTTCCAGCAATTATCAACGTAGCTGCATCTTTCCATGCTTTCTTTGGTATTTTGCTCATAATTTGGACCTTTCAGTTTGCAGTGACCTGCATCTTGAACTTATGAAGTTGAAAGGTGATGCAAAATAACATGCGCATTTGTGAGAAATCCAATTCGAAAAGAAAGTTTAACAAGGTGGGAGCCACTTACAGTACAAGAGCGGAGAAACTGATTTGAAATCACCAAGAAGGGAAATCACTGTTTGAGGAATTGAGCGATATTAGATAACAATTTTGAAAATAAATTCTAAAATCTTACCCCATTTTTACATTTCCCCACTCTAAAACGTCTGACAAGACGCAAGCTATAAAGGTGGAAGGGATTGTCCTTGTCCTTTTGTTTATGTATTTACGACAAAATTGAGTTGAATTGAAATGCTACACGCCGAAGCCGAAGCTTGAGGCGCAACCTTGTCGATGAGAAAATGGCTTCGGTTGCTACTGCAGGAAATGGCGAAAATGCAACGATTTTGCAAAGGTATACGCATTAGATTACCCGATTTGCATATAATAGGTTTGATTATAACATAGATCGTTTATATAACGTTAGTTTTGAGGTGTTTTTTTTCGATTTTATGTTTTGGTAAGCATATTCGTCTCGCCGAACTTTGAAAGCGTGCTGAAATTTGAAGACGGGTCCTGCCTCTCCTCACGTTCGGCAGGATCGAATTTCTCGATCAAAATTAACTCTTTCCAGACAGATTTTAAATTGCTTCGATCACAGAAAGCTTATTTAAGTTAAGGTTTTTAAGATTGTGGTATTTAAATTAGAGAAAGCGAAAATAATTAGGTTTGAATTTATTCTAAAAGTTCGTTACGATCGTTTTCGGATAGGCCATGAAAAACAAGCGTCGATCTTGCGGTCACGCTCAATTAGTTTCGATAAAACAGGTCGCTCATAATGGAATTTTCAAGCACAGGGAGACCAAAATGTCTTTGAACATGATGTAAAATTTGTATAACAATAACAATAATTAACATCTAAATAATCTGTATAGCAATAATTTTTCTAGCGATGAAAATACAAAAAACGAAACTGAAAACCCGTCCGTCAGTGGTAAGTGCATTGATTTTTATATTTTATTTTAAATTGCGAAGGTTGTTTTCAAAAATTTGCAAAAAATTAAAGCCCCATTGCTTCAGTTTTCTCTGCGAGTCTTTCGCGTTTTCTAAGCGGACCCGCGCTATTTTTGCGTGAAATAATAATATTGCTGCACATTTGCACAACATCTGCACATTTGCACAACATTGTTATATTTATAAATTTTGTTTCTTTGTTTTAAAAAAAAAATTTGATTGGCTGTTAAAAAAAAAAAAAAAAAACATAATGCGTTTTTTAAGTGTATCTGCCAACATTGGTGTAAATACATTTGCATGAATGCATGGAATATGCGGCGTTTCTGGAAGTAATCTCCTTGTTTCTTCGTTTTACCGCGCTTCTTCTGCAATATTATGGCGCTTTCCAAGTTTCACGCAGCTCTCTGCGTTTTCTCACGTTTTTTTTCATATTTTCTGTATAGAAGAGGATCTTTCATTCGTAAAAGAAAACATTCATTTGTTGCCTGAAGACGTAAAATCAAAGTTGCATGAATTGGAGACTGCTTTTCAAGAAGGTATGCAATGACTTTTATTTCACTTTAATTCTTATTCGCCTCTCCACGGCCCATGAATTCAGCTTTGAATGACAAGATTATGGCAAGATATACAATGAACGTGGCTTGAGAGTGTTGCCATGGCAACAGAGGTGTGGCATGGGTGTGGTTATAGGTTTCTATGGCAACGGAGACACCTCTGAAATTTTAGAACGGGACCAAAAGAACCAATATTGCTTGAACATTAGCAGTTTGCTTATCAGGAAACGTTTTAACGTTTGATCACGCACATCACAAACATTGCTTGACAATCAGAATTTGCTAGGCAATTGGGCAACGTTTTTGAAAAGGTCCAAAACATTCTTGGCTTGGCGCAAGCGAAACATGTTTGACAAGCGATGCTTGAGACGTGGTGAAAATACATTTTGCTTGGCATCGAATTTCAGATGTTTGGCAAACAATGTTTGATCGTAAGCCTATGCTTAATGTTTCACACACTGCTGTGCGACTTATTTTGCAGGAGAAGTGACTGAAAAAGGCTTCAATAAGAAATGTGCAGCGCTATTATTACCGCAGATTCCCAAACGTAAGTAACTCCGATTCTGCTCAACCATCTCTATCATGAAGACAAATAGAAAAAATTGCATTCACTTATCACGATCACTAATGAATAATCGCTAATGACTGATATCATTTTAAACAACAATCAGTAATCGCTGTCAGCAATCAGTTATCACTGTCAGCAATCAGTAATCACTGTCAGTAATGATCAGTAATCACTGTCAGCAATCAGTAATCACTGTCAGCAATCAGTAATCACTGTCAACAATGATCAGTAATCAGTAATGAAATGTGTTTAAAAAAGATAATGAGAGAGTTATTTTTGTTGGCTATAGCTGAGACGGTTGTTTATTCACTAAAGTGCGAGAAACAGTAACAACTTGGACATACTTAGAAGCTATTTTCGTCTGACGCTTCTCGAGTATAAACGTCAGAAACAGACTGAAACAATACCACCAATCTTAGTCAATTGTTTAGGTCTGTTTCTGATGTTTATACTCTGAAGAATACCAGACGAAAGAAGCTTTACATATGGCCTAAACTATCTCCGCTTTTCCCGCCATTGCGACATTTTATACCACTCAAAGTCTCTATTACTGTTAGGACAGGAATAAATAGCATTTTTAAGCTGTTTGATAACTTTTCAGTATTCTTAGCTATTTTAACGCAATACATTCATGATTATTGCAGTTCGAAACACAGCAAAAGAAGTGGAGGAGGAATATTTTGAGCCACCTATCGAAACACTGCCAAAGATTATCATAGAGCAGCTGAATGAATTGGAAAGAGAACTCAAAGATGGTAAAGTTATCTCCTTTTTCCTCATTTTCGCCTTTTTTTAGGTACAGGACAGACAGGCCTTCCCTTCCCCCGTCCTGAAAAATGGTACAAGCCTTCGACTATGGTGAACGAGGCCTTTCCCATTTTAGCCTTAATCTGCTTATTTACCCCACAGGGTGAAAAGGTTCTTGCATAACCCTTGCCAAACGATCAAACATTGTTGGTCAAACGTTATATAAATTTGCTTTACAACAAATGTTTAACGGTTTGGTCACGTCCAAAGTCATTGGTGTCCAACATTTTGGAACAACAAAGTTATTGCTAATGCGTTAGCAGGAACGCCTTGTTGCTTGCCAAAATGTTGCAAGTTGTTGAAGTTTGACAAAAGAAATGTTTGACAAGAAATGTTGGAAAGGCGGCCAGACGATCAAACATTTCTTGACAAGCAGAAGTAAGCAAAATTTGTGGCGTGTTTTTGACAAAGTTGACGAAAGCAAAAAATTCTTGACGAGCAATGTTTTGTGACGTGGCCAAACGGTCAAACATTTTGCTTGACAAGCAAATTTCAAATGTTTAACCAACGATGTTTAATCGTTTGACCAGGACTTGGAGGAAATGTTAAAAATAGCAGGCTCTAGGTTCTTATTTGAGGAAGGTCAATATACGCGGGTTTTTACTGTGATGTAGCTACAGTCAGTGATTTCGACCAGGATTTCATTCTAACCTGGCTTTTCCATTAATGACGCTCATTATTTTTGCTTACGGCATTAAAAGTTGCATATGGATGAGAAGTGAGAAAAAACATCTTGTATCCACGGCTCAAAACTGTTATGGAGCTTACGACACCCACTAACACTGTCTAATCGTATCAGCTTCATATGCAAGCCGTGGGCACTAATTTGCTATTCAAATCATTTCTTAATGATTTGGTCCAGCTGCCGTAAGCCCATTCAAGAAATCAGAAATCAAATTTAAATTCATTTTCTCTTTTCTATTTTTCTCTCGTACTTCAAAATAAAGCTTTTTGGCTGTCAAAATGTACTGCAATAATAATAATAATAATAATAACTTGAATAAAGGGGCCTACACAGCCTTGTTTTAAACCCAGCTTCTAGGCCCATAAACCCTTTAAACATTGATTCGATATGTCCACTATCGCTCGCAGCGGTTATTGCCTGGTGAAAAGATCAAACATTGTCTGTCCGTCAAAAATTTGAGATTTGCTTTACAACAAATGTTTAACGGTTTGGCTACGTCCAAAGTCATTGCTGTCCAACATTTTGGAACAACGAAGTTATTGCTAATGGCAAGCACGAGCGCCTTGTTTCTGTTGAAGTTTGACAATAACAAAAGAAATGCTTGACAAGCAATGTTGGAAAGGCGGCCAGACGATCAAACATTGCTTGACAAGAAGAAGTAAACAAAATTTGTTTTGTGATGTTTTTGACAAAGTTGACGAAAGCAACAAATTCTTGACGAGCAATGTTTTTGGACGTGGCCAAACGGTCAAACATTTTGCTTGACAAGCAAGTTTCAAATGTTTAACCAACGATGTTTGATCGTTTGACCAGGATTTGGAGGAAGTATAAAAATATCAGGCCCTAGGTTCTTATTTGAGGAAGGTCGATGTACGCGGGTTTTTACTGTGATGCAGCTACAGTCAGTGATTTCGACCAGGATTTCATTCTAACCTGGCTTTTCCATTAATGACGCTCATTATTTTTGCTTACGGCATTAAAAGTTGCATATGGATGAGAAGTGAGAAAAAAACATCTTGTATCCACGGCTCAAAACTGTTATGCAGCTTACGACACCCACTAACACTGTCTAATCGTATCAGCTTCATATGCAAGTCGTGGGCACTCATTTGCTATTCCAATAATGAGCGAAATTCTTAATGATTTGGTCCAGCTGCCGTAAGCCCATTCAAGAAATCAGGAATCAAGTTTAGATTTATTTCTATTTTATTTTTCTCTCGAATTTCAAATAAAGCTTTTTGGCTGTCAAAATGTACTGCAATAATAAAAATAATAATGACTTGAATTACGGGGCCAACACAGCCTTGTTTAAACCCAGCTTCTAGGCCCATAAACCCTTTAAACATTGATTCGATATGTCCACTATCGCTCGCAGGGATTATTGCCTGGTGTGCCTGCCCTTCAAACATTTAAGATTTGCTTTACAAGTAATGTTTGACTGTTTGGTAACATCGCAAAACATTGCTTGACAAATGCAAAGGTCGTGGCCAAACGATCAAGCATTGTTGGTCAAAAATTTAAGATTTGCTTTACAAACAATGTTTGACCGTTTGATTACATCACAAAACATTGCTTAGGCCTTTGCCAAACGATCAAACATTGCTGGTCAAACATTTGAGATTTGCTTTGCAAGCTGTTTCACCGTTTGGCCACGTCGCAAAATATTGCTTTACAAGCAGAACTGCGATGTTTTTGAAAATTGTCTATAACATTTGCTGCTTGTCACAAGCAAACTTTTGTTTAACGAGCAATGTTTTGTAATATAGCCAAACAATCAAATATTGCTTGATAAGCAAACTTTCAGATGTTTCCTAAACAATGTCTGATCGCTTGGCCATGGCCTGAGAATAGAATCCATCTTTTCGACAAAATGGCCGCCGGGAAATTTTTCGAAAGCCACAGCACCCTTACAGTTGGCTCTGTGAGAATTGAAGTTTTATGCGAATTTTTAGTTTAATATTCTTGGTTCGTATCGAAAATTGAGTAAGTTGAATAATTTTCAGTATTTTCGGAATGAACTAATTTAGTCCTCTCGAAACCATGTAGCTACGTAGTGGTCTCTCTCGTTAATAAATTTATGCTCATTTATTCCGTTATAGAGGAAGTAACATCAAAGGGGTACAAAAGAAAACGAGAGAAGATTCTTGCTCCTTTCATGTTGAAGGGTAAGTGCCGTCTGAAACTGCCCTATATTGTGTCCACATACACTCTTTCAAGCAATACAATCTACGTTTACAGTAGCTGCTTTTTGTAAAAATACGCACTTAACGTGTAACAGAATTTCGTTTCTCGAGGCCATATTTCTAATTCTTAACCTTTAAGGCCCATTTCCACTTCGTTCGCATTCACTGTTCGCTAGCGAATTTGCTGGTTCGCAAGTCGCTACCGAACAGAAAACAACTTTTGCGACCAATTTTAAGCCATAAACCAAGTAAGACCTTTACGAAAGGTTGAACTTCACTTGAACATCGTTTTGCGTTCGCGTTTTTCTGATCGCTAGCGAACAGCGAATGCGAACGTAGTGGAAATAGGCCTTTAATGATTGCGTCTGCAACGGGATTCTAGGTAACAATGGCGTCTGCCAGCCACGAGTCACAGCGATCACGAAAAGAATTCTTAACTTGATTGGATACTCTTCATACTCATTAACCGACCAAACGAATTGACGTCAGAGCTTACTGGGGACCCACTGAGTTCATTATTGCGCCACAACACCGACACAATGGTGGAATTGTACTTCAATGTTCGTGTTCCCACTGACTTGAAAATTTTTGAAACCGGGGTTATTTTTTGTCTAGCAGTTCGACGCAATAAAAGCCTTTTTTATTCCTGACTCTATTTTAGTTTTAGTTTGTTTTAATTTTAGTTTGAGTCGAGATTCATTGTTAAATGTAAAATGTTTTTGTTGCAGAACCAGCATTTTCTTCGCTCCCAAAATCTTGCCAAAAGAGCCTTGAGGAACTCCAGAATGAATTCAGAGATGGTAGGTCAATCTTAGACTTATTACCCCAATCTCAGTTATCGCTCATCAGACCGAGACTACACCAAACCGAGATCGCTCAAACTGATTGTTACTCGGCGTAGTTTGAGCGTCCAGCATAGACTCAATAGCGATAACTACGGTTCATGTAATAAGTCTAGGTCAATCTTTACCGTTCAATATTCAATGTTTACAAATATTGCTCCTACGCAGGCGCTTTGCGTTGCCCCGCAGCAACTAGTAACTATCTTTTGAGTAATGTTTCAATATTTTCAGGCGATTTGACGGAAAAGGGTTACAAGAAAAGGAGAGCTAAGCTGGTATCACCGTATCTCGTCAAAGGTATTTGTTTTGTTTCATTTTTCATGGGAATTGGAACAGTTGCTATTCATGAAAGACTTATGCATCGTGTGGTGAAATTCCAGGCAAATGTACGGTGCAACGCAATGCACAAGGGTGCAATACAGTACCATACAATGAAATTCTAACATGATACAATAGAATGCCATACAATACAATTGAAATACAAAAAAACTCAATAAAATTCAGCACAATACAACGAAATACAGTACAATGCATATATTACAATACAAAACAATGCATACAATAGAAAACAATGCAATACATAATTATAATGCTAATAATACAATACAAAACACCACAATAGGATACCATACAAAAAATACAATGCAACGTAAAACATTACAATACAAGACAATACTAAACAATAGAAAAACAATACGAAGCAAAACAAAACAATACAAGGCAATACATCAACACAATACAACACAATTGAAACAATCCAAACAATGCAGTGCAAACAATACAAACAATGTAAACAATACAAACAACACAAACAATGAAAACAATGCAAAATGCAAACAACGCAGACAATACAATCATTACAAAAATCCAAACAATACAAACAATGCAAACACTACAAACAATTCAAACAATGCAAGCACTGCAAACAATACAAAAAATTCAATCAATGCAGACAATACAAACAATACATATAAAACTAAACAAAGTAATATAAAAAACAAAACAATACAAAACAATAAAAATAATGTAAAATGATGCAAAACTTTTTAAAAAGAATACCGAAAACAATATAATACAATCCAACTGCCTTTCATATCTGCCCGTCAACTACACCATTTCCCTTTTACTTACATCTTGTTTATGACGTTTTTCACTAAAATTTTCAGCTAATGCCTGGGCTTCAAACATCAAAGCAATACCAGTTAATAAAAATAATCTGGTAACAGTTTTGACGCCCGCGGCCCGTCACAAGCTCGATGATGCAGACCTTGCTGTAGGCATACAAATTGTCAATGGAAATGAAAAATTATTCAAATGTCAATTATGCGATGAGGTATTCAAGCAAGCTCAGAGTTTCAGTGGCCATTGTCGTCTACATAGAAGTAAGCTCATAATAATTTACGATAATTTACGTTGATTTTACAATGATTTATGATAATTTTTGCTACTATTACAAACGTTTAAGACAATTTATGCCACTATTACAATAATTCATTATGGTTTATGTCACTTTGAAAATAATTTATTATAATTTACGCCACAATGACAATAGTTTATTATAATTTATGTCACTATGACAAATATTCATTACAATTTATGGCACGATTACAATAATTTATTATAATTTATTCCACTATTAAAATAATTCGTTTTAATTCATGCCGCTATGGCAATAATTTATTACAACCCATGCTACTATGACAATAATTTATTATAATTTATGCCACTATGACAAAGATTTATGATAATTTATGCCACTTACAATAATTTATTATAATTCATGCTACTTTGACAATTTATCATTATTTATGCCACTATGACAATGATTTATGATTTATGCCATTATGACAATAATTTTTGATAATTTATGTTCATTCAACAGTGATTTATGGTAGTTTATCCAATTGATAATTTCTTTTGATTATTCGCAGCTGGAAAACCCAAGGCATTTAAATGCACTGTTTGTAAAGCATCTTACACAACCCGCAGTCATCTGAAGTTTCATATGTTTAAACACACTGGCAACTACCCCTTCAACTGTGAATTTTGTGGCAAGGGTTTTGCTGGTCGCAGTCAATATCGATATCATACATTACGTCATACTGGCCAATCACCCTATATCTGCAAAGACTGCGGTGGAAGATTCTGGAAGAAAAGAAATTTGGATGCTCATTGTGATAAACATCGCAACGATGATGTTCCTTCGGGGTTGCAAAGATGTGCGGTAAGATATTACTATTACTGTATGTTGACTAAGTTTTAAGACATTATTGAAGGAGCGGTTCATTTTCTAAAAAGTGACTGGCTGTAGCAAACCAGAAAATTGGTGTTTTTTTGGACTTGGGATCTTTGCAGGCCATGAACCCAACAGGAAATCAGCATAAAAAAAGGCAAGAGTAACAAGATTTTCCCAACAGCTCTCATCTATCCTTTTCAAAGTAACTTTCGCCGATTCTAGAATTTTGCTTTTTTCGAGTTCTTGAAATAAGTAACTAAAGTTCTGCTACTTCTTTTTTTAAGAGAAGTATTTTTTGTTAACTTTAAATCCTTAAAATTCACCCCAGGTTTTTTTCAATCTGTTCATACTTTGAGAAAAATCTCCTTGCATAACATTTGAAACGAGAAATAAGCTGAGAATTACTTAATTATTTACCGAGTTTAAATGCCTTTTAACAGAGAAAAAGATAAAAATGAAAAAATTTAAGTCTAGGCTTGGAGTTTCCTTGCGTCACAATAGTTAAAAATTTATTCACACGGCGATTTTAAGTATATTTTGCTGTTTCAAGTCTGAATTTTTTATGAAATTTGAGAGAAAATGCTTTGAAGAAAGCTGGTTACGAATTTTAAAATCCCCACGAGATGTAAACATATACAAGAGCTACTGAAGGAATTTATTCAAAGACGAAGAATGCGCAAAAATTGTTGCCAATTTCTGGGGTGCCCTAGAATACAATTATACCACAGGTGAAAAGGTGAAATGGTGTTTTAACGCCAGTCGCTTGGATCACAGAAGTGTATGTACTAACGAGATCTCGAAGCGTGACTGGGACTCGAACCTCGATCTCGCTTAGCTCTTGTCATTAGTAAATCGTTACTAGCAGGATTTGAACACGACGCCACAGCACTTTCATCACAAAGCTACATTTGTTTGGCAGCCCAAACTGTGTCAAACATTTCAATGAAAATTGTTCCCACACCAACGGAAAAATAAAGTTATAATATCAAAAGGTTATGAAATATCTCTACTTCAAAAACTTCAAAACAAAAACAAATGGTGTATAAAACCGCAAACAAGGCTTAATTGAACCCAAACTAAAGCACTGTTTAGGTTTTTAGGCCCTGGCCAAACGATCAACCATTGTTGGTCAAACATTTTTAATTTGTTTTACAACAAATGTTTGACCGTTTGGCCACGTTAAAAGACATTGATGTCCAGCATTTTGGAGCAACGAATTTATTGGTAATGCGCAAGCACGAATAGTAGGTGCTGAAATGTCGCAACTTGTTGCAGTTGGTCAAAAAAGTAATGTTTGACAAGCAATGTTGGAAAGGTGGCCAAACGATCAAACATTGCTTGACAACAAAAGTAGCAACATTTGTGGCATGATGTTTTTGAAAAAAGTCTAAAACATTTTGCTTGATGCAAATCAAAAATGTTTGACGAGCAATTTTTTTGGACGTGGCCATACGGTTAAGCATTTCGCTTCACAGGCAAATTGAAAATGTTTATTAAACAATGCTTGATCGCTTGGCTCTTGTAGCAGAATGCGAGGCAAAATGACTGTTAAACTTAAGACTGATCTGTTTTGAATTTTGCAGCATTGCCGTGCATTGTTTGAGAGCCTCGATGATTTACAAACACACATGTACGAACATGATGACGAGGCTGAGCAAGGAGCAACTATGGTGAAGAAAATCAAACAAACATCCGGGAGTCTTTCAAGTGAAAATAGTCGATCAGAGCATGCGATGGAAGACGAAGAGGATGATGGGAATGAAGATGTGGATGATGGGAAGGATTTCGAGGTGAATTCTAATACTGAAGCTATGGAGATACTTCCTTTCGAAGAACATTGTTGAATAAAAACATTTTGCAACACTTTTGGTCGCTCTACTTTTGTTTTACTGTTTGCTAAAACTTTTACTAACATGATATAAAGTTAATGTTTTATACATCGAGGTTTAATACTTTCGGATTTGACAAACAGGAAACTTGTTTAGATGACAGTATAAGCCCGCTATATGAAACTTACTTTGAGAAACTAAGGCTCTAGCCAAACAATCAAACATTGTTGATCAAACATTGTCGATCAAACATTGATGAAACATTATTGATCAGGCATTGTTGATCAAAGATAAGCAATGTTTTTGAAAGCAGTTACGAGCAATGTTTTGCGACGAAACCAAACAGTAAAACATTTTGCTTGACAAGCTAATTTCAAATGTTTTTCAAACAATGTTTTGTTTTTTGGTCATGGCCTAATTCGATAAAGCCTATTCTGTACGAGATTTTAAAACAGCTTCATTGGTTAGGCAAGCATTCAGATTTTGTAAAAGAAAAAATTTTGTAATATGGTTAATAAACGTTAGAGTAACTGTAGGTAAAGGAAACAAGAGGGTTATTGTAATAACTTTTTTAACATAGTTTGTACTTTTCTAATGTTGTGTTTTGATAAACTTGCATTTGAAAACTTCTGTTTGTCTCTGTTGGTCTTACTGAAAAATCTCGAGAACTCATGTAAGTTATCTCTAGAAACTACTGTAGTTATCGGCAATAAAACTTGTACTATTTGTACCAAACTTGACCCCCTAACGGGGCTTCAGAGAACTCGGGAGGAATCGATGACGATTTCTAGGCTTCTCTTCTTGGCCCAATAAGTTTAGGCCTGAGTACTTGGTGCGGTTTCTCTAGCTTTACCCAGCCTCCAAGTCATTTAAGTTATGAAATTTTTCATGCAACCATGACGATCTTCTCATTCTCCTTAGTTGCAGGCATCATCGCTATAGCAACTTGATTCATCAGTATCTTCATGATGCAATGAATTGAATGAATTTCGATGGATCGAAGATTCTCTGTGTAATATTGAGAGTCTATTGTGTCCTTCATTTTCTGTAAGAATTCTCTCTCGTTTGAAATGGTCCTGTCTTCTCTTAATCCGTCTTGGGTTCTTGGTTGGGCTTCGACTGTGGTTCCCTGGAGATGAATGGGCGTTCAAGCGATTCATTTCAGTAGTGACAAATACGACTCAGGTAATAAGTCTACCAATCGAGGATTTACCATTCTGACTTTATCAGGCAATGCAGCGAGTAACTTACACTGTAACTAATATACTACAAATTCTAATTGAAATTACCTGACGTTATGCCGATACATTGGTTGATTACTGGTCCCTTGACCATAGCTGTGCCAAGCAGAGGTAGTAACCTGGAATCAAAGAGGTTTAAACCATAAACAATTGTTTGATGTTATTAGCAAAATTGAAAAATATTTTTTGTTCTTCGTTTTGCAGCACGAGGCCATTGCGAAACGATCAAACATTGTTTGTCAAACATTTGAATTTAGTGTCGCAAAACATTGCTCGTGAAATATTCTTTGGTCGAGTCGAATCAAGCAAAAATGTAGTGTTATATCCAGTTGATATTTTTGTGTATGTACTTAGATCTTAATTATCTTTGCCATTAATACCTTTGCTTGCTTGCTGCTAGTATTTCCGTATAGTATTAGATTTACGTTTTTTAAGCGTTTTCTACAGTTGGTTTGTATTAGCTGCTAAAATTAGCTATTTTTGTAACCAACTTTAAAGAAAGTGATTAAAAAAAAAAAATACGCCAGAAATGTTTGACCAACAATGTTTGTTTGTTTGATCGTTGGGCCTCAAGGTGCTCATTCAAAACAGTGTTATACAGTATTACTAGATTCAAATCAGCTCTGAGTTACCTTCCTTGTCTGTGCCTTGTATGAAATGTTTTATTTTTTATATCAATTTCTTCAAAAGTGTGTAAAGATACTTTGTAATCATTTCTTGATAATACTATCGAGTTCTTTGTTAATTCTTTTAATTCACCGCTTGGATCAACCTGAAACAAAAGACAGAAACAATAATAGCTGAGTCTTGTTCAACGGACAGAAATATATAAATGATGTTACACATGTTTTTTATAAGAATACTCTAATTTTTGCCAAGGCTTGAACTTTTCCATTGTTATTCTTAAATTTACATTGCTCTTTGGCAATTTTGAGCCTGAATATTCTTATAGACTGTATTCTTATAAAAAAAGTGTGTATGACAAAATAATCATTAATTTGCGATTTAAAAAAAAACATTTTAGCTCTAATATTATGTCAGCAAGAGCACGATTAAACTGGCAAAGATGAGAAGAGAAGATCACACATTTCTCACCATCCTGGCATCTCGAGACCTTGTCTGTTTCCCATGCTTAAATGGAGATGAAACATAGTGTGTCTTTGGTCTTGATTCAAACTGGTCAAAATAAGGGAGTTGCATTCTACTACCTAGAAGCAAAATAGACATGAAAAATATAAAACATAAAAGCCATAGGCTTAAGGCCTATAGGAAATTAAAATGAGTAGACAACTTTGTATCAATTATAATTGTTTGAAGGTTGATACTTGTTTCTTACCATTAGAAAGTTGTGTTGTTGTCCCAGGTCTGCTGTCTACACACAAGTGTTGGCCAGGCTGGATAGAAACTGAAAGAGGAGAGAACGGATTTTGCGCCATCTTCTTTTGGTTAGGCCAACTTTTCTGTGAATTCTCTCTACTCTATCCAAAATTTCTTCATGTTGCTTGAAAATTTGTGAGCACAAAATGTTCTGTTGTTCTTGCTTAGTTCATTCCGTGTCAATGTTTATTTTCTTCAATTCAGCAGCTGAAACGCTCGTTGGAGAATCTGTTATTTTTTTCTTCAAAACTTCTGTGTACACGAGGAAGTGGCAGCCATTATTGTAGTTGCCATGGTATCAGAGGAATACTCAGAATTGAGCCAAATGGAGGCTAAGTCTCGTTTTCAAAAAATGCGCGAAAATGAACTTTTTGAATGTCGTTATAAAATTATTTCTTGTACTAGCAGTTCTCTCGTTTTCGTTTTCCTTGTCCTTCATCAAAAACCTTACCTGTCTTTTTTAATCAAAAAAGCCTTAATATTCAAAACGAAAGCTGGCATCCAGCTGGGAAAAATAAGGCATGAGTCTTCTAGATGAGTTGTTCGGTCAAATTCTTCAATCAGAGGAAACCATTAAGCAGAGATTCGACCAGCTTAAAGATGGTAAGCGGGTATCTTCTCTTCAAGGGGGGTCATTAATATATTCTCTTCAAGGGGGGTCATTAATAAACGAGCGATTAAGCCAGATGAGCTTCAACGCAGCTGCTATGCTAAAGTCGTATCATATTTGGCTGCAACTGTGAAGTAATACGCAGTCATAGAGTTTGATTCTTAAGATACTTCTCCCGCTAGAGTTTAAGCCCTCTACGCCCCACAACACAATGATCTTCGAGGGAAAATAGTGCACCCGCTGTCGTTAATTTCAGGCAAAAAGCAAAATAATAAATAATTTGAAGAAATAAAACGGTCAGACAACAAGGAGAGACCCACTGGAACTCGTTCAAAACTAATTTCACAAGCAATGTTTGAACGTTTGGTCACGTCACAAAACAATATTTGCTTCACGAAAGCAACAAATGTTTGATAAACAATGTTTGACGATGGTAAAAAAAGTTTGCTTTCAAAGCAAAATCCAAATGTTTGACGAATAATGTTTGCGATTCTGTAAACGGTAAAACATTTTGATTGACAAGCAAACTTAAAATGTTTGACAAGCAATGTTTTGCGATCCCAGAAAACGGTAAAACATTTTGCTAGACAAGAAAACTTCAAATGATTGACAAACAATGTTTTGCAATGTCGGAAAAGGGTGAACACTTTTGCTTAACAAACAAACTTCAAATGTTTGACAAAAGTTTTTTTCGTTGTTTGGGGAGGGCCTAAGAAAAAACAAACCAGCCTCAGAAACAATTTACCATTTCTTGTAAAACAAAAAGTATATTTTTTAGCCCATTCACAAATTTTGGAACTTCAGTCTAAAATAAAAGATGCTGAATTTGATTTGCATTCGCATCATGGAACGATGGCGGTAAAAAATCAGAAATTGATAAAAGAAGAAACGGAATTAAAATGGCTTACATCAAGGGAACAGATCATCAAATCACAACTCAAAGACGTTCAGACAAAAAATAATGAAATCATTGACCAAAAGGTAATGCCTGGTTTCCATATAGCGGTAAGATGCGGTGAGGCTGCCTGCGGAGGTGCTGTAGAAGCTTAGCAAGGTCGGGGTTCGAGCCCTAGCTACAGTAGGGTCACAACCACTACTGAGATCCCAGAGATTGGCGCTAAATACACCATTTCACTTTTCCCCTTTTCACCTGCGGTTGCATTGCTGCCATCTTTCATTTTTCCGGCATCGCAGGCAATTACCCCGTCAATAGATGGATCGATAGAACGAATCCGTCGCCGGAACGATGCCAACTTAGCTGTCCGTCCTCCCAAGTCGATACATGGGCACCCAGGTATTCGTTCCGGAATATTAGTCTCCTGAGTCCGAGAAGACAAATCTCAGCATTTCAGTGCGGACAGCGTTAGCAAATAAAAATGTCTGCTTGCTAACTAGTTGGCGAGAAAAATGAGCATGCCCGGTACACATTATGACTAGATTAAATATAACCATATTTGCAGACGAAATTCTTTTAAATAAACGTCATATTTCTTTTAGGTGAAGCTAGAGGAAACGCTTCTATGTGAAAGGTAAAACAAAGAAACTCTAAGGCCCTTGCAAAATATTTGAAGTTTGCATGTCAAGCAAAAATTCTTTACCGTTTGGCATTGTCGTAAAACATTGCTTGTCAAGCTTTTTCCCACCAAGAAAAAGTGGTTTTGAACCTTGCCCAGAAAATTCTCCTAAAAACCTTCATTATTTGTGACGTTGCCAAACGTTCAAACATTGCTTGATAAACAAATTTAAAATGTTTGACAAACATTGTTTGATCGTTTGACTTGACAAGTTCATTTCAAATGTTTGATAAACAATGTTTGATCATTTGACAAGGGCAGAAGTTTCTTACATTCTTTGCTCGGAGAACTTATTTTGTATTCAATTGAAAGGGTCTCTATACATTTTTGACAGGAACAACTTCTTCGAAGAAGCAAAGAACTTTTCAAAGAAATATGAACTTCCAACAAATTTTGAAAGAGATTATGACCGACAGTTGGAGAAAGAAATTATGGCTTTGAAACAGCAAAAAGCAGACCTAGCATCAGGTATGGCTTTGTATCTGCAGCAATGTTGAGCCTTCTTGTTGAGCATTAGCGACATGCATATTTATGTATACTCGTCAATGAATGGCGAACACTAGGATAGCATTTTCCACAAGTAGCATACCAAAACAGATTGGCTTCAAAGAGCCAATGACGTTTCCACTGAGCTAGAATGCCCAATGAAGTCTTCGAGTAGCTCTCCAAGTCATACAACCCAAGGCTCTTCTCCTGTTTGGCTTTGTGTTTGCAGAAACTTTGAGCCTTTTTCGGCATCATAACTATTCATAGACATTTTTCGCTCATGGTAAACACTAGGATAGATTTTCCACGACTGGCATACCATAATTGATGTGATTTGAACCCTAGACTGCATGATCAGAGACAATTTCAATGAGCTAAAGATCCCAAGTGCCCAAGGCGAGAGGTAATTCACTCCTAGGAATATTGTACGTCCTCGGCTTGAATCTCTATTGTTTCCGTAGGAATATTATAAGAATCCGAAGCTCCCCTCCTCCAATTTGGCTCGGCTTTATTAGCCTTCGTCAGTGCAATATACATTAATGTTTATACTCATTTGAATAACTGTAAGCAAGGAGCTTCATTCAGTGACTGAATATTTATTGTCTTCATTTAGAGCTGCGATCTTTGAGCTCCAAGACTGAAAAGACTAAATATCTGAAGGAACAAGCTGAAGAAATTAACAAATCAATCATGGAAATCCTTCTTGAGAGGGAAGGTATAGCTTGCTTTATCAAACATAGTGCACCAACAGCATGTCGATTTATGACTATTTATTTCTAAGGACAAATGCTTAAGCATTCACATAGCCATAATAATTTTCTTCTTAAACAGAAAAGCAAGAGTTACTCAAGAAACAGTGTGAGGAAACAGAAATCGCTTTGGTCAATAAGAAAGAAATTGCCAATGAAACGAGCTCAAGTCTCGAATTTAAAAGGTAACCATTAAGCGTTTTACTTGAGAAGATTGGAACTTTTCTTAAACAAGACAAAAAAAACGAAAACTGGGTAGACATTTTCGGAGGCAGATAAAGTTAAGTAACGTAACGAACATCGACACTGGCTGTGTAGCTGTCGTAGCATGCGGGCGTGAAGTCCGACCACATTGACCACACTGACGCAAGAGCCAGCTGGATTAAACAGCGACCTCACAGCATCTGCGATCGCGCTGAAGGTGAAATGGCGCATTTAGGACCAGTCCCAAGTTTCTCAGAAGAAGAAGAACTCATAAGACCTTGACACTGGCTGTTGAGCTGCCGTTGCTTGGGCTCGAACCTTGACCACACTGAACAAACTGGCGTAAGATGCAGCTGCATAAGACCGCGTCTTTATAGGCATCTGCGATTGCGCTGAAGATGTAATGCTGTTTTAGAGCCTGCCGCAAGGATCCCAGAAGTAGATGAACTAATGAAACCTCGAACCTGGCTGTTAAACAGTCGTGCCTTGGACTCGAACTCCGGCCATGAGAGCCAGCTGAACCAACGGGACCTTGCTGCTGCCGGATTATACTGTATCAGGCACTTAACCACATAGTATCCGAAGCAACTTATACTACGCTATATTCATCATTTGTAGAATCTCAGAAGAACTGAACGCATGTCAGAGGAAGTCAGTGGAACTGAATAAAAGGAGGCAAGAATTGTTATCGGAGTTATACCATAATCAGCAACAGTTCATGAAAGCGGACTCAAAGAGACAAGCAACTTCCACACAACATGCAAGCCAAAGCAGTGGTATAAAGAAAGAAACCAGTGCACCAGGAAGAGTCAACCTATTTAAGAGTATCTATGCTCAGAAAGACAAAAGATATGGCAATGGCAGTGGAAAAGCAAACTGACAGCTATGCTAAGTTTGAGATAGTTTAAGCACAGCATAGTAGTTAACTGATCATCCAAAATCTGAATAAACTTGAAGAAAACTTTATCTGTCTATACTGAATCTTGGCTGTGTTTCGTATTTCTTGGGTTCTGCATGCACGGATTACGACCCCACTATAGTAGTATACTTTGTTTCTTGCTCCAGCTGTAACGTTATAACGTTGTATTTGCTGTTCTCTTGATCATTAGCATAATGGTGGATTTTTAGGCCATAGGCGTTCGTCTTACTTTAAATCAACTTTGACTCGGCAACATCTCCCAAAATTTTCACATTGCAGTCCGGTTCGCATATGCATCACATCTTTCGCGATATGCGCTCCCTGCTCGTAATCATGAATTGCAAGCCGGCATAGTCAAAAGCCGACATTAAAGAGGAGATGAACCACAATATCATTGCCCGATGATGGGAGACAGAGCTCTCCCGAAACATTGCCCTGATAACTATCAAAGGCGATTATCATCTCTAATACTGTGTCACAGACAGCCTTGATAAGTTCGAATATATTTACTCTACTCTCGATGTTATCACCACATCATGTTAGCAAAATTGCCCGATGATGGGATCAGGGAGATTACTCAATGGATGGGATGGTCGATAAGCGTGAATATGTATACTCAAAAGCGAACAATCGACTTAGATGCTTATACAGTACAAAGGGCATACGTCCCAAAACATTAGTTGAAAAATTTTCAATATTAAGCTTGCGCCGCGTCCTGTCACGAAAATATTTCATAAATTCCTGTGCTTGGCAGATCTCGCAACAGTAACTGATCATCTAGTGAACACAGATTCATAGGTATGTCTACATCGAAACGGAAAAGTAAATACGTGTTAAATAAGAAAGAAAAAACCTGTAGCTTAGTCTCTTCTAAGAGGAAACATCTCTTCAGTGACACCATCTTTTGTTATGACATTGATTCTTACTCCATCACCTGTATTAATATCTCGTTCGGCTGCTGAGATAAAAATGTCCTTGACAAACTGAATGCATTTGTCTTTCGACAATACTTCGGTTGAAGGGTCTTTCTGGTTCTTACGTCCAACCTTATAATCAAAACAAAAAATCATAAAACTAATGCTGACTCTCAAGAAATCTCAAAGACTTGGAAAAAGACATTTAATGAAGTATTTTTCTTTTTGTGAGTTGCTTGTATCTTGTTTTCTGAATTTCTGCACATATTTTCAACTTCTGTTGTTGCAGATTCCTTTACTCGCTTTTTCTTCCATTATTCGTCAGTTTGGAGCAAAATTTGCTGAGCTACCTCTCCTAAAACGACCGTAATTCCAGTCGTTGCGCACGGAGAGGATTGCCTTACTGGAAATGTCTACCATTTTCCAGAAAAACGTCACGCCCGACCCAAGCCACTTTGAAAAGGTCAGTTGTCCATTTTAAGAGATGTCCGTTATTGGAGGTTCTACTGATACTCGCTTCATAAGAAATCGAGAAAATAATGGAAGAAATAATAACCTGATTATCTAGAAATGGCTGCAACATAGCGGCTGAAGAACCTTCTGCTCTGTATGCTTCCCTTTCATAAGAACCAACAGGATCAAAACTATAAATTGCACCTTTACCTAGAAAAATATTTCTTCATTACAGTAAATGTTTAAAAGATGTCAATAGCGCAATGGCTCGGGAAGTGAAACTTTAAACCTAGACTAATTTCTAAATGTTTTATATGATTTTAGCATCGAAAACTCGAAATCTTGAAGTTTTGAAAATTCAAATCTCGCCCTCTATGCGACGAAAAGGGTTTATTTGCACGGAAAGAAGAACGGGTCCTAGAAAATGATCAGAAAACGCACGGAGAAAGTACACTACCGGTAATTATATCTTGAGAAGTAAGGGTACAAATTAGATATCTATATTGAGCCTTACCTTCACTGTCAAGCCCAGCAACAATGTTATATGTATAATATGGGAAGAATCGTTTGTAATATAGCATTGTTGAAAGCATTTGTGCTATGGCTGAACAACTGTAAAAGAAATATGAAATTTGGTCTGACGTTGTAAGAAATGTTAGAAATAACTAATTTAACGATAAAAATTAATTTCTATGATAGAAAAAATTGTATGAGGTGACATTTCTTATGGCCAAAACAGGGATCTTTCGCATTCAAAATTTTGTCTCTTATTCATTAATATTTCTATTCTTTAATGGGTGCTCTCTGCCCTTCTCTGATAAGCGCCTCTCTGAAATTCTGTAAGTAAGGTCCTGTCAGTAAAAATATAATTTAAAAAGAGCACTTTAGGCTCATTAGAAGGAATAGGGGGCCTGATATAGGGGTACCAGAAGACGTGAAACAGAGGTGAAAAATCAGCTCGAATCCACAATCCACAAAAAAGCAACAATGGAATGACATAACTCATGATGCAAACACTGTTTTAATTACATTTTCTAGCAGTTATTGTGCATAAAGTTATACACTGATGTCAATAACACACCAAAAGATGCAAGATGCAACTTGAAGTGGCAAACTGTATAAAAAGCCTTGTCAGATCCATAAACCTATAATATGGTAAACTTGGTTCTCAGTCTGAAAATCCAAGTATTAAAAATAAAGAAGTATTATTGTACAACATAAAAATTAAGAACTTATAATGGTCTCACCGCATGGTCTTTCCATGTTCATGCTGATACATCTAGAAGCGAAAAGTTTGATGCAGTCAGAAATAATGAATTAATTGTCAGCTTGAAGCAATCAAAATTGGGTCAAAATGTCTACAAAATTTAAAACAAAGTACCTTTAATCTCATTGAAACATTTCGTGTAAGTGTAAGAACATCTCCATGGAATCCAGTGCATCCTAGCACTGTTTTATCAGTTCTAAAAAGGATGAAATAATAGTTACAAATGAGCAGCAGCACACAATACGGGGGAATCAGGCTGTTGGTTAAATGCCACCCACTTACCTAAATATCCATAAAACAGTGACTTGGCTCGTAAAATAGCAAAGTCACTTGATTTGACCAGGACCAACTAAAGTTAAAGTTTGAATGTTTGAGTTAAGAAATGGCCCATGAGGTAAAGCTTGATCTTAAAGCTTTCAGAGCAGCATGCCCACACTCCTTGATTGGTGAGCTTTTAGCGCACATGTCCCTTATGCCATACTTCTACAACAGTGGAGTACGGTAGTGTTCGAGGAAATCTCATTCATGAACAACCACATTTCCATTGTTCTTTTCTATTGATCTATCCTTTATCTTCCAAATGCACACACTACAATCTGCAGACATGTCAAGCAACACAGAATTGAAAGTTTGCTCTGCCCTGGCAAGTCGGCACTTTAATTGACCGTGCAGCTAGAATGAACAATAGATCACGCAACCTTTCTATTGTTCTCTTTGCCACGCAAACGCACAACGTTTTTTCGGCAAACTTTCATCAAACTTTCCAGTCTGGCAAGCAACTGCACCAAAATTTTCAAACTCAATGTCCAATATCTCCAGCTCAAAGCTGTGTACATATGGGCCAGTGTGCATTCCCTGTAGCCTACAATGAAGATCTCCAGCATGGAGTCTGAAACTTGGAGCTTCACATCTTAATTTTCATATCACCTCCAGAGTGCCGTGATTTTAAGAGGATTTGCAGAGCGCCATAGTGTAACTGAAAGCCCAATCCAATATGAAATTCAAGGTCCGATGGGGCATGCCGGCATAGTGTAACTGGGGCCTTAGCCTGAAGTCCGATTAGGTTGGCATATTCTCTGCCATGGGCAGTAGCATGGAATGCACCCTGGTGTGTGGAATCCATGAAACAAACTGACATCTGCATACTTACAACTTATAAAGCTTTGAAGATTCTCTAGAATGAATAAGGAACCCTTCACTCAGTCTTGTATCTGATGCAATTATAGTATAATCTTCACCAGCTATCGCCAAAATGGTCCTGCAAGATAAAATTCAGTAAATAAAAAGACTTGCCTTGGTTTATGAAAAATGGGTGAAGTGGGTAAAACTAACCATTTTTGTACCAGGTCTTATTAATGATTTTTTTAAATAGGACAACTTTCTTACCCTCCGTGGAAAGAATAGGGGGAGAACTGATGCTGTACTGGTCCGTTGTTCAACTCCATTTCAAAGCTAAGGCAAACTTTCCCTCTTTACTTTGTTGCCCAAAAGTGCAAGAAGCAACCAAGATGACAATGCAAAAAATTGGAAATGCTCCACAAAAGAAATTTTGATTTAACCTCGTTTGAAGAATCAGAATGAGGCTTTATTTAAAGTTCCTCAACTCCCTGTGACTTGCACATTCGCTTTGGTTCTTTCTTGATGGGAACTGAAGACTATTCGGCTAATTAGTCTTCCTTTTGGTTTTGATTTACAGAAAATTAACCAAGTAAGCGGGAATTTTTACTTATTTTGATTCATTTTGATTATTTCTTATACCCAGTAGATCCAATCCGTGTGATAATGTGAAGAATTTCGTCCATAAATACCTATGTGTTGAATGAAGTTTAGGACGTTCTGTTCTGCCTCAGAGCATCTGGATCTTGTTGTGGTCGTCAAGGTCAAGTTTGGCAGAAGCGCATCAAAAGGACATCATTTGTGTTTTTAAAGGAGAGAAAAGCATTCAGAAAACTATCAGAGTTTTTCATGTTGCAGAAGTCCTGGAGTACTGATTAATGCTGCAAAGATCTGCAGCTTTTCACAGAAAGCAACTTTCAACCTTTTTTCAGAATGTCAAGTCAAGAATGAAATCTAGGGTGTTTTGTGTCATGAGTGGACATTTAAGTGTCCTGTGAAACACTGGCATGATCAGAAAAATGCTTCGTCACTTTATTTCCAGTGGGAGTCGTATATTAATCTTTCTTTTGGCATTAAATTCTGATCAAGTATGGTCGAAAAAGCTGACCAAATGCCCTGGGTTATATTGTGGCAGAGTAGAACAGTATTCTACAGTTCAGAATATTTCAGACTGCAGAGCATGTCCTAGAGGATACAGAACTGATGGCTTTGTGTGCCAAAAATGCAACTCAAATTTATTACTATACGACTGTTTATATCTTGGATTCATGGCATTACTTATACCAGTCATCAACTGTCATTTTATACATTATTTTGAGCCGAAGAAAGCTTTGGTTACTATTCTGCATATCACAACTATTTTGGAATCAATTATTTCAGTTTTTGTATCATTACTAACAGTTGAGCCGTACGGAGAATTAATATTAAAAACTTGCAGAACAACATCAATGAAAGACTGGTATACAGTGTTCTATAACCCCAAACCAGATTTTGTTAATAAAATACACTGCACACAAGAAGCAGTCTATCCGTTGTTTACTATAGTATTCATATACATTGCAAGTTGCTTGGTTTTATGTCTGACAATTAGACCACTGGTGATATTCTTTCTTAAAGATATTCCTGGAAGGAAGTCTTTGTACGCATCAATGTATCTACTACCAATGATAACTGCAATTCATGCAATCTTCTCCGGCATCATTTACTACTCATTTCCGTACCTAATACTAGTTACATCATCGCTTGGAAGTGCAATTTATCTGTCACTCAAAGACGACAATGTGTGGGATGTATGGAAGAATGTTGGTTCAGTTTTTTTGATACTGACTTATTGCTTAGCAAATGCTTATGGGATTGTTTCTATTACACTTTTTAGTGATCCAATCCGAGATGGAATTATGTTATTGTTAATATTCTTGCCCATTTTGTTTTATTTTCTAACATTTAGATTAACGGAACCCAGTAAATTTGTTTGATATCAAATTCAAGATAAAAAAGTGGAAAATGCTGAACCTTGATCAGATCAGAAATAATGTGGACTTTCTTAATTACCAAAATACATTAGCTGATTTGCCTTTTTCAGATTATTTGAATAATTTCCATAACAGTATGCTTTGCTATGACTTTAAAACTGTATTAGTTGTTAAGATTCTCTTAGCTGTATTAGAACCTTTCTTAGAGCCCTTGTGTTAGCTTTTTGTAGATATTTGAACATTTTTGAGAACTGATTAGAAATTTCTGTATCATTTGATAAGGAACTCATAAGGTTGGTGTAAAGCTTCTTCTGTTCATCTTGTGGATGATTTGTTGCAAAATAGACTGAAAGAGTTGATAAAGAGATATATTTTTGAGTTAGATGGTCTTCTGAATTGGCAGACACCTGGAGTGTGAAAGAGTGCAATTTTCTGCCTAAAGGATGGGGAGAACAATTGCCTTTTGTATGAAACATTAGAGGAATTTAATGCCTTTTTTGCTGACATCTTCCAAGGCTTCAACAATTGCTTCATCCCAAATAATCTGCAAAGTGAGTACCACTTTAATTATATTGGGCCTCTGTAGGTGTAATATGATCCTTTAAAATCAAAAGCTTTCCTAATAAGCTGATGCTACAAGCTGCCATGTGTAATGCCAAGTCGAGACATGTTGTTTTAAGCAATTTATGTATTATGACTCATATTCAATAATTCAAGAAATACATGTCAGGATAATTGTCTATAATACACTATGTCCCCATTGCAAATAACTAACCCAGAAATTAATTGTTTTAATGGTCAACAAAACAACATTGTCACAGTTCACAAATTTCTTCAACTCATTGGCCCTTCAAGCATTGCTTTCTTTTTATTAGTCTCTTTAAGGATGTTTTGCTGCAGTTTATTCAGTCGTTCCTGAAAACAATAAAACACAGAGATGAAAAATAGATGAAAGTCAAAAAACTTTAAAAGCTTTTGTTGATGTCTAATGTCATTTTATGCTTCAAAACAAAATAATATAATGCTTACATGAGCATTATTCAGCACACTGTTAACTAAAACAACTCTTCGTCTGCAATTCAATAATTTCTTCACATAAGTTTCGAGATCAATTGGTGGTTTTTGCAGTGATGCGAGCTTCTGTAAATCTAAGGAGGAAATAATGAAAATTAAAATAAGTAGGAAATCTAAAACAGATAAATTTAAAGCCTTCATAATTTAAAGTTCATTACCTACTATCAAAACTACTTTCTGTAGCAAAGCGCAATTCTCTTTACGCTACTTACTACAGTATTTCCTTACAGGCAATTAATGTTTCGGGTTACCTAAAACATCTGCCAACAAGCTAGCAAGTTAAATCATCTAACAATCAGCCTTTACCATGTGTTAACTGGTCAATGTGTTCCCTTAGATCAACTTGGCTTTTCCTGAAAAAAATAAAAATATGATAATTTCTTTCCATTTGAAAGTTTAAGTTTTGATGCTAAAAGGCAAAGGTAAAAACTAGGCCTACTATCCGTCAATCTACAATTCGCCCTAGAAATTTATACTTACCGTATATTCAAGACTCGATCATCAACTTCTTCGACAGCTGGTTGAAGCAGCTGCAATATACCAAGAGTTAAATCGTCTGAGGCTGAATTTCTATCGTCATTATTCTCCAACTTATCTTCCCCACTGCTACTCGTGTCTTCCGACATTTTGTTTTTCTCTGTGTTCCGTTGTTCATGGACAAAAGTGGGCATGCGCGAAATGTGAGAACCAACAACAAAACAACAACAACATTCACCAGGCGTCGTCGTCGTCTTCACTCTTCAATCGCGTGAGTATGGAAGTGTCATCAAGTTAGAAAGTTGGGCAGTGATCACGCAAATTGATGTGCGATCAGCCAAATAAACAAGCCTTAGCTATTCACGATGGCCTGATTCGTTGCTTCAGAAAGATAACAAGATGACAAAGCCATCTCGAGAAAGCAAGCGATTTGTGAAAATCGAGGCACAAAGCAGTTATGACTATGAGGAGGAGGCCATTGGGTTTCCTCGGATGGTTGCGCGAATTTGGGGCATGATTGTTTCAATCTGTGAGTTTTAGTTCTAGTTCATGAAATAAAATTCATTATTTACTGTATAGTTTAGTTTTAACTATTAATTCACGCATCAGATTTCGCTTTGCTCAAAAGAAGTTCTTCAGATTTTGTGGTAGTAATTATCAAATGATTGATAGGTACATGTGATTTGATTGACAGATGCTTATATGTATCATTATTTTCATTTCAGCATACATTTCATCTGGTGGATACCTGATGGTGCATCATGATACAACCAAGTGTAATGGCATTGGCATATACATGCTGTAAGAAACTCGTTCCACACTAAAACATATTTTTTATATAAGAAACCTAGCTACAGCCTCACTAGTAAAAGTTTCTTAAAGTTTCTAGTGTTTTAAGAAACACAAAAAGAAAAGAATCTATTATAATTTGCCACAAATCTTAATAGCGGGTATCTCACAAGCTGTTTCTTATTAAAAAAAGCCAAAACCCTCTTCAGCCAAGCCAGTGTGCATTCCAAGGGGCAATTCACTCTTTGGAATCTCGTACATCCTCAGCTGTAATCTCCAATGTTTTCATAGAGTCCTATAAGAATCCTTTTGTCTCAATAGGATTCTTGATGCCTTTTCGAGGAGTGTAATTCCTGCGTATAATTCCCAAGTGATTTTAGATCTTTCAGAAAAAAAGCCTAGACTATAATTTCCATTATAGAACAATCAATCTTTTGTTTCTCTTCAGATTTGGTTGGCCTGTTCTGGCATGGCAGTAACAAGGAATGCATCCTAGCCCTTCAGAAAGCAAGCAAGCAATACTTGTCAGTTAACCTGGATCAGGGGGTTCTGATGGATTCTAGTCAACTCAGGGCTCTATGAACTTGCCAGGCATTGCTTATGATTCCAACAAGAGTGAAATTTGAGCTCAGTCAGGCAGAGCTGACAGAGCTCCTAACCCATTACTTTACCTGCTAAGATACACTACTCAGTTACAGATGACTCTGCTTGAAGTCAAGGATATTCACTCTTTGTACTATTATTTCTACAACAAATCATGTCAGAAAATCAGTAATTCTAAAGTTATTACTTTTATATCTTGCAGGGTAATTGGACTACTGATGCTTGGTTTTGAATGTCCTTGCTTTCTTCTCATTATAAAGTCAAATAAGTACTGCACAGTCATTGATCAAAAGTACCATTTTGGGTTAAAGGTATTGTCTATGTTGGGTGAGTTTAACAATACAGTGTATTTCTTTTGAGATTACAGAAGTAGATATAAGAAAGGGACAGGAACGTTCAGAGGCAGAGTGGGCCCCTGCATAGTGTTATTGTACCAAACCTTTAGTAGGTTATGAGGGAAGCATTAAGGGAATTTCCATTTTTGGAGGCCCTTTAACAGCCTGGGCCTTGATGGTCTCACTCTGGAATACCCTGCCTCTCAACAAGGGTTTGTATGCGTTTTATTTCATTGTGAATATTTCAAATGCCAAATAAATGGTGTGTTCGGAAGGGTTGAATGCATTTCAAATTTGTCTCATATTTGATTGGATTTAAACGTAACAAAAGAAACATAAGAGTTGCTGTGAAGGAACACTTGAAGGAGCTGTGAAGAATCAAATATGCTCCTAGCTATGTTCGATGATATGTTAGTCTGATGAATGCTTTTTAAAATAATAATTTTTTTATTTGTTATAGATCAGTTGTGCCTCCGCTGGCTCTGTGCTTCAATTTAAAAACAATGCTGACGTCGCTGACAGTGATAATACTAGCTTTGCTTTATTTCTTCCTCACTTGTTTGCAAGGGTAAGAGTTATTTTCTGTGATTCCATATCATCTTTAGCCATGTTTCCATATTACGATCGTTTGAATCACTGTGATTTACTTCAGCAGCTCATGTTTGTGATCAGAGCAAATTTTAGACACGTCTAAGGCCCTGGCCATAGGATCAACCATTTTTAGTCAAACATCGGAAATGATCTTGTCACAAAAATTGTTTGACTGTTTGGTCACATCATTGTTGCCCATCAAATATTTTTATAGTTTAGTAAATGCATTAAATTTTTCGACTTTTTCCAATGCATCACTGAGCAAATTCTGCTTTTTGAACAATATTGTATGACAGCTGGCAAATTCTCTAGTTTTTGCGCAAAAAATTTTGATTGTTAGCTACAAAAGATTGGTTTATGTGAGACTGTAAATGTCCAGTATGGGTAACAAGGATAGCAAGTGTGCCATTAATCAAATCAAATGCTTTTATTTATCCTCTTATCATTCTGTCATTGATATAGACACAACGCAAACAAACTGTTGCAGCATAACAAGATCAAATGGCTTTTCCAAAAGTCTCCTACTTCTAAGCATTGGTGAGATAAAATTGATAATGGTAACAGACTGTGAATTTGCGTGTTCGTCGTGTTTTTGTCAGTTTGAAAAATTCCGTCCCGTGCCGTGGTGTACTTTCAAAGTCAATTCGATTCATACTTAAAATAGAGTGTTCTAGAATGTGCCAGTTTTTGCAGCTGCATTAATGTTATCCGGTTTCATGTTTATGTCTCGTGATAAAAGTTGCATTGAGTTCTCGTTTAATGTTTTCAAACGTTACATTGCCCATTCCATTGTGTTTATCCGAAAAGCCAAACTTGCTGTTTTTTCTTTAATGTTGTCAATTAATTTTTATGTTTATAAAAAACTTAATTATTACACGATCATTCGCAATAGCAATTCAAAAGTCCTGGCAGAAAGATCAATCATTGTTTATCAAACATTTAAAATTTGCTTATCAAGCTAAATATTTCACCATTTTGTCTCGTCTCAAACATTGCTCTTAGAAGATTTTTGCCAGCATCAAGCAACTAATGCCTTACAGCATTTTCGGTAAAATATTTGAGATATGCTTGTAAAAGAACATGTTTGATCGTTTGGCCACTTCACAAAACTTTGCTCGTCAAACATTTTTTGGTATCGACAAGCAGAAAATCTTTTTGAAGTTCGAAAAATATTGCTGAGCAAATTCTGCTTAGCAACCAATGCTTTGTGACTTTGTCGAATAGACAAACATTGCTTGTAAAACAGATTTCAAATGTTTGGTCGTTTGGCCACTTTGCAAAGCATTGTTCGTCAGAAATTTTTTACTTGCAACAAGCAGAAAACACTTTTGAAGTTCGAAAAACGTTGCTATCAAATTATGCATATTAAGCAATGTTTTGTGACGTAGCCTAAAGGACAAACATTGTTTGAAAAGCAAATCACAGATTTTAAACAATAAATATTTTTGGTCGTTTGGCCAGGGCCTTAAATTTTGAATAACCTTGATCATCTAACAGTGAACACAAACAGAAATCGCTTTGCTGTAACAGTCGCTGTTGATGATAATCGTCTTAGTGAAGTCGTAAATCGTGCATTAATTCTACCTACGATGTTACAATTACATCTTACAATTGTTAATGTAAACATTTTCAGCCTTAATTGGTTCAACATCCTATTTTTTAAAAAACACAAACATGACTAGGGTTATATACGAGCTTTACAAATCTCATCCAAACATCTCTTTTTCTTTTAGGAATGCCCGCTACAAACGCCTGCAAGGTGACATAAATCAACATTTCAAACAAGCAAGGCAAACAGCAGCAGTATCATACAGTGCAATAAGCCATGCAAATGCTACAATCAGTGCTTTTCAAAGTGCTGCTCGAAATAAACATCATCTACAAGTTAAAAAGACTGGAAAAATAAGCAGTAAAAAGGTAAAAACTAGAGTTTGATTTATTGTAGTTTGTAATGGAATTGGTTGGAACTAAACAATAGTAGAGTAACATACTAACTAGAATATTTATTTTAACACCTTATGATAGGAAATTCACGCTGCACTAAATTAACTCTATTGAACTGAACAGTACTAGTGAAAGGGGGTCCAGTGGGGTCGGAGGTCCCAGGCCGGGTTCTGAAAGCGGCCTGACAAAATTGAAAATATCCTAATACTTCACTGCAAAACCTCTGAAGGGCCCAGACCTGCCACTGCTTCTCAATAGCCCTTCTACTCAATACAAGATGCAAAAATTTGGTTCCATGGCAAGCAGATTTTAGTTTAGCAGGATTTCTATACAGCTGATGTGACCTGAAAATTTTACAAATGTAGTGCATTGTTAGTTTCCTATTTATAAGGTAGACTAATTTTTGCTGGCTTTGAAATAGAGTTTTATACTATTTTTACTTCTATGTCTTAATAAATTATTTTTTAGCTCAAATCCTGGGCAAAACTAATAGGGTAGCATTTCTGCACAATTTTAGTGGAATTTTCCTTAACAAACTCCTCCTCCAAATATCGTTTTTTCTTCGTTATTTTGGCACTTGGACCTTATAAGAAGAAAAAGCTCTAAGCAATGACAACTAACAATGAAAATAAACTTTGTTGATGATGGAGGGATCTTGATTTCTTTGAATCAAAGATTGCAGAAAATTATAGATTTTAAACTGCAAGACTTTGATACTCCTTGTGAGTTTTGTCCAAGATTTTGAAATTTAATTTCAACATAAATATTTATCTTAAAATTAATCAGAATTACAGTGACTATGCCATTTTCATTTAACTTTCAATGATGACATAGTCTACTTACCTTTGTATTTAGCAACCTTTTCAAAATTTTTAGTTTTAGAAGCATATTTTTGTTTTTATATGCAAACTTAAAAAGTATTGCATCAACAATGCAAATTTGGTTATCCAAGAGATGTAGGAAGGATGCAGGGAATGGGTTGTCCGGTCCTCCTCCTCCTGTTACCAAAGTCGAAGAAAGGTGCCCTTTTTCAGTGCAACTGTATTTGCCTTTAAAATCAGGTTTCGTTGCCTTGACATTTAAATTTAAATCAGTCTGCATTTAAATTTTTAGATTTGGTAAGAAATTTTGCTATGGTCTTATGTTTGCTAAGTTAGATAATATATATGATTTTAGCTTCAGGCATAGTCACTTATGCCTTACTATTGTGTATTGGGGTGTTTAGTTGTATGTATAAATGTTTTATACAAAGTGACTGTTTTTTCAAATTTTGTATTTTAAAATGGTAACTGAAAAATATTTGCAAAATAAATGCCTTTTTCCAGTCATCCATTATTACTAACTAAAAGTAGAAGTTCATGCTTTATTTTTACAGTTTTAAAATTTGAAATGTTTTTCAAGTGAAATGCTATAAAAAAGATTCTCCTGATAAAAAAGTTCTAATTATTGATAGTTGTTTGATGAAAACTGAAAACGACTGTCTTGTTTCTGACTGTTTTTTTGTGAAATTTTTGTCTATTTTTTAAACATCCTGAATCAGTGAGCACTTTTTGTTCTTCTGGCTATGATCATTGACATTTTGACTGGATCTCTGTATTCAGACTTAACTCTCTTTGACCTAACAGGAATACTGATATTTGGGTTGTATTTATCTGGTTTTTTACCATACATTTCAGGGAGATCTTTTTGCCATTCTGCACCATGCCATGTATCAATACTCAAATGGTTCTTCTCTGTGTTGACACCAGCATTTTTGTACGTTCTTAATCCTTTTCCAGTAACTGTTAGAAAATTGTCATTATTATCCTTACGTCGTCTTCTTGCTGATATTGTTTTTGACTTCTCGAATAACCCTTGAGGTGGATTGGGCACTTGAAATACATTACTGAGATCTTCTTTGTTGATATAAAGCCCTCTTTTGCTTAGCGTTAAGGAATCTAACCAGTGAGCACTGTTGAATCTTGCACCAGTTAAAAACGCATGAAGAGATTCTCCATTCACTGGATCGTGCGATATTTTATTTGACTGGCAAAGTCTATAATAATCCCTTATATTACAAAGCCTTCTATTGTCTGTAATCCATGAAAAATCGGAGCATACTGAACTTGCGGATTTATTTCGCCGTAAATTTCTCAGTACTGTCCCTCTGGTTGGGCGTCCTAAAGGGTGCTCGCCAATTTCTATAGGTACATCGGCATACTGAAGCACGATATTTGCAGAGCATGGTCTCGCATCTTTGTTTATTGTTTCTTTGATACCACTTTGATCAGGCAATGCCTCTGTGTCCGTTGGGATTGTGTCTTTCGCTTTGAGTCGTTTGATGGCTGATGAAATTCTGATTTTCTGTGAGATTTGATTCGAGTCTACATTTTCAGTGTTTGCAAGGCAGTCATGAATGCTGTGGCTTGTACCTGGACGTGAAATCCTTGTGATATGATAGCCATTAACGTTATCTTCTTTGAAAACCATTTATGTTTTGATGAAATGGCTTTTTGATCTTTCTTCTTGCTGTCTGTGTGTGGTTTCGAATCTTTTTGTCTTGTGGTTTAGCTTCCTGACGTTGCTAAGGTAACGCTTAAGAACGAGGCCATTATAAGATGGCGTTAATCGCATTTCCCGCGAAATCCAAATTTCCCGCCGCATTTTGTTTCTTCCGTTCCTTTGCATTCTTTTCCATTTTTGGGCAGAAGAAATTAAGAAATTTTCTGGTAGATTGCTGACATTAAGATATTTTCTGGTAGATTGCTGACATTTTAATCAGTGATCCGTTTGGTAATAGCAGTTTTCGTGGTTTTAAAATACTGTATGTAGCGCATATCTTTATAATAACTGTGCCTGTTTTGGCATTTTCTCCAGTAATCTAAAACCCTTGGCTTGCAGCTTCCTAAAGTGGTAAGAGGCGTGATCTCAAAAGTTTTCAGAGGGTGAATGTGAAGGTGAAATAGTGTATTTAGTGCCAGTCGCTAGGATCTCAGTAGTAGGTCAACTAATCGAGGCCTCGACCCTGGCTGTGACGCTACCCTGGCTGGGCTCGAACCCTGACCACATTGAGCTCCTGCAACCACGAGTCAGCTGGATTACACCACGACGCCATATCATCTAGCCCTCTGAAGTTACTTTAGCGCCTCCACTTAAACTGAGCTGTTCCACCCACACCAAGTATTGGATTTTTAATCTCATAAGCTGAGGACGTACATTATGTCTCTTTCTGATTAATTAAGATAAATCAAGAAACCTTAATCTGTCTAAAAATTTCAGCTGAAGTCCAACTCAGGATAAGAACAATAAATCTTGTACCAAATCACATCATTTCACCTAAATAAATCATTTTCGTTCTCTGGATATAGATGGAGAGGGTGTGGCATGTTACAGCCTGCTGAGCCATGATAAAAAGCAAAATTCGTAAACATACTTTATCTATAATTGGATAGTTTTGTGGCATTCAATTAGAACACTAACAAGCTTTAGAATTCATCGGCGAATTAAAAACACACACGGATCTGTGTTGTTTTTATAAGGTCTTATCTTGCCCTTTGAAAATTGTGTCCCTGTTTTTCTATATCTAAGTCTATTAAGATGAGAAATGATATGTATTTGATTCAGGTTGATTGCGTGCGTGATTTAATGGTTTGTTGGACAATTGTTAGTGAGCGAAAACATTGGACGTTTTGCATTGATCTGACGAATCAAATTGTTGTGGTTTTCTGCTCCACTCGTAGTTTTCAAAACAGACAGGATCATGGGAAATTTACCACTGATTATGTCGTATTTATTCAAGAATCGTTAACTCGTTTGGTCACTTTGCGTTTATAAGCAAGCAGGAGCAAGTCAAGAACACAACTCGTATATAATAAACTGGAGGTAGATAAAGGCTCGTGACAAGGTACATAAAATTCCTATCTGTCCTGAAAAGGTAAGGTTTCACATGTCTCAAAACTTTTTCAACTTGCCTCAATTTTCTAAGCAGTTTTTTATTGTATTTTCCGCTTTTGGAATCTCTAATCTTTGTAAATCCGATTTATGTGTTTATCTACCTTAACTTTTATCTGGCCAGAATGTGTGGTATGTTTGATACTTCGTGGGACACGTGAATTCCTAAATGAAATATACAATTTTCCATCGAGATAACCTTAGAACCGCGCACAACTCGCAACGCGAAACCCGTGAAAACGATAGAGGTGAAGGTGAAATGGTGTCTTAGCGCCAGTCGCTCGGATCTCAGAAGTAGGTTAACTAATCGAGACTTCGACCCTGGCTGTGACGCTAAGCACCGTGGCTGGGCTCGAACCCTGACCACACTCAAACTCCTGATACAAGAGACATCTGGATTACACCATGATGCCATAACACCTTCTAGATCTCGTTAACCAGTCTACCTAAATATATTCTAACTTATCGACGCTACGTCTATAAGACATGATAAATTGATGATAATAATCGCTTATCATGACAAGCCTCTGATATTTATCAGGGCAACAATGTTCAGGAAAGAGCTCCATCAGTCTGAGCTGTTTTGTTAATAGACATATAACTAACGTAACGTTGTATATCCTACAGTATATTACGAAAGAGAACCCTAGTAGAAGCTAAAGTAAACCTTTTTCGCTCCTGATGCGAAGGCAAGACAAGGATCAACTCCAAAAATTTAAGAAATACCTCAGTGAACGATTTTATCTTTGTGTCCTTCTTAAATCTTTAATCTTAGAGCTTTCCAGACTTAATCATCCTACTGCAGGCATCTTTCATAACCTGAAAAGACGAAAACAAAGTTTTTATTCCATTCTGCAGTCAAGCTCCATTCAATTCAAACACTCTTTTGCATCCAACACAGTTTGTACCCGGGGAAGAGGGGTAACTCCCATATTGAGGCACCTTTTTAAGGGTGGAAAATAAATTTTGGTGTATCAAATTCGCTAAAATTACAAACTTGGGGGTATCAGCTAAGATGATTAATTTTGGTAAAGTCACAATAACTGTCAAATAAATTTCAGCCTTATACATCTACAAAAAGAATATGAGTACTTCTATGTATTATATTCATATTTCTTTGTGAACTTTGGAGTATACTTTTTAGAATTTTCATAAATTTTGGGGTCAGATTTTTATTACAAAATGGCACACCCCGTCACTGATCTATTGAAGCGACTGCAATCACCCTCGTTGGAGTTTGTACTATTTGCTTTGTGAAAATGGAGCTAATAGTTGGTACCTACAATGCGTGCCAGTCCAGAATTACTTGGAAATACCCATAATGTTTTCAGGCAACACTCGCTGACTCAGTCCCCCTTTCCCTTCCCCCGAAAACAATAATGTTTAATAATGTTAAAGAATGCTTTAGGATGCTTGCTCATTTGTAGCTACCTGGAAACGTTCTACATTGTTTAGAGGGGGTGGAGGTGAGATGTTGCGTGGAGTAGAAAAACCAATCTGGAGTTCTACATTTCGGCAGGCTTGAAGCAATCCAGTAGCAAATAGTAACTATTAACTAGTTTATAACTAGCAAACGTACCAAATAATCCGGGTTAAGAATTAGAAAAACTAACAAATTTTGTTTGAGGAGTCCTCTCCATATTGGAACCCTAGCTGCCCTGTCACTTGTTTCTAGTCCGTGGATGAGAACGACGCAATTTTTCAAGCGATTTGTCACAACTGCGCATGTCTAGACAAGCAAGTCAATAAAACCATTGCTGTTGCATCTATTGAAGGAGACTTTTCGCAAAGAGAATAAAAAAAAACAGTTTCTTTAAAACATTTCTGAAGAGAAAAACCACCAACGTCTGAACTAAATGCATTTCTGAGAATGTCTCCCTGCTTTTAATCAGTTGTTTCCCAAACGTTCAACTGTGCAATTGTTTTGTTTGATTCTATATAATACAAAAAACATCGTCCCTACATACGCTAGGCAATCATGAACAAACTCAAACAAAAACTCTGTTAAGTTCATGGCTAAAATCATTATTTGACAGTTTTCTACAAAAAAGGTTATGGGAACATGTCCTTTTAGTTTTCTTAGCTAATCTTTTCACTTTGTTGGCTTATAGTATAAAAACATCAATCTTACTCCAATTTTCCATCAAAGGCTACTAAGACATAGCCGTATACGTCACAAGGTGGATTAATTAACTGTTTAAAAAGCGTTACTCCACAAATCATAAATACGGCAGGATTTTCCTTATGCTTAGTCACAGATAGGAAATTAATCATTACGGCTGACTTATGATTTGTTAACAAAAGATCATCTTCATTAAACACTAAGCACAATTTTCCCAATTTTGAACGAATAAGCAGGAACATTCGTTCCCAGGAACATTCAGGCAAACCATAAAAACATTAGACTAATTACTTTCGTATTCTACGCTCCTCCACACCCCATCAACCTGCTCCACTCTAAGGAAACAACAATTAGATTATTTTAGTTGTTAGTAGCTGTTTCCGACAGGAATGTAATAAGTCTACAAAACCATCGCCTACAAGTCTTTCAAATAACCCTGGGAACGAGGCAGAAGATTATATTGGAACCTCTATTTCACGTACGTTTCTTTGCAACGGACACCTCCGGACAGTGGCGGAGGACACGTTTCGTCGCATAGATCGTTCCATTGCAAAACAACCTCCGTACAGTGCACAACTTTCTACAACGGACTTTCTACAACTTTGGTCCCACAGGCTCCTCCACTGCATTACATAAGATTTAGTATTCTGTTTAGCAGAAATGAAGACTTAGGCAATGGCCAAACGATCAAACATTGTTGGACAAACATTTGACATTTGCTTGTCAAACGAAATGTTTGAATCTTTACTAGAACATTGCTTCTCAAACTTGTTTTGCATACGCAAAGCATAACACGTTTTTAAAATCTCCCAAAACCCAACAAATCCAGCTAATCAAGGAATGTTTGTGACTTGGCCAAACTGCCAAACATTGCTTGTTTTAAATATTTGACAAACTATGTTTGATCGTTTGGCCAAGGCCTTAGAGATTTGGTACCCCGGTCCTCATATATGGCTAGATTTAGTGATTGCATTGTTGGAATGCCTCTCCAAACTGACAGCTTTCGGAGTGCTTACGTATCGATTTAGTCCATTCAAGTCAGTTATAAAGTGTCTAAATGGGAGAAAATTGTGTTCATCTGCTGCACATTGCTCCAACAGAGCGACAATGAGTTTCAATCTATCAAGGAGGATGTGTGTTTCTTGTGGAAATCCACAATGCACCACATTAAAGAATATGGTATGTTTTCGAGGAACTTACGTTTACAACGCGTTTAATTGCGGGCGCATTATATTTGATTGGGATCAATTCCGTTTTTGGCAGATATGGCAGACTTTAACGGCGGGTTTGGATGTATGGGTGGTTTTAAAAGGCCTTCTAGGCATTTTAAATCGGACAGGCAGGTTTTTTCGAAATCGAAGTGAAAAGCACTCGAAGTGAACGAGCTGCATGAGATGAGCAAACAGCTATCGAACTGTTCTGTTGCTGCTGCTGTTATTGATGTTGTTGTTGTTGTTGGCGGGCTTTGAATTCCACAACAAATAAGCCCCACACAAAATGCATGCGTTTATCTACTGAGAGGCCTTACAAGGGAAAAGTGCACCAGGATCAGATCTTTCAGTAGTACCTGTGTTGCTCAGTGTTTTTCGGGAAGACCAAGACGCCATTAGGCTTTTATTCTGCTTTGGTTTTCCCGGCTCGACCCAGGCCCCTTCGAAAATCACATGAAAAGATTATCGGCGACCATCGGTGGTTACAATAATCGCTATTTTGAGTCACTAATGGTTAACGAGTAACAGACTGGACCGCGCGGTCTACACTTGGGTCTACACGAGTCCTGGGTTACAGTGTACGTATGATTACGTCATTGCCCATTTTGCTTCCTTACAGTGATCACTTCTGGTTCATATCAAAACGAGGTTCTTTGTTTTCTGGGCCATGACAGCACAGGGAATGGAGGATCATTGCGGGCAAGCAGCTTATGTTATGTGAACAATTCGTCGGCAATTCTCGCATACGGCCACCGACTCTCTGCGATCAGTTTTGCAACGTATGAGAAACAGGCTTAATTATTAGAAGTGTCCTATCAGATCAGTTAAAACACTCTTTGATTGACAAATTACTTGAGAAATAGGAAACAGTATATACCTTACCAACGAAACATTTCTATTTAAGATAAGAAAAATCAGTGTTTTTGTTCCTATTATTCGAGTGAAATTTCCTCTGTCAAACCGACGGCGTCAAATGGTTTAACATGTGGGAAACTGCTTTTACAAATAATTGGTAGCCATTAATCCAATTTATATTCTAATGCAATGATTCCTATGATTTAATAAATATTCCTCATTCATATGACTTTGTTAAAATATCGTGAATATAAACTCCCTCTTGCTTCATTAACTTTATGGTTTATTGACGGATCTGTACGGTTTGCAAGTTGCTACGTTCTCTGGCTGATCGTGTTAAAATTACTGAGCAGTTCTTTCTGAAAGGTAAACAGCTAAATCTGTTTTTTTTCTAATTAAAAGTAAAAGCCTACTTATTATAATAGTTATAATCCTCGTGCGTTCGTTTATGCTATATATGTGTGAGTTGGTAGTATGTTTATAGCAAATCGCACTACAAGCGGCGCTTGGACGGAATCGGAAAGCGTCGGCTTGGAAAGGAATAGGAATTCCAACCCCAATCTGTTAATTTCATATCCTATTAATATCGAAAACTTCCAAATATGCAAAACAAGAAAGTAAGAATGAGCAGTGTTCATTCTTGCTTTGCGTAAGTTGGTTGAGATGTTTTCGGTCGAAACATTAAGGGATTTAAGACTGCAGCTGAAAAGAGCTTGCTTTTGAATTTGCCACAACTTTATCCGACCCAATTCTTCCAACTTTGTTTCTGGTCCAACTTCAACAATTTGCTAGCAAAAGATTCGATCCAGATCGTCATGTTTCACTTTCAAATGAAAGACAAGTGTTTCTGGCCCAAACATTAACATTCAAAATTTTCTTTTAAAGGAATGTTTAACCGTTTAGCCATGTAATAAACCATTGTTTGACCAGTAGCAACTCTTAGTAAAGCTTTTGAAAGACTTCAAAAACAATTTCACCTGGTCAGCAGCAAAAACTGTTTGATGAGCAGTGGTTTGCATCAATGCCAAACGGTAAAACATTTTTGAACACGACAATTTCAGTTTTACAAACACTGTTTGATAGTTTTACCAGGGCCTTAAGCTATGGCAAAGGTGGGAGACATCGAGGGGACATGTAAGTCATTTTTCCCTTTTGTTCAACGTATGAAAACGAAACTAAGCAAAATTGAAACAAAAGATTGTTTGATGAAATCAACATCGTATTCTAATGTTTTTCACTTTAAGTGTGATAATTATGAAATCCGCAAACTTTTTACGGATTTTCAAACGGAAATGCGGGAAGTGAATAATGAAATTAACAAGCTCTGACTATTATTTTTCTAAGGCCTTGGCCAAACGATCAAACATTGTTCGACAAACATTTGAAATTTGCTTATCAAACAATGTTTGAAAAGTTTGCCACGCGAAAACATTTCTTGACAAGCAGCGTTTGCTAAACAATGATTTCTGCTTATCGCAAGCAAAAAATGTTTGACAAGCAATGTTTTGCGACGTTGCCAAACTGTCAAACATTGTGCTTGGCAGGCATATTTCTAACGTTTGACATACGATGTTTGATCGTTTAGCCAGGGCCTTAAAGTGAAGCAAACGAAGTAACATTTGAAATAGATAGGCTCTATTCAAAATCTTATTTTGGTTCAAAATCTTATTGCTTTTTCAATTCCACGACCCCATGCCTAAAATATGAAACATTGTTTACCAAATGTTTGAGGTATTCTTTTCAAGCAATGTTTGACAGCTTGGTCACGTCATAAAACAATGTTTGACAAGCAAAGTTTGCTTGGCAATGTTTTCCAAAACTTCCTTAATATTTTCTGCTTAATGCAAACAGAAAATGTTTGAAAAGCAATGTTTTGTGACGTGGCCAAACAGGCAAACATTTTGCGTGACAAAAAAACTTCACTTCAGGTGTTTGACAAAAATGTTTGATCGTTTGGCCAGAACTTTACTTTACCAGATACAGGTATTTTCAATATCAAGGCATTCAGAAGATGGACGCTGTAAAAGGCAAACAACGTTTTGCGCATGTGCAGAGAATTGCCCAATAATCGTTTGTGTGGTAGCTAATTGGCGAAACTTTCCGTAAGGCAAAATGGAATCTTCTATTTCGAAAAGACAACTTTTTTTTGGCAAGCAAGACTGTCGAATTAGTTTTGATTAGAAAAGGAGCAGAGTTTGTCTTAGAAACGAAAATCATACGGGCAAGCAACCTCGTTTTGAGAGCTACTTTGAACGGAACGGAATACTTGTAGACTGATTACATTCCTCCCACTCTTTCGGAAACAGCTTGTAACAATTACAACAACCATATTGCTGCTTATATTGCTTTCTCATTCTTGTTGGAGCGGGGTTGAGGAGTGTGGAGGAGCGTAGACTACGACGAATGTAATAAGTCTACTTGAGCTGTAGCTTGCCCATTGGGCTTGCCTGAATACCCTGAGAACGAAGTTGAGGGGCAAAGCCAAGCCTTCCACGTAATCATTTACACATCTGTACAAAATCCTGTTGCTGTAAGTGAAATCCAAGATTGCGGCCAGTAGAATTATCTAACCAGGTCGATTCTTAATCTGAATTTATCAGAATGGCTGGATCTTAATTAGATAAACATCGCCTAACCATTTTACCTTTGATCATCAGTCCGCGAGATAGTCAAATTATGTTTGTCGCCTGAACTTACTTGTGGCATTGCGGTTAACTAATTTTGCTTGCTATCGTTTGTTCTATATGGAGTTTATTGGATTTGGAGTTATCTTGGATAGCCAAGTAGAAACATTTTCGGACGACTGTCCTAAAATGTTGGGAAAAAGCGGCTTTTTGTACGCTCAAAGGAACTGCGGCAAGCTTCTCTTGTAATGTCTTACGACCACATGTTTATAAAAGTCTAGTTAATAGTGTAAGCATTAAGAAAGTAATTATGTCAACTTGGAGATAAAGTGTTGAGAAAAGACGGATCTTGATGGATATTCATCAGCCTAGATAGGATTAGGGTCGATCAGGTTTAGCCTCGCTTACGACTGCACTACAGCATAATGTTTGTACGTATTCATTACAGTCAGCCTCGTTTATGTATAACAGCTTCCATCAGTGGTTGCTCTTTTCAAAATATGCAACGCTTGCCCAAATAAGGATACCTTCCTGACGTCAAGAGCACTTGAATGAAATCAGAGGCAATCGAAATGGGAACAGACAGCCTATTCGTAGCAACATTGATGTACTGACGAAAAAACACCATGGATGTTCTAATTCTAGGCCTTCTCCTCAACCCATTCATAACCAAGTTTCCTGCCGTTCGGCTCACCACTCAACTTAGCTATCTCTATCTTTCCGGGGTCAGTAAATGCCTACCAAGTGTATCCATTCTAGAAAACTGGGAGCATAAGATAGAGGTCCACATCAGCGTTATAAATAGCTGCCAGAATCCAAATCTGGCGTGATATAACAAAGATTACTTGTTTTACTTCATTAAACATGTTGAAGGTGACAGAAAGATACATTACGGGGATTCAGTTTGCTGTTGTATCCAGCAACCAGACCCGCCGTAATCACCCGCGTTGCTCCCGTTCTTCCGGCGCCCCTACGTGGAATCAAGTGAAGCACATCAAAATGCGACTGAGCAGACTACAAATTAACCGCCGAATCACTTAGATAGGGAGGACCTTTGGCCAAATGCAAACTGGCCTAAATGACCTAGACAAGACCATGCAAACCAAGCATTGAATTGAATGCTCTGATCTGATTAGAAGCCTAATTGCAAAGCACCAATTAAACGATTTCGATAATTGAAAAGAAATAGCGTACTTTTATGTTATTTGATTTATCATAGCTTAGCTGGAAGCCGTCTAACCTGCTTAAATTCAATATGTGATCCTCAAGTTTAGCATTAAAGTGCTAAAAGTTTTAATTGGTTAATTGTTCGGTTGACACTAATGCACTTGCAGTACTATAATCTGTGCAGAGTTTACAACTATATAACGTCAAGGCCCTGGCCAAACGATCAAACATTGTTGGTCAAACATTTGAAATTTGCTTATCAGGCAAAACATTTGACCATTTGGTCACGTCCAGAAACATTGCTCGTCCAAAATTTTTTTGCTTGCGTGAAGCGAAAAAATGTTTTTGAACTTTTCCAAAACACACACCACAAATTCAATGTTTCATCGTTAGGCCATAATTTCATCTTTCATCTTAACTTCCATAGTTTCATCTTTCCATAATTTCTTGTCAAATATTTCTTTGTCAAACTTCAACAACTTGTAAAATTTCGGTACCTAGCAACATTGCTTAGCAACAAGGCATTCGTGCTTGTGCTATAGCACCATATAGCACTGACTTTTTGTTCCAAGATATTGGACAGCAATGTTTTTTGAGGTGGCCAAACGGTCAAACATTTGTTGTAAAGCAAGTTCAAAGTATTTGACCAACAATGTTTGATCGTTTCGCCAGGGCCAAACGTAACAACCTCTGTCTTTTTAATAATGTTTGAGGAACTTCTGATAGTTTCAAGACATCAAACATTGTTTATCAAACATTTAAGATTTTCTTATCAATGAATGTTCGAATGCTTGACCATGTCACAAACATCGCTGGACAAGCACAATTTGATGGGCAATTTTTTGAAAAATTTCGAAAATACTTTCTGCTTGACGCTCACGAAAAATGATAGACGAGCAATTTTTTTGGACGTGGCCAAATGGTAAGATATTTTGCTTGACATGCAAATTTGAAAAAATGTTTTACCAATAATGTTAAATCGTTAGTTGACCACGGTCTAAGGCCCTGGCCAAACGATCAAACATTGTTGGTCAAACATTTTAAACTTGCCTTACAACAAATGTTTGACCGTTTGGCCACGTCCAAAAACATTTCTTGCGAAGCAAAAGTAACAAATTTGTGGCGTAATGCTTTTGAGAAAGTTCAAAAACATTTTTTGCTTGACGCAAGCTTAAAATGTTTGACGAGCAATGTTTTGCACGGTGGCCAAACGGTGAACAATTTTGCTTGACGTGCAAATTTCAAATGTTTTACCAACTATGTTTAACCGTTTGGCTACGGCCTAAAGCTTCATTTTGTTGCAGGCTTGCGTGCTTGCATGAAATATAACTTGCAAACAAATGTTAATGTCCACCACCAGTCCACCACACCACCATGCACATATCCTGCTGCAATTATTAACATATCTTTATTCAATTAGTTTGTTTCTTATCAGTGCCAAGGTTGAGTGACGCTAGTACAAGAATGCATTTGCTCTTAATATTGTTTGATTATTTTAATGATCTTGTGTATTTCAAATGATATTGATAAGTTTCTAAAAAAGTGTGTGGTAAACAAACTCATTCAAAGTTCAAATCAAACCGAATTTCAGGATTTGATTCGTTCACACGCATCTGAGAGAACTGAACGCTCTGCTAAATTAATCTGACCTGTTTCTAAAGCACACGACAATCTTGCTGCACACCTCACAAGCAAAGGAAGGAAAAGGTATTAACTTATAAAATCTGCATAAACTTCTCTTTTCTATTAAAACCAACAACATAGCATACCCATCTAGTCAAAGAGGTCTTTTCGACATTAGGTGAATAAGACCCCTTTACACGAGAAAAACTTTATCGGTTCTGGTCCGAGCCTGTTCTGCCTCAAAAACTCCTTCTTTTTACACAGGATCGATTGGATCCGTACCAGAACTGGCTCTCTTTAGAGCAAGCAAGCAAGCACGCAAGCAAGCAAGCAAGCAAGCAATATTTATTTCTTAAAGCATGTCTGGGGTTCTGGCAGCTATGCAGCTGATGTGGACCTGCAGCTTGTCCCCCAGACTGATATTCTAGAACGAATACCCTGGGTACTCATTTACCGACCTCGGATGGATGGACAGCTGAGTTGACTGTAGGCTTATGGAAAGTGTTCCGAGGAGATTCGAACCCACGACCTCACGATCGTGAGCCGAACGCCTTGACCACTCGGCCACACCACCTGAGAAAGAAGTAGAGCCAGCAAGACTCAATTTCAGAAGCATTTATTACATGAATGCTTGACGCAAGAAAACTAACAGAAAGCCCTCGTTTCAAACGATGATGGATGGAAGAGAGGGTGAATTGAAAGGCAAACACCCCCTTCCCCTTGTTCGAAAGCCAGATATACAACAGATCTTGCATTTAATTGTAGGGGGTACAAAAAAGTTGTCAACAAGGCCCCAATTATTTCATCCATAGGGCGCAGGAGCAATTTTAGTGCCAATTGTAAACAATACTTTGTTTGATGTTTGGTAAACTTTACGGGTTATGTTATACGGCTCCTCAAACGAAAGATTTCAAAGTATGTTCTGTCTCTGGTTCTCTTTGTCAGAGACTTGACGCTTGATGGCTATGTAATTAATGAACAAGGTATATAACAAACGTCCCTCCTACCCTGTGTGTATCGATATCCTGTATAATCAAAACACAATCAAAAGCGCATTTGAATCTTGGACCTTGATTATCTACCTAATTATGGCTCCTTCTTTTGTACTTCAATTTCCTTTTGCAAATTCACTTTCTTCAATAAGCAAAACAACAAGAAGTTGGGGCTGAACTGACCAAAACTTAGACTTGCTCCAAGTCTATTTCTTAATATCCTTCTCCAAAGGTCCACCATTCCGTGTTAACAAAGGAGAGTGCCAGAGAAATAGACTTGTACCTTTCCAGCAGTCATGAATAATTAATGAGATAAATCTTTTGTATTCTGACGTCACCGGACAAGATCCTGTCCGGTGGCGCTTCTCTCTCTGAAGTGAGAGAATCAGCCATTCAGCACGAAGAAATGACAAAGCTCTTTCCAGATTAAAAAATCTCCAAGGGGGTTGCCTCCTGGAAGGCATTTCCTTGACAAAAGATGCACTTAGCTGCCGATGCCAACGACTCTGAATGAAATTCAAAGAGGCTATTGTTCTTCTCTCCTCAATTCATATTGAAAAGATGCATTTAGTGTATTATTCTCAAGTTCAAAGAAAGAGTTATGCCTTTTGTTTACTAATCTAAAATCAGTACCCCCAATCTTCTTATCAGCAAGCCACTGGAGCGGGAGTCTCATTAATTATTCATGACTGCTGGAAAGGTACAAGTCTATTTCTCTGGCACTCTCCTTTGTTAACACGGAATGGTGGACCTTTGGAGAAGGATATTAAGAAATAGACTTGGAGCAAGTCTAACCAAAACTGGACATTTAGCAGTCAAGGGTGGTTGAATTGAATAACTGAAAGAAACTTAAGGCCCTCCGCAAACCGTGCAAACATTGTTTGGCCAACACGTTGGCAGAAAATAGACCAACGTGTTGGTACGGTGGTTTGCCATACTGTCACAACATCTGAATTTGGGATGTTGATGATATCTACAAATGATCTTTTGCAAACATGGCCAAAGGGAAGCAGCTGTTTACTGCTCGCTCTTTTGGTTGACGACGGAAAAGAAAAAAATCGTGGTCCAACTGAAAACGCCAACTTAAATCTATTTCTCATTTCATCGTCTCCAAAATAACAAACGAAGTTTATCATGTTGTGCCAACATGTTGGCGAGACATAGTAAAACGTACCAACACATCAATTTTGATCAAACAAATCAACGAAAATGTTGGCCAACATTTTTAAACATGTTAGCGGCGATGTTGGCCAACATGTTGGTACGGTTTGCGGCCAGCTTTAGAAGTCAAACAACCAAGCTTGTAGGCTGAAATGCCCAAAATTCTAAGCAACGTTTAGGGTTAGACAAAAGCCCAGTTGCTTATCGACAACAAGTGCAAACGCTTGAGCTGATCTGAAAACTGGGAATAGTTCTGACAGCAAACTATGTTTGCAATGCATTCATCTTCCCATAAAAGCTCGTAAGAGTTAAAGCTTCAACCAATCACATGTTTGCAAATGTCACGTGACTTTTACACCTGTGTTTTCAAACTTCACAGAAACTATGTTTTCAAACGTTGTTAACCAAAGTTTTTACGCAGCTTTTTGTTATTTTGTTTTGACGCTGTTCGTATGCGAGAGAAAGAGTTGGTTTGTTTTGCAGTCTATTTTTGTTTACATTTCGGCGTTTTATAACTCTTTTGAATATACAAACGGAAATGATAACAATATTATGATAATAAAAGTAGCATATAATTACATTATTATGATGTTATTTCGAATTCCCTTTAATGACACCGATATCAGACATATTGACAAATATTCTGTATTACTATATTATCATATTCTTTTAGTGTACTTTACCAAAAACTACCGCATACTGAAATCTCTACACTTTTCTTCCTTACTACACTTAAGTCCGCTATACGAAATCTTATATCTATATGCTATATGTTACCGTTTATTTACCTGTTTATACCAACACAAACCCTATGCCTATACCCATAATACCAATACCTGCGCCTATACATTAACACCTATTCTTATACCAAAGATAATACCTATCCCTATGCCTATAGATCTTTTATTGATGTCTATACTCTACAACTATACATGCACCTATACCTGTATCTGTGCCTAGGCTTAAACGTGTGTCAAAATTCATACCATATAACATTACATATACTTGCCAATACCTGTGCCCATACTAATACCATTACCTCTCTGTTTGTCTATGCTTATATATATGCCCATACCTATGGCTTTACCTATTCCTAAACCTATGCCTATACCTTAACACCTATTCTAATACCAAAGATAATACTTATCCCTATGCCTATAGATCTTTTATCGATGTCTGTACTCTATATCCATCTATATCCATTTATACCTATGGCTTTACCTATGCCTATACCTATACTTATACTGTTACCTATTCATTTATCCATGCTTATACATGTGCCTATACCTATGGCTTTACCTAGCCTATGCCAATTTTGCCTTTGCCTATACCTATACCTATACCTATACATATACCGTTACCTACCCTTTCCCTTTGCTTATGTTTATACCTATACCTAAACCTGTACCAATATCTATACTTATGTTGTCATACTAAATAAATATATCTATACTGTACCTATACCAATGCCTATACTTTTATCTATGTCTTTGCTCTATAAATTTACATATACCCATACCTATCCATATGCCTATAAATATCTATGCCTATAACTACACCTATACCTGTCCGTGTGCCTAATAAACTGACAAATATGCCTATGCCTATACCTAAACATATGCCTATGATTTGGCACTGAAGAGGGCCGAAACAGAAAACTAGTTGGAGAAAATCCTTGCGCTCTTGAAGATGCTTTTGCGTCGTGATGTAATCCAGCTAACTCATGGTGTCAGGTGCTTGGTGTGGTCAGGGTTCGAGCCCATCCACGGTAGCGTCACAGCCAGGGTCGACGTCTCGATTAGTTGACCTTCTACTGAGATCCTAGCGACTGGCGATCACCATTTCACCTTCACCACCTTCTCCTTCTATCACTTGAAAACTAGAATTCCTCGAAGACTATAGCTCGTTAGTCTAGTAGAATAGGCGGCATCGGCGGAAATCGCCTTTAGCTCTCTGATCAACATCAAGCAGTCAAGGTCTCACATGCACCAGCCCTTACGCTCTCGTGGATGCTATACTCTTCTTCACACTATATCATACCATTATATCTTCGATACAAGCTTTTTTAATACAGAACCACTGTATAAGGAGCCTGCATGTAAAATGCCGAAACTTTAAAGACCATATAGTACTAAAGATAAAATCGCCAATGAACTTTTAAATTTTGCATTTTTTTATCACTGCACGCAATCAAGAATTACGAAGCCAGTTCCATGCATTTGCACGTCACATAAATCGTATGTTGCGCATGTATCAAATGTTTCCTTGAGTAGATTCCAGCTTTTCTTTCATAAGTGTCTCTTTATGATAGTCATGGTACTAAATGTGTAATCACAATCAAGGTACTATTGGTACTATATTTGCATTAAAAGAGGTTAAAAAAATAAGGAACTTTAGGAACTAGACCTTGAGATGTGTTCTTTACACTTTTTTTTAATAAGCAACTTGACTTTCGTCCAGCCCTCAAAGTTGCTTAAAATTTTAGACATTTCAGCCCTCAAAGTTGCTTAACCTTTTTTACCTTACAACCACCCTTGACTTTGCGGGTCGAAATCGTCAACTGTAAGGCCTATAACACGGCCGTTGGGATACAGTAAGTGGAAAAACGTAAGCTAAAGAACTTCAACATGCAAAACAAACAATTTCCTAACAACAAGAAAGCGTACAACAAGCTTGGTTGTTTGACTTCTTAGTTGCTTACAGAATTCAATTGAGCCCTCAAGTTGCTTAATGTTAAGGTCAGTTCAGCCCTAGTTGCTTATTGAGCGGTTGCTTATTAAAAGAAATAAGTGTATTGGATAAAAAAGCATGTAGTTCGTTGGAAAACACTGTTTTCCGTGTAAAAATCTGTTTACAACAAAATGCTATTCTCTACTTAGCAGAGATGAAGTAACGTTGAAAAAGATTTGTTGTGGAAATCAGAAATTCACCACTGCATTAGTAAAACAGTATAAAACTTTATCCTTGCTTATTAAATAGATGGTTGTCTGCTTGAATTGATTAAGGTGGCTCAAAAGGTTCTCTAGTCCTTTGTTGTTGATAATGACGAGCTTTGAAGAGAACCACAGGAGAAGAATTGAAAAGAAATCGAAGATTGTTCAATAAAAAGCTGTTTTGCCTTTAAAATGTACTTGGACATTGCGGTTTCAACAACCCAGCGGGGCCTAGGCCGTTTCAATTGAAAAAGGAACTCTATTTTGGTTGTTGATTAACTCGTGGAGTAACGTGTTTATGTCAAGGACAAAGATTGAGAATGAAAATAAAGTGAAAGTCATTACAGCAGTCGCTGTTGCTATGACTTGGATTTTGTAGTAAAAGTAACGATGATGATGGTTTGTCGAGGTTGTTTGTTTGAAGGAGAAAAGAGTTTCTGGAAAGTAGTGCTAGATTTCACGTAAGTTTGCTTTCTTGTGATAAAAACTATAAAGGGAAATATTGTTTAATTCTCAATGCCCGTTATATATTATGTATTCTTATGCTATGCTACATACACTATACTATACTTAGCTTCACTATCATGTACGGGGTTCAGCCTATATACTAAACACCTACTAAACAATACTATAGAGTGTACTATACTATACTATACTATACTATACTATACTATACTATACTATACTATACTATACTATACTTAACTATACTTAACCATACTATACTATACTATATTATACTATATTATGCTATATTATCCTATACTATACTATACTATACTATACTATACAATACTCTGCAAAACTATACTATTCTTAACTATACGATAACTACAAAATACTAGACTTTACTTTTCTTTTCTGTACTATACTATGTTAGTTCACAAGCTTTATTTTAGTGAAGATTGTTTAAAATATTTCCGCTTTCTATCAAAATTCTGACGTTTGCTAAAGTTAGAAGGTTTTTTCGCCTTATTTAGCTATAAAAGTCTCCGATCTGGTGCGTATATCACTGAAAATATCATAATTTTATGTGCAGTAATTTGCAGTATCTATAGCGAAGAGCGAAGGCCGATTTGGAGTTTCATTCTGTAGGTTAACCGGAGGCAGATGCATGCAAAGAAAACTTTTGTAGTTTTTGTGATCGAAAATGTGGTTCTATAATGCGCACGTGCTTAGCGCCATCGCAGTCACACTTTTCGTCGCAGCATGCTTACAAAGTTATATATCTTTATTTCAATTATTACAAATTATCTTTAAAAGCGATTAAACTTTAAGAGGACTATGCGAAATCTTATTGCTCAGTTGATATTACTTGACCGTGTACGAAAAAAACATCAGAACTCGAAGTAAACAACAGCAAAGAGTAAACAACCAACCCCGCAATTCTCTCTGTTGTTCAGAAGTTTATTTCGTCGTTTTCAAACAATAGAACTTGTGGGAAGGTCACGACACAAAAACAGCGAGTCGCTAACATTGTTTTTAAACCGTAAGCCTCCATAAAACGTTGATTTATGCATAGAGCTCCTCCTAATACTATATATCGAGCTCATCACTGTCGAATTATTATACTTAAATCGACTTATGCTGGGAGGTTAAGGACTAGCCTCAGTACACTCTTTTTTATAAGAAACTAAGATTTTTCTTCAGTACTCAAAGTTTCTTAGTTTTGGACAATTTTGGTACTGAAAGTTTCTTAGCAGTTTCTTAGGGATCAAATTTTTTAGTGCCAAAACAGGTAATTGACACTTTAATTTGACAAATAGAAGAAACAATACAATTCACGTTTACATGAGCTGTTCTTTTGTAAAAATAGACACTTGTGGTGTAACAGAAGTTCGTTTTCGATGCTATATTCAACTCTAAAGACTATTGAGACCTGCGAGTTTCTTATCATTTTGGGTCGAGTACTGAAAGTTTCTTAACCAATATTGATCTCAGTACTGAGTTTCTTATAAACGGGTTTCTTATAAAAAAGAGTGTATAATGGCATCGTCAAGTTGCAACCCAGCTATTCTACGACTTTATGGTTGGTGTGAACAATGGACATGTTCCGAAGGCTGTTCGTGCACTGCTCGGCAAGATTGTCGGCAGTATTGTGATGTACGAAGCTGTAAAGACATGAGGTGTACGTCACCGAGTATTTGCAAGCAAAAAGTTCATATAAATGGCAAAACAGAACCCCATGTGTTCAATATGTTTGCCCGTGCGCCATTTGTCACACAGGATTGCTCAGGTGGAAGATGTGACGTGATGCGGGCGAGAGGACCGTGGCGAAAGTCACGTGGTAAGAAAGCTGACCAATCAAAGACAACAAAACAACGTGTCAAAGAACGTGAGACAAAAACCAAAACAAAAGGACAAGACACTCCGAGTGCAGCGTTGCAGAACTGTGTTGCTGGCGTTTGCCAGCGGGTTATTTCAACGCTAGAGATCTCAAAGCAATTTTGCACGTATTGTACAAAAATGCATTGTTTGGGTGAGCATGCCAAAAACTGCACACAGGTATGTGCAGTGGGGAATTGCAGACAGGTTCAATGCGATGGCAAAGACTGCCAACAAGCTTGTTTACAAAATGCAACATGCACGATGAAATGTGGCAAAAATGTGGAATCTTGCCTACAAATATGCGAACAGGGCAGCAAATGCAATATGTTCTGCGATGCCAAAAATTGCCGGCAAATTTGCGGTGGTAATAAAGACTGCGAGAGGTTTATGAATGGTAAAAGAATACAGTTAAATACACCGATTAACCAGAACTTTAGTGGGAATGCAAGTACAACCGCGTGGACAGAAACATCTGACCAAAATAACAAAACAGTGATAAATAATTCTACCTCAGAGCCGCGCACTCAAATATTCACCACATCAAAATCGATAACGCTGAGTAACTCCATTTTACTGGGTAACTCTCGCACGCAACAGAACACCGTTGAAGATACAAATGACTCAGTCAACGTCAAAGCCATGAAAGATAGGAACACGTCCCCGAAATTAACTTCTAATATTTTTATTTTAATTCTTTTATTAGCTGGAAACTTTATTGGTGAATTAGTCAACTTATAATGAAAATACTATATTTTTAAACAGATATATGTATCGATGTTGGGGTTAGAAATTTTAGTACTGTTCTAAAGTCTTCTTGGCCAAACATTGTTTGCCAAACATATCAGATTTGCTTGCAAAACGGTGCTTGCCGAAGCAAAACGGTGCTTGCCGAATTGATAGCCAAACAATGATTGATTGCGGCGAAAAACTTGTCGAAGCTTGTCAGTTGAACATGAATACGAAGTTAAGTTTGTAATTTTTTCCCGCCAAAACATTGTTCGATAACAAGAACTAACTAAGCAGATATGTCTTAGGTTCGAAGCATTACCCGCTAGTTACAAGCAAAAATTTTAGGCCCAAGCAAAACATGGTTTGACAAATATTTGTGTTTGGCTTGTCAAAGTCGTTTCCAAACTGCCTGCGAAACTCAAAAACGCTATCTGAAAAGCACAAATGGTGAAGGAGAAGCTTCTGACACACTCAGCTGGATTACACCACGATGCCACAGCACCTTCAAATACGTATAAATTGCTGAGAATTTGAGAACAACGTTTTTTAAAAAGTTCAGGTTATTCTCTTCTTGATTCAAGAAACAAATGTTTGCCAACGATGTTTTGCGAAATGGCCTAAAAAAATTTTGCTTCACCGGCGAATCTTTACTATTTTGCAAACAGTGTTCGGAAACAGCGGGCGGGTATTTTGTCTACGAAGCAAGAATTATAGACTGTGTAAGTATGGAAAAGAAACGATACGTTTAATTTCCTATAACTTGTAAGATTTGTAGATAAACAGACTTTTACTATGGGGCTTTACCTTGCAATATATAATCTCATTATTAGCATAGCGTGCAGTTTGCATTTTTGGGACTGTTATCAAATGTACAGAAATGTTATAAAGGAATCAAGGAGCATTTTTAGAGTTTTATCTATCAGAATTTGATTTGTTTTACACGAGCAAAAATGGATCGGATCTAAAGTGGATCCGATCTACTTTTGGTACGGATAGGCCTTGCGTTTACACACAATTCGTAGATCCGATCCACTTTTGGTCCGCGAACCGACCTACTTTTGGATCGCTTTGAAAAGCGTTCCAGTTTAGATCCGATCTACTTTTGCATCGTGTAAACAGGTGGATCCGATCCAAAACTGGCTCTCTTTGAAAATATGATTACAATTACTATAGAAATATTCAGTAACCACGCATGCGTCAATTACCAGACCCAAAAGTGGATCGGATCCGTGCCTCGTGTAAACGGAAGGCCTATCCGTACCAAACTAGAACTTCTGGATCCGATTCTTTAGATCCGGTGTAAACGTAGCCCGAATATGGACAGCGGAGTTTCACGTAGAGGACTATTGACCCTGGGGACGAGGTTGCACCAAACATTTATTGCTTGCACCGAGCAAAAATGTTCTTGACCTTGTTCAGATACATCGCGCAATAAATTCTACTCAGTGATCTCAAACATCGCTTGATAAGCAAATTCCAAATGTCTGACAAGCAATGTTCGATCGTTTGGCCAGAGCTCTAAGCTTAATGGATGAATCTACTTATTGCTGTAGTTTTATCCTTAATGCTTTTTATGTGAATTTAAATGCTTTCCTCTTTAGTTCTAGATGTGACCAAAAGTTCAAACATTGCTTGATACGCAAAGTTCAAATGCTTGATAAACAATGTTTAATCTTTTTGGCCAGGGCCTAAGAGTGTGTGCCAACCTGTACAACGATTAGAACAGGGGTGCAAAGAAGCTGAAGCTTTGCTCTTGCGTTATTTCTCACTACACGTACACTAAGGCGGTAAAACACAGTTCTCAGGCCCTAGCGAAACGATCAAACATTGTTTATCAAACATTTGTAATTGCTTATCAATCAAAATGTTTCACCGTTTGGTCACATTGCAAAACATTTATCATCTAACATTGTTTGCTTGCGTCAAGCCAACAAATGCTTTTGAACAGGTTCAAAAACATTGCGAAACACATTTATCTTATTTTTGTTTGGCAAACAATGTTTTGTGACGTGTCAAAACGTTCAAACATTGCTTGATAAGCCAAGTTCAAATGTTTGAAAATGTTTGATTGTTTGGCTGGCGCCTAGAGCCAGAAACGGCTATATTTCTTGCTCTAAGTTTTCAAACGGATACATCACACTAGTGGAAGACCCCCTGCAGTTGTGATTTAATATAGAAGAAAAAGCCATGCATAATTAACAATTATATATTCACTGCAATATAGATAGGAATTGATTTGAATGCGTCTTAATCACTGTAAATCGTGATGGCGTTAAGAACAGTGCTTGCGTTTAGAGTGAGAATGCTTAACATCGTAGTTATTACCTCTATTGTCTTAGCATGCTTGGCGCAAAGTGATCGTGTAACAAATACCTTTCATATCAGGCATTACCACGGCAAATGCCTCGAATATGGTAAAGCAAGACAGAAGCTTCTCTTCAGGACGGTATGCAGAGATCATTTCAGATGGCAAGGAGGTGCAATATTGACACATGTACCTACTCAAAAATGCCTCTACCCTCTAGCGACCAGCGATGGTAGCCTTATAGGTCTAACAAGTTCTTGCTCAGGCCGCACGGATACCTTGTTCCAGTACCTCGCAGCATCCCATTCTATCCGACACTTGATTAGTGGCAAATGTATTCGACCAGAGGAAAATGTTGCCGACCCAGCCGGGCTTGTTTTGTCGTCAGGATGCACAGAACACAAAACCCAATTCTGGTTCGTTCCTCAAGTGTTGTACATTATTCGTGATCACGCCCGCTTCTGCTGGAAAGCATCCGCAGATGGGTTCATTACGCTACAGTATACGTACATCTGTGATCGCTTTCTTCAGAAAAATAACAAGCATCTACGACATTATGCAACAGGAAATGTGTCATTGCTGAGGATAACAAATTGAAGCTCACTTCTGATTGCTCAAGTTCAGCAACTCTGTTCGACCTTAAAGGCAACAACCTTCTTCATCAACCAGAAGCAAATAAATGTGTCCACCCGTATCAACACCCTACTGTCGCCGGTTCGAAACTTGGTCTCTGGGGCTGCCATGATGGGATGGATCGAATCAAAACATATTTCTATGACGACAAAGGTAAGTTAATATTCCGCTATCCCCCTGATCAGAAACCCGTTTGCCAAACGCATTAAGTCTTCAACAGGGAAATTAGCCGACCAACCCGGGTAATGTCTGTGCAATACAGTGGAGGACGTTCAGTATAGTGGAGGGATATCGTCAGTACTCTTAGGTGCCTAATTGCCGTCCCCTGGCTAATTAATATTTTTTCAAATCTCCAACCCCCCGCTTTTATTAGGATCCCCTGCTTATTAGGTATGAATTAATGTTTATGTTGATATTTTTACTAAACTTACTTTGACGTTCTTGGTGTGAAATTTCACTTTTACTCTCAATTTGTTGGTTAGAACCATATATATATATACCTATCAGAGGTAGCTACATAGCTCCCTGTCAATAGATACCCTAACATTGCTTAAAGTAATAGGGCATCTATTCACTATATAAGGGCTAACAGATGAAGGAAGCCTGACTAATTATTTACTGTTGAAGGTATACTGGACGTGAACATACTGTCTGAGACTTGCGACGAATATCCACCGGACACAGATTGCTCAATTCCCAAAGGACACATCACTGTCAATGGCTATCAGTACAGCTTCAATACACGTGGTATAAACGTGGCCCTTTTCGATTATCGAAGTGCAATCTTGGAACACAGAAGCACGTTTGATATCTTGGAAAAGGCTACGCCGAGAGACGAATTGGCAGCATTTCTCAACAATTTACCATTGGGTAAAATTCTTTTCATGGCAGTGAAAGATGCAGTGGTTATAAATAGTAATCTTGCAACTGCATTGCAAAGGCATGGAGTTTCTGCAACATTTGCAACGACTAATCTTCCCAAGGTTAGGTGCTCAATGGCGAGTATTTCATCTACAGATGAGTACAGACAGACATGGGAGGAGGCAGTTAATCAGCCGAACTGCGTTGGAGCTTCAACACTAACAAAAAAGATCTACATTTTCCGTGATCTGAAAGGCATCGATGATTGTTCTGAAGAAATGGGTGTCAGAACCGGTAAATTATCAGATTCTAGATTTACAGCCACTTCTGTTTGGAATAATCACGCTGACCACCTCCCTTCAAAATCAAGATTACACATGGCAGGGTATGGGTGGTGTGCTGAAGAAAACGCTCCCCTATCTCACTATCTTCAAGTAGATCTTGGTGTCAAGAGGTTGATTACGGGTATAGCTATACAAGGTCAACCCTCGAGTGGCAAGCATGCGTTATCTAAATTTGATATAGAATACAGTCTTGATGGCAAGACATGGCAATATTATGTCGATGACTCAAACGCGACGAAAACATTCATTGGCGTCGAGAGAATACTTTTAGGAGAGACTAAAGTAAACTGGTTTAGAAGAACTCTAGCAAGGTTTATTCGAATTATGCCAGTTGCTAGAGACTCGGTGCATGTCTACACACATTGCATAAGATTTGAGTTATTCGGATGTTCTCCAAAAGGACCAATTTTCACAGAAAGTTTGTATGATTCGAGCAGCAAAGAGATCACGGATACTAATGATGGTCAAATCGCATTTTATGGCATTTCTCCAGTGTCAAAGAAGATCGAGATAGGTAATGATTTTTGCTTTGTTTTGTGTCAGTCTTAGCTACAACAGTGATTTACGCTAGACTAAAATACAGCAACCGAAAGAGTCGCATGAACGATAAAAATCATCCAGCACCATGCGAAAAGGAAACATGCGCCCGTATTTTCAAGCAACAAATTTTTGAAGATTCTGAGCATTCTGAGCATTTTTATATTACCAGGTAGAGAGTTTCATAATTTTCACCCTTGGTAACTCAAATATTTAATGCTGTAGTTCATAATAATTTGATTAACTCTTGGGTGGGGTTTTACAAAAATCGACGTTCGAGAGGGAGGGGGTCGTTAGAGAACAGAGCTTAGAGGAGATGGGCTTATTAAACACTTTCACATCCAAAGAGGGGGGCATATTTGAGGGAGAGTCATTCCAGAGGGCGCAGAAAATTGCAGCATGCAAATTGCAACTAATTTTTGGTTGCAAATTGTTCGTCAAAAACTCAGAGCTAGGGTATTGAGAGCCTCGCACGCATACTAATGCCGATGGACAATTCACTCCTTGGAAATCTCGTACACCTATGCTTGAAGTCCTATTGTTTTCAAGGAAATCCCTTGAAAATCCTTTTGTTTTAATAGAAATCTCGTTCGCCTTTTCGAAGAGTGAATACCCCTCGACTAACACGAGGATTTTTATTGACTCAATAGTCCTAAGGCTCTTTCGTTAATTTCTTTACGCTTTTTCTTCAAGGTATTTCTACTGCTGCAAGTAATACCACATTGGCAGAAGACATCGATCAACAACGTATATACAAACTCAAACAAACAACAACAAGAAACAATGGAACAGTATTGAAAAGGGGTGGGAAACCAACGAGAATTTCAAGCGAGGCAGTAAAAGAGCTCAAAACATCAGCAAAAGTTGAATACGATCTCAAAGATGTTGATTACTATAATTTTGATATTGCGGTTGAGAACAAGGTTAGATCAACTATTTTCTAAATATCCAGCAATATCGGAAACATCTGTGAATAGTCTTTGGGCAGTACATAATTTGCAGAGGGGTGACAGGGTAGTGGTACCATGGTACCTACCAGAGGGGTGGTACTTGGTACAAAATTCTGAAAAAGGGTGGAACCTGGTGTTGAGACCAAGTCTCTCTTTCTAGTTCTTGGCAGTACAACAGACAAGGAAAAACGATCTATCTAACTTTTTAGATATTTTATATGAACATAACAAATCCCGATCTAGCAATCTCTTACAATCAAATCAGAAGAAAAAATAGAACGAACACTTCAGATGGTTACGCCCAGTCTCATACTGGGTTCAATGTCCTAGGCCGATTTCTAGGTGCATAGGAGATTCCCCGACACCTTGTACCAAGAGCTCCGAAAAGGGTGGAACCGGGTACCTCTATCAATGCAATTTTAATTCAATGCGATTTCATTCGACACAGTAGTTTACTTCAATGAAAATTGGGATTACCTGGTACCACATGCGATTTGAGTGGAGCTGTGTACCAAACCTTTTGGTACAGGTACCTAAGAACCCCCCCCCCTTCTAAAATGCTAGAAACAGCGAAAAAATTTTTGGACATACTTCAAAGCTTTTTTCATCTGACACTCCTCAGAGTGTAAGCGTCAGAAATTTATACCCAGATGCGGATCGAAATGCACCAATCAGAAACTGAAGCCAAATTGGCATTGTGTTTTCAACGCCAATCAACTTGCGAGATATAGTGGGAAGAAAAGTGGAACAAGTTGAAGAGTCTCAGTGAGAAAACGAACTTTTTCCTTCTACACAGAACTGGCCTAAGCGTTCACTTTCTGATTCATGAAAGACTATTGACTATTTCTGGGTTTCTTTCTTAATTTAACTATAGCTAACTATGATTTAACTGCAATTTTTCTTTACTCCGCTCCCTCCTTCCCAACAGAGTTCGGAAGTCCGGAGAAGTCATCAGTCTTCCTACAGACCAAAAAGAAAATATCTTGAGTTCATCATAAAATTTTCGTTTGTTATAAGTGGCCTTCTTGTTGTAGGTGTAGGCACAACGACATTGTTTATACAGCATCAACGGGCTCTTAGTGAAAATCCACTTTTCCAGCGATGGTATTATGGCCGAATGGAGACGTTCGGCTCACGACAAGGGGGTCGTCCTTCCCAGGGATCACTTTCCATAAGCCTGCATTCAACTAAGCTATACATTCTCGCGAAGAAATTAGTTTGATGTTACTTTATTTCAGATCATAGATTCACAAAGAGATTCTGGTCTCAATGCGTGGAATGTTTACAGCTACGAAACAGAAGATGAAACAGTTATCTTCAGCCATCCCCTTCAGATCAACCGAAAACCCAAAGATGAAAGCAAATTGAAATACGAAATTAATCATACACCAAAAACAGAATACAACGATGGAGATGAATTGGCATTCAGTGTTTCCATTTCGCATTGGCCTGGCATGAGTTTTGCAAATGCTTATAAACTACAGCTCTTCGTCTACTTTGACCCACAATTTCTAACTCTAGATTCTATAAGCAACGTTCAGATCGATGAGTTAACAATCAACCCAACAAGAAATGAAACCAGCCTTGGGTTTATCAATATACAAACTGATGTACTTTGGTTCCCAACTAATCATTTCATTCAATTCAATTTCAAATACAACCTTCCCGATGCCATTTTCAAAGGAAAGAATTGCACTGGCGCGATTTTGATTGACTTTGCATATCAAACGAATCTGGGTAGATTCCATGGGCGTTTCAATACTACTTTAAACAAGATGATTGAATATAAATGTAAAATATCTCAAACAAGAAGTTTGGTTCCAGTATCTGGTAGAATCACCATTGCAGGGTTTGGCATTCTTTATGATGACGTCAAAAATGATGTGTATATTTGCAGAAGAATCAAGCAATATTCCGCAAGAAATCAGCCATCTTGCTATATACAAAAGCATGGCTCTACCTCGTGGCAAGGAATACCTTATATTGTATCAATTGTTGGTATAGATACAAGCAAGCAAGCATTATATGGCGTGAATCCACAAGGCAATAGCTATGTTCAGTTAAACAGCGATCTACAAACCTTTTGGCAACTTGAAGATAGAAGTTTGACCTCGATTCAGAACGAGCCTCATGTTCGTAAGCCAAAAACATCATCTGATGTGACGTCACTGCCGAGTGGTGTTGATAATGCTTGGGTGTTTCCGTCGTCAGCCAATCAGATCATTGCTGCAACAAACAAAGGAATCATGAGAAAAACGGACGGAAACTGGGAACTAGTGTTAGCCTGGTGAACGATGCGTTATTGAGATATTCTTATTTTAAAGTTTTCGCACTTTGAGGAATAGCTACACTTATTATATTTTGACCGCAACTTTATCACATTTAGACTCATTACATTTTTGAATAATTTCTATCTGTTTACATAAAGTCAGCTATTTGGTTTTGATACGTATTTGTCATCAATAGCGAACACAAAGGTAGATTTTTCCACAAATGGGATACCACAATACGCAGGACTTGAAAACCTGGACTGCCTTACGAGAGAGCCAACGACATTTCCATTGAGCTATAGAGCTCAATGAAATCACCGAGCAACTCTCCAAGTCATACAGCTCAAGGCTCTCCTCCCGTTTGACTTTTTCGTGTTTCAGCTACACGCTAGCGAATCTATAATCGCTACTGTGGTGGATAATCACTACTGTGGTGGTACTATTTGCGTACTGTGGTGGTAGTTTCTGCGTACTGTGGTGGATAATCACTACTTGTGGTGGGTTACTATGCATGCGGTGGTGGCAGTTTTGGCGTACTGTGGTGGATTTTGTGGTTTTTTCTTGCTTGATCTATAGAGTTTTGCTATGATTTCGTATTCACCACATAAAGCATTATAACCCACCACAAGTAGTGATTATCCACCACAGTACACAAAAACTACCACCACAGTACGCAAATAGTACCACCACAGTACGCCAAAACTGCCACCACCGCAAGCATAGTAACCAACCACAAGCAGTGATTATCCACCACAGTACGCAGAAACTACCACCACAGTACGCAAATAGTACCACCACAGTAGTGATTATAGATTCGCTAGCGTGAGCTATGTTGAGCCTTCTTCAGCATCACTTTGTGGTATGCCACTTGTTGAAAAATCTGGTTTTGATACGGATAGATGTCGAACCTCTGGAACTGGAACCCTAGAATGCGTTACGATCTGGGGCCGGGCTTTTTGAATCATATATTCCTGTTGGGGCTGTTGGGACCCTCTCATAAAATATATGTATCAAGCCTAGAGGTCATGACACTGCATCTTATGAAATTTGAGTACGGCTGTCACGTGATTAAGCTCTGCTGATGCAAGTAATTTTTGTTTTTCAATTGTCAACAGAATTTTTGCTTGTTTTGAGCTCCAAAATGTTGACCAGAAATGTTTTGCTACCAACTTGTTGACCACCAACAAGTCAAAATTGTTTTGAAAAGCGAAATGCAGATGTGTTTCAAACACTCCTTGTTCCCTTAGTCTGGGCCTAAGTGACGGCCTAGGCAATGGCCGAGCAAAGGGCGAAAGCTCCTTTTTACAGTTCGTATTTGTTATTTGCACTGAACGACAAAGAAGAAAGTATAATAATATTCCAGTAAATGTTGTATTTACCTAGAATAGCTTTCACTGACAACAATGCCTTCCCAAACATGCTTTATGTTTGTCGTTATGTCCTGAAACCAGCTTTCTTTTACGAGACTCTTTCGTTTGAACTTGCTAAGCAAAGAAAAACCTTGGAGTGGAGATGAAATGAGAAAGTAGAGAATTAGGTCTCAAGGGACGAAAACTTAAGTTTTTGACTGGCAGTTTATTATCCAGGGAATCAAATGAAATGAAATGTATTTCATGCCACAAAACGAGTTGTTGCTAAAAGCAAATTCTAACTTCTGTGTTCCTTTGAACCTCTAAAACCTTCCGAGTTTCAAAACAGAATCCATGATTTTCAAGAAACAGGAATTCTGAACAATTTCGCGCCAAAATTCTAGCTTGTCTCGTCCCCAGACCCATTCGTGAAACGATCCTGTAGCAACTGGCAAAATAGAAACCTGACACTTTCTGCTTTTGATGATAGGTTTGGGATAGCTCAAAATTGCCGTTTTCATGAGAATAGATTCGGAAAATACACTTTCCGAAAAAAGAAGTCTTAGAATACGGAAAAAGAATTGGTTTAGAAGAACACAACCTAAATCATCACATAATTCGTTGTTAAAAACTTGTCGCGGAAGAAAATTTTCTGAGCCAGTCCATTGGCCCGGGGGGGGGTACTTAGTATAATTTGGGTACGGGTATGTGCCGCCCATATGGGTGGGTTTTGGGCACTGAAATTATCTAAACATGGGTATGATTTTAACCAAAACCCCATAAGTGGGTGGCAAATTGAAGAAAAGTCGAAAGTTTAACTTTAATTCGGTCAGAAAGGTGGCTAAATCGCGTCAAAGATGTTCGTAGTACAATATCAAGCAATAAATAGGTCTAGAGAGTCTTATTATTCTCATATTCCGCTTATTTCTACTCATAAAATAGGTCTGTTTCTGCAAAGGTTTACATTATAAGTGGGTGGGTTTCCGAAATCTGGGCGGCACATCCCCGTCCATTCATAAGTGAAGTACCCCCCCCGGGTCCATTGGATATATGAAACTAAGCAGCCCGAATACAGGTCCCGCTCCAAATTACGTGGAGCAACGCCGGAAGTTGTGTCCACGTGAAAAAATGAAGTTTTATCGTGCGTGATTGTGTGAATCCTTGAAAAATTGCGCATCATTGCTGTGATTTTGCACCCCCTTTGGGAGGCCTCTATAACAGTCAGAAACACCGAAACACTTGAAAAAGGCTGAATTATACCCAGATGCAAATCGAAAAGTACCATCTCAAAGTAGCGACGAGTTGGCATTGTGTTACGACATTATTCGTTTATGTCATTTATTAATTTTGTTCTGCTGTTCAAAGACAATTCTAAGTTTGCTAAGACGGTAGAATTCGGCGGGAAAAACCCATGCGAAATGAATAAAACAAAAGTGCATGAACGCGCTTGATGGGAAATATTCGATAGTTCAGTGGTGCAAAATAAATGCAATAACTGCAACCTCCCTGGTTTTTAACAAGGATAACAACTGTATACAAAATGGTAAGAAGCAAGGCTGGAGTAACCGCTGGAGCCATTACAGATTCCTTGCTGACCCTCCGCTCAAAAAAGGGAAGGGGAGGGGGGAGAGGAAGAACAAACAGAAAACTACACTTCAAATGAAATTGTCATCATAACTGAAAGTGATTAAACAGGCTGTGTTGAAACAGCTGACAGCGAATAAAAAGTTAAAGCCAAACCAAAAAGCACAAGAGTGGAAATTGTCCGCTACCCATTCGTGGCGTCGCAGCGGCAAGGGGCGGTTCCTTTACCACCAGCGACTTCTGCGGCGGCGGCGGGTAGTTCTTCGTCTTCGGGAGGATCTTCGTCTTCGGTAATAACGTCTTCTGTGAAAGCGCCTTCGGTAAAAATAGCGTCTTCTCCTCCGGTATTTCGGTTCTTGAACAAGCATTTCCATCACATCTATGCAAACACGGTAATTAGATTCAATGCTCATGCATTTTTGATCAAGTTTTTACACATACTAATCTGGGACCTGGGTTATCAAGTTTTCCTGCGACAGGATCATCTTCACGCTTAGGAGTTTTGCGTTTGGTGGTTGTTATTTCGCCCAGTTTTCAAGAGTGTATTTAGAGTTATAAAGGTAAAATGCAGATTGTACATCTGCAAAATGTGTATGATGTAAGTGTACGTGTTGTGTTGGCACTGGTATGATTTGGTATATATGTAAATATGTTGGTATGGTTATTTACCTATTCATTCCGCTACCAAGTTGGTGACAAGAATGAATAGGTAAATAACGATTCACATGAAAAGAATACACCAAGATACAAGTGGCATACCACAATAGATAGGATTCGAACCATGACCAGATAATAAAGCTACGGGGCCTAATGAAGGCAATGAAATCGACAAGTCATATAGCCCAAGGCTCTCCTTTTGTTTGCCTTTGGTGTATAGGTATAGAAAAGGTATATTTTGATTCTTGTACGACTGTTTTACCTTCAGGTCCTTGAGGTTCAGGAAGCTCAAGTTCACCAGCATCTTCAACGATTTCTGGATCATTTTCTTCCTCTTCTCTTGCATCACAAGCAACTTTAAACAAAATTGAAAAATTATGGCAATAACGCATCTCTCTAATAAAATGCCCTCAAAGCATTAATTTTTTTCGAAAACGAATAGATAACGGTTAATTACAAAAGAATAAAGATGTTGAATCATCTTACCGAAACTTGCAAAAGCAAGACCAAGCACAAGGGCTGGATTTAACCTGCAAATTAAAAGAGGAAAGTAGACAGCAGTCAAGTTATTCTTCCTAAAAGTTTGATTTTGTTAAAGTTTACAGAATTTCAACTGAACACAACACTTAGTTATTTAATGTAGCTGATAAACTTTTCAGAAAAGTAAAAAAAGTAATGTTTAGATAGAGATATGCTATACAAACCTTCCTGATGCCCGAAGTCTTTGAAAAGCACGCTCAGAATATGTAGACAGTTCTCCAAGACACCAGCCACAAACTGAACTTGCAACCAGAGGATCAGACTATTTCAGTAAGATTTCATACAAAAGTTCTTCCGCCCCTTATAATTTGAGTTTTTGTACCAGAGGAAGAATAATTGTTGTCGCTCTTCCAAAGGAATCTTCCGCTGGTACAAAAGCAGTCTTTTCTTGGCAGCGGAAAAATAATTGTTTGGACCGAAATGATTCTGTAATTAGCGGAAAAGTTCTAAGTACACAACAAAGATCGAAAGACAAAACAAAGTTCAAAGTGCAAAATAAAACTTCCTTTAAAAAATATTTCACTCCTGAAAGGAATCTTCCGCTGATACAAAAGTAGTTTTTTCTTGGCAGCGGAAAAATAATTGTTTGGATCGAAATGATTTTGAAATTAGCGGAAAAGTTCCAAAACACAACAAAGTTAAAAGGACAAAACAAAGTTCAAAGTACAATATAACATGTCCTTTAAAAATTTTTTTTCATTCCTGAAAGGAATCTTCCGCTGGTACAAAAGTAGTCTTTTTGGCAGCGGAAAAATAATTGTTTGGACTGAAATGATGTCTTGTCTTTAATTAGCGAAAAAGTTCAAAGTACACCACCAAGATCAAAGTGCAAAATAACATGTCCTTTTAAAAAATGTTTTAACTCCACAAAGGCAAAGAACATTCCTTACTAGCGAAGTGCACCAGCTCGAACAGTAGATGGTTTCAGATCCAAACAGAAAACAACCATGAGGCACCTAACGCTCTTGAATGCCGTAGTTCTACCAAACATACTAACATTCAAACATTGTTTGTCAAACAATTTGAATTTAATAAGCAAAATTGTTGCGCAAAGTTTTTGAAAATGTTTTAAAACATTATTTGCTTGACGCAAGCAGTATTGTTTGAAAAACATTGTTTTGCGACGTGGCCAAACGGTAAAATGTTCTTCTTGACAGTTTGACAAGCAAACTTTCAAAGATTTGACAAAGAATGTTTTATGGTTAGGCCACGGCATAAGCACCATAAACGTAACCAAACAGGATCCTTAATGACAGCTTCTGGGAGCTACCCAACTTTTAAAAGGGAACTATTTGTGGCTACTAACGAGGGGCAATTCACTCCTTGAAAGTCTCGTACAGCTTTGGTGGAAGTCCTATTGTTTTCTCGGAAGTCCCTTGAAAGTCCTTTTGTTTTAATTGAAATCTCGTACGCCTTTTTGCAGAGTGAAAGGCCCCTTGGCTACTAAAAACTGAAAAGCTAGAGTCCTGGACAAAACACATTTGAACAAACAAAATAGGTTTGCGTTACACCAACGCAGAGTCCAGAAAAGTGTTCAACCTTCCTCCAGACAAAAATACCCCTAGCTGGAAACCTTCCTCACTTGAAAATGAAAAATAGGCGGGTTTGGGGGTGTGCCACAATATTTTCCATTGTTCTAATGGACCTTCCTCCGGTCAATGACCGTGTGACCGTAACTTTTTCCTGACTCTGCACCAACGTTACATATTAATTCACTACGAACTTTAGTTTGTGGATTAAGGGGGAGCATTGGCGTTATTAAAAATAAAACCGCCAGAACAGGCCGTATTACTTTGAAAAAGGCCTTGTTCCAAATATTTTGTCCAAGACTGTAGGTTAGTTTTGGTCTTTCCTAAGTGTATCATGGATTATTTTTATAACAAGGTATCTAGGCCAAAATGGCCTCTAACCTGATAACAATTATAGTGTAAAATACAAATTTCTAAAAAAAAAAATACCAAACTACCAACATTAAATACATGATAAAGTACATAAATGACACGAAAAGAGAAGCCTTGAACTATTTAAAAACAGAAAATACATCTAAAATGAAAGGAAAAACAAAGGAACTGGCAACCATGCGAAAGTTGTTCTTAAGGTTGGAAATTTCCTTTTATCTTGAAGCATTTGGCCAAATACGAAGATAACATGTTGAGGCATTTATCATTTATTATATCGAGGTGGTATATCCAATTTCACTAAATGGGGCGAAAAGCCAGCAACGTTCAATGCAATTTCACTGCCATATCACAATGAGGGTTCTTAGCTAAGATTAGATAAAATTTAAAGTTAGTTAATTTACTTAATAATTTACTTAAATAGATTTTATTTGCTAGTACCATAGCACTCACATGACACTAAACAAACAAACACCTATAATACAAATACAAGAAAACAACAGTCTTAATTCACCCTAAAATACTAGTTTTGTCCATTCTAATATTATAACATACAAAATAATGAAAAAACTCTACTTACTAACTCCCACTGCAACTGAATTTCCCATTCCCTAAAACGTATTATTTTTAAATTTCCTAAACATACAGCTACCGTAAAAAATAACAGCTGCCGTAAAAGCAACTGAGTAGACTTTTGTATGCTGAAGGGTTTTTTGTGTATAAATAATTTAAAATGAAAATGAATGAAATGAAATACAAACATTACAAAACATCTTCCAGCCTCGTCACAAGGCCCGAAATTTGTTTTTTTGAACCGCAACCGTCAACTGATTTAGGCCCAAATACCATCCACAAAATTTTGGCGATTTCGGCCTAGGCACCGAAGCAAGTTCTTGAGTGTTGAGGCCGGCTCGTCATTAAACGTAATGGAGAACCATAAAAAACTAAACTAGTAAAACCATTATCAAAGTGTAAAAACACAAATGATTTCTACTCTGCTCGCTGCGTGATTATCCGGGGGCACTGGAACAGATTTTGGTTATAGGGACATGCCACGCAAACTTTAAAAAAACACACCCGTTTTCAACCAGTTTTGCAAAAAGGTACGCCCTAACGTATTTCACAAAAGCTAATGGGTATGGCCCTTATACCAAAATTCAAAGCTTTGAAAACGTGATTCATGTCCCAAAATGGTATAAAAAACACCTTCGTAGAATTAATATTCTTTGCCATTATTTTCTTTCTGCTATAAAGGACTTCTTCCAAGGCGAGTATAAATATGAGCCGATATGGATACCCTTCCGACTGCACGTCCCAAGTACCCAAAATATACATAGTGTCCCCCGTATTTGTAAACTGCTGCACATAAATAACGCTGCCTGTATATGCGGCTAGAAAAGTGATTCTATATGTAGTTAGATTTTGACTAAAAGTCGTGTTTGCATCCTACAAATTTGTGTAAGTTTTTATTGATGGATATCCGAACTGAGTTGAGGTTGGATAATAACAATAACAACCACATACCAGCGTCCTTATTGCTACTTGGTAATGAATGACATACAACTAACCCACACATCTAGAATTTCATCCAGGCGTTTCTTTTAGGTTAAACCGGTTCAAGAAGCTCAAGATGAACCTAAAGCAAGATCAAAGATAAATATTAAACGGGAAAATGAAGCAAATTACAGAAGGCAAAGATGGGTTCCGAAAAATAGGCAGAGCAAGGACATGGCTTCATTTACGTGTTTTGGAATCTGTGCCCAGTTCTTTGTAGACAGAAAAGGCTCCTTTTTATTTTCGAAGAATGAAAACATGATGTGGGGGTATTCGCAAACCGGATGGAAGATAGGAATCAGGAATGTTGTAACAAAAGATAGGAATTTCTTGTAACAAAAGATAGGCATTTCTATTCTATGTGAACACTATGGAAACAATTATCAGGAACAATAAGTTGCTCATTGTTCCACCGTCCGTACTGAGCCTTATAAACTATTAAACACGAAATGCTCCTGCTCTGTTCTCGCTAGGAGGCTGTGACTGAAATTAAATAAACACAAAAAAGTCGAACGGGAGAACAGCCTTGGGCTGTATTACTTGGAGAGTTACTCGGCGATTTCACTGAGCTCAATAGCTGATTGGATTGTTGTTGACTCTCTGGTCCTCCAGTCCAGGTTCCAATCTCATGTATTGTTGTATGAATGTATATATGTGTGGCAAGCGTTGACATACACACGTACTTTTCTGATGCGGGTTCGCTCTTGCACAAGTCATCATCATCATCATTTTTATTTGTAGAATACAAAAATCTAATATAAGTACAAGGAATCTAAAAATCTAGAAAAATGCGTATTCTACACGACCTAAAAAAAGCAACGCTTATCTAGTTTAGGCCGCAAATTAAAGTTTGAAATACATGAAACTAAAAAGAAATACAGGATACATCAATAATACTAAAATTTTAAGATACGAATAATCTTTCGCATATCCATTTTGAAAACTATATATAAATTTTTTTATTTATTTATTTATTTTTCTTTTTTGTCATTTTTTTTTTTTACTTTTTTTTGCTACTGCTACATATAACTAAACAAAACAAGAGTAAAGCGAATATTGAATTAAGCCTTCAATCTACCATATTTCAAAAATGGATTTTTTGTAATAGTGCCAAGTGCAAATGCCAATTTATATATGTATATATTTATTTATATATTGACAAGTGCCAATTTATATATGTTCTCCGCCATACGAGGCAATAAGAGGCTCTGTTCCTAATCCGAACTTCAAAAAGGATACTTTGGGGTGCCCCTCAAGATCACTAGAATTTGCGGGCCCTTAACAGTTGCTCTAACCCTCTAACTACCCGTTACGTCACTTCACTTAAGTGGAGGCTGCTCCAAAAGAGGAAATTGTTGTTGCTTTGCCTAGTCATTGCTTTGCTTGGGAATTGTTGTTGTTGTTGCTTTGCTTTGACCTTCTTTCGAGTTTGAACGACAAGACCTCCTCTATTATTACGACCACTTGGATTTGCTATTCTCGCAAGTATTTTCAGTATTATAATTAGTTAGTATTTTAAATGGTATATATAAAGAAAAGAGGAAACAGAAGTCTAATTTTACTCACACTCGATCTTTGGAAATCAATGGTTAAAGTTTCTTCTTCATCTTCCATGTAGCTGTCTTCTTCATTTCCATTATTTTGTCTTGTGTTCAATAATTTCGAAAATTGAAGTTTTTTATCTCGTTTCACCTTATCTCGTGCTTTTTTAAGTCCATGACGCATCTTTGAAAGCATAGATCTCTGACCATCAGGCACCAGAAAGGACAGGTCACCAATCGTGGTCGAATCTTTTTGCTGTTTTGCAAAGTTTATAAAGACCTAGGAAAGATGAATGATTTATTTTAGATACGAGAATCCATTGTTAGCAAAAAGTTATAGCTTATGAGTAAAACAAAACTTCAAAATTGCGATAAACAGCTGAAACATTTTCGGGCATACTTAAGGCTTTTTTAGTCTGACACTCCTCAGAGTATAAGCGTCAGAAACTGACCAAACACTTGAAAAAGGCGGAATTTATACCCAGATGCGGATCGAAATGCACCAATCAGAAAGTGCAACTGAATTGGCATTGTGTTTTAAACACCAATCAGCTGGTCGGATACAGCGGGAAGGCCAGTAGAATTATTTGGAGAGTCCAAGTGAGAAAACGAGCTCTATCTGTCTACACAGAACCGGCACGCTCCTCCGCAGCTCCTTTCTAGAAATGAGCGTAGGAGACAGGAGGAAGAAAGATAAATGATAACAAAATGATAACAATAATGACTGCCGAGGTAAAATAAGGACGCTGTGGAGGAGCGTGACAGAACCGGCCTTTTGGTTTTGATGTGGACAGAATCCAAAACCCCTAAGTGAAACAAAGGTCTTGCTTTTCTAATGATTTTAAAACAATCCTCGCTGTAATTTTCAGCAAAATTCTGCATTTTGGCTATAAATTCCGCCCTTTTCAAGTGTTTCGGTCTGTTTCTAACGTTTATACTCCGAGAATTGTCAGACGAGAATTTTTTACTACTCAAAAACAATTATAGTCTTACGTTTTCAAGAGTAGTTTGACTGACAGAGTAATCTTCAACATCCAGTTCATTCTCTGCTGCATCCATGCATCCGAATATGTCCGATAAAGTTATTTGGGAAGAGGCGTGGATTTGATACTGTAGCAGATTATGCTGCGTTTCCTGCGAAAGGAAAATGAAAAATAAATACATGTATTCTTTATAAGAAACTTATTATAAGAAACCCAGACTCTCGAATAGCCACAAACTTAAGAAACTCCAGTACTGGAAATTTTTTACATAGGAAACTTTTAACCCCAGACAGCGAAAAATTTTCTTTTATTTCCCGTGTTTCGTCTGTAATAAACATTTCTGTGACAAGCAGATAAACAAGAAAAGAAACCCAAATGCATTCAAATACAATCGATACAATGGGTTTGGAATATCATTCAGATAGAATAACTATGTTGCCAATAAGAATACTCAAGAAACTCTTAAGAAACTTTCAGCACTCAAAATCTAAAATTTTAAGAAACTTTTAGTACTGAATCAATTTTTTAGTTTATTATAAAAAAATACGTGTAAATGGCTTAAAAGCTCACTTTGAGTACGGCTTCAGGAAACATTCTTTCGAAATATGATTTGACTGGTTGCAGATCCGGAAGGTCACCTCTAACTCGAATAGCGACCATGTAGCCTTCTCCAAATCTAAAAAAGACCAGGTGCAATTTTACATATATATATTTATATATATGTGTACGCATTCATCTCGAAGCAATAACTATACTGTTCCTAGCTTTTTCTGTTCAATAACGCGAGTAGTTACCCAGAGGTGGACTGGCAGCGAATCTCAAGGGTTGCTATTTCCAGTAAAAGGGGCCTGTTTTCACTATAGCAATTTGTCTTGTTAGTTGCTTCTAGCGAGCTCCTCTGTAAAAAATCAATTCAAGGCAAGGGCTACTGGGGGGCTACTGTTCATGTCAATGGCAAAATATTTCGATGGCAAAATCGTTTATTTTCGCATTTCTATATTTTGTTGCTTCCATATTTTTGTGCGCATTTGCTGATTATCTTTTTATTTTTACTTCTTTCCAATTATCTGCATTGAGAAACAATTTCCAACTGTTTTCAGACTGAGCGAAACCAATCCAAATCTCTTCGAAATCCCAAGAAATCGAAGAGATATGCTCAAGAAACAAAAGAAATAGTTTGTTGAAGACCCTATAACAAGAAGGCCCGGGTTGCAATCGCAACCTAGCATCCCTGCCAGTCCGCCCCTGTAGTTACCGTTATTCGTCACCAGAGCAGAAATGTCAAACCTATACCAACCTCTGAATTAACTAACAACTGATTAACACTAATGATGGGTAGCTACTCACAGGCGTTAACGGAACAATGTGATATGTATTAAAGAAAAGTCGCTTACTTGTTTTTAAGATGCTGGGTACTTCCAAGGCATTTGAATCTGCCATTCACCATGATTGCAAGTCGAGTACACAATGCCTCGCATTCCTCCATACTATAAAACCAAAATTCTAGGAACATTTAGTGTTCCGAGCATAAGATTTATAGAAGGTAAAATAGTATCAAGAGAGAAGGAGACTAAAGAGACGGTAGTAGATTAGACTACAGAGAGATCCTAAGAAGGAGATAATCCCTGTTCCCACTACAAAAACCTACCCTAGGCTCGGTCCAGTTATATGAAAACATGGGTCTGCCCAGGTTAGTGTGAACGCGCAAAACTTGGGCTCAGTCCGGGATAACTTGGCTATGTTTCTGAGGTGGGATCGGCCCAGGTTGAGAAAACATAAGGGCGAGCCAAAGATTTAGCGTCCACACTAGCCTTGGCCAGGTCCAAGTTATCGAAAAAGTAGGCTACAGCCTAGCCTATTGTAGTGTGAACATGGCTATAGAGGTAGAACGTATCTCTCTGCCAAAGATCAAGAGATGATTACGTACCAGTGACTTGTTAAGATAACTGAACGTGTTCCTCTTTGTATTATACTAAGAATCAAATTCCATAGAAATCTTCGAGCTCCGGGGTCCATTCCAGTCGTTGGCTCATCCTATAATTTACAAACTAATGCTAAAAATACACAAACAAGAAGTGTATGGCTACAATTTACAGAAAACAAATACAAGTTACGTAAATTGGCATTGAACCACAAATATTCAGTGCATTGTTTGGAAGACTGAAAGTGAGAAAGCAATGAAAGCATGAAAAGTTAAGTCTTGAAATAGTGTTATTTGTTGTTAGCCGTTTTCGAGGGATTACACAACACGCTAAAATTTCAAAATACGGATATGGAAGCACTGCACCTAGCAGAAGCAACCTCGGACAAGGTGGCAAGGTAGTTTGGATACTGGATCGCAGTCAGAAAGCTATCACAATCCTGGCGAAACTGAAAAACATTCTGGTACAAGCTTTGAAGTTGAAATATGGAAACATCTCAATGTCTTTCACCTAGATCAAGACATTTTTATTTGTCACTGAGCAAATTTTAGTTGACAGGTGTAAAACATTTTGCAAATAAAAGTTTGCCTTGTCCCTGAAATTGCCTGAAGAGGGAAACAATTTCTGCAAGTTTCAACTTAGGCGATGGACATTGTTCGTCAAACATCTGAGACTTTCTTAACAAGCAATGTTTGACAGCGCTACAAAACATTGCTTGGAAAGATAAAATAAGCTAAATTTGTTGCACAATGTTTTGAAATAGTTCAAAACATTATTTGCTTGAGGCAAGCAAAATATGTTTGACAAACAATGTTTTGAAACATGACGAAACGGTCAAACATTTTGCTTGACAGGCAAATTTCAAATGTTTGACCAACAATGTTTGATGGTTTTCGAGGGCCTTAGATCGCAGAATATAACTTAGTCATAATAAACATACCATGAAAATCAGAAATGGGTTTCCAATTAAAGCAATAGCAGCCGACAGCTTTCTTTTATTTCCTCCACTGTATGTTTTACATGGGGTATAAGCGTGTCTTCCCAAAGCTAGTTTGTTTATCGCCCAGTCAACGACCTGGAAGATAAAATAAAGACGATAAAGCATTGAAATTACACTTCCTAGTGGTGTGAACAGAGCTATAAAAAAGAAAAATCTAAGATTTTGTGTGCTTAATCAGCAAACTTCAAATTTAAGCTTCTAGTTCCTGGATTTTTGCACCAGACACTCTTGCCATACTTTCAGTGCTAGTCACACTTGACGTTAGAAATTCAGTATTTTTTCGGCCGAAGTAAGAAAATAGGCTTTTCTTCTCCTGAGTTTTTCTTTCCTTTTCACATAAAATAGCATGAAATTCAAGTTTAGGACCTTTAATTTAGGATCTTGATATCAAAAGTTGATTTCAAAATAAATGCCTCTATTTTTTAAACGCCGCACTCGAGTACACCCCGTCCCCCCTAAAAGTTTGGCAACAGGGCAACGGTCTTCTCCTCTCGTCTGTAAAAGATGTCGATTTTACTGAATGACATATTGAGTAAAGGCCAAGTAAAACAACCTAGAACATTAAAAAGTGTTCTGTGGCGGAATTATAGGCAGGTGAAGTAGTGCTTTAAACACGGCACCTGCATTGCAATGTTCAGATTCATTTGACAAGCACCGTAGTCAGTTACTTGATAATCGTTTTGACTTTTAGAAGAGTAAAAAGATCAGAGTAACTCAGAATGAAAGAGGATTCTCAGCAGTCAACAGAATTCGGGTAAAACTTATTCCAGAGCAGCAGCTTTGGAATAGGAAAGACTGCAAGATGAGTTTTGAGTTTGCAAAAAGTGAAGCTAGAAAACAAATACTGCCAATTACCTTCTTAACATTAGATTCTGGGATGCCTCTAAGTCTTGAGTACAATGCAAGATGCTCCTCCGCAGTCAGCTCATCAATCAAAGCATCAAACTGGGGACAGTAGCCAATGAATTTATGAACTTTTAAACCATCGCTGTTGATACTAGGAAAGAAAAAATCCATTACTTGAATGATCAGTAATTGGAATAGAAGCAAATTAAAAGATTGGAAGAATAAAAGGGAAGGAAGATCTACGGGAGTAACAGACATGGCTTCAGGAAAGTAGAAACAAACTATATGTTAAAGACTATAGTTGATTCAGAGCTTTCAAAAGGTATTCAATATGCACTGTAAAAATGCAGCACCATCAGTAACGGCAGGGCTGTCTCAAGTTAGCGGCATATACACTATTGACAGAAAGTACCTTATATCAGCTAAAGCCTGAGAGGTTGCACCCCCATTCAGCGAATTATTCTGCATAGTTACCAGTGCAATAGACATATTGTCCCGGGGGTAACACTATGCTCCTAATTAGACGCAGATACTCTTAACTATAGCTACCCATATACAATGAATTATTCTGTGCAGTATACCAATGCAATATAAATATTCTCCAGGGGTTAGACAATGCTGCTATTAGCTAAAGATCAACTTATATATCGATACCTTTTATCATGAACAAATGCATCACCACCAGTAACTGGGCTGTCTCCAGTTAGCATCTTAAAAGTAGTAGTTTTTCCAGCACCATTGACGCCAAGAAGACCAAAACACTGTAAAGTAGAAATACATTTATAAGCCTACAATGGAAGAACAAAAGAGAGGGCTAAAATCTACCCTATAAGTTAACCTCTTTTGCTAAAATGTACAAGTAACCTCCATACAAACCACGAGAGATGAACCAAGCTTAGTATTTTTGCACTGTTCTGCATTTTATTGATTTATTGCAGTTTTCCTTATGTTTTGTTTTTGTAACTTTTTTCATTTTTTTCATCTTTTTTTAACTTAAATTTAGCGACTCAATTTGGATAAGCTCTGATTCCACTCACTTTGAATACAAGTATTTCATAGGTGATTACTTTGTATTGAAATTGGTATTTTACCAATGAATTTGTAGTGATTTAAAATTAAATTGATTATAGGTTTAGCATATAAGAGTTTTCTTATAAGTGTTTTCTCTCATCATTGATATATGTATTCTTCCATCAATCATACACGTATTTTTATCAGAAAATAAAATATTGGCCTAGTACTGAAAGATTCTTAAAATGTCCAGATTTTGAGTACTGAAAGTTTCCTACGACTTTCTTGAATATCAAAATTGGTAACATTGTAATTTTAACAGAATGATGTTCTAAGTCTATTTATCGACCATTCTTGAATGCTTATGGCGTTCCAATTGGTCTGCATGTAACAAAAATACCTTATTGCAGACGAAACACGGAAAATACAATAGAAGATTTTGCAGATTGAGATAAGAAGGAACTTGGTTAAAAATTTCACAGTACTGGATTACCTAAATTTTTGGCCATTCGAGTGTCTGGGTTTCTTATAAGAGTTTCTAATAAAAAAATACGTGTACATTTCTTGAAATGTTATTTTAAATTTCTACCTCTCCTTTCGAAACACCAAGGCATAGTCTGTCTACTGCTAAGTGTTTGCCTGTTTTTCTTGAATGATAAACCTAAACGAAAGAAGAACCAAAGAAACAAACATTAACAATGAGTTAAAAAATTCATCTTATTACTTCAGTTAAATGCCCTAGGCGTTCATTCAATTCTTATACTTTTAAGGGGTCTATTCGAGGGAGGCATTTAAAAGACGGAGGAGGTTTTTAAGCTCTGTCGGGGGATAAAATGCTTAGAACTTTTCCCCCTATACACTATCATTGTATGTTTTTCAACGGGTTTTCGTTATGACGTCACAAATTGGTATTGAAATTCGCAGTTCAGTGCCTCACTTTAAGTAGTTTTTTCTAAGACTTTCAGTCATCAAAAAGACGTGAGATAGGTATTAAAATCATCAGCAAAGATTTAATTTTCATGTTAATGAATAAAATGCACATGTGAATTTTCGTTGCATAATCTTTAAAAGAAGGAATCCTTGAGACCTTGAACGTATATTACAAGTTATTTAGTTCTTAGGATGCCCCTCACGATTGAGTCAAAAATAAGCAATTATTGTCAGGTGTAGCTAAATACCTTGGTTAAATTTTCAAGCCTTAGCAAATCATCAGCAGCATCTCCACTCATAACTCTTTCACATTCTGATGACACGTCTTCGTCGTCATTCGATGCATCTGCATCTGCAACTCGATTGCTCCTGTGAAACAATTAAGAGACAATATAATGAGTATTGGTACTTGACTAACAATTGCAAGAAAAACACCATGAAAGAGTAAGCAAGTGAGACAGCAGGCAATCTATTTGTTAACGCAGATCAGGATCTTATCGTAACTACAGAGCTGGTGGGGACCATTGAATAACCTTGGTACTCGTTCAACGATCCAATTTAAAATCCGGAAAATTAACAAACGGGGGGTCCTTATAAGCTCGGGGGTGGGAAATTTTTCGGAAAATTAATAAGCATTCCCCCGTTTATTTGGCACTAAAGAGTACCTGAATCTGTAGGCATGAAACCCACGTCCTAAAACGCTCTTCAATCGTGTTTATGGGGAAGGAGGGTAAATTATGAAGAACTAGAGGTGCCTGTTATTGAAGGCTCCACTTTAAATTTTTCATGCTTTGCACCCTTTTGCATCCGTACAATCGAAAGATCCACGGTAAATCTCACTGGTTAGTAGATTACGTAGAGGGGGTTAAAAAAGATAAAGGAAATGAAGACTTGACAAAAATTAGGTGATCCAAGTCGACTTACGTTGCTTTGAATGTTTTTGAATACTCTATCATCAAAGTTACGGAGAAGAAAACGACGCCTTCGATTGCCATGACAACTAAGCTCCTTGTAACGAGGCTCCATTCAAACGGTGTGCGGATTTTGTCGAATTCACCTTTGGTAGTTAGAAAATAGTAATGGTTTATTAATTAGGCCCTGGCCAAACGATCACACATTGTTGGTCAAACATTTGCGATCTGTTTGCCAAGCAAAATGTTTGACCGATGTTTCCTTGTGAAATAGTTTTTGTGCGGAAAGATGAAAGGTGAAATGTTGTTTCTGGCCCCAGTCGCTAGAATCTTAGAAGTAGACGAACTAACGAGAGAGACCTCAACCCTGGCTATGACGCTGCTGTGGCTGGTGTTCTATCCTCGACCTCACTGAGCTCCTGAGACCACGAGCCATCCGCTTAGGCCACGAAGCCACGGCACTTTCAAAACACCCCCACCAAAGAAAGCCTGAAAGTAGGTTGATTATAAGATACATACCGACCATCTTGTAGTACGCATTGGAGTATTCTGTAAAAGCCAAATCCATCAATCCACGACCAAGGCAGTAATTGGGAAAAGCAAGGGAAACAATCCTCAGTATGTTGTAAGCAAATGTCAGTTGCTGAAAAAAGATCAAGACAAATGTTTAAATTAACTCAAGTATACGATAACAGTAATACCAAGCAACTCGCAGTCTCTATTGCTCACACAACGAGAATAACATTGATGCTTCAGGCTACTATGTCCTAATTCTACAAAATTGCACCAGATATATAAACATAAGAAATAGACCGAAACAATGGACTAAGGTTGACTCGTGGGCGAGCACTCTACCACTAAGCCACACGATAGCTTAAGAAACAAATGCAACAATATAAATGCACTGAATAACATACCGGGTCATTAGGGAAGAGTTGTAAGATGAAGACTGTGACAGTGAATGTGACACCAAGAAATAAATTGACAACAATAAGAACAACATAAGCTGTGCTTGCTTCTTTGAATATGAATGTTGCAGGATACATCAAATTTCTGCTGAATTGGATAAAGAAACAGGCCGAAAATATGCTTATAAGTTCGTTAAGCGAGAATCGCAATAGCCAAGTTGATATGCTGCCCATGTTAACAGTAGATGAAGCTCAGAAGACACGATGGATCGAGATGGATTGCCAGTATCAAAGTCTAGCCATGCTGTAATCAGAAGAAACAGTTTGATCGATGATGATTTGTTCATAGAGAAATCGGTACAAGAGCTTGACAGGAAATTCCTGGCAGAAAGTAGCTCTTCTCGTTCATAACTGTCTTGCCCAGCCAGAGGTGATGCCTGTAATCTCTGCCTGTTTTCAGCGCACGGAGATGTGCTGCATCGCCATTATCTCAAGTTCAACGATAGTAGGGATGAAATCAATCCATGAAAGCAGATGACCCTGGACTCCTATTTTAAAAATAACTGACTTTGTTGATGAAATTTGGGATCAGTAACCTTGCATGTTAATCAGCGTTCCTTTCCTCACTTAAAAACTATAAATTTTCTATATTTTTATGGGGCATCCGTTATTTCGAACATTCGATATCTCGAACAAATTCCAGTTTCCCTTGAGAGTTCGAATTTATATTTTTGAAATCCTGTTACAATGACATCTCTCACCAGAAATAAGAATTTGACAAACAATGTGTTGTGACGTGGCAAAACAATTAGAAACTTTGATTGACAAGCAAATCTTAAATGTTTAATAATCAATCTTTTGTGACGTTACAAAACACTTAGAAACTTTACTTGACAAGCAAATCTTAAATGTTTGGAAAGCAATGTTTTGTGACGTGGCAAAACAATTAGAAACTTTGCTTGACAAGCAAATCTTTAATGTTTGACAAACAATGTTTTGTGACGTGGCAAAACAATTAGAAATCTTTACTTGACAAGCAAATCTTAAATGTTTGACAAAGAATGTTTTATGACGTGGCAAAACAATTAGAAATTTTGCTTCCGAGCAAATCTTAAATGTTTGACAAACAATGTTTTGTGACGTAGCAAAACAATTAGAAATTTTGCTTGACAAGCAAATCTCAAATGTTTGACAAACAATGTTTTGTGACGTGGCAAAACAATTAGAAATTTTGCTTCACAAGCAAATCTGAAAGGTATGGAAAACAACGTTTGATCGTTTTGGCAAGGGCCTTTTGGGTTAGCATTTGAATTGACGTCATTATACGGTAGCTACTAAATAAAAACAAAAACATGATATGACTTACCATGTCCCAAAGAAAATTAGACAACCAATAAGTAAAAGGCTCAACTCCACTGACAAACTGCAAATGTTTGGCTTTTGAGACTCTTTCGGTGACAAGGAAAATGACAAAACTTGCAGGCACAAATGACATTGCAATTATGACGAATATTGCTATAACGACATCGGTACCTTGGCGCCTGGAGAAAGAAAAATTAAGGATAAGTGAAGAGACACACTGAAGAAGGCTGTTTTAATAACAGGACGAGACCAACGAAAACGAAGGGTGATTCAGTCCTTGGAATCCCGTACACTATCAGTTGGAATCTGTATTGTTTCAGTAGGAATCTCGTACGCTTTTCGACGAGTGAAATGCCCCTAGAACGAGAGCACCGTCTTCGCAAAAAGGTAGCATATCGGCGTTGATTAAAATGTGTTATTTAGAATTGAAAGGTGACGACGCCTAAATAACGGCGTACCTGGGCCTAAGTGTAGGGCTACATACAAAATCTATTAATTTAGCCCACCACATGACTCTGAATTGTTTTCATTCCTAGTTTTTACGATAGGTCCTCAAAACAATGACGAAACATCGAAACTCACAGCTGGTTTAGCTGCGAAATTTGCTGTTGCAGCTTCCAGAATAACAAAAACTTTTACCGCTTTTGCCGGAACGTGAAAACAGCAAGAATGGTGTTGCCGTAAGAGCTTCGAAAATGGAGACGCGGGAAAATAACTAGAGCCCAAGTTCTTTTTCTGCTCGTGACATCTTCTCTTCTTGCGGCGTCCTATTGTCAAAACATAGACTTACTACAAGAGACTTTGGGCCGCACATATAACTGAGACTCGTGTAATAAGTCTAGGTAAAAATCCTAATTAATTCATTGAAGACGCCACGATTGGTATAGGATAAAGTGTAACTGGGGCCTTTATGAGTGAAAATTCAGTGTATTTGAAAAATAATGGGCTTTGGTTTACAATAACTTACATGTAATCTATGCTCAGTCCATTCTTTGCTACACTAAAAGGATGATAAACAGCGGTGATTCCTGAAAGCAAAAAACAGAATTCAGAATAAAATAAATAGAGGCAATCTCAATTCAAGGATGACTAGAAGGCTTCGTAAGACTTCACCGTCCAAATTCGACCCTGGTTTCGGTTTGGTCAATTTATTTGAGATGGGATTGGCTCCTAAAACAATAGAATTGATTAAATGATGTCACTATTTCGTAAAATATCACACTGAAATAGACCGACAGCAATACAAATAACATGAAGATACGCTCGATTTTCACAGTATCATTTCTGACAGTTAGCAACGAAATTCGCTGCATTTCGCTGCATACGCTTAAGGGAGCGTGTCGCAGTCAAATAATAACACCGTACACTGAAGCGAGCGTGTCGCAAACATAAATAATAACACCGTACGCTGAAGGGAGCGTGTCGCAGTCATAAATAATATCACCGTACGCTGAAGGGAGCGTGTCGCAGTCAAATAATAACACCGTACGCTGAAGGGAGCGTGTCGCAGACATAAATAATAACACCGTACGCTGAAGGCAGCGTGTCGCAGACATAAATAATAACACCGTACGCTGAAGGGAGCGTGTCGCAGACATAAATAATAACACCGTACGCTGAAGGGAGCGTGTCGCAGTCATATATAATATCACCGTACGCTGAAGGGAGCGTGTCGCAGTCAAATAATAACACCGTACGCTGAAGGGAGCGTGTCGCAGACATAAATAATAACACCGTACGCTGAAGGCAGCGTGTCGCAGACATAAATAATAACACCGTACGCTGAAGGGAGCGTCTTTCAGAATCCAAATCTTGTTTCGACGCCTAGGGCGAAATTGCCAATAGTTTGGCAAATTTTGTGACCGGTTCCAGGGCCAAAATCTATTAAAGGTTGAGGTCCCACGATTCCTTTTTGCCCCTCTCCTGGACTGGCAAGTAAAAGATTTTCCTAATTTCCTTTAACATAAATACAGGACGAGTAATGTTTTGCGCCATGGCCTGCAGGCAAAACATTTTGTTTGAAACAGAAATTTCTAATGTTTGACAAATAATGTTTGATAATTTTGGACATCGCACTGTTTTCAGTGCATTGAATAGTCAGTCAGCTCTCGGCTTCACAAAGTCTCATGTTCGATTCCTAGCAAAGAAAACTACTATACTACTACCTTGGAAACTACTACTAAATTAAAAGCCCGTCCTTACCGTAAGCAGAAGGATTACCCATGCCAGGCTTGATGCTTGCTCTTAGAAGGGTATTGCTTAATACGTTCACGAATGTTGGCATTGCATGATACCCTTTGTTACTAAACCATGCCTATGAACAAATACATTATAGATTATACAGTGTTCTGAGTAAAATTGTACACAAAAGTTCATGCAAGGTTTTGCAGCTTATACACAAATATTCAGAAGCCTACCTTTGCAGTGTCTCTGACAAAAAGTCTTTGAACATCATCATAAGGAAGTGCGGCAAACTTCTTCGGTACGACCTTCCTCTCCTCTCCAAATGTTAAAGCACCATACCTGAAACACAGAATGAAAAATATGATCCTCAGTTATAGTTCCTAGTCTCTAATCTCTTCAAAGATGTCCTTCAAATTTACCGACCGATGTACAATTACAATGACACATTACCTATAATACAACTTTCTAACAAAAATATTAGCTACTTAACTTACTAACGACAAAGCTAGCAAACTAGCTAGATACTGATTAAATAACCAACTAACCAGCTCAACTAGACTAACTAACTAACTAACTAACTAACTAACTAACTAACTAACTAACTAACTAACTAACTAACTAATGACTAACTAACTAACTAACTAACTAACTAACTAACTAACTAACTAACTAACTAACTAACTAACTAACTAACTAACTAACTAACTAACTAACTAACTAACTTAATTATTTTCTGCCAATTAACTAATCAACTAACCAACTAACTAACTTTATTATTTTCTAGCTATAAAGAAAAGTGAACAATTTCATGGCAAAGTGTAAAGTGTAACGGTTTGGCCTTTAGATATATTGGAGATATTCAACAACCAATCTCCCTATCTAAGGTAATTGTGAAAAAACACAGGGCCTTCCGGTCGTGGCTGAATGCAAGCAACATAAAGTGCCTCTGAGAGTACCTTAATTATTTTATGTAATACACAAGTATGCTCGTGGACAAAAGAATGCATCATTTCGCTCACCTATGCCTTCTGAAATGCTGCGTTGTGAACAAAAGATATTTTGGTATGTCCATTCCACTGACATTCAGTAACTGGTCTCCGGTTACAGTATCAATGACCTCTGGATGACCTTCGACCCCAGGGTCACATATATAGTTCCTTTTGTCCTTTGAACAATGACACTTTGGCTTTCCAATGACCTTCTGTGGAGTATGAGTTGAGTTTGGGAGTTCCTTTTTGAATTTAGAAAGCTGCTTGTAGCACAGGTCATCAAAATAAATGCTGACGTCACTCTTTGATAGTTGACTGAAAGCGAAATTCGGATATGTTCCATTTTGGAATTTCAGAACGCAATCTGCGCCGATCCCAGACGGCAGTCGTAGCGTATTTTCCATTTTTCGCGCCAATTCCGAGTTTCCTTCGTTGCTGAACGGGATATAATTTGGCAGTGGTCGTATCATACTCGGCGATAAAATCAACTTCGGCAGTGTTTCCTTTCCAGGTCTTGACATAGCAACAGTCATGGCGATGCAGACAAATATGGCGGGGAGTAAGATCTGCGAGATTAGGCCTTTGAAGTTTCGTCTGCTGTGGTGAAATCGTTTCAGCATTAGGCCGAAAAACTGTTGAAATCTTCGATCCATTTTTGTTGTGTTTATTGTATCATCAGATTCGAATTCCATTATGGTACTGTCTGTAATAAAAACAAGGAAAAATTACTGTAATTCCTGATATAGCTTAACTTTTTATGCAATATAACAACCACCGAAAAACATAACTCAGTCCCTTAAAATACCTCTCGAAACATTACTGTGAAACGTCAGCAACTGTTTCACTCAATAAAATAGTAACCATTAAATATAACTCGTTACACCGAAGTAAAACCAAATCAAAGCAACTCAGAAAACGGTCTACTCAAGTCGACTATGACCTCCTTCTCATTTCCATAGAAACTCCATCGTTAAATAACAGTCACTTTTCTCGGCTCTGATCTCCATAGAAAACATTGCCAAGAAAAATCTGCTTGTCAGGCAACGGCCAAACATTGTTGGCAAAACATTTGAAATTAAGTTATCAAACAATTGCTGCAAAAAACTTTTTTGATCAAGCATGTTTTCCTTGCAACAGAGAGTGGTTTAAGCAACTTTCAAAACCACTGCTTAATAAGTTCTATACTTAAGCAATGTTTTGTGACGTGTGGCCAAACGATCAAACGTTGTTGGCGAAACATTTCAGATTAGTTTATCAAACATGTTTGGTCACGTTGCAAAACATTTCTGATCAAGCATATTTTCCTTGCAACTTTCAAAACCGCTGCTTAATAAATTCTATTTTTAAGCACTGTTTTGTGACATGGCCAAACGGTTTAATATTAAATCAACAGCAAATCTCAAATGTTTGACCATCAATTTTAATTGCTTTGCCATCGCCTAAAATCATTAATAAACACCAGTTCACCTTGTGATATCTGAGATGCATTCGATGGTGTCTTCCTGTGACCAAACAGCACGGATTTGATCGGGTTAGTGTGTGCCTTTTCTTTTCTCTTGATGTCCTCAGAGATCGTAATTTTGTCAATTTGAAAATCAGTAGACAGTGCTCTCCTATGACCACAGTATCTTCCACACGGATTTCTTCGATGTACGCAAGTAACAACCGGCTTAGGTTTCCGATCTTGGAAGAAATCACTTGATAGCGACCGTCTGTGTGTACGTTTCTCAGTCTTTTTCAACCCAGTCACAGCGCTGTCATCAAAACTGCCCTGTTTAGGTGTTCTTTCAGTAGGCAAAGGGCTCGAACTGCTGAGACTGTCAAGTTCAATACCAGAATCTGCATTTGTACGAGTGATGTGCTGTAGAACAGGACTTGAAGGAAGCGTCACGTTCACTTCACCCACCAAATCATTCGATCCTGAAAACAGAATGGGCAGCAAAGTTAAAACTGGAAAACTTCTGGCAAATTTAAATCAAAGAGGTCTCTACGAAGTTATGCTGGTGGAAAGACACAGTGTGCGGCAAAAGAGAATACGTTTCAACGGTTATCTTCAAGTCTTCCTCAACCCTGCTGCTGTGTACTTGGTTGGAGTGGTCAAGGCATTCGGCTCACGATCGTAAGGTCATGGGTTCTCGTCGGGACACTCTCCACAAGCCTACAGAAAACTCAGCTGACCATACTTCTGATGTCGGTAAATGAGTACCCAGGGTATTCGTTCTAGAATATCAGTCTGGGGCACAAGCTGCAGGTCCACGTCAGCCGAATAGCTGCCAGAATCCTTGCCCTGCGTTAACAAATAAAGATTGATTGCTCGCTTGCCAAGATAGAGGGATGGACAGCTGAGTTTATTGCAGACATGGCAAGGTGATTCCTAAGTGTTTCAAACTTATGATCTATAGATGACGAGTAAGACGCCTTCAAGACTAGACAGCACTTACTTTGAATTAATTAACGAAAACTTAAGGAGATTCCAAAATAAATTAATTAACTTACCTTGGTCATCTTTGATAGAAGCTTCTGTTACTTTCAAGAAAACCTGTCCAAAAAATAAGTATCCTTATAGATTCATTCTAAAATTTCATTGAGTTCTAAAACTTCACTCTGAAGCTCAGCATAAAAAACAAAAAGGCACCAACAAAACTTGGATAATTATATAATTCACAGAGAGTTAAAACGGGGACTGAAATTGGAGACTATGTTACAGATGCGACATTGACATATCCGCGACAGTGACAGAACCTGTGGCCGCTGGCTTCATAAGCAAAAGCTCTACGATATGAGGTACCAGGCTCTTCACGACTCCCTTTTCGTACCACAAGACCTGTTTAAAGGCGTCTCTTTGAAAAGGACTGTTGCTGACAATTCTCATCTTGTCCGTAAATTCAAGGATAGCATCGTGACAACCATCACTACAACATACGGCCTGCAACCAGAGAGGACTTCCCTAACTAAGCGGGCTCTGCTAAGAAATCATGTTATTGAAGTGGGAAATAAGTCAACAAAATAAGTTACAATTTATTCATATTTATTGGTATTTAACGTTATACCTCTTCCAAAGTTGTATCAGTCAGCCCAGAGCTCTGACTACCAATTCTATCCTTGTTAGCTTCAAGACTTTCAAATAAGCTTTTAAAAGAACCATTTGGAGTGTCTTTCTTTGGCAGAATATAAGAAAGCTCGTGCTGTGTCTGACAGATTAATTGTGCAGTTGGAACAAATCCTCTTATATAAGCTGTTATTTCTTTGGGGGTCATGGGCGAGATGTCTTGGGGAGAAGCTGATGATGATGATGATGGTGAAGCTTCTAATAAAGAAGAATAGTGCAATGGCTTAACTGTGAAATCAGTGGCAATTGTGCATTTTATGAAACAAGCATGAAAATTGGCATACCTACCCAGTTTGATACGCTGAAGATGATGGGATACAGACCCCAATCGAAAAATGCCCCAGATGCTATTTTTAGACTGGGGTACTCAGTACCATACCTCTACAAGGGTTTCTACCATAACAATGCTGGGAATAACGATACTGACATGAAACTTGGTAAGAATGCACAGTTTGATACGCTGAAAAGATAGGATGCAGACCCTCCGGAAAAGTGCCCCTTAATCTATTTTTAGACTGGGGTACTCGGTACCATACCTCTACAAGCGTTTCTATTGTAACTATGTTGGGAATTAAGATATTGCAATGAAACTTGGCAAGTATACACAGTTTGATAAGCTGAAAAGATAGTATGCAGACCCTCCGGAAAAATGCCCCTTATTCTATTTTTAGACTGGGGACTCGGTACCATACCTCTACAAGCGTTTCTATTGTAACTATGTTGGGAATTAAGATATTGCAATAAAACGTGGCAAGTATACACAGTTTGATAAGCTGAAAAGATAGGATGCAGACCCTCCGGAAAATGCCCCTTATTCTATTTTTAGACTGGGGTACTCGGTACCATACCTCTACAAGCGTTTCTATTGTAACTATGTTGGGAATTAAGATATTGTAATAAAACTTGGCAATCATACACAGTTTGATAAGCTGAAAACGATAGGATGCAGACCTCTCCGGAAAAATGCCCCTTTATTCTATTTTTAGACTGGGGTACTCGGTACCATACCTCTACAAGCGTGTCAATTGTAACTATGTTGGGAATTAAGATATTGCAATGAAACTTGGCAATCATACACAGTTTGATAAGCTAAAAAAGATAGTATGCAGACCCCTCCGGAAAAGTGCCCCCTTATTCTATTTTTAGACTGGGGTACTTGGTACCATACCTCTACAAGTGTTTCTATGGTAACTATGTTGGAAATTACGATATTGCAATGAAACTTGGCAAGAATGCACAGTTTGATAAGCTGAAAATATAGGATGCAGACCCTCCGGAAAATGCCCCCTTATTCTATTTTTAGACTGGGGTACTCGGTACCATACCTCTACAAGTGTTTTTATGGTATATATGTTGGAAATTACGATATTGCAATGAAACTTGGCAAGAATGCACAGTTTGATACGCTAATAAAGATAGGATGCAGACTCCCTTTGAAAAAGTGTCCCCAGTTCTATTTTGAGACTAGGAGACTCGGTTCCATACCACTCTCAAAGCTTTTCAATTATAACTGTGATATACTACGTTAAGATATTACAGTAGGATTATTCCTCGTATCTATATGCTTCAATGCTGCGTCAGACTGCCGTACCTACTTTCAAGCATCTCTATTTCAATAACCATTAATTAGATGTTTCCACAAGTGGATACCACAATAAGTGGGATCCGAACCTGGGCTGCATGACCAGAGAGCCAACGACGTTTCCGCAGAGCTATAGAGCTCAATGAAGTCGCCGAGTAACTCTCCAAGTCATACAGCCAAAGGCTCTCCTCCCGTCTGACGTTTTTTGTTTCCGCTATGTCGAGCCTTCTTCAGCACCATATCAATAACTATTGATTATTTACAAACTTATCATAAACTTAAAATATGTTTGTATGAAATGTTAATAATAAATTAAATAAGAAATAGTGGTCTAGTACAAACCCCTCGCTAAACGCGGCGTAACGCACTTTCAAGTATACAGTAAGTTGTATAAAACTGATGGAGAGTTGTTTATCATATTTACAATGCATTTTACTATACTCATCAGCTTATCTTACCTTAACTAAAGAGCATCTGGGGCTACGGCTCGTGTGCTCCGTTCATCTAAGGGCACACCCATGTTCTCGCATTCAAGAATATATAAGAGCCAATGTATATGATAGAGCGCCTGTATGCTGAAAGTTTATAAATTTGCACAGTATAGAGAGGCAATTTGTACACATATACATGGCGAACACAATGATACATATAACCATAATTCAAGGATATACAAATCATATATTTATACTGTATGTACAATCAGCTAAACCTGATAACCACTTGAGTATATGACCTCTGTGCAAATTTAAAAAACTTTCAGCATACATGACCTCTCTAGTATACACCGACTCTCATATACGACCAATCTCCTCAGACCGTGTTCTTTGACGCGAGAACACGGGGTGCCGGAGCATAGAAGTTATCCTCCTAAATTCTCTTTAAGGGAGATTAGATGCTGAGTACGGTGTGAAGGGGGCTGGTATTGTTAAATATATATTCATTATGATATACAATATTGCATCAGTTTTTATACACCATACTGTATAGATGAAATGCGTTGCAAGGCGTTTAGTGCGGGCTTGTACTAGGCCATTATTTCTCTGTTGATTATAAATTATTATTTCATTAAAAAAATCCAAAGTCTAAAAATAGAATGAAAGGTCATTTTTCCGAAGGGGTCTGCATCCTATCTTTTTCAGCGCATCAAACTGTGTATACTTGCCAAGTTTCATTGAATATCTTAATTCCCAACATAGTTACAATTGACACGCTTGTAGAGGTATGGTACCGAGTACCCCAGTCTAAAAATAGAATTAGGGGGCATTTTCCGGAGGGGTCTGCATCCTATCGTTTTCAGCTTATCAAACTGTGTATACTTGCCAAGTTTCATTGCAATATCTTAATTCCCAACATAGTTACAATAGAAACGCTTTTAGAGGTATGGTACCGAGTCCCCAGTCTAAAAATAGAATAAGGGGCATTTTTCCGGAGGGTCTGCATCCTATCTTTTTCAACTTATCAAACTGTGTATACTTGCCAAGTTTCATTGCAATATCTTAATTCCCAACATAGTTACAATAGAAACGCTTGTAGAGGTATGGTACGGAGTACCCTAGTCTAAAAATAGAATAAGGGGGCACTTTTCCGGAGGGGTCTGCATCCTATCTTTTTCAGCTTATCAAACTGTGTATGATTGCCAAGTTTAATTGCAATATCTTAATTCCCAACATAGTTACAATAGAAACGCTTGTAGAGGTAAGGTACCGAGTCCCCCAGTCTAAAAATAGAATAAGGGGGCATTTTTCCGGAGGGGTCTGCATCCTATCTTTTTCAGCTTATCAAACTGTGTATGCTTGCCAAGTTTCATTGCAATATCTTAATTCCCAACATAGTTACAATAGAAACGCTTGTAGAGGTATGGTACCGAGTCCCCAGTCTAAAAATAGAATAAGGGGCATTTTTCCGGAGGGTCTGCATCCTATCTTTTCAGCTTATCAAACTGTGTATACTTGCCAAGTTTCATTGCAATATCTTATTTCCCAACATAGTTACAATAGAAACGCTTGTAGAGGTATGGTACCGAGTCCCCAGTCTAAAAATAGAATAAGGGGCACTTTTCCGGAGGGTCTGCATCCTATCTTTTCAGCTTATCAAACTGTGTATACTTGCCAAGTTTCATTGCAATATCTTATTTCCCAACATAGTTACAATAGAAACGCTTGTAGAGGTATGGTACCGAGTACCCTAGTCTAAAAATAGAATAAGGGGCACTTTTCCGGAGGGTCTGCATCCTATCTTTTCAGCGTATCAAACTGTGCATTCTTACCAAGTTTCATGTCAGTATCGTTATTCCCAACATTGTTATGGTAGAAACCCTTGTAGAGGTATGGTACCGAGTACCCCAGTCTAAAAATAGCATCTGGGGCATTTTTCGATTGGGGTCTGTATCCCATCGTCTTCAGCGTATCAAACTGGGTAGGTATGCCAATTTTCATGCTTGCTTCATAAAATGCACAATTGTGACAACTAGCTGATATACTATCCATGAGAAATGATTGCAATTCGGTCACCGAGTATGTCAGCTTCATCCATGAAATGAGTTGACAGCAAGATTGTTCTTCCTGAATGAGAATTATCAAATTCAGAAAGCTACAGATAGAATGTTAGGCCAGTTATTGCAAAGACAATTCAGTCGACTAGAAGAGCATCTGATGTTATCAAAAGTCAATTCAAAATATTCGGAAAAGTACTACATTAGAATATAAGAAAGTTGCCACCCAAACCACTCAGCTGCTTTACCGAAAACTCTCAATATAACGGGTGAATGTGAAATGGTGTTTCAGAGCCAATTGCTAGGATCTCAGAAGTAGATAAACTAACGAGATTTCAACCCTGGCTGTGATGCTACCGTGGCTGGAGCTCGAATCCTGACCTCACTGAGCTCCTGACACCTCGAGGTAGGTGGATTATGCCACGACGCCATAGCACATTTTCCGGACATTGAAGGTGCTGTGGCGTCGTGGTGTAATCCAGCTGACTCATGTAGTCAGAATCTCAGTGTGGTCAGGGTTCGAGCCCAGCCACGGTAGCGTCACGGCCAGGGTCGAGGTCTCGATTAGTTAACCTACTACTGAGATCCTAGCAACTGGCGCTAAAACACCATTTCACCTTTCACCTTCACCTTCACATATCTCGTCAGTTTAACGTTAATGGTGACTGGCCTAAGGAGCGACTGATGGTCTTTGAAATACGAAGCCTGTTATAAAACAAGGGTAAAACATCTTTTCTAAAGCATGAGGCCATTGCAAGCAAGGTGTCGATAATATGACTTTTGCTTCTACAGAATGCCCGGTCTTAATACAATGTTGTAGAGCTAAAGCAACTCAAAGAGAGTCGACCATGTAGTTGCATACAGCAGCACATCAATTTGCATAATAGTTGCATACAGCAGCACATCAATCAAAACTGAACAAGAAAAGAATAGCTAAATTGCCTATTGTGTAGGAATTCGAAAAGTTGCACGGTTTTAATGGGGCAATTTTTATAGGACCTCCTTTTATAAAAGCCTATTCCCAGAAATTTTGGTTGTAAAACGCCCAGTCTTACAGGAAGTAGAGAGGATAGAACAGATTACTTTCCACTTCATTCTCGATAACTTTAGCAAAGCACCTTTAGCTACTGAAGCAGAGGACAAGATTTTTCCACAAGTGGCATACCACAATAGATGGGATTCGAACCTGGACTGCATGATCAGAGAGCAAGTGACGCTTCCATCGAGCTGTAGAGCTCAATGAAATCACAGAGTAACTCTCTGAGTTATACAGCGCAAGGCTTTCCTCTGTTGAACTTTCAAGTCAAGCAGAGGGACTTTTAACAATGTATTGTTAAATCATAACACTGTTGTCGAAAGTAGGATGCAATGCAACAAAGCGTTAGGACTCTGCTATCTACTTTTATACCTTCTTTATACTTAACAAGTAAATCCCAAATGGCCCTTCTTGCATATGGATCAACACCAGCAGTAGGCTCATCAAGGATAACAGTTCTAGAACCACCAACAAATGCCATGGCAACAGAGAGCCTCCGTTTCATTCCACCAGATAGAGATTCAACAACTGAGTCACGCTTTGACGGGAGATCCAAGTCTTCCAAAATCCTAAAAAATAGAAGTGATTAGTTATGATGGTTGTATATTCAATAAGTGAAGGTGAAATGGTGTATTTAGTGCCAGTCACTTGGATGACTGTATATCAATCAGACTTGAAGATCTGGCCGATAAACAAGTATTTCAATATTCGCCAAGTAACGGTTTTAAGTCAAAATCGCTACTAAAAGTGATGTTGGTGATAAAGAATAAACAACTTTAAAATATTTAAGCCAATTATCCAGAGCGACATAATCTTACTTGGTTATCTCCTTTCCAACTTCCCCAGCGGTCATTCCCTTTAATCTTGCATAAAACCACAAATGCTCTTCAACAGTGAGTCTATGAATGAAAAAGAAACGATCGACATCTACGAAAAAGCTACAAACGAACGCTACGCTTTTATAAAATATATTAACTAACAATGCAGGCTTTTATATAATAATTCAATTTCAAGCAACAGCAAGCGTGAATGGAGTTGAAGGACGTAGAACGGAATGGAACGACGAAGAACAAGAGCAGAACGACGTAGAATGGTTTAGAATGACGTTGAATGGAGTAGAAAGGAATAGAATGGAGAAGAATCAATCATCATCATCATCATCATCAATCAATCAATCAATCGTCATCATCATCATCATCGTGAATCACCAATCATCATCATCATTCAACATCATCAATCATCAATCATCATCACCATCAATCACCATCATCATCACCATCATCATGACAAATCATCATTAATCATCTTCATCATCATCATCATCATCATCATCATCAATCATCAATACCATCAATCATCATCAGGCATAAATAATGCTACACAAATTTGAGGCCGGAAAAGGAGGTTGGTTAAGAAGCCAGGGCTGAATTGAAATCAAGTTTTGAGGGTGAAATAACGACAAATCTTACTTGTCAAAGAGAACATTGTGCTGTGGACACATTCCCAAGCTGGTCCGAATTTTATCCATGTCACTTCTTATATCATTACCATAGATATAAGCCGTTCCACGTGTTGGCGGGAAAAGACCGGTCAGTATTGACATTGTTGTTGTTTTACCAGCCCCATTGTGACCGAGAAAGGACGTGATTTGGCCTTCATAGAGATTCAGTGTTAGATTATCAACAGCTTTCTTTCCAGATCGATAAACCTGAGAAAAGATGGGATTTGTGATAATTAAAGATTCTGCGAATTTTGAATGTCAGTGACGTCATCATGACGTCCCATATATCTACCAAATTATGTATGAGGGGCACATCTTTGTCCGACTGATGCTTCCTTCAAGTCAAATCATTGCCACTAGTAGGACAGGAGAAAACGATAGCAGATGGTTTTTCATGACCACGCCCTTATGAAGTCACGACCACACTATATACGTCAAATTTCTTGGACATTTCTTAGTCAGACCACTGTTTGATTAAATGATGGTTGGAACACAAACCCACTATAAAATATCCTCTAAATAAGCCCCCTCCTCGAATAATCTCCCCCACCTAAGAATTCATCTTTGGAAATAATGCCTACTACCTCGAACAAGCCCCCATGGGGCATTATTCGAAAGCATTATGAATTTGTTTTTGTCTATAAAAAACGCATCTTTCAACTGGTTAAAACACTGAAAAAGCAAGTGCAAAACTATTTGTTAAGCCCCCTCAATAGAATAAGCCCATCCTCTGCGCATAAGCCCTAACCGAGAATTTCATTTTTCCCAAATAAGTCCCTGCGGGCTTATCCGAGAAAATTATTCCAGAATTCCTTTCGAAAATCCTTTATAAAAACAAAGGACCGAAACGGCCCCCTATTTTTTGGAAGCCTCTTTAACATTCATTCATAACGTTTTTGTAGATTCCATGAGTCGTAGTTTTCGCTCCTTAGGCCAATCAGATTTCGATAAGTCACTAAGAACGACTCTGAGCATTAGGCAATCCAATTCAATTTTTTTAAAGTAAATAGTTGTTGCTGTTGCAAAAGACTGCGGTTGCTGTTTATGTAATGAGTCTAATGTTGTTATAAATGGTTATGTATAACAGTAATTCATTATACCTTGACAAGTTCTTCAATAGTAACTCCAAGCGGTAGATGAATCGGCTCGGCATCCATGGCTAAAAGACCCGGTGTTTGTGGCGTCGAGTGGTGTGCTTCTAATGACGACATTCTTGAATACAGCCCTTTGAATGATTTGCCAATTGAGCAACTTTTTGGATGCCCACCCAGCCAGTATGAGATTTGCAATGGAAAGTACCATGGTCGTGGTAACCCGTAAGCACCAGGAAATACTGCTTCAATATACCAAGTCAAAATGCCATATAAAAATGTATCCACGATTAACATCGCAAATACTTTCCCAAGGTTGAACTCGTCTTCGAGAAGCTGTAATAAAAACAAAAAGCGGTAAAATCTGAATCTATCATTCTATCTACTACTGAAAATATACAAAGCCAGAATGTTTTAAGTTTAGTTAACTCACGCCAGTATTCAGTTGGACTAGTTTGAGACCTGGTCCGTTAGGATGATCTTCGCATACCAAAGCAACTTATTTACAGTGCGCTTGATAATGGACAGAGAAAACGTGGCCGGCCTCAAAAACGCTTCAGAGACGACCTGAAAGAGACACTGTTGAAAGACCGCATGGAAGTCGATGGTTAGGAGCGGTTGGGAGCAGCGGGCTGCTGACCGGGACCAATAGCGCAGCTTCATCCACATGGGTTGTCTTCCACTTTGAACAGCAAAGACTACAAAGAGCAGGCTGGGAGAGAAAGACGGAAAACTACTGCCGCGACTGCAGCCGCGGAATCGTGTGATATGTATGCGGACGGGACTTTCGCACAAGGATTGGACTGATATCTCACCTCATATTCTACCGCATGACAACTAACCCTTTACCTCGGCTGTCTTGTTTTATGGTTGTTCATAGTCGGATTCGATTTTGACGATTGATTGATTGATTGATTATTGAGTTAACTCAAGAATAACTACTTGCACAGCGGAATGAAAGGGTTTTCTGACTGAAGAACTGCATATATTAGAAGACATTAGTATGTATGTATATAAGCTGAATTTCGCCCGGAAATTTAAGTTTTGTATAATATAAGTTAAACCTTTCTTGTTAAGAAAAGGTTCGAAAAGACAGATGACAGATTTGCTAGCTTAAGAAATGTGGACCAGTGAGAAAAGTATGAAGAGAGCATTTATTAACTAAACAACAATTTTTTACCGGGCTCTCAGCAATATTCTCCCATAGCAGACCTTTACCATCTTGCTCGTACAGTGCAAAATAACGGGCACCCAGTCCAAATGCAGTAGTCGAAAATAAACTTGCGAATGTTTTCCAAGTCGAGGCTACTTTAACATGGGCGCCTTCTCTAATTGAGATGAACACATATGGCATGTAGGTCAGGAAATAGATAATTCCACCACAAGCTGCTGCTAGTTTTGCTTTGGAGAAGAACACACTCAATAAGAAGCAGAATAATGTGGTCGCAATTGAAGATAGGGTCAGGAACAGCCAGATTACAACTGGATTACTGTATTTCAGAATTCCACCATACTAAAAAGAAAATGGAAATGAAATTAAGATAATTTGTTATATAAATTAGGTTGTCGTTTTCCATGTTAAGTTGTTTTGGGAGGACTGGCTTGAGAACATCAGGGGATTTTCAGAGAAAGCTTGAGCGTTTAATAGGACCACGAAAGGTATTGAACCTGCAACCTTCAAATATGATGCTGATTATTTGATTGATATTACAAAGTCCAAGGGACACACTAGCTTGTCTTAATAGGGAGTCAGAAGTTATTAACTTATTTTAAGTAATTAACTTGACAGCAAGTTGGAAAGGTAGACAGTACGTTAGCTAGTTAGTGAGTTACCTAGTTAGTTAGTTAGTTAGTTAGTTAGTTAGTTAATTGGGTAGGTAGTTAGTCAGTTAATTACTCAATTCACTTTCAATTTAAATCTGAAAGACTAGTTTCAGTCAGTCAGTCAGTCAGTCAGTCAGTCAGTCAGTCAGTCAGTCAGTCAGTCAGTCAGTCAGTCAGTCAGTCAGTCAGTCAGTCAGTCAGTCAGTCAGGTATGTAAAGCTGAAAATGCAACAATAGTAAAGAATAGATCACCTTAAGTACGATGGTCATTAGCATGACAATAACAGCCATGAGACACATGCTTGTGATAAACCAGGCAGTCCAATGAACAGCGTTACTTAGGCCCATCATTTTCATGACTTCTTTCAGTCGTTGTTCTTTTTCATTGACGATGTTTTGCACCAGGATCGCCACAGAGTAAATGAAGGAAACAGTAATACACAATGGCATCATATACTGGATAACAAACATGAAACTAAAACGAAAAAGATTTAATCAACATTGGATCTAAATAAGCCTACTTCAGGCTTCCTGCATATTAAAGCCCCTCTATATTAAACAGCCCGCCATCTAACCACTTTTCTATTTACACCTCTCTCCATAAAGATTCTCTGTATTAAAGCCCGCCTATTTAGCCTGTTCTCTATAAAGACTCCTCTCCATAAAAACCTCTCTGTATTAAGCCTCCTCTTGTCAAGCCACTTCTAAATGAAGATCCCTCTCTATTTAGGCCTCTCTCATTTAAGTCTCAATCTCTATTTCGCATCTCTCTATCTTTAGCATTTCTATTTAAGACATGTCTATTAAGTCCGTCTATATAATGACGCCTCTCTATTAAGACCATCTCTATTAAGCTACCTCTGTATTAAAACTCTTTCTAGTAAACCCTATTTTATTTAGCCCCTCTGTACTAAGCCCCTCCTTATCAAGCCCCCATATTGACACAAACAAAAAACGTTGGACGAGGCATGCTTTGGACGTGGCCAAACGGTCAAAGATTTTGCTTGAAAACCAAGTTTCAAATCTTGGACCAGCAATTTTTGATCGTTTGGGCAGGGCCTTAAGGAACTCTTTAAGAGAAAGAAACAGAAATAAAGAAAGACACTTCGAAAACTTACTCATCCTTGAGGTAACAAGGGTATGGAGTCTCTTGAATATACATCCCTGGTTTGGTAATATTTCGTCCAACAATAACTTCAGAGATTGCCCGCTCAAGTTGATCTTGCAGCCACACGAAGCCAAAGAAATAATAATTAAGTCTTTTATGATTAGGGCCTGGGTACCAGTTTCTACTCCGTATCTTCCTAGTTGACGTCATCAGCTGGCCATTCATTCGAACTCTGTAGATGACGTGACGAGGAAGCATACCATTTTCTTGCATGTTGTCAAAAAGAATTGCTAAAAGGTATAAAAAAGAGACAGCAGTTATAAAATATTGTCTATTTCATTGATTCTGGCTAGGTAGCTAGGCATATTTTGCTTATTTGTTTGTTTTCTGGGCAGTAGTTCTTTAGTTAGTTAGGTAGTTATTCAGTCAGTTAGTTAGTTAGCTAGTTAGTCAGTTAGTTAGTTAGTTAGTCAGTTAGTTAGTTAGTAAGTTAGTTAGTTAGTTAGTTAGTGAAGTTAGTTAGGTAGTTAGTAAGTCAGTTAGTTAGTTAGTTAGTCAGTTAGTTAATTAGTTAGTTAGTTAGTTAGTTAATTAGTTAAATAGCTTGTTTAGTTCGTTGGTTAGTTAGTTAGTTGGTTAGTTAGTTAGTTTGTTAGTTAGTTCCTTAGTTAGTTGGTTAGTTAGTTGGTTAGTTAGTTTTAGTTAGTTTTAGTTAGTTAGTTAGTTAGTTAGTTAGTTGGTCGGTTGAAGTTAGTTTAGTTAGTTAGATAGTTAGTGAAGTTAGTTAGGTAGTTAGTTAGTTAGTCAGTTAGTTAGTCAAAGTCAGTTAGTTAGTTAGGTAGTTAGTTGGTTATTTGGTTAGTTAGTAAAATAGTTAGTTAATTAGTTAGTTAGTTAGTAAGTTAGTTAGTTAGTTAGTTAGTTAGTTAGTTAGAAAGTTAGTTAGTTAGTGAAGTTAGTTAGGTAGTTAGTTAGTCAATTGGTTATTAAGTTAGTTAGTTAGTTAGAAAGTTAGTTAGTTAGTTCAACAAAGTTTCAAGTTAGTGTTGCAAATGTTTGAAATCAAACTATGTTTCAAAATCTAAAAGTTCATCGCAATGTTTGTCTCGAATGTTTGAAATCAGACTGTATTGCAAAACGTTTCAGGTTAATTTAAGTTTCAAATGTCTGAGATCCAACGAAAACAAATTCAACCTAAAATTACTAGAAATAAGGACAATAAAACTCACCAGATAGGACATACTTTCTTGTGTTTTCCTTTTTCGATGTATTTGTATAGTATTCCATTAAAGATTTCTCATGGGGGAAACCATAGAATATATCCAGTTTAATTGGTTTTAGAACAGTCAACCAAGCTATTGCAGCACGATCAATATACGACAACTGCCTCAAGAACCGGTTTGAACCGGATTTATCCAACAATAACATTCCCACAATGCTCTCAAGTCTTTGATGCGATTGGTTCAAATAATGCAACACAGTCTCGTTATAAACCAAGCCTCGCTTGATGTATGTATTTGATTTGTTTATGTATTTTGATATGTTTGCAGTGTAGTCTTCAAGAATGTGGGGGTAGTTGTTTGAATATTGAGAAATTTCTCGCAGCATTTGCTGTGTTGAGTTACTTATTAGACTTTCTCTTAATGAACGAGATAAATTCAGCCAACGTTCAGCGAATTCTTTTGATCTTTTTATCATGGTTAGTATTTGCCCAGTCTGCAAAAAATTAACAAAAATAGTCAACACGACAAAAACATAATGAAGGCCCGATGGAACATTGTTTTTCAAACACTTTAGATTTGCTTATCAAGCAGCATAAATCTATCCTAGTGTTCGCCATTAATGTCAAATATATATATATAAGGATTTATGGTGCAATGGTCAAATATGTTTTGATTGCGTAAGAAAAGGAGGATGCCTTGGGCTGTAAGACTTGAAATTTCATTGAGCTCTACAGCTCAGTGAAAACGTCGTTGGCTCTCTGGTCATGCAGTCCAGAATCGAATACCATCTATTGTGGTATGCCACTTGTAGAAAAATCTATCCTAGTATTCGCCATTCATGACAAATATATACAAATATGTATGGTGCTAAAGAAAGCTCAATATAACCGAAACGCAAAAAAACCAAACATGAATGGAGACTTGGGCTGTATGACTTGGAGAATTACTCGACGATTTCATTGAGCTTTTCAACTCAGTGGAAACTTCGTTGGCTCTCTGATCATGCAGTCTAGGTTAGAATCCCATCTATTGTTGTATGCCACTTGTGGAAAAATCTATCCTACCTAGTGTTCGTCATTCATGACAAATAAATACAAATATGTATGGTGCTGAAAGGCTCAACATAGCCAAAACATAAAAATCAAAACGGGAGGAGAGCCTTGGGCTGTATGACTTGGAGAATTACTCGACGATTTCATTGACGTTAACTCAGTGGAAATTCGTTGGCTCCTACTAGGCATATAAACCAGGGAAGAGACGCTATGAAAGTATCGAAATAAAATGATTGCGAAAAATTATACCTTTGCGACTACAGAGTCCGCCTGTGTGCCATTAGGTGCGTACAATATCTTGGGATCACCAGTTAATACATACAACGCGAACCGAAACGCACGTGTAGAACTACTTCCATCCAAGATGAACTCATGGTCATTGGCTTTCTTCTCATTTTCTTTATGATGAGGTGTGGAGCCACAAATGACAGGGCCAAGAGCGCGCCATATGACTTGAGCATGCGCAGTGACTTTCTTTGCACGAGTTGAATTTTCTGCTTGTAGAATGTCAGTCATGTTGAAGTTGAGATCACGTGCGATCTTGGTGTATCGTTGGATTAGTGTTTCAAAGTTGCTAAGGGATTGCAGCTAGTAAAGGATAAAAATAGTTTGATACAAAAAGGAGATACCAAGCGTTTAAAACCCAAAGCCCTGGCCAAACGATCAAACAATGTTGGTCTAACATTTGAGATTTGCTTGTCAAGCAAAATGTTTGACCGTTTGGCCATGTCCAAAAACATTGCTCGTCCAACATTTTTGCTTGCGTCAAGCAAAAATGTTTTTGAACTTTTTCAAAAACATCACGCCACAAAGTTTGTTACTTTTGCTTGTCAAGCAATGTTTTTGACGTGGCCAAACGGTCAAACATTTGTTGTACAGCAAATTTAAAATGTTGGACCAACAATGTTTGATCGTTTGGCCAGGGCCTAAAGTTCTTGGTTGTTGTATTGGATTCTTTGATGGTACTCAACCAGATTTCTGAGACTGTAGTCTATGATAAAGAATTGAATGAATACATTCATTGAAAAGCCTTTTTTCCAGTTCTTATCTTCGTCAATCACTGAAATGCCATCCCAAAAGATCACCTTTTCCAGTTCGACCATGGATTAATGTTGCAACGAATCAAACATTGGCGTTTCAAAGTCTACAAAGATAGCACCAAAAACCCAAGCTTCCTAGCAGGCTCGGTTGGTGTGTTCACAAAGTTTCGTTCCGACCAATGCGGAATATAGGAGAAGGAAACGAAAAACTTTTCTAATTGCCTGAAGATGGGAGATGGAGTTCTCTAGAAACGGTGTCTCGATAAATAATAAAGGCATGCCATGGTTACACTTGTTCTATGAGTCGTATGTTTCGCTCCTTAGGCCATTACGTTAGTTCGCTCAGAATTACTGGTCACTCTGATCATTAGGCCAACAAATTCAATTTTTTTAGTAAATAGTTGCTGCTGTTGCTAAAGACTGCCGTTGCTGTTTGCGACGAGTAGGATTTATGTAATGAGTCTATGTTATGGTAAGCGTCATGGTAAGCGGGAAAGGGGTGGTTATGTAGTGCGTTTTAATTTAAAAAGAAGAAAGAAAAAAACTTACATGTTTTTGAATTTTCAAAACCTTTTCTCTGAAGTCTACTATACTTTTGCCTTTATTTTGTAGCTGTAAAATCAAAACAATATAACCAATACTCGTATCACGATCACATTGCATTTTTCTCAATGGTTAACCCCATGCTCAGCTTTTCAGCCTCCAATAACACCACCTCGTTCTCTTCCAAATTCAAATTTAAATCGCCATCCTTCACTTCTGTAAATAGTCTTCCGTTATTATATGTTTCTGTAGGGCTCTGAAGAGCCCTGAGTACCAGAGCGAATTACTAACATTTGCATGTATATCGAAGGCCCTAGCTAAACGATCAAGCATTGTTTGTCAAACATTTAAAATTAGCTCACCATACATTAATTGGCAACCTTACAAAGCATAAATGAGCAGAATTCGTTGCTAAATGTTTTCAAAAATGTTCCAGAAATTATTCTGAGATGCAACCCAACATTGTTTGACGAACAGTATTTTGCAATGAGGCCAGACGGTAAATCACTTTGCTTGGCAACCAAATTTCAAATGTTTGACAAACAATGCTTGATCGTTTGGCCAGGGCCTAAGTGCTTTTCTCTTTTTGAGTCTCATGTGCCGTTTTATGTTGTTTCTCGAAATAATACTTGTAAAACTAATATCTAATGAGTTAATTTTGATCCTAGATGAGTTACCTTTAAACTGGTCAAACCTGGAAATTTCCACAATATAGAGTGATCATAAATGGGCATATTTCATTGCCATTCTAAACCTTATCGTGCAAATGATAGATGAAAACCTTACCTTGGAGATAAGCGCAGTGACATTAATATTGTGTTTGAGTTCTTCAGAAAGTGCAACATATTGAGCATTTGTCAAATTGCAAAGACTATGCCGAAGCGATAACTGGATAGAAATAAGAAATACATACGGTATAAATATAATACTACAGAGTTAAAGATTGAATTAAAAGAGTGTAATATGATAAATATGCAATAAAACGCTATACGGGAGGATAGAATTGGGTTGTATGACTTGGAGAGTTATTCAACGACTTCATTAAGCTCGAGTGCTATATTATATAGTCATATAGCTCAGTGGAAAAGTAGTTATCACCATGGCCATGCAGTCAAGGTTCAAATCCCATCTATAGGGGCAGGCCACTTGTGGTAAAATCTATCCTTGTGTTCGCCATTCATGACAAATATACATAAATATGTATGACGCTGATGCTGATGAAGGCTTAACATAGCAAAAAGCACTAAAAAGTCAAACGGGAGGAGAGCCTTGAGGTGTGTGAGTTGGATAGTTAATTGGCGATTTCATAGAGTAGCATTTAATACATACACTTTGTTTCTTGGTGACGTTATAGATGACGATAACATCTGAAAACTTTCCACTGCAAACAAAACCACGCAGAGCTTCTGGGTTTAGCAAATACGTCTAAAAAGAAAGATTTAAGTTAATTCTTCTTGAACAACCTTATCCCCAGGGCGAATAGCCCATAACATGAAATTTCGCTGTCCATATTCCACCCAATTTAGTATCTTTTAAAACTAGCCGTTAACACCGTTAAGGAAGTGCCGAGCAGCTTTTAGGCCTGTCAATGTTGAATGTTGGAAGATATGAAAAGAGCAAAGAACTGAGACTAAATTGAGATGTAATAAATGCAGATGTTTTAAGAAATCAATATTAGTTAGGAATACATCTTCCTAACTAATTTTAGCCACTCCTTGCAAGCCCAAGTCAAGACAGCCTGCCATATTGTTCGCAAGATGAAATGTGAATGTCATTCCTTGCACATGAGCAACAGCGCGATGAAAAGAAGGTTACAAACAAACATACAAAAATCGCAATTTTGCACGATTATATTCTGCTATACAGGCGCTTCGCGCTGCTCCGCAGCAATTAATGGTGTTCATATAATAAATCGATTAAAAAACGCCTCCTACGAAACGAAACGAAAATCCTAAAATACACGCTCCTCTGAAAGTTGAATAACTTGACAAGGACGCCAGGCGCTTTATCGAAACAACATAGTATTGGATCAAACAGACACTGGTAATAAAAAAATCAATTAACTTACTGAAACAAAGTCTTTCAATGTTCCATGATTAACCTGATTATTCTTCAATACAGAGGAACTAAGAAGTCTCAACCATGTTGGACCGTTTGTCAATGATTCTGGATCAAACATTGCTTGTAAAAGAATGGCTCTACGAAGTTTGTCCATATTATTCGCTGAAATGCTGCCATTCTGTAACAGTTGCTTCATAAATGTGTTGTAGTTTCTTTCCAGAAGAAACCCAGTGAGCTGAGAATAAAAGATATCTTATTTGTTGAAGATAAATCAAATCGCGAGAATGAGCGTTGAAGAAATATTATTCATCAAAGTCCATTAAGAATTGGAACCGAAGCAAAACAAAAATAACTCATTGATTCGGTTTCCAAGAAGTATCCACACAATGTTGATCTGACTCGATCCAGTCGAAAATTGCCACGTCGCGAGAACGAATTCGCTTTATGGAGATCAGGCATGTTGTATCAAGACTATACTCTAGAAGACTATAAAAAGTTGTTGTGGCGTAGTGACCTAATCAAGCTGGGTCGAGGTGTCAGAAGCGAGTTCGGGGTTCAAGCCCCAGCTACGGCAGCATCACAGCTAGTGTCGAGGTCCCGATTAGATGAACCTTCTACTGAGATCTTAGCGAATGGCGCTAAATACACTATTTCACCTTTCACCTTCATCAGGACTATGCACTAATAAATATATAATAGTTTTTCTCTATATCTTAAACAAACAACAGACCTCATTTCCATTCAGCGAAGAATGAATGATTTTCCCAGCTAAATTTTCAGACATTGACAAATTCTTTACAAGAAATTCTTTAAATTCTGCAGGATTATTCAAAATACTAGCCAGTTTAAAATCTGGAACAAGAAAAGTTTAAAGATTAATAATAAAAAAAAATGTCGATATATTCTTCTAAAAAGTTTCTATGTTTCTATGTTGTTTTCCAGTACCCGGCAACATTTCTACTGCTGGCCATTGTGGCTAATATTAAGGTCTCATTCACTCAGCAGTCATTTTGGAATATCAATGCCAGGCTAACCTCTTCACTGGCACTTAGGGTGGTCACTACCAGAGGGAGATTAAGCGTAGCGTAGTGGTTAGCACTTGCACCATTTGGGCTCAAGGTCTGCGGTTCAAATCCAGGCTAGGGAGCACAAATTTACAAGGTGTAAAACCTTGCTCTCTGTGACACCGCACCAAGGTGTAAAAATTGGTACCTTAGCGATGAAGGCCTAAAAACCCTCGTAGCGAGTCGATATATACTCCCCAGGGAGTATAGCAAAAAAAACGGAAAAGAACAAAATTTCCTGAGCTGAGGGGGTAAATAATGGAAAAGCGCTGTTGAATATGTCCAGTTATAGAGAACGGTGCTTTACAAAATCCATGACCTTTATCTTTAGATTTCTTGAACGTACGAATTGATTTTGAGACGGGCCCGCCAATTTACGTGATCATCCAAGTCACAGAGAGCAATTGCAGTCAATTACATGCAAACTTACTTCTAATACTTCTATATGTGTCTTGTGTTATATTAGTTGTATGAATGAACTCCTCTACTTGTTTTTTCATGCTTCGTATTTCTTCTACTCCTTGTATTTCAGGGCTGTTGTAAACATCAGCTATATGTCCAAGCAGTTGGTTTATTCTAGAATAATACAAAAAGAACAATATGGTTAATTTACAACATATAACAATCTTCAGAAAATTTTTAAAATATCTTTGACTGCATTGAACACAATCATCCACAACAATGATTTTACTATATAAAATCGGGCATACAACTTGTTAATGAAAAGGGCACTACAGGGTAACCAGAAGCAAAAACATGTTAATTAGAAAAACAAACGAAAGTCGACAAAATTGTTTGATATTTTCTGTATATTTAACTACGCTTTCCAGTAGTCATCTTCAGAATAACAACGATTTATAACGACGGTTTATACACCCAATCATTCAACAAATCAATTAATCATGGTAATCAACTATTCAATCAATCAATAAATCATAGCAATCAGTTAAGCAATCAATCAACAAATCATAGCAATAAACTATCCAATCAATCGATAAATCATAGCTATCCTCTAAGCAATCGATCAATAAATCATAGCAACCAATTTCCCATTCAATCAACGAATCATAGCAATCAACTATCCAATCAATCAACAAATCATATTAATCAACTATCCAATCAATAAAAATCATAGCTATCAACTAAGCAATTGATCAGTAAATCATTGATCAGTCATCAACTACCCTATCAATCAATACGTCATAACAATCAACTATCCAATCAATCAACAAATCATATCAATCAACAACACAATAAATCAACAAATCATAACAATCAACTTTCCAATCAATCAACAAATCATAGCAATCAACTAAGCAGTCCTTCAATAAATCATATTAATCATCTAAGCAATCACTCAATGAATCACAGCAATCAACTAATGAATAAATTAGAACAACATAGCAATAAACTATTAAATTACCAATCAAAGCAATCAACCAATCAATCAGCCAACCAATATGGTGCAACTTACTTTGAATTAGGATATTCAGAGTATCCATGCTTGTTGATGTGATTGTATGCATTTGGGCAGAATGATTGTAATAGCGGAATGATGCCAGCTGAGGGCAATGCCTTTGCAGAGTAATATTCTGAAACAAGAAACAGTCACATTAGAAACCTAAGTATTCTTAGGCATTGTATTTTAGGGGGGGGCACTTGATGTTTTGATATATGGGGATGTTCAGGTAGAAAAACGATAAAGCCACCATGCTTGGGAAAGTCTATGCTGTCCTGGAGTCAAGTTTAAAGAGAGGTACCCAATCCTGGAGTTGTATTCTTGTTGTTGTTGTTGGAGTTGATGCTACAATGAACCATGCATTGTTTTGAAAGATAATTTTATCAGAAATGCAAATTTTGCTTTTCATATTGACTGAATTACACAACATTGGTCTGTTGGGGAGGGTCACCTTTTAGAGCAGTTTTGCAGATTTACATTCAAGAAGTACGGTTTTACGATTTCTCAATTTGCGATTTCAGTGCGGTTTATGGTTTAAAGAAAAAAACTTATGCTTGTAGGGTTTTTGGCTAAAATTTTGTGGTTTTACAGTTTTTTACTCTCCCTATGACCCCCCCCTTATATTTTTAAGATATCTAAGGAGGCAGTTAAATAATTTTTGTCTCCAAGTTGAAAGGCTCCTGGTACTAATAGAGGGGGCTTTGGGATTTCACTGGTTGGGGATCTGGCTGATTTTGCCCTCGGGTTTTGGGGTTTTCCCAAAAATCGTGCGGGTTTTCGGGTCAAGTATATTTAACGGGCAACGGATATTGCCATTTTTCTAATTCGGGTTTTGGGTATTGCAGTAAAAATGTGCCGGTTTTTCGGGTTTTAAACCTCAAAAGGATATCAATGTGTAAAATTCTTAAAATTGTTGTTGAAACTAAGGTCATCCTAGTTTTCAGGTTTGTCCTAATTTCTTTCCAGGTTTCCGGGTTTTGATACCCCAAAGCCCCCTCCTAATAGCTGCCTGCATCACAGGCATAAAGTAAAAATACATTAGATCATACTCACGCTGGTTACTGCTATATGGAGGCTTGTGAAGTCTGATTCCCATGAGAATTAGAAACAGCACCAGTGGAATCAGTATTTCAAACAGAATTAGAAACTGCAAGAAAAACAAATAATGCTAGAAATTTAATTTTGAAAAAGGTAGATTTAATGCTACAACCAGAATTATCATTAATGATGTATATTGTATGGTTAAGATGGATTTTGGAATGTTTACTTTGATTTATATTGTTTTTCTGATGCAATAGACGCGCTGATTCAAGTCGAAAATGAAAATACTGATTGTTGTCATTTGTGTCAGAGCAATTTGTCAGAATTTGTCTGGGAACTTGTCTATCTCAATCCCACTCCTATTTGAAAATCGTTTTTGCAAATTTACAAACAAGAAATTTTATATTTACAACGCCTTAGGATAGGCAACAAAATTGGTTTTTGACGCAATCGAAAGGAAAGGAAGAATTACAGAAAATGTATCTACCTTCTTCCCTACCCAACAGTATTGCAGTCAAACAAAACATTTATTGACAGACAAATGTTCTTTTCAATTAAAAACCTAAAAAAATAGTCATTAAAGATTTTGTTGTGTGAACTTACCGGAGATCTCTTTCTTAGCGTATAATTCTTCCATAATAATAACTTTAATTGAAAAAGAAAACCCATCTTGTTCAGACGTCACGTCAGCCTGGCCTAGCCAACTTCGACTTTCTGTGAGCGGAAAAAACAATTCAGGGACTCAATGACACCATATTAATTATCTCCGGTGTTTCTTGAGTTCTCTAAGCTTGAATAAATCCAACTTGGAGTGTTTTCAGGAAATATTTTCGGTCTTGATCGACAGAAAACTCTTCTCGTACCTGCAAGGCAAATTGAAACTTAAAAATTTTTTTGTTTCTGTTGACGGAAGCACAGGTTCGGCATTGTTCTTGATCTATTGTTCTATGGAATTCATTCAATTCATTCTCTAACAGACTTTGATCATTTGAGGGTCACAGTCCAGCTTCGATGGCTATCTCTAAAGCATGGAGTATGGAATAATGGAATGGAATGATGGAAAGATATGGAATGGCATGGAACGGCATGGAATGTCATGGAACAACTGTGACTGCTTGGGTCAGGGGTGTACCGGTACCGAAGGGGGGCAGTAAAAGCAGTGGGTCTCTTAAAACTTATTGTATCTACTAGTTTCTTTCTTTTTTTTTGGACAGTCATTCTGACTCTATTTCTACTTCCGTGTTAAGACTAATTTTCTATATAATGTTTTTTGTATATGCTGTTATTATTATATTTGCTGTTATATATAATAGTATGTATTGTTATGTTAGGTTTAAGGCCATCTTGGCCCAGATACCTGATTATAAAAAAAAAAAAAACTCAAGAAATACAGCGATTTTGCTGAATTTATGAAAAAATCCATATATTCCTTCTGCTCTTCGACTTCGAGCAGAAGGAATACATCTCCCTGGCCTTGAGCGGCCCTGGGGCTTGGTGAATCGAGACATCGAGTGTTGAAAATTTTTTAAGACTTTCGTCATGCTGCTTCTTAAAAACAAGTGTCAGGGGTTTAGAGAAAGTGGGAGCTCAGGGGCTCAGCCCCCCTAGTTATTTTTTTTCAAGCTTTTGGGGGAGCTGGAGCCCCCCTAGTTATTTTCTTTATCTGAGCGAAAACACCCAGTTTTCTTTGCTCAATCTCTTAATGTCATTGTCTTTCTTTCCCCAAAAACATGAATGCTCTTGTGATACCCGAATATTAATTATCCTTACATATATTATTTTCCTTGCAACCTTATTACACATTGCTTCAAGGTTCAAGTCATTTCGGATACTACAGTTTTCGATGAAGTAGCTATTTTCAATTATCCGGCGAACTCAGGACACGGGGTTTTCGAGCTTAACCATTAAAAAATTAACAATTACATATTTTTCAATTTTTCAAGACAAATATTCTGTTATATTAAACACTTTTACAAAGAGTCACTCATTGGCTTGCTACTTGATGCCTCACGGCTCACACTTGTCAGCAGTTCCTGCGACCGTTTTATAAACTGTGACTTCATCTATAGAGTAGTTGAGGTTTTAAGTGATTTTGTGATTACAATTGCCAGGCATTTTGACGATTGAGTGGTTTTTGCAAAAAAAATAGAAAATTTGCTGAATAATCATTTCATGGCTGGAAATCCTTGACGGACCGGATAATCGAAGTCCAGATAAACAAGAGGGCGTTTAATCGGATAAATGCTGTAACTTATGAAAAACAGGCAATGTAAGCCAATCTGGAGGTGGTATTTTGAAAAATTTTCTGGGGGAGCATGCCCCCAGACCCCCCTTGATGGGCACACCTTCGGTGCGCGGTGCGCCTTCGATGCACATCTCAATCGTCAGATATATATTTTAATTATATACTGAAGTAGAGTCAGATGGTACACTCCTTTTTTATAAGAATAAGTTTATAGGAACACGAGGCTGGGTTTTGCCCAGATTTTAAAGGCAGTCTGTCCTTCACCCGATTGGTTAAACAAAACAAAGAGTTCTTTATGGTGAAATAAAAGCTCTGAGATCTTTATCATTATCATTATTCTCTGCTTGTGTACGCTGAAGTAGAGATGTTAAAACGAAACTTCAGGATTGTTAAACAACATTCTTATTGTTATAATAGCTGAATTTTTCTTTCACTCCGCCATTTCCTCGTAATTTTTCTTTTAACTATGTTCCCCTGAAACCATATCATGTTTGAAAATATAAGAATACTTTAAGAATATTTTCAGGCTCAAAACAAAAATTTCTTAAGAATATTGAGGCTGGACAAAATTTATAGTATTCTTATAAAAAAAAAGAGTGTAAGCGATATTTTCGAATAATCGGAAATTTTTGTGTGTCTTTCTTTGAAACCACGAGAAAAATACTGAATGATTTACACTCTTTTTTATAAGAACAATTTTGTAAGAACACGAGCCTGGATTTTGCCCAGATTTTAAGAACAAATTAAGAACAAGCCGAGGCTGGGCTTTTCAAAAGCCCTAAGAATATCAGCGAAATATGTTAGTAGGACAGTCAAACTGAACGTAAAAAGCAAACAAACAAAGAAATAGACAAGAATGCTGCATTTTCGCACAAACCTAGTACCACCCTAGACATTCATCGAAAAATATAGATAAGAACAGCCAGCCTCGATTAAAATGTCCTGGTTCTCATAAAAAGAGTGTTATGCTAATATTAATATTTAACAAAATATTAAACTTTTAATATTCTACAAACTTTTCTGCAGGTGAACGAATGAATGATATGATTCTTGTCTGGGTTTTCGAAATTTAACGATACATAGTTTCAGCGTGAGGTTTTGCAATCACAAGGAAAATCTTCAATGATTAATACTAATATTAATATTTAACAAAATATTAAACACTTAATATTTTAGAAACTTTTTTGCAGGTGAACGAATGGACGAGATGATTCTCGTCTGGGTTTTCGAAGTGTATTCAAAGTGTAATTCAATCAACAATACTGAGTTGCAGTGCTAGGTTTTGCAATCGCGGGAAAAATCCTGAATGACTGATACAAATATTAATATTGAACAGAATATTAAACTCTTGATATTTTACAAACTTTTCTGCAGGTGAACGAATGATTGATATGATTCATGTCTGGGTTTTGGAAATGTATTTAACGTGAAACCCAATCGACCTTACTCAATTGTAGTGTTCGAGGAAAGGACATACAAGGAAACAAGACGAAAAAAGTGGGAGGAAGTCATGACTTGTCTGCTTCTCTTGGTTCTTGCGCTCGTGGTTAGGACACATGCAAGCGATGCAGCATCAGATACTTTTCACATCAGGCATTACAATGGCAAGTGCCTAGAATATGAGCCGTTGAGTCAAAAACTCATCTTCAAAAGGGTCTGCAGAGAGCACTTCAGATGGAAAGGAGGGGTGAGATTAATCCATGTACCAACAAATAGATGCCTCCAGGCTTTACCAAGCACCAAAAGTAACGTTGTATTTCCATCACGTTTCTGCTCAGACAAAGACACTTTTTTTCAGTATGATGTAGAGTCCCGTACGATCAAGATCCTGATTAATGGTAGATGCTTTAGCCCGCAGGAAGACAACGATGACCCATCAGAAAACTCCATACTCGTTCATTCGTCAGATTGTACGGAGAGCAAAACGAAATTCTGGTTTGTTCCGCAAGTGCTATACGTCATTCGTCATGTCAGCGGTTTATGTTGGAAATATAACGCAACAGACGAGTTGATAAAATTGCAAAATGATTACATTTGTGATCGTTTCTTCCAAAAGAACAACAAGCATCTTCAACATTACGAGACCGGCAAATGCGTAACTTCAAGCGGTGGAACGGGAAACGGCGCTGTTCTAAAACTAACTTCTGACTGCACGAGTTCAGCGCTTTCTTTTCTTCTTGATAATAGAAACTTCCTTCGGATGAAAGATACAACCAATATGTGTGTTCATTCATTCAACACCCATACCCCATTAATACGCATGTTCTGCTTTGGGAATGCGGTGACGAAGATAGAATAAGAATGTATTTTTATGATGAAAGAGGTAAGGGACGTTTTTCTTCTTACTTATTGTCAATACAGTTGACATCCGCTACACGTTTTTTTTTATAAGAAACCGGTTTATAAGAAACCTAGAACTAAACACCCAAAAAGTTAAGAAACTTTTAGAACTAGGAGGAAGATGTTAAGAAACTGTAGAAATTTTTGTATCGTTTTCCAACATACTGACTCACATTTGTGGAGGTAGTAATTAGTTTTCAAGCATTTCCGTGCGACTTCTCGCACCAGCGTGGCTAATTCTGTGCGATTTCTCGCATTTGTAAGCAATATTGGTGTCCCTTTATCTCGCAGAAGGTTTTTTGTCGTTTTTACTGCAATTTATTTCAATTCATTTAGAAACTGTTAAGAAACTTTTAGAACTAAAATTGCACCAAAAATTAAGAAACTTTTAGAACTAGGCCCCGAGCTAGGTTTCTTATAAAAAAAACGTGTATCTCGACTGCCCGCTATCTCGAACATTCGCTATCTCGAACGATTTTCCATTTCCCCTCGTATCGGTAAATCGGTATAAGAGTTTGCATAGAAAAATCATCCGCTATCTCGAACCCCGTTATCTCGAACATCCGCTGTCTCGAACCATTTTCGATTTCCCATGGAGGAAAACTGGCTCTTTATCTCGAACTATGCCAAATTTTCTGCTCAATTGGATAAAAAAGACAGGCTGAAAATATGTATAAGTTCGCCTAGCGGGAATGGCAGCAGCTAAGGGATATGCTGCCCATGTATGAATTATATGAAGCTCAGAAACTTCAATGGATTGCCATCATGAGAATCTTACTGTGCTGCTATCGAAAGAAACAGCTTGATCGATGATGATTTGTTCATAAAGAAATCGGTACGAAAGCTTGACAGGAAATTCCTTGCAGAAAGTAGCTGTTCTCTTTCAGAGCTCCCTTCCCACCCAGATGTGATGCCTGTAATCTCTGCCTGTTTTAGCGCACGGAGATGTGCTGCATCGCCATTATCTCAATGTCACCGATAGTAGGGATGAAAGCTCGGATGAAAGCAGACGAGCTTTGACTCCTATGTAAAAATACCAGACTTGTTTGATGAAATTTTGGATCAGTAACCGTACATGTTAATCAGGGTTCCTTTTCTGACTTAAAAACTATAATTTTTTATATTTATATGGGGCATCCGTTATTTCGAACATTCACTATCTCGAACAAATTCCAGTGTCCCTTGAGAGTTCGAGATAGCGGATGTCAACTGTAGATGCAAATCTCTTAAGATAGCTGCTAAGTTCGTTCGTTAGTTAGCTAATAAGTTAGTTGGTATAGTTAGTTAGTTAGATAGTTAGTTAGTTAGTAAGTTAGTTAGTTAGTTAGTTAGTTAGTTAGTTAGTTAGTTAGTTAGTTAGTTAGTTAGTTAGTTAGTTAGTTAGTTAGTTAGTTAGTTAGTTAGTTAGTTAGTTAGTTAGTTAGTTAGTTAGTTAGTTAGTTAGTTAGTAAGTTGGTTAGTTAGTTAGTTAGTTGGTTAGTTGGTTAGTTAGTTAGTTAGTTAGTTAGTTAGTTGGTTAGTTGGTTATTGTTAGTTAGTTGGTTAGTTAGTTAGTTTAGTTAGTTGGTTAGTTAGTTAGTTAGTTGGTTAGTTGGTTAGTGAGTTGGTTGGTTAGTTGGTTGGTTGGTTGGTTAGTTGGTTAGTTAGTTGGTTGGTTGGTTGGTTGGTTGGTTAGTTAGTTGGTTAAGTTGGTTGGTTGGTTGGTTGAGTTGGTTAGTTGGTTGGTTAGTTAAGTTGGTTGGTTAGTTGGTTGGTTGGTTAGTAAGTTAGTTAGTTAGTTAGTTGGTTAGTTAGTAGTTAGTTAGTTAGTTAGTTAGTTAGTTAGTTAGTTAGTTAGTTAGTTAGTTGGCTAGTTGGTTAGTTAGTTAGTTAGTTAGTTAGTCAGTTAGTTAGTTAGTTAGTTAGTTAGTTAGTTAGTTAGTTAGTTAGTTAGCTAGTTAGTTAGTTCATTAGTTAGATAGTTAGTTAGTTAGTTAATCAGTTCGTTAGTTAGTTAGTTGGTTGGTTGTTGTTAGTTAGTTAGTTAGTTAGTTAGTTAGTTAGTTAGTTAGTTAGTTAGTTAGTTAGTTAGTTAGTTAGTTAGTTAGTTAGTTAGTAGTTAGTTAGTTAGTTAGTTAGTTAGTTAGTTAGTTAGTTAGTTAGTTAGTTAGTTAGTTAGTTAGTTAGTTAGTTAGTTAGTTAGTTAGTTAGTTAGTTTAGTTAGTTAGTTAGTTAGTTGGTTGGTTAGTTAGTTAGTTAGTTAGTTAGTTAGTTAGTTAGTTAGTTAGTTAGTTAGTTAGTTGGTTGGTTAGTTAGTTAGTTAGTTAGTTAGTTAGTTAGTTGGTTAGTTAGTTAGTTAGTTAGTTAGTTGGTTAGTTAGTTAGTTGGTTAGTTAGTTAGTTAGTTAGTTAGTTAGTTAGTTGGTTGGTTAGTTAGTTAGTTAGTTAGTTAGTTAGTTAGTTGGTTAGTTAGTTAGTTAGTTAGTTAGTTAGTTAGTTAGTTAGTTAGTTAGTTAGTTGGTTGGTTGGTTAGTTAGTTAGTTAGTTAGTTGGTTCGTTGGTTAGTTAGTTAGTTAGTTAGTTAGTTAGTTAGTTAGTTAGTTAGTTAGTTGGTTAGTTAGTTAGTTAGTTAGTTAGTTAGTTTGTTAGTTAGTTAGTTAGTTAGTTAGTTAGTTAGTTAGTTAGTTAGTTAGTTAGCTAGTTAGTTAGTTCATTAATTAGATAGTTAGTTAGTTAGTTAATCAGTTCGTTAGTTGTTAGTTGGTTGGTTGTTGATTAGTTGGTTTGATAGTTAGTTAGTTGGTTAGTTAAATAGTTAGTTAGTTAGTTAGTTAGTTAGTTAGTTAGTTTATCAGCTAGTTTATTAGTTAGTCAGTTAGTTACTTAGTCTATAATTAGTTAGTTAACTAGATAGTAAGTTAGTTAGTTACTTTTATATATTCAATATACTTTTCAAAGGTATATTGGACGTGAAGATACGATCTGAAGGTTGTGACGACCTACCAGTGAACACACCGTGCGAGAAAGCCAAAGGAAGCATCACTATCAACAGTTATCAGTACAGCAAAATGAAAAGTGGTATCAATACAGTCGTGTACGATTTTCAGGACGATCGTCAATAAAATCTCGAAGACAAATGCGGTTGAAAATGCTTGATCGTCGCAAAGAAAAAATCGCTGGACGAAAAGAAAGTTTCTTCGTTTCGCCAAACCTTCCGAATTTCGAAAATAGAAAGCTTCCAAAAACAGAATCCATGATTTTCAAAAAAAAGAAATTCTGGAAATCCGAGACTTTGTTGCAAGCGAGATGACATTTCGCGCCAAAATTCTTGCTTGCCTCGTCCTCAGACCCCTTCCTGCTGGCAACATGTAGAATTGCAGTCTCGTTCGAACTTGAGACCAAAAATCTCTCGAAATTCTCGGAATCATTCTGCTTTTGATGGCAGAAGGTTTTGGAGAGCTCCAAAACCTGCCGTTTTCAGAAGAATGGCTTCGAATAACACACTTTATGAAAAAGAAGGCTCTTGAAAAAGATTTGGTTTAGAAGAACACACCCAGACTTTAGCGTATCTAATTCCCAGTTGTATTCCGCTGCATTCTCACGGTTCTATAGTCGGTGGTACTCGGATGGTACTATGGTAAGTGGAGATTGAAAGAGCTTTCTCGAGGGGAAATTTTATGCCCGGGGGGTACTTCATTGTTCAAATGACTAGACGTGCCACCCAGCCATGTCTACCGATAAACGCCTGAGGCAGCTCTAAATGCAGCGAAAAGGCATTGGCGCTGAAAACTAAACGCACTATTTATAAGGCTTTTCAAAGCAATGCATGTCTAATTTTTTATATTTTTTACTACCCATGTGTATAGATTCTTTACGAAAAATCAACCCATATGTAGGGAAACTGGCGCTGAAAAAGTTACCCATTTGGGCGGCACGTCCAGTATAACGAACAATGGAAGTACCCCCCACCCGGGATTTTATGACGATAGTCGTAAAATCGTCCAGTGGAGATCGGCCTTAGATCAGCCTTCAATAATGCTCTTAATGCTCTTTCATTCTAATTTACCAAGGTGTTCAATGGCGAGTATTTCATCTACAGACGAGTACAGGCAGCCATGGGAGCAATCAGTTACTCAGGCAAACTGCGTTGGAGCTTCAACACTAACAAAAACAATCTACTTATTCCGTGATCTAAAAGGTATCGACGATTGTTCAGAAGAGATGGGAATCAGAACGGGAAAATTACCGAATTCAAGATTTACATCCGTATGGGCTTATTATGGCTATAGAAGCAGATTTGCAAGACTACATAACAAGGTAGACGGATGGTGTGCGAAAAATGTTGCCGGGCAATACATTAAGGTAGACCTTGGAGCCAGAAGATTTTTAACGGGAATCGCGATTCAGAGTTCGGCGGGCATTTATTATGATGTTAGTAAACGGATCACAAAGTTTCGTTTACAGTATAGCATAAATGGGATAAATTGGAATGATTATCTTGATGATGAGACTAAAGCAAAGAAAGTATTCGACGGAGTGAAAACAGCTGAAGCAGGAGATGTCACAGTAAACTGGTTCAGAAGAACATTAACAAGGTTCATACGAGTACTACCAACTGAAGTAGTTGACCCTTTAAAATTCTGTATGCGAATGGAGTTATTCGGTTGCTCGCCAACAGGCCCAATTTGTAGCCTTACAACAGATGGCACAAATGACAAAACAATATCGAAAGATCATTCAGAGACACTTTCATTTGATGTTGTCCTGCCTTCCAACAAGATCCAAATTGGTGTAACTACTGCTAGTTCAGCGACTTCATTAGCAAAGTACGTCAACATAGAACAGATGTATAGCCCAAAGCACACCATTATAAAAGGTAGTGGCACCGTTATATACAATGTGAAAAATACAGAGAATGTAAAGACACTTCCAAAGGGATTGAGAGGATCATTATTGATTGATTATCGATTTGATGATGCTGATTATTATAATATTGATTTGAAACTCAAGAGCAAGGTGGGTGTTATAAGCTTAAGCCCTTAACATTGATTTAGTGATGGAAAGGTTTGACTGATTGATTAATTAATTAATTGATTGGTTAATTGCTTCGTTGATTGATTGATTGATTGATTGCATGATTGGTTTGACTGCTTGATTGACTTACTGACTGAATGATTGATCGATGATATGATTGATTGAGTGATTGGTTGATTGATTTGATTGATTGATTGGTTGATTAATTGATTGATTAATTGATTAATTGACTTATTGGCTGAATGATTGATTGATGATGTGATTGATTGAGTGATTGGTTGATTGATTTGATTGGTTGATTGGCTTTGTAGAGTTTTCATTAATTTGTTAATTCTATAAATTCATTTCATACCCCAGCTGGGGGTATGAGTAAATTCATGATGATGATGGTGATGATGATGATGATTGATTGATTTGTTGATTGATTGATGTATTGATTGCTTGATTGATTGAACAAATTTGTTGATTGATTTGACTGTTTGATTGGCTTATTGATTTGACTTATTTGTTGATTGATTTGACTGGATGATATTTGATCAATTGAATGATTAATTGATTTCACTAACCAATTATGCCCTGCATTTTTGTTGTCGAATCAAATGGAATGTGTGCCACAGAGCTGTTTACCATAGCCATAAGCACTAAGAGGCAAGTCATTAATTATTCATTGATTTTTCTACAGGGACTTGATTTGGGGAGATCATCAGAGGAAAAATCATGGAAAGTTTGCAGTATTGAAACAGAAGATAGACTGCATATCATAGGTTATCCTTTCAAGGTGAACCGTACAGACACTGATGAAAGTAGATTGAAATATGAACTCAAGCATAATCCCCACACAGAATATGAAATTGGAGATGAACTAATATTCAATGTTTCTATATCGCATTGGCCTGGCAAGAGTTTTGCAAATGCTTACAATCTTCAACTTTTCATGTACTACGATATGCAATTTCTTACTCTGAATTCAATTGAGAACATTCAGGCCAATAATTCAACAATCAATGCAACAAGAAACGAAACCAGCCCTGGGTTTATCAACATACAAACTGATGTACTTTGGTTTCTTACAAATCATCTGATTCAATTTAACTTCAAATTCAAACATCCAAATATTATCTTCAAAGGCAAGAATTGCACAGGTGCCATTTTGACAGACTTTGCATATCAAACCAACCTTGGCATATTCAATGGACAATTCAACACAACTTTGAACAAGGTGATTGAGTATAAATGTAAAATTTCTCAGACAAGAAGTTTGGTAGCTCAACCTGGCAGAATCACAGTAGCAGGGTTTAGCATACTTTATGATGATGTTAAAAATAATGCGTATGTCTGCAGAAAAATCACCAAGTATTCTCAAAGAAACCAGCCATCTTGCTATATACAAAAGCATGGCTCTACCTCATGGCAAGGAATACCTCACATTGCATCTGTTGTTGGTATTGACACAAACAAACAAACATTATTTGAAGTGAATGCACAAGGTAGCAGCTATGTTGAATTAAATGGTGATCTACAAACCTTTTGGCAAGTTGAAGACAGCATTTGGATCTCCATGCAAGACAAGCCCCATGTCCGTAAAGCGAAATCAGCATCAGATATCACGTCACTGCCAAATGATGTTGAGGATGCTTGGGTGTTTCCTCATCAGCCAATCAGATCATTGCTGCAACAAACAAAGGAATCATGAGAAAATCAGGAGACAAATGGAACTTGGTTTTAAGATGGGGCAGCAAATGAATGTCTAGAAAGAAGAACTGTCTGTAACCAATGGATGATTTCTTTTGTGTAAATGAGTTTAGATTTCAATTTTGCTTTTAAATTTTTCACAATTCTCTTTTGCAACAGATAAGAAAATAGAAATAAGTAGGTAAAATTCTGTTTTAAGCAGACACCTTCAGCTTCTCAAGACTTCATAGCGTACTGTTTTGGTAATATCTTTTGATAATAGAAGGTTTGGCAGGTCTCAAAAACCTTTGGCACCCTGGAGCTGGAAGGTGTCATAGTTTGTGGGACCAGCTCTTCGCTTCTGACACAAGTGTTTTTGTATAAGGCATTTTTTCTGGCTACCTCAAAAAGGTGATCAAAAAGTATTACTTAATCAGTTTATAGAGCATTTCTGCACCTCAGTGCTTATATTTCGACTTGTTAGAGCAACATCAGGGCCCCAAGATATTGGTCACATGCCTGTGAAGAGCTTATTACAACTTAGAGTCAGACTGCTTGGAGACTGATTCCAGCACCCCTTTATCGTCAATGTAACAAGCTTTTATAGAAATATAACTTCTTCAGGAAACTTTATCTGGTTATTATATGATATATTCATCAGACTATGGTAGCATGATACTGCACCAGTGGGATAGCAAGCGTCTTCAGCAGCCAGGGGCAGACACAAGTGTTATACCCCCTACATACCTTTCAAGTCACAATTTGTGTCAAATTTTATTTTCCACCTATCAATTTAAAAAAAAATGTACAATTTTGTGCCCCCTTTGAGTTGGAGCCAGGAGACACTTGTTCCTCCCTGCCCCCCCCCCCCCTTGTTACGCCACTGTATTGCACTTCTTACGATTTACTTTATTATGTAGGATATCACAAGTTTTTTATATATATGATGTTGACATATTTATAATGTCTGAAAGATACCTATACTTCCATTACACAGGTATACTTACAATAGTTTGAAATGTTAAGTGTGTGGCAAGCTTAGGTTTTAATTGGAAGGAAAAAAAGCAATTGAAATTTCAGGTTAGATCAAATACTTGGCCTATAATTAGAATCAAACTTTTTGATCAAACTATTATCCCCATTCTAAATTATGCATCAGAAATTTGGGGTTTCCTTTAGGCCTAGACTATAAAAATAAGCTGTGAAAATAAAAGAAAAAATTAAATCCATCATCTACAAATGTTACTAAATTGTATTACTTGCGAAATTATCAAGTTGGAATCGCAAAAACTACCACATGTCTTGATTTGTTCAATGGGCTTAAGTGTCTAGCAATTTGGATTCTCACCCCTGCCTTGGAAAAGAAATGATGATGATCCATGATGATGGGCCTAAAAATTCGAGTCTGATTAGTGCTCATCTTATACTTGCCTCTGTTGATGAATTCAAGTTATTTCCCAAAAAGCAGACCTTTCATGTGTTTCATAGAATACCAATAATTCCCAAACCGTCATTTTCGCTGTCATCATAGAGAAGAAAGCCAGCAAATTCAAAAACAGAACGAACGGCAACCTTCACCTTCAAAAACCTCAGAGCCAAGACCAGATAATGGCCTAAAATTGGTCGAATATCCCGCAATTTGGAAATACGAAACCCTGATTGGCTGATTGAATAATTTATTCTAATTTATTCCTATGGGTTCACCACCACGCTCCTCCGCACCGTTCTAATTTTGCGCGCGGAGGAACGTAAGGTCACACATTTTGACTCGATTCCTCCACACATCGCATTTTGGCGGTGAATGGTGAAAACAAAGCCATTTCTTGCATTAAAATCAGGAATATTATTCCATATTGTAAGTTTGACTATTGGTAAGAATTTTGAACGTAAATTGAACGTTTTAGTTCTGTCGAAAGACCTATTAATCTCTTTACACATCAGCTAATTGCGAAATTTTTGCCTTTTTCTATCAACTACAATTTTAGAGCTCTCGCTGATTTTATTACCCTACATACCCCACATTTCAGTACCCTACATATGTAAACATATTTCTCAAGATGGCGAACACAAGGATAGATTTTTCCACAAGTGGCATACCACAATAAGCGGGACTCGAACCTGGGCTGCATGACCAGAGACCCAAAGACGCTTCCACTGAGCTATAGAGCTCAATGAAATCGCCGAGTACATCTTCCTAGCAAGAGTGGTACTAGTCGAACTACGGAAGAAAGATTTAAGCCACATAGAGAAGAAAACACACAAAATGTGTTAGCGAAATTGATTGCAAAAAGTTAATATTTTAAAATAAACAAAGGCTCAAATACCTTTTGTCATACATATACTGTACATGATTAAAGCATTAAAATAAGGAACTGTTATGACTGTTATTACACTTTTTTTTGATAAGCAACCTCTCAATTGAATTACTACTGTAAGCAACTAAGAAGTCAAACAACCAAGCTTATTCTCTTTCTTGGGTTAGGCAATTGTTCTTCGTTCTTATGTTTTGCATGTTGAAGTTCGTTAGCTAACGTTTTTCCACTGTCTCCCAAAAGTCATATTGTAGGCCTAACAGATGCATTTGACCCGCCGAGTCAGGGGTGGTTAGTAGGTACAAAAAATGTTAAGCAACGTTTAAGCAAATTTGAGGGCTGAAATGTCTAAAATTTTAAGCAACTTTGAGGGCTGGACGAAAGTCAAGTTGCTTATTAAAAAAAGTGTACCCTCATTTATCTCAGTGAAAAACGGTTTTTTAGTTTTTTAACAGAAGAATGTTATCATTACGAAATATTTTACACAACAGGCGCAATAGCTCGATCAGAAACAATCTGACAAGTCGATCTAAGAAAAATTTAACATAAGAAAATTTGCTCGAATTTACAAAGACATTTGGAAGCAAATACTTTTCACCACCATAGAATATATGTCCACTTATCTTGGGATTTCCTCATAATTCCTTTGTTTGTTGAAGCAATGATCTGATTGGCTGACGACGGAAACACCCAAGCATTATCAACGCCATTCGGCAGTGACGTCACATCAGATGATATCTTTGGCTTACGAACACGAGGCTCGTTCTGAATCGAGGTCCAAATGCTATCTTCGACTTGCCAAAATGTTTTTAGATCGCTGTTTATTTGAACATAGCTATTGCCTTGTGCATTCACGCCATATAATGCTTGCTTGCTTGTATCTATACCAACAATTGATACAATATAAGGTATTCCTTGCCACGAGGTAGTGCCCTGCTTTTGTAAATAGCAAGATGGCTGATTTCTTGCGGAATATTGCTTGATTTCTCTGCAAATGTACACGTCATTTTTGACGTCATCATAAAGAATGCCAAACCCTGCAATTGTGATTCTACCTGATACTGGAACCAAACTTCTTGTTTGAGATATTTTACACTTATATTCAATCTTCTTGTTTAAAGTTGTGTTTGATTTCCCATGGAATCTACCCAGATTAGTTTGATATGCAAAGTCAATCAGAATTGCTCCTGCGCAGTTATTTCCTTTGAAAATACTGTTGGGAAAGTTGAATTTGAAATTGAATTGGATGAATTGATTTGTAAGAAGCCAAAGTACATCAGTTTGTATATTGATAAACCCAAGGCTTGTTTCGTTTCTTGTTGGGTTGATTGTTAACTCATCGATCTGAACGTTGCTTATTGAATCAAGGGTTAGAAATTGTGGGTCAAAGTAGACGAAAAGCTGTAGTTTATAAGCATTTGCAAAACTCATGCCAGGCCAATGCGAAATAGAAACATTGAATGCCAATTCATCTCCATTCTTGTATTCTGTTTTTGGTGTGTGATTAATTTCGTATTTCAATTTGCTTTCATCTTTGGGTTTTCGGTTGATCTGAAGTGGATGACTGAAGATAACTGTTTCATATTCTGTTTCGTAGCTGTAAACATTCCACGAATTGAGACCAGAACCTCTTTGTGAATCGACGATCTGAAACGAAGTAACAACAAACTAATTAACAAATGTTTTTGTGACTGACAAGGAAGCTAGCAAGCAATGAATGAATGAATGTTATAGGGATGTTATATGGAAACTAGCTTTCATTCAAAATTCACATATTTTGATCAAAATGCCAAACTTATATGACAGAAACTATCCAAAACTTGCTTTTAAGCAGAGATTATCGAGATTCGCTGTATAACGGAGTTACAATCGTTAGAAAATGGTTTTTGTGTACATGACTCCAAATTTCATGGTCATCTGGAGGTGACGTGATCTAATTTATGACAAGACAAATAATTGAATAACAACCCCAATACGTTTTTAGGAAAAGTCACTAGTTTTTGTCGCACCTACTGCCTTAGGCTTTTCGAATTATTCTAGAAAGTTTGGTTGGGTCCAACCGTTTGGGGACATTTCTGCCCCACCCCCGAGTATAATAGCGCTAAAGAACATATTAAATTAAGAAGATAGTATTCAATCCAACCATCTAACCTTGTTTTTGATTCCAATATCAAAACTATAATAATCAATATCATTGAGATCGTAGTTCAGTTTTGCTGTTGTTTTGAGTTTGTTTGCTTCACTGCTTGATATTCTGGATATTTTCGCAGCATTTGCAATAGTAGTACCATTGTTTATTGTCGTTGTTTCTTTCACTTCTTCTGTATGTTGCTGATCAATGTTCTGTGCCAATGTGGTATCACTTGCAGCAGTAGAAATACCTTGAAAGAAAACCTTGAAATAAATCATCGACCGAGCATCGGCATATCGAGGGGTGACATGAGTAGCTCCATGACAGAAAGTGGCCAATAATCTTGAGCAAAATATATGGGAACAGCCTAAATATTTCTGCTATTTTCTATGAATCCCTCCCTCTCCTCCGCTACAATGTTGTTTCGGACAAAAATTGTCTTGTTCTTCTACCGACATTGTTTTGGGGGCACAATTCGAGTTATTAAAGTAGAAAATTCATCGCCCTATTCCTTTAAAAAAGGCCTTGTTCCAAATATTTTGTCCAAGATTGTAATCCCCCGGTAATTGGCTTTTTGCAAAATTTCAACACCCTATTAGCGCCTCTGCTTTTGTGATACTGCTAGCTTTTAGGCCTTCAAGTTTTCTTAGTTTCATTCATTCGCAAGTATTTTCTTTTGGACGAAACATAACGTAACTTAGCACTAATCTATGTTCGCTATACCTAGTGCTTAGTTGTTTGACGTTTTACCGGCTTTTGTATTAGACGTCGTCAATACCACGTATGCACGAAATCTTTGTATTAGTCCTACGGTATTTCATTAACTTCTTTATCCTCCTGTTTATTTCTTAATATTTCGTATATATAGAAGTATATTACTTAGCTTCAGTAGGAAGAAGATAGGTAAGCAAAGGAAAGTATGGCAAGGTAAGGCTCTACTATAGGGTAGATAACCGTTAGGCCGGGAGGCTTGTGAAAGCTCCCGAGCCCTAGTCTCTAAGTATTATATTGTGGACGTGGACACGCAGTGCTTGTGAGAGGTTGTACTGTACCATTAGTTTATATTATAAAGAAGACATACAGTGCTTGTGAGAGGTCCTTCTTGTTGTAATGCCGTTTAGCCTGGAATTGTTAAATATGGAATAGAAAAGATAATTTCAAGATCACTCTCAAGTTTGTCTGTTTGTGTGTGTCTGCCCTTCGAAGAACTGGAAAACCCTTATTACACTTTACACTTTATTTGCTTCTTATATAGAGCTATGGAATGCCTAAGCTTACAAGTACTATAGGGCCCATTCGCACTGCATTTTAACAGTTTGCAGAAAAAGTTTGCCAAAAATTCCAACCCTCCCCATTTATTTATTTATTTTGAGCCCCCGCCAATTAGATCCTGAATGCCGTTCCAGCCCGCCATTATATACCAACCCCCCATCAGTAAGGCACGTAATATTACTGAAAAACATAACATAAAAAAAAGTTAAAATCAATACCTATTTCGATCTTCTTTGACACCGGTGCGATACCATAAAATGCGATTTGACCATCATTAGTATCCGTGATCTCTTTGCTGCTCGAATCATACAAACTTTCTGTGAAAATTGGTCCTTTTGGAGAACATCCGAATAACTCAAACCTTATGCAATGTGTGAAGTCATGCGCCGTGTCTCTAGCAACTGGCATAATTCGAATAAACCTTGCAAGAGTTCTTCTAAACCAGTTTACTTTAGTCTCTCCTAAAAGTATTCTCTCGACGCCAATGAATGTTTTCTTCGTGTTTGAATCTTCAACATAATATTGCCATGTCTTGCCATCAAGACTGTATTCTATATCAAATTTAGATAACGCATGGAAACCAGCACTCCACTGTTGACCTTGATTAGCAATACCTGAGAGAACCGTTTTAACGCCAAGATCTACTTGAAGATAGTGCGATAACGGAGCTAGGTTTGCTGCACACCAGCCAGGCCCTAGCATGTGTAGTCTTGATTTTGAAGGGAGGTGGTTATTATCATAAAAAGAAGTGGCTGTAAATCTAGAATCTGGTAATTTACCGGTTCTGATTCCCATTTCTTCAGAACAATCATCGATGCCTTTCAGATCATGGAAAATGTAGATCTTTTTTGTTATCGTTGAAGCCCCAACGCAGTTTGGCTGGTTAACTGATTGCTGCCACGCTTTTCTTGTTCTCAGTCCTGTATAAGATACACTTGCCATTGAGCACCTTGACTTTGCATAACTTGTAAATGTTGCAGATACTCCATGTGCCTGTAATGCAGTTGCAAGATTACTGTTCATACCTATAGCATCTTGCGCTGCCATAAATAGTATTTTACCTGATGGCATATTGTTGAGAAATGCTGCCAACTGATCTCTTTGACCTACGTAACCATGGATATCAAACGTGCTTCTATGTTCCAAGATTGCACTTCGATAATCGAAAAGTGCCACGTTTATACCACGTGTACTGAAACTGTACTGGTAACCATTGACAATGATGTGCCCTTTTGCAGGGACGCAAGATGGAGTGCCTGCTGGAAGTTCATCACACGACTCAGAAATTACTTTCACGTCCAGTATATCTTGAAAAACAAAATAATTAAGTTGATTATCTGGTAGCATCAATCTTTACTATCTCAAATACACGCTTTTTTATAAGAACACTTGGCTTCGATTTCAGTCTGTCTGTTTCTTAATTTTATAGTGATTTTTCACCAATTCATCACCCCCTACCATTCTCAAAAACATGTTTAGAATGCGTTTTTACGCAAGGGCTTCACGATGGTGAACTTTTCTTGTGTTTATCTCAAACAGTTTTGGAGATAGTAAAAAATTCTGACCCAAATTTCAGCCTGGTGTTTCTTATAAAGGTTGTTCTTATAAGAAAAAAACTTTGAAAGGACTGAAATCTTGAATGACGTACAACTCCAGACAAACGCCCAGGACCATTTGTTGGAGGGCAAGTCTTCCCGCTCCATTTCCTTGTCTTTTTTGACTTTGTTCCAAAAAGTTATCTGTTGGCTGTGGAAAGAAGGGACACAGAAACCCGAACATAAGAACCTAAGTTTTTTATTTCAGCCTGTTTACGTTCTTATGTAAAGAAATGTATAACATAATCAGGGTGTAGGGTTCTTAAAACAGGGTCTAACGAAAAACAATTGTGCGAAAAAAGCATGGCCTAAGCCAAGGTCTGGCAACTTTAGCAGGCCATATTAATCGTTGTTCTCAATGGAAAGTTTTACCAAGTCCTATGAAAGAGATTGACTCTCACATGGTTGAATTTAAATCCTAGTGAGTCTAAATTTTGAATTTAATTATAACCATTATCTATGTAGCTAGTTCCTAATCATTTCTATCCTCCACTTCCCCCTTTGACGGTCAACATTCCAACGGCAAAGTGACATGAAAATACGAAGAGAGCTACAAAAAGCTGAAATTTGTTTGGAGAATTCTCGTTCAGGTTGCAAATTTCGCCATCCGCCCACCCATTCCTGTACGGTGTGAAGGTGCTGTGGCGTTTGGTGTAATGCAGCTGACCTGTGGCAGGTAAGATCGAGGTCTCCATTAGTTAACCTGCTACTGAGATCCTATCGACTGGCGCTAAAACACCATTCCACCTCCGCTCCATAGTCACCGACCATGACTTTCTGGCATGCTGAATACACAGGCCCGCAGGAAAACAGGTTTATCTTCATCAAACCTTAACCATTGGTTTGAGATTTTGCTTTCTGGCAATTTGGCTTCTGTATAATTGGCCAACTTGCTCATATGACGACGGAACACAGGCCATCATTCCAAATAAGCCCGATAGCTCAGAGGGGCATGCCAAAACATCTTGATGGTTCAGAATTGTTTGGGATTGTGGTTGCGAAAGACTTTAGGAACAGATATTCCAAAAGTTTCTATTTCTACCAAGAAACTTGCTGTTCACACAAGTTGAAACTTATGGAGTTTTGAACAGTGGGCCAAACAAGCAGGAGGGTCCGATTCTCTTTGGAAAGACCATGTCTATATACCCCTGAAATCACTAAGCTTGAAGAAAATGAATGACGGTTAATGCTTGCTGTAGAACTTTGGTAACTTCAGTGGCATGCAAACACATTTTTGACTGGAGGAGATGTTATATTTGGCCAATGATGTAACCGTGAGGTGCCAATAGTTACAAGGTTAAAAGATGCCCTGTTGTTGTTAGCATAAACATTATAACAAAGTATCTTACGTGTAAAAAAAGGGAGGGTCAAAAAAGAGCCCATTGTTGCAATTTCGTCTTACCAAATCTGCCAAATTTCTCAGATGTTTCGGTTAAGGGAGCAGCGCCCTTTTGAGGGTATCTCATTTTATAATTAACGCGTCAGACCTTGACATTGAAAACGCTGTTTTTTAAGCTACGGCTAAACTAGGAGACAAGTCGCGCGGGACATTGTGTTCGGTGTGTCTCCGAGGGTGGCAAAACATGCGAGTGGCAAGCGAGAAACATGTCCCTTGCGTCATTCGCGTGTCGCGGAGGCAAGAAATGTTTATGTTGTCTTATGTTGAACTACTTAACAGTATATTCCGAAAATAGTGGTGAGGTGGCTAAACTGGGAGACATTGAGGGGCATGCCGCGCGCAACAATTCCACGCGCGACATGTCTCCTAGTTTAGCCAGGCCTTTACACACGGGAGACTACTGGAACATGTTGCTCGCTTCTCACTCGCATGTTTAGCCACCCTGGGAGACATACCGAATACAGTGTCGCGCGCGAAAAGTCTCCTTTACACTGAATGGTTGTGAAAGTAACCTACCTCTGTCCTCATAAAAATATGTTGTGATTCGATCCAACCCAGTAACGCAGCCCCAGAGACCAAGTTTCGAACCGGCGACAGTAGGATTCTGATGCGGGTGTACACATAAATTTTCTGCTGGTTGTCGGAGAAGGTTGTCGGCTGCAAGGTCGAAAATAGTCGCTGGATTCGAGCAATCAGAAGTCAGTTTAAGAACATTATCCAGAGAAATGACACATTTTCCTGTCGCATAATGTCGTAGATTTTGGCCATTCTTCTGAAAAAAGCGATCACAGATATACGCATTCTGTAGCTTAATTGACCCGTCCGCTGATAATTTCCAGCATAAACCACTGTGGTCACGAATAACATACAAGGCTTGAGGAACGAACCAGAACTTTGTTTTGCTTTCTGTACATCCAGACCATAAAACAATTCCTGTGTGTTGTGCTGGGTCATCAACATTTCCCTCCGGTCGGATACATTTACCACTAACCAAGTGTTTGATAGAACGCGAAGCTGCGACATGTTGGAACAAACTGTCTGTGCCTGAGCAAGCACTTGTTAGGCCTATAAGGCTACCATCGGTGGTCGCTAGAGGGTAGAGGCATTTTTGGGTAGGTACATGTATCAATCTTGCACCTCCTTGCCATCTGAAATGCTCTCTGCAAACACTCCTAAAGACGAGCTTCTGTCTTGATGCATCATATTCGAGGCATTTTCCGTGATAATGCCTTATGTGAAAGGTGTCTGTTGCGCGATCACTTTGCGCCAAGCATGCTAATACGAGAGAGGTAATAACTGCGATGTTAAGCATTCTCACTCTAACCTTAAACACTGTTTGCAGCGCCATTGCATAAATCAGAATGATAAAGCAGTATTTTTCTGTATCCCTATCTCTATTGCAGTGAATTTGTTTTTGTTAATTATGCATGACCTTCAAATTTGTATGCTAATGTTAACTCTGAGAACCTGCGGGGGTTAATTTGCATCAAACAAGGTCAAACAAACTGTACTAAAAAGCCTAGGCCATTCTGGTACAAAATATTCTATCAATTATATTGTAGATAAAATGATGATTCAGCTAAAAAAAAATGGAAAAAAAAATCAAACAAACTGTACTTCGTCGAGAAATACAACGGATTAGCTTTCGGCGTTGACTTTTTTCATACCATACGTGTGCTATGGTAGCTATACGCATGCGAAATGATGTGTAAATATACTTCACAACTTTATTTACTTAAAAGAAGTATCTAAGTGAGATGCAATTATGGACATGGTTACCGAGAACTCATCAATAGAGACAAACAAACTTGTACTCTTGTTACCGGTATAATTATTCTCATACTCATAAATCATTAACTAAATATTCTTATATAGTATATAAATTGCATATGTAAACACCATGAATTGAGCACAACGTGCACCCTCCCGCAATCTGAAGCAATTCTTAATGTTATGGCTACAATACTATGGAGTTCAAATATTAACAGTATGCCCAATTGAGATTCAATTTCTGGTTGCTGAGATTACGTAGATATTCAGTTTGGTTGCATGTTTCTCAGGTAATCAACAAAACATGGGCTTCGAAACAAGACTGAAGCCGCGGCTACACGTCCGACATTTTGCTTGAAATGGCGACGCGACACACCTAAAAGTGTCCTGTCATGAAAAATCCTGAGGTGGCTACACGCTGCGACAAAAATGCTGTCCTGCGACAATCAACTTGCGTTATAAGAAGAATGGGTCCTAGAAAAATTCCACGAAAAGGCGCGAAAACAATGCAATGTGTTGCGTCGCCCATTAAAAAAACCGGCTACACGCTGCGACATTACTGGCGACAAGCATGTCGCGAAAAAAACCAAATGTTCTGCGACCGTTTCTGCTAAGGTTCAACATTCTGTTCAAATCAATGTTCTGCGACAATTTTAAACACCTGTATTTCCTAAGGTCGCACAAACAATCCAAACCACGCAATAACTTAGGTTCGAAAATCTTATTGACCCTGCGGCTACACGTGCGCTTACGGCTTAGTTTTTCCGGTCGCGGCGACAATTTATCTAACATGTTCTGTCGCAATTCCATGCAAAAGTCGCACGTGTCATTAATTCTCTGGTTTAAATTCATAATATCAAAAATAAAATCTATTTCATACCCATTTCTATTATATTTACTTTAAAGTCATTCATAAATATTAATCCATTTGAGACATAATTCCATTTTTTACTCTCTATATTAACAGTGATAAGTAATAGTATTGACATCAGAGTCAAGCCTTCCAAGAACAGTTTTTTGGCCATTTCAATATACAAACGCTTTTCGGGCCTGTGTAGATGAGATGTAGCCATGTTTATCTGTTTAGAGCCTCCTCTGGGCTCAGGGAAAGATGTATTCAATCAATTCAGCTACTCAAAATAGCAATGTTCATAGTCTCTAAATCGTTAGCTAGTTTCTCTTCAATTATGTTCCTTTGGAATGTAAATTCAGACAATAACAATAAAGCGAATCTCGGATTCATTTGTAAATAAACCGGAAAACATTTATTCGACAGTCCACTGCCGGTAACAGTCTTTTTCTCAACCGAATAACCACAGTCCGAAATCTGACTCCGTCCATATTCTGAAGACGCCCTCTCAATGTTGTCAACAATGATTCTATAGGGACCATCTTGGCTTTGCCTCAGAATGATTTCGTTACAGGAGAAGGCCTTTCGGATGTTGTTTTCATCTTTATCGTAAAGATAAAGCGCGCTGGATGTCAGGATTATTGCTCCATTGTAGCCATGTTTGTCTGAGACTGAGGTTATGTAGACGTCATCAATAATGAAGAGATCGGAGAATCTTTCGAAATCGAGGCGAATGACCTTCCTGCATAGAAAACGATAGCAAATTATACTCAGTGGTTGTTGCACTATTCTAAATTATCTACCTGATTGTCGAAGAAAATTAGATTTTGTGACTTTTTCTATTCTTAGACAAAAAGCAAACTTTAGTACTGCGAAGAACAGCGGAAACATATTTAGAGCTTTTCCGTCTGACAATCCTGCCTGACAGTACAGACATTAGAAACAGGTCGAAACAATTGACTAAGGGAGAATAAGCTATAAAATTCTAGAATAAACAAACTGCCTTAGGCAGAATATACAGGGTGGCCCAAAAAAAAGGGACCCCCTAACTAAATAATTTATTGATAATTTATTCTTAAGTTGGAATTTCATGAAATTAATACTGCATAATATTCAACTCAAGTGAGATATATCGTGTAAATATCATGATGATATGGGTTAGTATCTCTGAATAAATTGACTTTAAAACTTTACAATCCAAAAACGTACTGTAACAAAATATGCAACTTTATACCTTACGTAATCCTTACGCAACAAAACAGAAAAATCAATAACTCATTCTTTCAGTCAAACGATATTCAAAATGTCCTCAATCCTGCTCAAAACACTTCACTAATATGACTGACAGTACATTAATGGTCGTGACACTTTTACTCTGGGATAATGATTCTCCTTCACGCACGATTGCAGTACAGTATGCAATGATGGAATATAAACAGCTGGTTTTTGGACATCATGAATTTAATGTTCCATTGCGCTGAGATGGAAGCTCTTATCACCAACATATTTCTACACGATAGCGCACTTGACTTGAATATTACCTGGTATAAATTTGATAAAATTCCTCTTTGAGAAAATTTATACAGAAATTATTTACCTAAGGGGGTCCCTTTTTTTGGGCCACCCTGTATATAAACCTGGAGACCAAACTTTAGTTTTGTGTAGAAAAGCGGAAATGTCTCGGAACATATTTAGAGCTTTTTCATCTGACACTCCTCAGAGCATACACGTCAGAAACAAACTGAAACAATCGACTAAGGCGGAATTTATATCCAGATGCAGCTCGAAATGCACCAATCAGAAACGTGACGCTGGATTGGTATTTTGTTTTGTACACCAATCAGCTCGCGGGATACAGCGGGAAAAGCAATGAAATTAACTGATGCGTTCAAGCTAGAAAATGAACTCTCAGTCCACACAAAACAGGTCTTTTGGTTTTGATACTGACAGATTCCGAAACGCTTAAGTGAAGTAACGATCTTGCGCCACCAATTATTCGAAGTCGACTGTTGTTAGGAATTTCGGAGTTCTCTCTTTGCGGAAAATTGTGCTGAGGAATATTAACTGAAAATGGATTAAGACTAGTAGTACTCTAAGGTGCCAAATAAACGTACCCCCGTTTATTAATTTTGAGTTTTGCCCCCACCCCCACGGACCTTATTAGGACTCCCCCGTTTATTAATTTTGGAAGAAAAAATTTCACATGTGAAAGGATTAAACTACGATTATTAAACTTCCCCCATCCTCCCGGACCTTATTAGGACCCCCGTTTATTAAATTTTCGAAAAAAATTTGGCACCTTAGAGTATCTAGACCCCCGTTTATTTGGCACCTTAGAGTATCTAGACTTTTTCAGTAAATAGTTGTTGCTGTTGCCAAAGGCTGCCGTTGATGATTGTGAAGGATTGAACTTAGACTTATTATCTTCCTCCCACTGTTTCGGAAACAGCTTCTAACAGTTATTACAACATACAGTTGGAGCGGGGTGGTGCAGTGTGGAGGAGCGTAGACTACGACGAATGTAATAAGTCTATGTTGAACTTGTGTAATAAGTCTATGATGTCAATATCAACTATAATTATCTGAACGTCTTACCAGCAATACTTCATGTAACTTTCTATTTCCATTCTCTTGATTTCCTCTTTGCATAACGGCCGACGCACTTTCATTGGTGGAATAACTAACCCAGTACCTAACAGTATTCCCTGTCCTGTTTGTGAAACCAGCTCCATTGCCCCACCAAGAGGTTTTGTTACCATGCCAACTAGCCCTTTCCAAATCCAGTGACTGCTCCTCTTACAGCCTGTCTTGCATCATCTGAATTCTGAATATTTGTGATTGGATGCTCGACAATGCCAGCAACTGCGCCAAGTAAACTCACTGCAAGACTGCTGATTGCATCTCGAAATCCTTTAGTAAATAAAGAGATAAACATAACGAATATGATATAAAGGGGTAATAGATATGGTATAGAATGAGGATGATAATAAATATGGTATGAAGATGCCAATGAAAAAGGTATTAAATGAAGATGCTAACGGACAAGGTAAGAAAAAAAGGCTAATAAATATGTTACGAAATGAAGATACCAATGAATATGGTATGAATTAAAGATGCTAATGAATTAATGAATATGGTATCAAATGAAGATACCAATGAATAAATTATGAAATTAAGATGTCATTGAATGTGGTATCAAATGAAGATGCTAATGAATATGGTATGAAATGAAGATACTAATGAATAAGTTATAAAATGAAGATGCTTATGAATACTTTATGAAATGAGGATGCTAAAAATAAGGCATGAAATGATGATGCCCTCGACGATGCGACAGACAAGGAATGAAATGAAGATGCGAAGAGATACAAGATATGAAATGACGATGAATATGGTATGAAATTAAGATCAAAATGAACACGATATGAAATGAGGATGTTAATAAATATTGTATGACATGAAAACACTGGTGAACAGTGTATGATATGAAAAAGATGACAAATGGAGCATGAAATAAAAAGGCTAGAAACGATTAGCGTGAGCACGGTAAGAAGTAAAATCCATAAAACTATGAATTATGAATAAAGTCAACTGAGGAAAAATATAGCCAAATAAATTAAAAGTTACAAACCGGGTGAGGCCTGTGATAACATTCTTCTTCGATGCTCTTCTTGCCAAATGACGTGATTCTCATCCAAACTCAGCCGGTCCAAGTTTCTCGACAAACTTGATGCAAAATTGGTAATTGAGGTAAGCGCACCAACAGACGTATGCCTTACGAATGATCTCATACCACGAGTAATACCAGAAACAAAGGCCGAAGGACCTCTGGTTAGGCCATCGTAAGGCAATGTGAAAAAATCAACCACTCCTTGGCCGATGCTACGAATAAACCCGGTCGGATTAGCGAGGATTTCTAATGAGCCGAGCATGAGTCCAGCGCGAACAAGAGCTTCCGTTGCGTAGTGATACAAAACGCATCGGGAAAGTTCTCTTGATGTTGTTATCACCTGGTCGCATTCAAACCTCCCTAATACGACCGGCATGTGATCCGTTGCCAAATACATTTTGACTGACGCATGAATACTGAGTAAAATCTTTATGTCGCTTATTTCGATGCGACCAACATTCACAGGGCGCAGAATTTGATTGGCTACCATTCTGAGGCTAGTCTCGTCTCTAGACATGCTGTTAGAAGCAGTATTTGAAATCCGAGGTGGCGAATATGAGTCCACTAAACTGATAATACGATAGATGAAACTATCTTCTATGTAAACCTCGAGTGGTTGTACAGTTAATTTTACTCCACTGACAAAAATTTCTCCTGTTTTAGAACAATAAATTCTCGTTTTCAAACTGAGGAAACTGAATTTCGAAGACGCATGCGCATCAGCAAGCGGTGCATTCTGGGACACTTCTCCACGATACCGTTTGGAAGCTTCTCTCAATGGTAGCAAAAAGACGGGAAATGCCCATAATCATCAGTTAATTGATTATCAATCTGGATCGATCCGACTTCTATGGATAGCAGGGATTCAGTATCTTGGTGAAATCCGGATTCAATTGGTATAATCTGGTGTTGGATTGAGGCTTCACTAATAGTAAGAGCAAGGACTTCTTCAAAGGGTTTATAGTCCATGACAATCAAGGAAATCTTGGATACACTGAGGTTGATAATCGGAAGATTGATGGATTGCCTAACTGATGAAATAGATTCTGCTGTATCAGTGAAAAACACGTGGAAAGTATTCGATGATTGTTGACAAGATATGGATAATTCTGAAGGCCCAATATTAATTTTTTGGGCCTTTATGTCACTGTTGATCTCAATATCGTCGCTGAATACAATCAGTTCAGGATATGCGGCGATTTTAAACAACCCCAGTCTTGAGTTCTCCATTTTCGGAAACCTCGTATTGAACCTTTTAGGTTGGAACTGCACAGTTCCTCCTACGCAGAGGTCTACTTCCTCCTGATGCTCCAGCATTCACTATTTTGCGCTTGGACGGCGAGCTTTTCTCATCGTATTTCGACCGAATTAGCAAATCCTGTTTTGTGTGATTTTCAAATACGAAACAAGGACACGGATCTTTGTCAATAAAAACATTAATAACGCCATCTTGGCAGTGTGACGTTACAGCAAGAAGTAAACACTCACCGCTCTGTTGCTTGAAAACCACGTTTTCCCGCAGATGCTCGCGGGAAAGGTTGAATATCTGTTGACGGTCAAATTGAATGGGATATGACTCAAAATCGCAAAAGCAGAATTTCAGTTCAAGTTTTGATAAATCAGGAACATTACCTTCGCCTTCTGACTGTTGATGAAGCGAGATCTTACTGTGGAATAGTGGATCTTTGGAATCAGGAATGTCAAGGAGGGTCCCATTGGAAGGCTAAAATGGCAAAAAATTTAGTCACCGTGAGAGTAGGTCAATAAACGTAAGAAATATCAATTAGGGAATGTATCTCTTAGAGACGTTGTCTCAGGGACATTCTGACATCAGAATTCAGAATTTGTCTACTTCAAAACCAAAAGGCCCGCCTGCCTGCTGGTTTCACTTATGTTTTTTATAAAACAACGCGTAGGGAACAAGGTCATGACCTTATCTGACCTTAACATGACTCTATTCGAGCCTCGATAGTTAATTTAAGGTCCTTCAAGTTTTGGAAATTTTCAGCCTCAAGTTCCTAATAAAGGTGTTCGTTATAAAAAAGGGAAGGGGCAAGGTCATGACCTTAGCTGACATTACCATTGACCTTATCCAAGCCTGGGTAGTTCCTTAAAGTTTCAGAGATTTTCAGCCTTGAGTTTCTTGTAATCATGTTCCTTATTAAACGTATAGGGAACAAGGTCAGGACATTAGCTGACCTTAAATTTGAGCTTACCTCTTTGTCTTCCGTGGCAGATAATACAGGCAAACATCTAAATCGCAATCCAGTGCAGTTATAGATAGCGAATCTTTCTTTAATGTTGACGATGGTAATGCCATCTCGTTTCTTCGATGAAATCGCAAATTGATAACAACAGCTATTCTCAAAATCAATAATGCTGAAACTGATTGCCGAGTGAGGGCTTATTTCTTCGACATCATTCTCTTGATTCACGTGATAATTTTGTGGTTTCACGTGATCTATCAATCGAACTTCGCAAGACCAGTGAGTTTTGTCAGCATCTTTTCGTTCTATACCAAATTGGATGGAATTCTAGAGAAAACGATAGAACGTGAGAGTTATTCTCTTCTCATAGAAGATGTAAATCAAGAGCAAGAGGGGTAAACGAGGAAGACTATTAGGCTTAAGGCCCTGGCAAAACGATCAAACATTGTTGATCAAACATTTTAAATTTGCTTGTCAAGAAAAATGTTTGACCGTTAGGCCACGTCCAAAACACATTTCTTGACAAGCAGAAGTAACAAACTTTGTGGCGTGATGTTTTTAAAGAAGTTCAAAAACATTTTTTGCTAGACGCAAACAAAATATGTTGGACGAGCAATGTTTTATGATGTGGCCAAATGGTCAAACATTTTGCTTGACAAGCAAATCTCAAATGTTGGAGAAACAATGTTTGATCGTTTGACCAGGGCCTAACATTCCAGCATTAGTTAAATTTCTTAGCAACAATTTCAAGATTCGTTGTTCCAGTTGAGTGATGGTGTAGAAACTAACTCAACAATTTTAGGCTCTAGGCAAATGAACTGAACATGCCACTGAACATTTTATGCTATGTTCAATGCCGAGCGGCCAAATTAACTGAAAATTTCACTGAACATTTTCTGAACTTTTTTTAACCACTGAACAAATTTTGTTCACAAAACATTTTTTACTCCGATCAAACATTCACTGAACAATGTTCAGTGCTCGATTTTTATCAGGAAAAATCCACACAGATCAAGAACAGAGCAAAACAAGACTGAGCGTGCGCCTTGTTTACAATTGTTGTGGGAGGTGTCAAAAATAAGCAATCAGCGAAATTTTGGAGGTTAAGATTCCGTGTAACAGCAGACCCAACTCACCTGAACAGCAGGAGATGTAACAGCACTGCCTTTCAAAAGTTCCCATGTTAGATGCATTTCTGGGTCTCTTAAGACCAAATCGATCGACGAACTATTATTGATGATAAATTTCGGTTTTATTTCGATGATAATCGTAGGTAAATACGGCCATTTCTGTAGCAGTTGGCATCTCAAATCTGCGGATAATTCAGGCATACTTGATGATGATGTTGATGTTGGTGATGGAGGGATGATGATACTATCTTAGGCGGTTCTTCTTCAGGAATTGAACTGAAAACATAAAGATAATAATTTGATGGCTGGATTTCAGGCCTGTAGATACTACACAGACAAGCTGTACAAAAATGACAAAAAGGTTCAGTTAAGAATGGCGTCATTCAGTACGTCAGTCAGTCAGTCAGTCAGTCAGTCAGTCAGTCAGTCAGGAGTCAGTCAGTCAGTCAGTCAGTCAGTCAGTCAGTCAGTCAGTCAGTCAGTCAGTCAGTCAGTCAGTCAGTCAGTCAGTCAGTCAGTCAGTCAGTCAGTCAGTCAGTCAGTCAGTCAGTCAGTCAGTCAGTCAGTCAGTCAGTCAGTCAGTCAGTCAGTCAGTCAGTCAGTCAGTCAGTCAGTCAGTCAGTCAGTCAGTCAGTCAGTCAGTCAGTCAGTCAGTCAGTCAGTCAGTCAGTCAGTCAGTCAGTCAGTCAGTCAGTCAGTCAGTCAGTCAGTCAGTCAGTCAGTCAGTCAGTCAGTCAGTCAGTCAGTCTTAAATATGGGTATGATTTTAATTTGCATTTCTAAAGATACCAAATTGCTTACCACCCATCAATGTAAGGCCATTCCTTCTCATATACGTAATTCTGTGTATCAACTCTCTGTTTTTTCTTTAGGAGATCAATAAATGTTGTATTCACTGCAAGAGGAGGGTTCGTACACTCGTTTGTTCCTTCCAGCTGAAACGTTACATTGTACCATGTGGAGACATCTAAGCCGAATACCTGAAACAAAATTCAGATTAGGAATGCGAGCTGACAAAAAACCTAGTTAACTTTCAAGGGGCGTAATTTTGTGTGGGAGTTTTGAAGGAATTTAAGAGTGAGGTGCTTATGAAAGATTTGAATTTGTTAGGGGAGGACATTATGAGAAAGACAGCCACACTAGGGGTCTTAAATAAGAAGAGAGAGGGGCATAAAAATAATAGTATATTACGGGGAAGAGCTAGAGCTTTTGAGAAAGAGGACCAAAAAAGGGGGCTTGAAATATGACGAGAGAGAGAGAGAGAGAGTAAGTAAAATTTAAGGGTATAATAGGGAGAGAGTTTATGAGAAAGAGGACTACAATAAAATTGCAAAGAAAGGTTTTAAATCTCCACTGACAAAAAGCGGGACATTCTCCAGTCTTTCATTATGTCCCCCCCCCGAAAAAGCATTCGAGCTTTGATTTTTAAATGAACTTTCAATAGTGATAGGAGATAGGAATGGAAAGATTTGGACTGTTGATAAAAGCTTTTTAGCAGTGCCATGTTGATCCGGGAACGTCCTTACGTGGTCAGGTATTCTCTAACAAAAGAAACAGACAAACATTACTTGACTACAAAACTTAACAAACTTAACCAAGTAAGATAAACAGGATAAACAAAACTTACTTCAGTTTCCCTTCCTTGACCACGTGAAAGGCACGTATGAATGTCACCACCATCACGTGAAGTAGCTGTCATAGTAACAGGCCATCGAAGATGATTACGAACAATAAAGTACGGACAGACACAAACTTGAAGCTGAGTGTATGAGACATTCTGTATACTTGAAACACTGTACCAACAATTCTTTGCACCATCTTTGTCTTCAAGCTACAAGAATAGAGAACATTCTAGTCAAGAAGGGAGTAGATTAAGCCAGGCTTATGTTGACATTGTGCACAGTCAGAACAATTTACCCGCTTCTAATCGACGATTTTTGGAACCAATTTATCGCAAAAGACTTGTTGACATAAGCGCTTTGGCAATTAGTTCCTTTTCGACGGCATCTCGTCGGCGCACATTTCCAGAAGGTTGGGCATGTTCTTCTGCGATTAGTTGCCAATTGTTTCCCGTCAGTCGAAGTCGACCTGAATGCTTTTGCGACGACGATCAACTTTATCCTGTAAGTTCTGACTAGTTGTTGACATGTCGACAAAAGTAAGCAGTTACAACTAGTGGGCGTTAGTCCTATCGTATTGTAAGGTCGTTATAAGCCATGTATAACAATATTGGTAAGAACACAGTATTTATCAAACGAATATCTCTTCTAATTAAAGCCCGGGGCGTTTATACAATTTAAGAAGAGTCTAATACAGCGCTTATTAGAATGAGGCATTAATAACAGGAATAATAAATCTAAAGTTTTATGAATCAACTTTTCGAAGTACTGCAGGTTCTTACAAGTTTCATCATCTCAGAGTCTCAGTTTTTTGTAAGAAAAATACATATATTTGAGGATCGGAAAAGCATCTCTTGAAACGTTTCTTATGAAGCAAATCGATCCATAGATCTGAAGTTCGAGTTTTTTCTTCAATATTATTTATCATATACACTAATTCTTGCCAACTATCCATATATATGTCCGCCATATCAATTGTTTCTGACGTTTATACTCTGACGAGAAGTGGCAGACGAAAAAAGCTTTCAGTATGTCAAGAGATGTTTCGTAAGTGTTTCAGATGTCTCGTCTGCTACGCAATTTTCTTTTAGCTACTGATAGCTAACTTTATTGACATTTAAAGAAAGTTTACAGTCAGTGGAATTGAAACATCGTTAAACTCGTCTTGAGCAAGAGGAAGGGAAGTGGTCCATCCCTGAGATTCATTGTTGCCAGAGAATCTTAAATAAACTGCAATTATAGTGCCAGGTGAACATGAGACTGAAGGTCGTGTGGTTCCAGATGGGACTAGAAATTGTTTGACTACCTGTGAAGGAAAAAAAGGTTTGACATGAAACCAATGGCAGTTATACAGGAAGAATAATTCGGATACTTTGTTGTCTGTCGTTTAGATTAAGGTGAAATTAAACGAGACACACAATGCTACACAGTGGCACCATCTGCAGACATTGGAGTGACAATTCTCAGTTCATCGGCCTAAAAAGCCGATATTTTTGTGCAAATTGATTTTTTGGATGGACCTCCGTCTCTTTCGTTATTTCTCAAACAATAAATACTATCTATATTTGATTTCAGCTTTATTTACAAATGGAGACTAGGCCTGGCTAACCTAGGAGACATTTCGCGCACGACATTGATGTCCCCTTTGTGTCCCCAGTTTAGCCACATCGACAACTTTGCAGCGCGCGAAGAAATTTGTAGCAAGAGACGCATAAATGTTTCAGATGGGAGACAACAGAAACAATTCTTGTCTCCGCGACATGCAAATAACTCGGGGACATGTTTCTCGCTTGTCACTCGCATGTTTAGCCATCCTGGGAGACACGCCGAATACAGTGTCGCGCGCGATAAGTCTCCTAGTTTAGCCATAGCTTAACAGTACTTCTACAAGACATTCTGAATAAGAAGTCCGCCGTTAAAAAAGTCTTTTAGTACCTGGGAAATTTTTTGCTGCTGAAGACTTCCAACAAGCTCTGCATGATGTAAGATGACTTCGAATTCAACGTCTTTACTAAGGCAATTTCTGAATATGACGCCTCCTTTGATGATAATCTAGGGTCAGATAAAACATTCTAGATCATATTCTCAATAGGTACAGAGGGGTGCTCGTTTGAGAGAGGCGCTCATTAACAAAAATAGAAATTCACAAACGAAAAACAGTTCTGAAATACAGACGATCATTGCTTTACAAGCAAGGGGCACTTCACTCCTTGGAAATCTCGTAAACCTTTGCTGGAAATCCTATTGTTTTAATAGAAATTTTTGGAAATCCCTTTGTTTAAACGGCAATCTCGTGCACTGTTTCGAAGAGTGAATGCCCCTCGTTTACAAGAATAAATATTTCATACATATCACAGTTGTTATAGGCTTTATGTTTAGATGGTGAAAATTTCTTCCGAGTACGAATCCTCGTCGATTTACAAAAATGTTGGAGTGGCATCTTGAACATCAAAATGGTCAATATCTCCAAATGGATTTTTTATCTGGTTCAGTTAGTAGTGAAGGTGAAGATGAAATGGTGTTTTGGCGTCAGTCGCTAGGATCTCAGTAGTAAGTTAACTAATCGAGACCTCGACCCTGGCCGTGACGCTACCGTGGCTTGGCTTGAAACCTTGACCACACTGAGCTTCTGACACCACGAGTCAGCTGGATTACACCACGACGCCACAGCACCTTCAACAGTGAGACAGTGCAGCTGAGACTTTGAGAGGTGGCGTTCATTTAAGTACCTAGCCCAAAAGGGAGGTCATTCGAGAGGAGCGCCCATTAGAGAGAATATAGTATGCTTTTCGTTTGTCATAGCATTAACTATAAGTATTTCGCGTGACAAAAACCACGTTTTCTGATGTTTTTCGCGCGACATGGCTTTAAAACTTATACATCATTTCATGCTTGCATACCTGTTTCTGTATTCCACTGACTTGATTAACTTCGATATGAAGAACAGATTGATGTGTGTTGTGTTGTATTGTCCTTGTACAAGCATATTCATCATCTATAGTAAATGGATTAGTCCACTTCCAATCTCCGATTGAATCAATGCACAAATGCAAGGATTGTTCTTGAGGTGACCTCCAACAATATGGATATATCTGACCACTGGCTAATATCAGATCTTCGTCCGTTCCACTCTGTAACAAGAAACAACAATGCTAAAGATTGGTGACTGAATTTAAGAAAACAGCTAAATTTTTCCACAGCTAAACTTTTTACAGTATTCGGATAGTATTGGCTTTTGTTTTGCTTGGACTTTTCATTATTATTCGATAATCTTTATAGTGCCAGGTACCGAATGAGGGCAAATAGTTCTGAACGATCTTAAGCCGGCCTATGTCGACATTGCGCACAGTCAGAGCTAGTTACCGATTGCTAATCGGTAATTTTTGGAACTAATTTATCGCAACTAACTTGTCGACATTGGCGCTTCAGCAAATAGTTGGCAACTAGTTCCTTTTGAATGCAGAGTAAAAACCCTTAAGCATGATTCTGCAATAGGACATCATTTGCTTGATCACCAAAACATTGCAGAATATTACAGCGAGGATTGTTTTCGAATAATTTGCAGAGGAAGATCTTGTTTCAAGTTTTATGGATAATATCTGTCCACACCAAAACCGTAGACAGAAAGAGTTTGACTTGGACTTTATCCGGCAAGCTGATTGGTGTTTAAAACACAATACCAATTAAGCTTCACTTTCCTGATTGGTGCATTTCGATCCGCATCTTGTATAAATTCCGCCTTAGTCAATTGTTTTGGTCTGTTTCTGACGTTTATACTGTGAGGAGTGTATAAAAAAGCTTTCAAGTATACCCTATGATGTTCCGCTCTTTTTCGCAAGTTTGAAGCTCTGCACAACGCAACAATTAATAACAAAATTAACAAGAAATTAAAAGAACAAACCTGTCCAAAGCGAATAACATCTTCAGTTTCATTGCAAATGATATAGTGACTGAGCAACGGTGTATGGGTTTCTTTGCTTTGATAATTCAACCAATGATCGCTCGTCATGACCACTGTATGAACAATGGTTTGACTGAGATACATCTCAATGGCTTCAACTTCGAGTGAGATTTTCGATTTCTGCATCATCAGAGATTGCTCTGAATTATTTTTTTTCTCAGAATCCTAGGAAACAAATAACAAATATCATTAAGGTACTGATCGCTGGGAAAACAAATTATATGGCATTTATAGTTCTGGTCGCATACATCCTCAATTTCTTACCGTGCATGCAGGGAGACCATCGCTATCAAAAAACGGTACACTCCCAAGGGGAGGGGGCTAGTTAATAGTTCAATAGACTAGACGTGCTGCCCAAATCCGTTCATTCTTTTAAGTGACATTTCCCTTATTTTATGGGCTAGTTTGTCGCAAACATTTTGTACACATGGCTAGTATAGCTCATGCAAACATGGGTTGTTTGAAAACCTGACTGGGAGTCCGTTAAGCTGCATAAATCAGTTAAATGCATTTTAGTAATAAGCCCAAGGAAATTTCAACCATATGTAGAAATTTCAACCATATGTAGAGTTGGCTGGGTGCTATACGTTTAAACTCGGTCCACAATTGTTAGACAATTCTATAATTGGGCAGACCCAACCTTTTTTTCTGTTAATGGATCTACATGAGTAACAAAATAAAACGGCAGACAAGAGTTGTTGAGAACATGGGCGGCACATCTAGTATTTTGAACAATGAAGTACACCCGGAGAAACGCTCACTACCTGGCAAGGGGATGGAAAACGAACGATATGGTAGGCTTGAAGAAGAGCAAAAAATAATCGACTTTAACTTTGCTTGTTTAATAGCATAAACAAATGAAATATTTCAAATACTGACCATTTCTAGAGACATTTCAGCAGCAACAGTATTCAACAAGAGAGACTTTCTCCAGGACAGATTATCATAGCTCATAACATCAACCCCTAAATCCAGTTCAAAACCAATGCTGTGCAGGGGGTTGCGTCCACCAAGATGTGATGTTTTACAATTGAAGTCATTCATATTGATCAATATAGCTTCTTGTTCAGAAGGATATGTGAATGGGTCCAAAAAAATGGCGAAAATCTTGGTGATTGCTCTGCAAATAAATTAACTCGGAGTCAGAAACAGGCCGAAAAAGTAGTTGGCGTGGATCCCGAATGTGGATAAAAATTGGCCAACAAATAAGTGTTAAAGTGCGTCTGAATTGATATTATGATTTAATACCAATCAGTCTTAAGGAAATAAAATACATCAAAGGAGAATAATCGCAGATAATTAGTTGTTCAAGGTAAATGTTCCTGGCTTCGAGATGTGAAGGCAGGCAGGCCGGCAAGCAAGCAAGCAAGCAAGCAAGCAAGCAAGCAAGCAAGCAAACAAACAAACCAGCAAGTAAGTAAGCAAGCAATGCAAAAGGCAAGCAAGCAAGCCAAAGCTGGCAAGCAAGCAAGGAAGCAAGCAAGCAAGCAAGCCAACAAGCAAGCAAGCAAGCAAGCAAGCCAGCAATCTGGCAAGCAAGCCAACAAGCAAGCAAGCAAGCAAACAAGCAAGCAAGCAAACAAGCGAGACATTCAATAATGTCGCAGTAATTCAGAAACATAAAAGCGAACCGACCATGTTCTGTTGCATTGAAATGATTCATCAACGTAATCTGCAGGCAGCCAATTGAAGCAGAGCAAGATAAATAAGGAATCTTTGATGGCAAATAGCAGGAATTAATCTTCATGCAAGCAGCCAATGAGATTGAAGAAACAGGAGTCTTGTATACTGATGTTACTCTCTCAAGAATATCATGTGGGATGTCATCATCGTCACTGAAAGAAAATTAAGAATGTTTAGCTCTCAATTTACGCTGAACATCAATGGATTATTTATTGTATATTAAATACTAATAATTAGATTTGTATATTATTATAAGTTTACATATTAAAAGCTCTGGCTAAACTAGGGGAGACATGCTGCACGCGAAATTGTCACACGTAACATGTCCCCTTAATGTCTCTCAGTTTAGCCACACCGGAAATTTTGTAGCGTGCGACAAAATTCTGCAGCGAGAGACACGCAAACGTTTTTGAGAGACAACAGAAATACTTCATGTCTGCATGACTAGGGGGACATGTTGCTTGCTTGTTACTCGCATGTTTAGCTCTCCTTGTTGTTAATGTTATGCATCATCTTGTGTATTGCATTAATATTGCCACCACGTTTAATTGGCTGTTGTGATGGTAAGCAGGTAGCCCAACATGGGACTCATGAACTACTGTAACTAGACTCGTTACATAAGTCTCATTCTTCGAATGGCCTAATGCTCAGACTGGTTCTGAGCAACCTGTCTATATCAGATTGGCCTAAGGAGCAGAGGGCAACTATGCAAAATATTTGCGCGTAGATCAGATGACAGCATCTTTATAGCTGTATTTCATCTTGCCCTTTCGCAAGACCGAACTAAAGAACCATATCGAGTCATGAACTAATGAATGAAATAGCGAAACGCGATTTTTGATGCAAACATCTGAGTCGTATTCTGAGCATCCAGCAATTCAATTAAATAGCAACTACAATGACGGAATATAATAAATCTAACTTTTACCTCTCTTCGTCGTTTCCAGATTCAATAGCAACATCAACAACAACTTGCCATTCCTCTGCGGCAATAGCGCTGTCACTGGTCATCTTTGTGGGATCTGGGAACAATACTGTGCATGACTCAGTTTGTGAGAGAAAAAGTTCCCGTATGTGACGTAATTTTGCTCGATGCAGTCCCAATATCGAATAACACAGGGAATCTAGAATAGACGAATGGGGTGATATTCTAAAAATTATGACAAATGCGGTTAAATTTATTAGCCACAGAATGTTGCAGCTTCGCTAAGTGTCCTATCCAAAAACGTCCAGAACTGAAATGTCTCGCTCACACGAGAATTAAATGGATCGGATCCAATGCACCTTCCTAAATTGCTTTGTTAGGCCCTGGCCAAACGATCATTATTCATCAGACATTTGAAATTTGCTTTACAAGCAATGTTTGACCGTTTTGCCACGTCATAAAACATTGCTTGACAAGCAGAATTCACTCAGCAATGTTTCTGAAACTTCACAAACATTTTCTGCTTGCATCAAGCCAAACATTGTTTAATGAGCAATGTTTTGTGATGTGACGGTCAAATATTGTGTTTGATAAAGAAATTTCAAATGTTTGACAAACAACATTTGACAAACAATGTTTGCTCGTTGACCAGGGCCTAAACGGACTTAAAAACAATGTTGGGAAGGCAGAAAAGAATATCTAATCACCTCGGAAACTTCTTCCTCTGGTGAGACTGTCTCATCCAAGTGAAACGGAAGTGGAATAATATTGATTTCTGTTAGAAATCGTGGAAGATCATAACGCCATGTCATTGTAGGCGGCTTTCCATCTTGATCGTCAGAAAATATTATTTGATTCGGGCAAGGGTGAGAAGGTCCTTCTTTTCCTGAAATAAAACATAACCGAGTTTTAAAAATATACCAATAAAAAGTTTGTAATCCATGGTGAACACTAGGATAGATTTTTTCACAAGTGGCATACCACAGTAGATAGGATTCGAACCTAGACTGCATGTCCAGACAGCCAATGACGTTTCCACTGAGCTAAAGAGTTCAATGAAATCGCCGAGTGACCCTCCAATTCATGCAGCTCAAAGCTTTCCTCCTGTTTGAGTTATTTCTTTTCGGCTTTATTGAGCCTTCTTCAGTACCATACATATTTATATATATATATATGTCATGAAACGTCATTGGCTCTCTGGTCATGCAGTCCAGGTTCAAATCCCATCTGTTATGGCATGACCCCTGTTCAAATGTTTGACTAGCACTTCCGCTTCCAAAGCTAACCATACCGGTTCTTGTATGTGGTGAAGATGAAATTGGGTGTTTAGCGGCAGTCGTTGGAATCTCAGAGACCACGACCCTTGACTGTGACGCTATCGCGGCTGGGGCTCAAACACCGACCTCAGAAAAGCTCTTCACACTAAGAGCTAGCTGGATTGAACCACGAAGCTGCAGCACTTTCATGTTGCACCGACAAGCTCCTGTAATAGTACAGCTACGTGTTTAAGGGCGTGTTCTATCAAACCTTCTCTCAGCCTGCTTCATTCTAAAAAGAGTAGGCTTCAGAATCGAAAAGCTAAAAGCGGGATCAACTTGGCAGATGATATCTTATTTCCAATGAGACAAAAACGTTTGCGAAATGCAAAAAAATCGACTCGACAGCTATAACTTAGAGCTAACATCTTTAAGTATACAGAAAGCACGAAGACGTCCCTAACTTTACATGGGGCTATGCTATAAAGAGCACGATTTCTCAAAAAGGAGGGCTACCGAACTGGGTTTTAGGAACAACAAATAACAAACTAAAAAAACTTCATATGCAACTACGATTGACAGTAGAAAACAGCAAAGAATACATACCATCTTTAACGACATATTGGAAAGGCCTCGTTCTCAGATCATCATAGCTGTATTCAACATCACATGAAAGTTTCCCAGCCTCAAGGTGATCTTCATCAATCTTTTCGCTATCTTTCACTTTGCCTGGTGTCAAAGCATGTTCTTCTGTGGCCGATAACTCTGCTGCCAACGCGTTCAGGTATTCGAGATGTTGCTGACCGAACCGCAGTCTGATAAGTCCGCTCGCAAAGCATATTGTAAGCTTTGGTACGATGCTAGAAACAGAATGGAACATAGAAGACAATTTAGATGCAGTAAAAGACATCTACTCGAGTTGAAAACACTTTGCTGGGATCTAAGTAGTGTTAACCTGTATTTGAGTTTGAACGAGATAGGAAGCAGTTCAAAGGTGAAGGTGAAATAGTGTTCCAGAGTCAGTGGCTAGGATCTCAGTAGTAGGTTAACTAACCGAGACTTCGAACCTGGCTGTGACGCTACAATAGCTGGGGCTCGAACCTCGACCTCGCTAACACCACGATCGAGCTGGATTATGCCACGATGCCACAGCAATTTCAAAACAAACAATTGTCTGATATGCGTTGGTAAAAAAGCGGTTTGTCGAGCAATGATTGGAGCTACCAAAGGGCTTTTCTTTCAACGTTAATCGTACAGTGCAAATATGTGTGAAATCCAAAAACTGCCATATTTGGAGCCTCTATTTTCTAAAAAATCGGTATTGTAAAATGCACGAGGAGCACTCCTGTCGACCATTATCATATGCCTAAAAAGTCACCAAATGTGTCAAAATATTTGGCCAGCTCTGTTCATCGACAACTTAGAAGCGCTAGAAATATTCGACAAAATCACGAAATAAAAAATAGATACACTTTACCCACCTTTCAGGATGAATATTCCCACTATGCTTGATAAAGTCTGCTTGGCTGTCGACATCAAAAATACAAGGTGAAACTAAGGTCTGATAATCTTCATCCTTCTTCACCAAAACTTCAAAACCCTCAACATCACATTTCAAATCAACGCTATCCAGAGACTGTTGGCTCCTCCTGAAATCAGCTGATCCTCGTAGGGATCTAAGTTTAGTAACCAGAGAGCTAGAGGCATAGTTACTTGATTTTGAGACTTGAAAGTCGATTCTATTAGTCTTGAACTCAAGTGAATCGATGTAGGAATCGAGTTTCGTTGTGGAAGCTTCTGTTTTCTCTCTGGGTGATCCTGAAAGCTTTAGGTCATCTACGAACATTTGTAGCTTCTCAAAAACATCAAGAAACACGCTGACAACCACAGGTCGCCCAGATTCGAAAACAACATCCACAGATTTTCCACTGGCAATTTGAAGCGACAATGCAGATGAGAAAAATCCATATAGTAGTTAGGACACATCAGAAAATACGTCTTGTTCGGGAAGCACGTGTATTCAAGTTATCGCATTCTTAACATGAAGTACTTATAATTTATGTGCATAAATTATACTAATTATCACTACATTGCTCCTCTTTTTTTTTAGTTCTAAAATAAATCTGAAATAAATGTTACGACACGTCCAAGTTTACAGTCCTCTCTGCAGCTCTTTTCTTCAGGATAGGCTGGATGGTATTGGGTTACCATATCGCAAAACTGGAATTCGTGATCTTTGTGATCTGCGAGGAATATTTACGAATTGCTCATTTATTGGTTCTTTCTGTTTATTCTGATTTTCATCCTCGTCTTCTGACAGGCTCATATCTTCTGCATCTTCAGCTGGTCTTACCTTTTTAAAATGAGATACATTTCTTGTAATTACTCTGTGATCATTCTTTGCTACAACTTTCGTTCCAGCTCTTTTCACAACAACATAAGTTTCTGGATTAAATTTCGGCGTTAGTTTATCTTGCTTCCTTTGCATGCATATAACTGTATCTCCTTTTGTAATATTAGATTCTTTGGTGTTGTGTTTTTGATCATAGTATTCTTTATTCCGTTCTTTACTCTCTATAATATTTTCTTTAGCTTCTGTATGTTTGTTGATGACTTTCTTTGATGGAATCTCAGGTAGTTGTCCTCTTATCTTTCGATTAAACAATAATTCACTCGGCGATATCTTTGTTGTCACATGCGGTGTTGATCGATAATTAAGTAAGAAACGTTGCAACTCTTGTTTCCAGTTCTTTCCCTCTATCCTTGCTGTTTTAAGTACTTTTCCAATAGGCTTCATTATGCTTTCTGCATTGGAATTTGCTTGAGGCCATAATGGTGTACTTGTAATCCATTTGATTCCCAATGCTTGCGTATAACGTTTGAAATCTTCTCCGTTGAATGGAGGGCCATTGTCTGACTTTAACTGTTCAGGAATTCCATGTGTTGAAAATATGCGATCCAGTTTTGGAATAACAGCTTTTGCTTGTGTTGACTTTACTATTTCTATTTCTGGGAACTTGGAATATGTATCAATAACAACTAATAGATATTGTCCAGTTCCTGGTATTGGACCATAGAAATCTATTGCAACACTGTTCCATGGAATATCAGAGGTAGGTGTTGTTTGCATTGGTTCTGGTTGATTACCTCTACCAACAGCTTGACACGCAATGCATTTTTCCAAAAGCTCGCGTACAGCTTGGTCCATTCTGGGGTACCAAATCTTTTCGCGTAACAAACTCTTTGTTTTCTCAATTCCCTGATGTCCAACATGTGCGAGTTTAGTAGCTTTTTCTTGTAACTTTTCAGGAATTACTATTCTACTTCCTTTCATGATGATATTGTTACTTTTATTCACTGTTAATTCATCTTTACAAAGTTTGTATGATCTTATTGAGGTATCTTTTTCATCCCAGTGTCCTGTTTTCAGTGCTGTTTTCACTTTTTGCAAAATGGGATCTTCACTGGTTGCTTTCTGTACCTCTTCTAGTGTCATGGACTTTGGTATTGTTTGGTGTATGATGTAATTTACATATTCTTCTGCAATTTGTTCATGTTTCTTGTCATACTGCTTTGAATGTGAGGGATGTCGGCTCAAGTAATCTGCTTCATTCAGTATCCCTTGCTTGTAAGTAACATGAAAATTAAACGGTTGCAATCGTAGCATCCATCTTTCGATACGCGCAGGTGGTTTTGACCTTGGATTATTGAAAATTGCTTCTAGAGCTTTATGGTCTGTTACTATTTCAAATTCTTTGCCAATAAGAAATATACGAAAATGTTCAACAGCCCAAACTAGAGCAAGTCCTTCTATGTCCGTCTGTGAGTATCTACTTTCTACTGAGCTAAGTGCTCTACTTGCATAGGAAATAATGTGATAATCTCCAACCTTGTTTCCTTTTTGTGCCAGAATTGCACTGATACCATAAGGAGATCCATCTACAATAACCATAGTCTTCTTATTTGTGTCAAAATATGACATAACAGGTGCTTCGGTGAGCTTCTTTTTCACTTCATTGAATGCTTTCTGTTCAGTTCTTGTCCACTTGAAAGCTACATTCTTTTAGTAAGTTCACGTAATGGTAATGTGATGTTAGCATAGTTTGCAATATAGTCACTGCATGTATTTGCCATGCCAAGAAAACTTCTTACTTCTGCAGCAGAAGTGGGTGGTTGAGCATTTACAAGACTTGACACACGGTCAGGATCTGGCTTTGTTCCATGCTCTGTAAATATTAGTCCATAGAATTTGATTTCAGGCTGTAAAATTTACATTTTTCCCTTTAGCTTTGACATTCAGGTGTGATAGTCTGTTCAGACAATCTTCAAGGGCTTTGTCATGTTCTTTTCTTGTTTTGCCATGTATAATGATATCATCTGCTATATTCTTTACCCCTTTGATATCACTTAGGTTTCTTTGTAGTATATTCTGAAATAACTCAGCAGCACTGGTCGTACCATAATTCAGACGCTTATATTGGTATAAACCATCATGAGTTGAGAATGTTGTGATAAAACGGCTTTCTGGCTCCAGTTCCACTTGGTGATAAGCTTGCTTCAGGTCAATTTTCGAAAAGAATTTTGACCCATTGACTTCTGATTTGAAATCACTTAAAGTTGGCATGATGTGCCTCTCTCTTTGTATTGCGTTGTTTGCTTCTCTCATATCAACGCATATTCAGATACCACCATCCTTTTAGGTATGCAGACAATTGGAGAAACCCAGGGTGTAGGCTGATCATTGACTTTTTCAATAATGTCTTGCTCTATCAGTTTCTTCAATTCTTTAGAGACAGCTTTCCTCATATGATAAGGAATTCTTCTTTGTGGCTGTACCACAGGAACAATATTGTCATTGATATGTAATTTGACCATCTGTCCTCTCAGTTTTCCTTCTCCTTGAAAGACAGTTTCATATTTGTTTATCAGGTTTTGAATGACTGCATCAGAACTTTCAGGAATTTTAGAACTACTTTGCCCATTTTCCTTTGTTTGCATTTCATCTGTTCTGACTTTTGCTTCAGACTCTGGGTCTTTGTGCTCGGTAGGAATGCTTTTTATTGTATTAACTATTTGTACTAGTCCCAAATCTTGTGCAGTTTTAGCACTTAATAAATTTCCTCCAGGGCCTTCAACAACATAGAAATGTGTGACTGCATATTTTGTTTTGGATTCCAGCATTGCTTGAAAACATCCTTTTAGCTTAATTGGTGTTGCTGCTCCATAAGCATAAATTTTGGTGTTAGTAGGCTCTAACTTTACATGATTCTGTAACTTGCCATATGTATCTGAGCTTACTAGATCCACAGAGGCTCCAGTATCAATGAGAAACTTGACTTCCAAACTTTCATTGATTTTCAGTGTAGTAGTTGGATCTTGTTTTCCTAGATTGCCAACAGCATAAACATAATCTTCTTCTGAGGAACTTATGTCACTTTCTTGTTGTAATAGGCCAATGGCTCGTGCATTGTGTTTTGTAGTAGGAGTTGATTTCTTGTTTGCTGGCTTAGGCCTTGTGGTTGATTGACCAGGCTTTTTTTGAACGGCAAACCTTTGCAAAATGGCCAGTTTTTCCACATTTTGAGCAAACGGCATTAGTTGCTGGGCACGGTGTGGCTTTGTGTGGAAACGAAAAACCACATCTGTAACAGAATTTCTCTGGTTGACGAATTTCTCTGACGTGCAAGTCTTCGAATTGTTTTTCAATACCGGACGCTTGAGCTGAGCTTGTTTCAAACTTTCTTCCATCTACGATCATATCTTTTAAAGAATATTCTTCATCACGTAGGGCCTTTCTTCGGATTCTTGCTGATGTTCCGTTGCAAACAATTTGCATTTTGATTTCGAAATCGACATCATGAAATCGACAATGTGCAGAAAGTGTCCGAAGGCGAGTGTGAAATTCATCGATAGTTTCGTTTGGTTTCTGTTGTGCTTGACGGAAGGTATAAATTTCGAAAATTCTGTTTTACTCGGCTCAAAGTGTTTTGTAAGTGCATCGACGGCTTTTTGATAATCTTTACTATCTCCTGTATCGGAGAGAGTTTTGAATATATTGTAAACTTCAGGTCCAGCTTGGTACAATAACAGCGCTCGTTTTCTTTCGTCCGACTTGATGTCCGCTGCCAATAAGTATGTTTCGAATCTTTCTAACCAATTTGTCCACCGTAAACCTGCATTTGTAACATCAGATTTTGGCTCAAAGATAGGCATAGGTATAATACTACTGGAAGAAGCCATATTTCGAATGAATGCATTGATTTAACTTCGTTTATCCTCGTCGCCAATTATAGTAGTTAGGACACATCAGAAAATACGTCTTGTTCGGGAAGCACGTGTATTCAAGTTATCTTATTCTTAACATGAAGTACTTATAATTTATGTGCATAAATTATACTAATTATCACTACACTCTTCATTGACACAGAGAGAGCTGGTGATACGGTAGCACAGCAGTTGAAATCTAACAAAACTGGTGTAAGATGGACTGGATCTTTTCTTTTGCTAAAAGAAATTAAAAACTCTTCACATCTGTGTTCAATATTTGCCATACAAGGAAAGAGCAAGAGTTCATTTAAAAATACGCGGAAATACGAATACTTATAGTGACAAAGATAATACTATTAACAGCAACAGTCGCAGTAATAGTTATAGCAATAGTCGTAATTATAAAAATAGTTACAGCATAGCTTAAGTACCAGCAATGATGAAAGTAATAGTAATATTAATAGTAGCAGTAGCAGATATAGTAGTATTGATTATAATAGTAAATGTAATCAGTTAATAGTGATAGTAATAATGGTGATAGAATGGTCAGAGATTCAGTATATATACTATGACACCAAGATTTGCCAATCCAAGTATTTATACTAATTTGTCAAGACTAGCCGGAGGCACACTACGCAGGGAATGCGGTTACATATGGGAGCCTGCTGTTTGGACAATGTTTGCTGCGGTGCCTCACTCTGATCCTAGAGATCAGTAGAAAGCATTAACAATGCTTCGTGATTGTAGTATTCATAATTATAGCAATAGTTTTGGCAATAGCAAATAATAACAAAAAGCACGAAGACTTACGGAAGTTCATAGTTCCATTCCAGAGCTGGATTCTGTTTCTCAGCAAGCAAACTCAATTCTTCATCACCACCGATATCCTGTCTACAAATATCAGTCCATTTACCAGTCCATAAACTGATTCCTTTCAAATCAATCTTATACTGAACATGCCATATCTTAGTTCTTCTGCTCTTCTCCCTATGATGTCTCTTCAAACATCTGTATAGTTCTTTATTGAAAACCGTGGAGTTGATTCTGTTCTCCGGATCAGATGAAACTGTGCAACACTGAAGACAATACACAACCATATTCTCTTTAGAGTCATGGTCCGGGTCCTTTTATCTGGTACCAATACTCGGATACCTTTACTCTCAATTGTTACAATAGGCAAAGGTTGAAAAACACATTCTTGGGGTGATCTTCCGGATCCGGTCGGTTTGTGTGGGTCTGTTTTCTCTGCTTGGTGGAATGGTTTGGTATCAGCGTCTAACAGGCTACGGATAACATGTACCACAGGCTCCGGTACTACGATGACGTCAAAGGGCTGCACAGATAATGAAATCCTATGCTGATAAATCCCATCTTCGTCTATAAGATACTTCGAAGGATGACGGGATTGAGATGGAGCATCCTGGGATTGGGAAGGAGGATCTTGGGATTGAGACGGAGCATCCTCAGTCTCTAAGTCCTCTGTGGTTATAGCAGCCTCGGATCGAATAGAAGCGTACCTTGATCTGGAATGGACATCTGATAATAAAATGCGTGAATACGTCATGTTGAAAAAAGAGCGCGAATTTGATTGCTTGGATGACGCCAGCGATTCGATGTTGTTGCCAAGGAGATCTTTGCAAGACAAAAGAATTCCATCAAATCTATCCGTCTCCCAGACATTACTTTCTGATCTAAGAGGTAAAAATTGGAATTAATCACGTGACAGAACAAATAAAGCATTTTAACAACATGGTCAAATACACTAGATAAATTCAGCAAGTCATGCGATCAAGGTACCTCAAGATATAATTTCGAACTGCAAAAGATCCAATTTTGTTTGTCATTTGAACCTTCCCCTTCTGATAATCGACTGCAAAACTTAGCTCATCCAATTCAATCGGGATTTTGTAAATCATGCCACCATCTTGAATATTTGTGTCACTGTACAGTGTTACAGACATTTTCGGAATTATCCATTGCAGCCAGAGTGAAACAGCAAAATCTTCACTTGACTTCTAGGAAAAACAAAAAAAAATTAGCCTGCCTTGAAAATTTTAACTGGTACAGTCAGCAATGAAAATTCAGTTATCGAATAATTCGGAATAAAAGCCCCCCTTCTTTTTGACGGCCTCACCCCCTCTAAAGCTTAAACTATGTAATAAACGACCGCTATACCTTTTAAAGGCCTATACGACCGCTGTACCTGTTATTAGGCCCTGACCAAACAATAAAACATTGTTGATCCAACCATGAAAATTTGCTTTATATCAAATGTTTGACCATTTGGTCACGTCCAAAAACATTGCTGTCCAGCACTTTGGAACAACAAAGTTATTGCTAATGCGCAAGTACGAAAGCCTTGCTGCTAAGAAATTTTACTAGGTGCTGAAATGTTGAAAGTCGTTGCAGTTGGTCAAAAATAACAGAAACGCTTGACAAGCAATCTTGGAAAACGACAAAACAATCAAACCTTGCTTGGCAAGCAAAAGAAACAAAATTTGTGGCGTGATGTTTTTGAAAAAGTTCAAATAATTTTTTTGCTTGACGCAAACAAAAAATGTTGGACGAGCATTTTTAGGACGGGGCATAACGGTCAAACATTTTGATTGACAAGCAATTTTCAAATGACGGACAAACAACGTTTTGGCCTAACACAAAAGTTGTTGAATGCAATATTTTATGCATCAAAACATGCAATGAAATGTTTCAAATGAAACTGTCAACAAAAATACAGTGTGTAAGCTATGCTGTACAGTTTTGTGCGTCTAAAATCCAAAAATTCAAATCGACTTACATTTTGGACTGAAAATCCTGAAATCGAGGCTTCATTTGACACTGTCACATCGTCAAGAGGCTCAGCAGTTGAAGTACTTGATATAGAGCGACGATCGTCTTCAGTTAATGTTGACTTTTGGCCGACAGAATTCATTTCAATTTGCTGACTGAGATTCGTATGCATATCCAATTTCCTGACTGGTGTTTTTATGCTGCTCCATTTGTCCAAATTGTTAATTGTTTTTATCAGTTTTGACAAGACATCGATGACAATTGACACCTGGAAATCGCAAAATAAATTTAATGAGAATTAAATTGCGAGAAACAGCGGAAGCATATCTGGACAAACTTAAAAATTATTCGTCTGACACACCGTCTGACTCCTCGGAGTATAAACGACAGATATAGACCAAAACAATTTACATAGGCGGAACTTATACCCAGATGCGGCTTGAGATGCACCAATCAGAAAGAGAAGCCAAATTGTGTTTAAACACCAATCAGATTGCAGAATACACTGGGAACACCAATAGAATTATTTGAAGAGTCCAAATGAGAAAACGAACTCTTTCTGTCACAGAACCGGCCTTTTGGTTTTTATGTGGATAGACGCCAAAACTCCTAAAGCTAGGAGAAAGATCTCTTGTATCACCAGCCCTATATCTGATAAAGGAGCCACGGAATGGGGTCACATTAACAAGACAAGCCAGAACGCTCTAATTGGTTGTGGGCGTCATGGCCTAATCCAGCTGGCATGCGTGTAAGAAGCTCAGCAAGGTCGGGTCTCGAGCCCTAGCTATGGTAGCGTCACAGCCAGGGTAGAGGTCTCAATTAGTTAACCTACAACTGAGATCCTAGCAATTGGCGCTAAATACGTCATTTCATTGGCTCCAACAGGCTTCTTTTGTAGCTCGAAACCGGTTAAAAAATGAAGATGCGTCACATACCTGGTGCTTCGAAATGCCGATCATCACAGATGCCAAATCAATGTGAACACATAACCCAAGAGATGGTTGACACTGACTTCTTGCATCAAAGCTGGAATCTTGTATCTGATCAATAACTGGCCTAACACCAACCGAACTTAGTGAGTCATGAAGGGTTGTTAAAGTGCTCTGCTTATCTTTGGGATCAGCGTGAGATGCTGCCAGAAACATTGTCCAAACAGCAGGCTCCCATATGTAACAACATTCACTGCGTAGCTGGCCACCGGCTAGTCTTGATAAATTAGTATAAATACTCGGAGTGGTGGATCTTGGTGTAATAGTATATATACTGAATCCCTGACCGTTCAGTGACCATGGCAGTGAATCTTCAACTGGCTTACTATTGGTTATAGATACAGGAATGTCTGTCGTGTTCTCCAGGTCTTTGAGTGCTCAGGTCGACTGCGACTGACGGGAATCAGATGTCAACTAATCACAAAAGTATAACATGCCCAACTTTCTGGAACTGTGCGCAGAAGAGTTGCCGTTGAAGAGGAACAAGTTGCAAACTAGTTGCAAACTAGTTGCTTCTGCGCTCATCAGTCGCTATAAATTAGTTTCAAAAAATCGCCGATTAGCAGCCAGACAAAACAATCAAACCTTGCTTGGCAAGCAAAAGAAACAAAATTTGTGGCGTGATGTTTTTGAAAAAGTTCAAATAATTTTTTTGCTTGACGCAAACAAAAAATGTTGGACGAGCATTTTTAGGACGGGGCATAACGGTCAAACATTTTGATCGACAAGCAAATTTCAAATGACGGACCAACAACGTTTTGGCCTAACACAAAAGTTGTTGAACGCAATATTTTATGCCAAATGAAACTGTCAACCAAAAATATCTTGTGTAAGCTGTGCTGTAGAGTTTTGTGCGTCTAAAATCCAAAAATTCAAATCAACTTACATTTTGGACTGAAAATCCTGAAATCGAGGCTTCATTTGACACTGTTACATCGTCAAGAGGCTCAGCAGTTGAAGTACTTGATATAGAGCGACGATCGTCTTCAGTTAATGTTGACTTTTGGCCGACAGAATTCATTTCAATTTGCTGACTGAGATTCGTCTGCATATCCAATTTCCTGACTGGTGTTTTTATGCTGCTCCATTTGTCCAAATTGTTAATTGTTTTTATCAGTTCTGACAAGACATCGATGACAACTGACACCTGGAAATCGCAAAAAAAATTAAATGACTATAAAATTGCGAGAAACAGCGGAAACATATCTGGACAAACTTAAAAATTATTCGTCTGACACACAGTCTGACTCCTCGGAGTATAAACGACAGATATAGACCAAAACAATTGATATAGGCGTAGGAACTTATACCCAGATGCGGCTTGAGATGCATTAATCAGAAAGAGAAGCCAAATCGTGTTTAAACACCGATCAGCTTGCAGGATACAGTGGGAACACCAATAGAATTATTTGAAGAGTCCAAATGAGAAAACGAACTCTTTCTGTCACAGAACCGGCCTTTTGGTTTTTATGCGGATAGACGCCAAAACTCCTAAAGCTAGGAGAACGGTCTCTTGTATCACCAGCCCTATATCTGATAAAGGGGCCACGGAGTGGGGTCACATTAACAAGACAAGCCAGAACGCTCTAATTGGTTGTGGGCGTCATGGCCTAATCCAGCTGGCATGTGTGTAAGAAATTCAGCAAGGCCGGGTCTCGGGCCCTAGCTATGGTAGCGTCACAGCCAGGGTAGAGGTCTCAATTAGTTAACCTACAACTGAGATCCTAGCACCTGGCGCTAAATACGTCAATTCATTGGCTCCAACAGGCCTCTTTTGTAGCTCGAAACCGGTTAAAAAATGAAGATGCGTCACATACCTGGTGCTTCGAAATACCGATCATCACAGATGCCAAATCAATGTGAACACATAACCCAAGAGATGGTTGACACTGACTTCTTGCATCAAAGCTGGAATCTTGTATCTGATCAATAACTGGCCTAACACCAACCGAACTTAGTGAGTCATGAAGGGTTGTTAAAGTGCTCTGCTTATCTTTGGGATCAGCGTGAGATGCTGCCAGAAACATTGTCCAAACAGCAGGCTCCCATATGTAACAACATTCACTGCGTAGCTGGCCACCGGCTAGTCTTGATAAATTAGTATAAATACTCGGAGTGGTGGATCTTTGTGTAATAGTATATATACTGAATCCCTGACCGTTCAGTGACCATGGCAGTGAATCTTCAACTGGCTTGCTCTTGGTTATAGATACAGGAATATCTGTCGTGTTCTCCAGGTCTTTTATGTTTGAGCTTGATAGCCTCAATTCAGGGAACGTCAATACCAGACAGTCCGGAAATTTCACAGCTGTTTCTCTTGAGCGCGTTCTCAACATGCATGGGATATTGTACAAAGGAATGGAACCATCTTGTTCTGCAAATAGAAGAGAAAGACAGGTATAAAAATACATTCGAATGGATTCTAATCCCATGCCTTAATGAAAAGAAGAGCCTTAATGAAAACGTTTAATTTGTTTGGCCACTCAAGCAATGTTTAGCACTTTATTCAAAGCAAGATGACTGAAAACAGCATTAATAGTTTGGCAATATATACACTTGGGAGAAATATGCACTTTACATACCTGTAAGCAATGTTTTTGTCGGCATCACAACAGCAATAGTTTCAATTTCTGCCTGAAAACGAAAAAAACTTTCAACTACAACGATTAAAGCAATTGAAAATAGAACCATATCCATTGCTCCCTTACTCTGAGGGCAGAGAGTTTTAAAGCATTGCTAATGTGGACCTATAATACGATAGAACTAACGCCAACTGGCTGTAACTGCTAACGTATGCCGACATGTCAACTGCTAGACAGAACATATAAGACAAAGTTGACTGCGGTCACAAGAGCGCTCAGGTCGACTGCGACTGTTGGTTGTCAAATAATCACAAAAGAAGAACATGCCCAAATTTCTGGAACTGTGCGCTGACTAACTGCCGTGAAACAGGAACTAGTTGTAAACCAATCGCTAGAGCCATTATGTCGACAGGTGAAGGATGAATAAGTTTCAAAAAATCGCCGATTAGCAGTCGGCAAATAGTTCTGACTGTGTGTGCGCAATGTCCACATACTACTGCCTGCTTTACTTATAAACAAGAAATAAAATACGTTATACCTTAATCATTAAAGATTTGAGAATGAGCATAGCATAGGCAATTTGATTCTGAAATTCTTTCGTGTTTTCATTTTCTCCTTTTTCCCTTTTCGATGCCTTGTTTCCTTTGTGTCTTTCTCTTGACAATTGTGATGTTCCATAAACTATAAAGAAAGAAAATTTACAACGTCAAATAATAAATATCTTTCTTGTTAATCGTTGTCCCTATTCTAGCTCGTTCTTCGCCTCTCTGTAATATCTTACATTCATGCTAGGGAATTTATACGCATTACTGGGTGGATACGCATTACTGTGGTGGTAGTTCTGGGGTATTGTCGTGGTATATTTGCAGTCATATTTTTACGGCAATTATGCTAAGAACCGCTGCTGCCAACTGTAGGTTAGATTTCAGCACCCGAAAAGTTATGCCATCCATTCAAAAGGATCGCGTGCTCACCACACAGAAAAATTTGGTTGTTTACGAATTTTCGTGCCGGTGTGATACCAGGTAGGTAGGTCGCACTTGCCATAGATTAGGAGATAGGAGCAAACAGCATTTTCCCTACTAACATTCGCTAACAAAACTTTCGGGAAAGGGAGCAAAAACTCACAACGCTAGACAACAACGCGCGCTTAAGCATAGGACGACATTTACTAGACTACTTGGAGAGTGCGGGAAATTTCAGCGAGGGTTGTTTTCGAATAACAGGCAGAGCAAGAACCTTGTTTCATCCCAACATTTTGGAACCTGCCACATCAATACAAAAGAAAAGTTCGTATATAGAAAGAGTTCGTTTTCTAACTAGGACTCTTCAATTAATTTTCCATTGGTCATCCTGCTGAATCCCCCAAGCTAGTTGGTCTTTAAAACACAGCGCCAATTCCGGCTTCACTTTCTGATTGGTGCATTTCGAGCCGCATCTGGGTATAATTCCCCCTTAGATTATTGTTTCGGTCTGTTTCTGACGTTCAAACTCTGAGTAATGTAAGACAATAAAACAAAAGAAACTTAAAATAGATTAAGTCCTAGGCAAACGATCAAAAATTGTTGATGAAACATGTGAGGTTTGCTTTGTAAGGCTTTGACTATTTGGCAGGACCAATGGACTATTTTGTTTTGATTGTTTGGCAGGAGCTATGGATAACAATAAATCAATATACTAATACAACAAAAGGAATAGAACAATCTTCAGCCCTAACCATACGATCAAACATTGTTGATCAAACATTTGAGATTTGCTTTGTAAGGCTTTGACCATTTGGCAGGACCGTTTGATCGTTTTGTTTTGATCGTTTGGCAGGAGCAATGGAAAACATGAAGAAATCAATGTACTAATACAACAAAACAAAAGAAATGGAACAATCTTAAGCCCCAACCAAACGATCAAACATTTTTGGTGACACAGTTGAGATTTGCTTCCGCATGAAAGTTAGACCGCTTGGCAGGAGCTATGGACAAATGAATAAAACCAATATATCAATGAAATAAAATAAAAGAAAGTTTGTATGTACTTCCCTTGGACACCAATCAGTGAGAGATCCAGAACTGAAGATACGCATTCTTTGGTCGCTAGAAAGAAGAAAGCCAAATAATACGTGCTGTTGATGGACTGTTAGGACCAACAACGGCGCAATCTGATTGGTTCTTCATCGGTCTGTACAAGCCGTATTGACCGGCGTTGATATTACCACGTGATATAGCCACGTAATTTCTTATTGATCAAATGAGGGAGATTGAGATGGGAAAATTAAATACTGACAAATTATGTTTTTTGGAGTAAACATTCTCCAACAAAGCTAAATATTCTATAACGTTTTTAACACCATATAATAAAGCCTTTATTGAACGATTGCGAGGTCAATGCAGGAAAATATTCGGACTTAAGCTTCTTGTACGGACCTTCACTGCGTTCAGTCCGTACGTCATGCTTCGGTCCGAATATTTTCCAGCATTGACCTCGCAATCGTTCAATAACCGCATATTAATATTTGATCAAAAGTGGCAGAGGAAAACCAATGGCGGTTGGCAATGCAAACAAAGTCACATGGCAAGGGACAGTTGCTCGACACTGTCATTACGCTCATTGGCATGAGAATCGGAACTTAACTTTTAGCAAAGAAAATACTTTAGACCCTCGCCAAACGATCAAACATTTTTGATCAAACATTTGAAATTTGCATGTCAGGCTAAAGACCGCTTGGCTATGCCACAAAACAATGCTTGTCAAACATTTTTCTTTTGTCAAGCAAAAAATGTTTTTGAACTATTTCAAGAAAATTTCGTAACAAGTTTAGCTTATTCTTGCTTTTTAAGCGAAGTTTTGTGACGCGGCCAAACGGTCAAACATTTGTTGTAAAGCAAATCTCAACCATGATTCATAAAGACTGATCAACATAAGAAGTTGAGCTTTTGTCAGACTAAAGTTGATGCTTGGAGTTTCTGCTCTCAGCTCCATTATAAATCGTTCCCTGCCAACCCTGGAAAGAGGCAATAATATAAATACCTATATGCACATAACGCACAAGTGGCACGCAACAATAAATGGGATTCGAACCAGGACTACTAACTAGCAAGCCAACGACGTTTCCCAAAAGCTAAATATCTCAATGAAACAGCCAAGCAACTCTCTTATATAGCCCAGGGTTGTACATGTATATACTAATATTTCTTATATATCTTTGTAGCAATTTCCCGATATATTTTTTTGTCTCTGAGGTGCCGTTGTTCAGCGTTTAGGGCTTGCAAATAAAGCGTTACTGGTTCGATTGACGGGCTTTCCATCTATTATTGCAGAGACAACGAAAATGGGCAAGTTTAACATAAACTTTTCTATCTTTACCAAGGTATACAAATAGGTACCTGGTCGGTAGTTGTGGGCACTGTGTGTGGCTGCATTCTGCTATATGCGAAATGCATTTGCACAGTGTAAAGTCGACTGAGTAGCATTAGGCTAGTAATAGACAGATGAACGGCAACTATACTTCACTTTTACCTTGCTATACGAGTCCTGCAATCATAAACAATTGATTCAGTAACTTTGTCAACTATAGGAATGAATGGATGTGACAGCTCCACAGCTCCCCTAGTTAGGCAAGTTCCGCTTTCTTGGCGGCAGTATGCCTTTCCATTTAAATGGCTGTTATGGTCCAGTGGTTTTGGGTGTGCATTTTAAGTATTTCCTAAAACTACCAAGGTCTTAAATATTGTTTTCATCAGAGAACGTTGCTAACCAAATACAAAATTACTACTTAATACCTTTGATTGATGCAATTCTTCAAATAGAACGAGGCATGTACTGGTGCAACGATATTTAGTACAGTTGGCTCAGAACTGTCATGTAGATATTGACACAAACCCATCTGTATTCCAAAGGTCTGAAAAAAAACAACATATGTATTCCTCTAATAAAACTTCATCGACTGAAAGGTTAATTGACTTATAGACTGAAAAACTGAAGGATAACAACGATCTTTCCATCTCTTCATTTCTAAACATAAGAGCCCTGAATTTTCTATGCTCAAAAAGAAAGATAAAGTGTCTAGGGGCGTGTGTAATTCTTAAAAATCGTGTTTTCCCCTAGGGAAAATGTTACCGGGGAAAGTCCATCTTAGCTGAACTTTACGAAAGAAACAACCAGAAAGCTACAAGAAAAGTGCTTATTTTCCTACTCCAAAGCATTTCACCTTGCCAAAATCAATTTTTCCACTTTCGGCCTGGGTCAAAATTTGGGCTCAAATCAAAAATCGACGAGGCGTTCTTCTAAAGTCCGCCTCTTCGAAGCAACCCCCAAAGCAGAAGGAACTGTTCTTTTAGAAAAATTCTTTCTTATTCAACTGGAAGAAAATAAATGCACGGCAACATCTGGCTGCTATCTGGCAACATCTGGTTGCTGTAGAAAGGATTAAGGAGATAACCACGAAACCGTGGTTACTCTTATTAACATAGGACATTAACATGGTTCTGGTCCTTCCTACTTCAATACGACTGACATATTCTTACCTTAAGGTAATAATCAGTAAATGCAGCCCTATAGAACAGTGGATTCGCTTTCAAATCACTATCGATTAAATGATTCAGCTGAACAGGAAACATTGGAGAGTTTGCTTGATAATCAAGACGATCAATCTGAATCAGTAAACCATGGAGATTGTTGCGATCAGTCTAAAACGTAAGAAGATAGTACAAATATTACAGTTGAAAAAAAGCTACAAGACACAAAAGTCAAACGGAAGCAGAATCTTGGGCTGTATGGCTTAGAGAGTTACTCGACGATTCCGTTGAGCTCAATAGCTCAGTGGAAACGTCGTTGGCTCTATCTTCATGCAGACCAGGTCCAAATCCCATTTATTGTGGTATTCTTATTGTGGAAAAATCTATCCTAGTGCTCGCCATTCATGAAAAGTATGTACAAATATGCATGGCGCTGAAGAAGGCTGAAGAAGGCTCAACATAGCCAAAACATAAAAGGTCAAACGGAAGAGAGCCTTGGGCTGTATGACTCAGAGAGTTACTCGGCGATTTCATTGAGCTCTGTAACTCAGTGGAAACGTCGTTGGCTCTATCGTCATTCAGACCAGGTTCAAATCCCATCTATTGTGGTATGCCTCATGTGGTAAAATCTATCCTTGTGTTCTCCAGTCATGACAAAAATATGAAAAAATCGAACTGTTAAATCCGAGGTTAAATCTATGACAAAGCAAAGAATGAATGAACAGAAGAAAGAATTGATGAATTAATAAGTTAAGAAGAAAGAAATAAGAATTAACGAAATTAGAAATAAGAATTAACGAAATAGCAAAATTATTGAATGAATAAGTAAAAGACGAAATGAATAAGTTAAAGATGGAATGGAAATACGAACTCGAAAGAATGCTGTGTGTCTTGCAAACGAAATTGTAAGAACGGCTAACTTACATTATTAGTGGTTGATTCCATAACATCGCTAGATTTACCAAATGGATGGTCGGCAAAGCTGATTTGAAGGCATACAGAATGACAAGTGAAATGCAACGATCTCATTGGTAGATTGCCAGACTTCAATTGTTCCAAAACAAAGGGGTCTATGTACGGCTTGTCTTTCACTGTTAAAAGAAAATTAGATAGTGATGTGATCAAATAAGGTTATAGAAGATGAGATCCCGTTTACAGAATACCATTTTATAATGTATGATTATAGCAAGATTTTAGATTGCAGTCATGTCTTTTCTTTTGTAAAAAATCTCGTTAACAAATATGGTATGAAATCAATGTGTTGTCATTTACATAAGAGACCATTATCCACTAAAATTGACAGGCAAAATCTTTCTATAGCAATTTTGAAGATTTGACGTTCAGGAACATAAAATTAGACAATGAGTAGCACAAAACAAATAAGACAATCACTAGTTAAAGGGGAAATTGTAAAATACTGCTCAATATTTGCAAAGCTCAGACATTCTATTCCCAGGGAGTGTTTGATGACCCTTTATGATTCTCTGGTAACATCTAAAATAGGCTATGCCCTTGAAGCATATGGTGTAGCCTCAAATAAAAATATTAAAGAGCTTCAGATTGTCCAAAATAGAATTCTCAAGATAATTAACTTTAAAGATCGCATGTATCCGACAAACATCTTACATAAGGAATCTAAAACTCTAAAAATTGCTGACTTGTATAACTCTAAAGTTTTAAAATTAATGCATCATGTGCACTTTAAAGCAAAAGACCTTCCAGATATCTTTCAAAATTACTTTAAGACTAACGAATACTCTCATAAATACGAAACTAGACAAAAGCATAACTATAAAGTTCATCGATTCAACAAAGTTTGGGGAAAAAAAATGATAAGAAATATGGGTGCTCGACTCTGGAATAACCTCCCGGAGTCACTAAAACTAACATCTAATGGAAAGGCTTTTAGCAAAAAATTTAAGAACCTAACTTTTGAAAGCTATTAATATCATGAACAAAAAAATGACCAGCGAAAAGGAGATGAGAAAACCTTATTACCTTTTTCAGAATATTAGGAAAATTCATTATCTTAAGTTATCCCTTAATGTTAGTAGGTTATACTTAAAGCAAGTAAGAATCTATGATATCAATTAATATTATTATTATCCGCAACCTTTTTTTATGATTATAACCAATATTTTAAGAATTTAATAATTGTTAGTTTTGTTAGCTTTGTGGCGGCCCAAGCAAGATAAGCCCTGCTTTTCTTGGGCCGTGTGGAGTACATTTTATTATTGTAAATTGTATTTCTACAAATAAAAATGAATGAATTGAATTGAATTACTTAATAATTTCTCACCTTTCTTGGGAGGAATTCCATCTTCAGTGGCAAACTCAATCACTTTTGTCATCAAATGATATAATTTGCTTGTAAGAAATGTTTGACATTTTCCAACAATCAATCTCTTTGATGATGATTCCTTCACATGTTCAGATTCCTTATTATAACTCTGCTTCATTTCTGCTGAATCAGCAAAAGCTGCATCTGGCAATTCCATGGTGTAGAAATAATCCAGGAAAAATGCACCAAATTTCTTCATAATTTCAGCTTCCGTAAACTGGCTACCCTTTGGAGGTAGGGTTGTTGGTTTGAGAGAATCTTCGGTCAGGTCGTTTGACTGTTTGAACAATGAGTTTTTCAGAAAGCCAACTCCATCATCAGGAGTCTCCGTTGGGCTGCCAACCCTTAGGAATAGCTCATCCTGAAAGGAGCACAAAGATCAATTTATTTAAAAAATGAAGACAATAAGCTCAGTTTTAAGCAAGGCTTAATAGCTTCAGACGTATAGCAGAGTCACAAACCATCCTAAAAATAATGCTTTGGAATTTGCAGTTGAGTGCTCAGGTGGACTGCAATTGACGGCAATCAATTCAATTCCAATTTCAATTTCAAATCAGTTGTCTACTAATGGGAGAAGTGGTAGAACATGCCCAAATTTCTTGAACTGTGCCTAAACTTGTGACCATAAAAACGGAACTAGTTCCCAACTAGATGCCAGAGTACTAATGTCCACAGGTCAGTTAGACTTATTACCTGGGTCCCTCTCTTTGCAAACAGCAACAACAGTGGTTCTTAAAAATCACAGATTAGCTGTTAGCAACTTGTTTTCAATGTGTAAATAGCAAAAACCAGCCTTAGGGATTTGGCCAGGTCTATTCCGCGTACCTTGCAGACCCCATGGACTTCACCGACCTGTGTAGATTTGTCCGCTATTTTCAGAGGTCTGCGGTTTCGACTTTTCATCGGACTCAGGTATAAAACGCAGATATTAATATCTTCCGGACTTTTCTTTTCTGGCTCAAAGATTAAAGAAAAAGGCTCCACATTGCAGTTTTTCACAAAATAAAACCTTACTTTACTGTTAAATGGCCAATAAATCATCATATTTACCAAACGATCACTTATCATGAGCGTGAGCAAAAGAATAGAGAGCTGACTTAAAAAAGACGTTGTGCGCAAAAACAACGTCCAGGCATTGTAAAATGATTTCAAGGGCATGAAAGCAAGGAGGGCAGCAGTTTCTTGGTATAATTTCTCCAAAATACCTTCCATTTTGACAAAGTCCACAGTTTTCACAGGTCTGAAGGTCCGCAAAGGTTCGTTAGGGATTCTGCAAAAATGGCTTGGTTTAAAGTTAAGTCTAGATCATTAAGCAAGGGCAAAGTGACCATACCTCTTCGTCTCCGTTGATATCATCAAAAGATACATTTGGTGTAGTTGGATTGTCAGCTAGTCTTCCTTTCTTACAAACACAATCTCCAATGAGGTAACCAACGATATTACTGACACCCATTTGGCAATCAAAATACTCTTCACCCTTGATCAACATCTCAACAGCACAGCCGGACATTTCAATGTTGAGAACAGGGGAGAACTCAAATCTGCGAGAACCAACAACACTTTTATTGCTCATTTCTTCAATAACTTTTAAAGTTAATGAGCACTGAGTGACGTAAATCCCAAATACGAGGACGGAGTCATGATCATAGCTAGTAAGCATGTCTCCGATGTCATTTAAGTCATCAGAGAAGTAAGGGATCTTAGACCATGCCCATGACATCCAGCTTGAATCATCAACATCATCATTAGTAGGCTTGTTAACAGACTTTCTCAGAGTTTCTTTGTGTTTTCGTTCTTCTAACAGATCCTTAGCTGGGTGTTCTTTATAGTTACAACCAGGCAAATCAAGTGTTCTGTAATACAGCCCAAGGCACATTTTTAACAATCTCACCAACATTGGGAGCTGTAGATCTGTAGCTGACATATCAAAACTCTCACAATACATATTCACATGGTTTTCATAGGCAGTGGAGCTCCCGATACCTTGATATTTTGAAAGTATTCGGAATGACAAGTTACATTTATACAGCAATGGATCCTGATACATCTCAATTTTTCCATCTGCATTTCTGTTATCCAAACAAACAGTTAGATCATTGATATTGCAAATTTTCCTCAAGCATAGACTTGGCAATGCAAGCTCGATAAAGGCTTTCTCCCAATTTTCATTAGCACTGAGTAACATAGCACTTTTGATGTTCAGGGAAAACACTATATCATCTTCAGCATATTTCAGAATCAGATTGTTGACGCACACTGTTATGTTATTAACAACTTTGTTCAAAACACTTTGGACATAACCCGGTGGCAAGTGTTCTGCTTCTCTTTGAACTTTTGCTTTCTGCATTTCTCGTTTCATTGCTCTCTTGGTTTCTTCGCTATCTTCTTCCTCCTTGTCATTAGCTTCTTCATCAGGGTCTCTCAGTTTCACTATGAATTCTATTGTGTTAATGGTTATTTCCACTGGTTCATAAGTTATTCTTGTCCATGGAACATGAATCCTCAGTTCATGGATTTTTCCACTGAGAAACTTCACTGGCAGATTCAGTTCCTGTGGAAAAAGGAGAAATTACAGTAAAAAATTGAGAAATGAAAAGGAAGAAACAGACAGAATCTCAAGTCCCACTCTTGAGCAACTTGGCTTCAAACAAAAATTTTTTCTGTGTGTACCCAAAAGGTTCAGTACAAAGGAAACAGACCTTCCGGAAATATGTACCCAAATTCACTCTGGGTTTAGGTGTGCACCACTCACACACACTCTGCCCAGTCTGCGGAGTATGGCAGTTCCCAAATAGGTCTCGTCCATGTAGAAGCACTTTCCATTGTTCTTTTCTATTGTTCTATTGTTTACCTCGTGCGTGCACACCCCACACTCCTCAGACTGGCGCTCTGCAGATGTCACACTGATTTTTTCATAGGAATTTCTGTATAAATTGGAAAAGGTTCATGGACTTTACAGACTTTTGAAAACTTTATGATCAGTTTGTGTTGTGTGGTCATGGCCAAAGGGTCGTCAAGTCTTTTCTGCCAACAACCTCAAACCTCAACTTTTTCATTGATTAGAATGGAAAATAAGTTTATACCTTTTGTAGAACATCGAGATGAAGCTCTAAATTTTGAAGTACGACGTCGCCACCCCATACAGACAAACTCAGGTCCGAGGGTTTCAAGTTTTTGATGTACTTGTTCACGTAGCCCATCAACAGTGGGGTGATGTACGACTCCAACATGTTTAGGCCGGCAAAAATTTACCACAGCGGATCTTTACGAGCTTCAAAACTTGAAACAATTAAACGTCAGGCATTGATAACTTCGAAAAAAGCCACCATAAGTAGGCAAGTAACTTGTCTTCCAAGTTGCGGTCCATTTTTGGAGGTCCAAATTTGAGGAAGGAAAAACAGCTTCGTGGCAAAATCACCAGTGATGCCTGGAAGATAACATGCGCCAAAATGGGTAAATTTTGAATAAAAAAGCGGGAAAATTGAATATGCGCCTGCGCAAGTCTCGCCCACCCTCGTTCACTTGGTCTCGCATCCACTCTAAAATCATTCTTTTGAAGCTGCACAAGGTTGCCCCATAACCGAAGCTACCTGAGTGAAGGAAACAAATTACAAAATGGTAAGTATTGAGACATTATTTCCGAAAAAGCCTTCTTGGAAACTCACAATCAATATCCTTTAACCAAATCAAGTCATTTCTGGTACCATTCCATGGTCGATTGCAGAGATTTTTCCAGATTGAAATTTGAAATTGTTTTGTCATTTTTCTTAGGGTTTTGTAAAAGTCATCAAGAACAAGGCCTACTTCAAAAGATTCCAAGTAAAATTCAAGAGACGAAGAGGTGAGTATAAGGAAACAAGAAATTACGTATTCAAGACTCGCAAAAATAAACTAGGATTGAGAAACTGTTCACAAATCAACTTTGTGGCCCACGGCTTAAACCCAAAAGCCTCGCCTTAATGAAATATATTTTATTTTCGTTTTCAGAGGGTAAAACTGACTACTATGCAAGACGTAGACTTGTCGTTCAAGACAAGAACAAGTACAACACCCCAAAATACCGTATGATTGTTCGTTTCACAACTAAAGATATTATTTGCCAGGTAAAAATAATACAAAATTTTTTTATCTTTTCAACTACAAGCAGTTGAGAAATCTTCGCACAAAAGTGACCTACAATCAGTAAATGGCTGCTAATTTTATTGCAGATAGCGTACGCAAAAATTGAAGGAGATGTGATCATTTGCTCTGCATATGCTCATGAGCTCCCAAGGTATGGCGTCAAGGTCGGGTTAACCAATTACGCAGCAGCTTATTGCACTGGACTTCTTATGGCAAGAAGGGTAAGATCTTTGTCAGTAATTTATAGTACTTTGTAGTACTCAGGGGTGTATGCCTGTACATTTAAGGGCCCTCCAAGCTAATCCTACTCAGCATTCAATGCTAGGCTTTACTCTGCAATGGAGAAATTTTTGAAAGATGTCAAAAGAATATCCAAATCATGAGTTAGTCTAGAGTAAAGCTATGGCTAAACTAGGAGACATGTTGCATGTGACATTACATTCTGCATGTCTCCCAGGGTGGCTAAACATCCAATTGAAAGGCAAGCAACATGTCCTCCAAGTCACAGAGACATGAAATGTTTCTGTTGTCTCCCAGAAAAATTTTCTTGTCTCTCGCTACAAATTTTGTCACCTGCTTCAAAGTTTTCGAGATGGCTAAACTGGGAGGCATAAAGGGGACATGTCACTGATGACAATCTCATGGGCAACATGTCTCCTAGTTAAGCCAGGCCTTAAGAAGCATCACTATCTCTCTGTTATTCCAAGTAAAATGGCAAAACAATATAGAAACAGCCAATGATTAAAAATTTCAGTCAGATTTTAATGTTGACAAACTTTACCTTACCTACAATGAGGCTGTTTGTTTCACTATAACTTTCCTTGCTTGGATTTCATAATTTAACGTACAGAGGTTTCTGTATTAATGCAAATGATATATATCTTCTAGCTTCTCACCAAGCTCAACTTGGCTGACACTTACAAGGGCTGTGAGGAAGTCAATGGTGATGATTATTTTGTCCAAGGAGAAGATGGCCAACCAGGTCCATTCCGCTGTTATCTGGATGTTGGTCTTGCCAGAACAACCACTGGTGCAAGAATCTTTGGTGTCTTGAAGGGAGCCGTTGATGGAGGACTTGACATCCCTCACAGGTAAATATTTGAGAAATTTGCTTTAGGTTGTTCTGAAAAGCAAAAATCAATAAAAAAGATGATGTCTGGGGGTATTTGACCAAGGTGCATTGGAGGTGCTGTGACTTCATGGTCTAGCTACTTTAGGTGTATAGAGCCTAGGGTTTGAGCTCCAGCCATGGCATGGTCTAATCCAGCTAGCTCATGGCATCAAGAGCTTAGTGAGGTCAGGGTTTGAGCCTCAGCCACAATAGGGTTACAGCCAAGCCATGGTCAAGGTCTTGTTGGTTCATCTTCTTCTGAGATCCTAGTCACAGGGGCTTCACACTTCTTTTCATGTTCAAACCTATTGCAATTGCATTGCTGTCTGAAACCATCTCAGTTGCTGTCTGAAATCCTAGCCTGTGTCAAGGAATAAAGCTTGGAAGCAAAAGCATTTCTTGCTGACCTTTCTTGCTTAGGTGACATGGTGTTGTGTGGTGTCCAGCCATGGTAGTGTCCTATCCAGGGTTGAGGTCTCGTTTAGTTAACCTACTACTGAGATCCTAGCGACTGGAGCTAAATGCATGATGTCATCTTTGCCTTCTTGCTGCTTGCAATGTACACTTTTTTGATTGCTTAATCTATCTTATCTGTTTTTTAGCAACAAACGTTTCCCAGGATATGACAATGAAGCCAAAGAATTCAATGCAGAAGTGCACAGGGACCACATCTTTGGTCAACATGTTGCAAAATACATGCAAATGTTACAAGAAGAGGATGAGGATCTTTACAAGAAGCAATTCTCACAGTTTGTCAAGAACGGAATCACACATGACAGTGTTGAAGACATGTATAAGAAGGCACATGCTGCTATCAGAGCTGACCCTGCACCTAAGGCTGCAGAAGCCAAACCAGAACGCAAAGAAGGAGAAAAACCAAAGAGATGGAATCGCAAGAAGATGTCCTATGAGCAAAAGGCTGCTCGTGTTGCCCAGAAGAAGGCTGCTTTTATGAAGAAGCTAGAAGAAGGAGATGATGATTAATTTATATAAAATGACGATATAGAAAATGCAATTTGAAGCTACTGAAATGTTGCTCTCTTTGTTTTGTGTCTACTGCTTGTTTATGTTAATAGTTGTGGTTAATATCAAATGAAGTAAGAGCAGTTGATAGCTGTTGTTCTGACTTTCAATGGCATTGGTCACAAAGATGAAAGATTACCTGGGCTTGCAGCTGAAGGTCTTAACTCTAGACATACAACCCTTCCCAAGTTGCAGAAAGAAAATCAAACTTCAAACTCGGATAGGAGAGATGCTACATTACGATCTACTGCATTAAATGCCTAATTGATGGGGGTCAGAAAGTTTGGTTAAATTTAATTAAGGGGGGTCAAATGAACAGGGATTGGAATTTTAGGGATTGGTAGAAAGCCTTTTTATGCAGCAAACTAAACTTTTTGCTCAACTTTAATATTAGACGCCCAGGGGCGAAAACAAAGTTTGTTTCAGAAGACGGCAACAATGCTTTTGAATTGTTCAATGACACGTGTCGAACTGAATGAATTGAATTGCATGATTTTATTCAAATCAAAAGTGGAGTGGAGAGGACAAAAACAGTCAGCAAAGACAGTTCAATGCAGCAACCCTCTACTTGATTCTAGCAACATCCAAAATGGTAAAACATAAAGCTTTTTGGTTAATAATTAATATAGATACTGTCGCTCTAGGTTAAGCTTAGCCATGCTTGTATTGGAAGTGTTTTTCTCTCTCACCAACTGGATTGATGTGTACAGCTGTGGCTAGGCCTATCCGTGGATGGTGGGCATTAATCATGATCATCAAAAGGAGGCCTTGTCTTTATCAGCCGGCCTTACCTGTTTTATTTTACCTTTCGAGGGTAAAAACGGACTAATTTTAGTTATGAGGGAGTGATATAAAGGCTGTTTATAGGGTTCTTTTTTTTTAAGAGTTGGTTCTTGGTTTATTAGTAGCTGCAATCAAGTGATCACACTGCTGCAGAGTATGGCATTTTCACACCCACGTTTTCAATAGAACAATAGGCTAACAATAGGATAGAACAATAGAACGGGCTCTTGCAAATTTGCGCCAGTGTAGAAACTTTGCTGTGTGCAATGAAGAACGTGGGTGCCCATTTTTGATTAAAACAATAGAAAACAATGCCCCTATTGTTTTGAGAACAATAGCCTTCTTGTGCAGCATGCAAAAATGCCAGTCTGGCATCTGAGATCTGGTGGAAAATTGCCGTATTCTTTAAATGGGGCATAGCAAGGATGGGGTGTTTTTGATCATCCCATGTTATAATTGCGATAGATACCCTTCTTGGTCATACATCCTCGATTTGGCAAGAGTAGAAAATATGTGTCAATAGGTCCATGGAAGTAGGAGCTGATTCAAAATTCTTTTGATTCAGTTACAATCTTTTCAATTAAAGTTCATCATACCTTATTTTTTATTGTCTTTTTCTAGATCAGTTTCATCTTGCTGTTTAGCAGGCAAGGCAAACTCAGACTGCAAAAATGGTACACGGCAATGACTCTAAAAGACAAAAAGAAAATCACAAGAGATCTAACTACTCTTATTCTTTCAAGAAAACCAAAAATGTGTAGCTTCTTAGAGTATAAAGACATGAAGATTATCTACAAAAGGTTGGTTATGAGATAACTAAGTAACGTAATAGTCTTGTGTCGATAATGAAGGGGGTATTATAAGTGGGGGTCATAATAAATAGGGGGTGAGAAATATCAGCAGAAGCTAATAAACCATTGGAACCAAAAAAACAAAAGGGGGAGGGGGTAAAAATGTCTTTCATGTAATAACACTTGCTTTGATGCTACTCAAAGATAGAAAATTGGTAGAGTGAGGGATACACTGCTCACTGACAGGTGCACTATTAAGTCCAAAGAGATTGAATTCTTTTTCTCTATTAGCCGAGGCATATCAAGAGATCTAACATTATGGGGGCAAAAGGGTTTTGGCATAAAGAAAAACTAGGGTTGGACATTAAGCAGAATACATTGGGTATTGGAGGAAATTTTCTTGTAAGATTTTCAGACTTATTTTGGCAACAGTTAAGGGGAGGGTAACTTTAGCATCAGTTGCTAAAGTCTCAAAGTAGGTTTTTATAATTGAGACCTCAACCCTGGTTGTGATGCTACCCAGAAGGTGCTGTGGCATCATGGTGTAATCCAGCTGACTCGTGGTGTCAGGAACTCAGTGTAGCCAGGGTTCGTGTCCACCCATGGTAGTGTCACAGCCAGGGTTGAGGTCTCGATTAGTTAAGCTACCACTGAGATCCTTGCAACTAGCGCTAAAACACCATTTCACCTTCACCCTAGCTGGAGCTTCAACCCCAAACTCGCTGAGTTTCCAACACCACATGCCACCTGGATTAGACCCAATTCCACAGCACCTTCCAATACTAGCCAAGCATTGAAAACCGATAATTATTTTCTTAGATATGCAAGCTTGTTTTTCTGTGTGGCCACTGAAGCTAGTGACAATGAGCTAATTGTATTGGAAATCATTCACAGATATGTGGAAATTCTTGACAAGTACTTTGGAAATGTAAGTTAATAACTTTGATATGTTACATCTGAAGTATCATTGCAATAAAACTTATAATAAAGGTACAAGAAAAGGGGAAAATAAGAGAATGTCTGTTTTTGATTCAGGTGTGTGAATTGGACATTATTTTCAACTTTGAGAAAGTAAGTTCCTAAAATTCAACTTATTTTTTTTCTAGATTTTCATCATTTTTTTTTATTTCATGAATTTGAAATTAATGCAAAGGAAATGAAGAGAGAATTTAACCTGCCAAAATCTACCATAAAATCTCTATTATGCCCCCCTCTCTAGAAAGCGCCTCTCTCTTTTAAACCCCCTTTTTCAAGTGAAAATTTGAAATAAGCCCCCCCCTCTTTATCAAGCCCCCCTCTTTTTTGGCCACTTGACCATTCAGTAGTAAATGTACGAAATTAAATAAAATCAAGAGGTAACACATTTTTACATCTCAAATTTGTGTCTTCAATAATTGTAAAATTCATTAATTTTAGAATTTGGAATGAATATTTGGAGACAGTCCCTAACAAGCCCCCTCTGTTATAAGCCCCCTTCTCAAATAAATCCCCCATGAGGTAATAAACACATTCTTACCTTTTAATAAACTTGTAATCTTTCATAACTTGGATATTCGTCTTATCTTGTCCATTTTCTTCCAGGCATACTATGCTCTTGATGAGCTATTGATTGGTGGTGAAATCCAAGAAACCAGTAAAAATGCTGTTTTGAAGGCCATATCTCAACAAGACGTTGTACAAGAGGTAACCAAATCTTTCTCATCTTGGAAATCGAAAACATCTTCTCTAATGTGATCTCAACTTTCCCTCGCTCTTTGCAATCTGTCCCCTTTCACGATACTTTAACGTAAAGAAGTTTTGGGCTACTAAAATTTTGCAAAAACAATTCTGCGCGAAATTTCTTCAGAGTCTTATTAGAGTCACAAGTTATTCAAAAAATAGGTAATGCTTTGGAATTCTTATTGGTCCGTTAAGTAAGTCTTATTTCGACCTCTGATACGAAAGAATTAACGCCAACTGGTTTTACTGCTAACCTAAGTCAACAACAGGTCAACAAGAAGTCAGAACCTATAGATTACATTTGATCATTGTCTCCCATTTCGACTGCGACTGTTGGGAATCAGTTGGCAGTTAATAGCAAAGCAGAACATGCACAGCTTTCTGGCAATGTGCGTCGACGACTTGCCGTCATAAAGGAACTACAGTTGGCATCCGCTATCTCGAACTCTCAAGGGAAACTGGTATTTGTTCGAGATAGCGAATGTTCGAAATAACGGATGTCAACTGTAGTTGCCAGAGCGCTTACTGTATGTCGACAGGTCAGTTTCGATGAACCGAGGGGCATTTCACCCTGCAAAAATGCGTACGAGATTTCCATTAAAACAACAGGACTTCCAGCAAAGGTGTACGAGATTTCAAGGTGTGAATTGCCCCTCGCGATGAACTAGTTCCAAAACATCGCTGATTAGTTGTTGGCAACTAGTTGTGACAGTGCGCAAAATGTCGACTTAAGCCTGACTGTAGGGTCTGGAGTTATAAACGTGATTTTTCGACAGTTAAATTGTTGCCAGAATTGATTTTTGAGAATTGAGAACTACCAGCTATGGAAATAAATCACTGCTTTTTCAAGGGCTGAAAATATGGAAATAAAATCAGCTTCAGAGAGTAAACAGTTCAAAAAACTGGTCAAGAATGGGTTTCTTGATAAGTTCATGCTCATTCTGCAAGATGCAGTAGAATACAAAAAGACTTAATGCGATCCCTGAAGTTTGCTTTATGTTAGTTTAAATTAGTGTTACCATTATTGTAGACACTAACATTACATAATGTTACAATTACAATTTTTCACTTTATCGCTGTTTTGACGGGAAAAGTTAGGTTTGATTATTTTATAACATTTTCAGTCTATCATGTAGGATGGGGAGGTACCATCACTGAAGAACGTCTTAGAAGAGCTGGGGCTGTCCTGATCATCGAGTCCGCACTGTAGAGCACAAATGGCAATTTTAATTTGTTATATGGAGGACTACATTGTGTTAATGGCATTTATTAGTCTTAAAGGTACATAACATTTATTTTCCTTTTAATATTTTGAGCTTTCAAATTCGGGGTGCACTCTTTTGGACTAGCCAAAATCATCAACGCTATCTTTCTGCGAAGTTGCGATTCGGAAACATTCTGAGGCATACTTAAAAGCTTTTTCGTCTGACAGACACTTCTGAAAGTGAAAAAGGATAAAGGTAACAAACATAGCATAAACATCAGAAACAGAAGTTTGTTTCGGTTTGTCTCTTTGACCTTTAGGGTCTGTTTATATGGACAAAACCATCCCACCTTCCAGCCCGTCAGCTGAGCAGTGAGACGAAATTTCAAGAGTTTACATGTAGAATTACATCCAACCTTCCAGCAACTTGTCTCATATTTCCGCTTTTGTTTAATTTTCTCAGACAATAGGATTATGTCTGGCGCTTGCGCATAATGAGCAATTTATCCCACCGTCCAGCTTTCATCCCACCTTCCAGCGTTTATATGAGAAAATTTTATCCCACCCAGGTGAGATCCCTCCTCTCAACGAGTGAGATCTCACCTGACCGGGATGAAACGTTTTCCATATAAACAGAAGGTGAAAATCACGAAGGTTTGTATTGGAAGGTGAGATCTCACCTCTCAGCTACAGGGCTGGAAGGTGGGATGATTTTCCCCATAAAAACAGGCCCTTATAGACGAAAAAGCTCTTATGTTTGCTCTTTGATGTTTCCGCTGTTTATCGCAATTTCAAGCAAGTGGTGCTAATGTTTGGCTAAAACATAAAACGTGAAGTTGAATTGCCATACTGTACACATTCTCGTTGGCCCAAAAAATGTACTCCATATTTGACATCTATAAACAATGTTTTTCTATTTATTTACTAATATTTAACAGTATTTATCAACTTGTAGTATTAACTAGTCATTATTTAATTTAGGAAGGTGTATTATGCAATATCTCATATTTAACAGTTAGAGTCTTTAGTCTGTTAAGAAACAATTCTATTTAAGCGTGTAACAAGTAATTTTTCTTCTGAAAGTTTTTCTTTGAAACATTTTTTCTAGCTCGAGTAGGGATGAAAAACGCAATTTATTCGACAAGTATTGCATTTGACATGTTTTAATTGCTCGTGTAGATGAGGATAGAGTTTGCCCGGACAATAAGGGTGCGTTCCTTTTGGGAACTTTTTTGCCTCTTCTTTTTCCTGGAGATTTCCGGGACATCGAAAGCCCGTTCTTTTGGACAACTCTCGCGAAAATCAAAGACTTTGAACCATCCTCTCTTCAATCCCAAACTATCCTAATTCCAGAGCTAGAAGATTTAGCAGACTTTGCAGAGAATTTTTTTCCAAATCAACTTTTCTAAAGTCTTCGTTTTTCAAGAAAGTGCATTTTTTTTAAGACTGGAATTGGAAGCCTGCGAAATCTACTTTTTCAGAATTTAAAAGAGAGAAAGTCCCAAAAAAACGCACACTTAGAGTTCTTGAATCTTGAATATTCAATAGGGAACTTAGGTGAAAATTATATTCCAGTATCTCATTAACTCGATGTCAGTACACTGTCAAAAAGTGTCAATTAAAATTGTATTTATCTTAAAAGCAAATCAACTAGCAATGTATTTCGTTATTTAACTCTTACTGTATGCAACTCCAATTATTTGACTCTATTTATTTATGTCAAATTTGTTAGTTTACCCATGGGGTATATTTATCATTGTTATTTCGTTGAACGCTTAAGTTGTTGGTTATTCTAAAAAACATTCGTTTAGTTCAAAAACAGTGGTTTATTTTTTGGTTTACTTACTGTACACGTATTTTTTATAAGAAACTAAAAAATTTATCCAGTACTGAAAGTTTCTTAAAATTTTCAGATTTTGAGTACTCAAAGTTTCTTACGAGTTTCTTGAATATCCATATTGGCAACATAGTTATTCTATCTGAATGATGTTCCAAATCCATTCATCGATCGTATCTGCATGATATGGGTTCCTGTTTGTCTGCTTGTCACAGAAATGCTTTATCGTAGAAAAACACGGAAAATACAAGGAAATTTTGAGTGAAAAGTTTCCTACGCATTCCAGTACTGGAGATTCTTACATTTTTGGCCATTCGAGAGTCTGGGTTTCGTATAAAGGGTTTCTTATAAACAAATACGCGTACTGCAGCAAACGCCATTCAAGCGACATTCAAGCGAAGTTTTTAGAGTGTATTAATTCCAATCTACCATGAGACGCTGGTAAAACGGTCAAACATTGTCTGTCAAAATTTGAAATTCGCTTGTTGAACACTGTTTGACCGCTAAAACACTATATTTAACCGTTTGGCCACATCACAAAACATTGCTCGTAAAACATTTTTTTGCCTGAGACAACCATAAAATTTGTTTGCAGTTCTTCAAAACATTCGTGAGCGAATTCTGCAAGTCAAGCAGTGTTTGTGAAGTGGCCGAACGGTCAAACATTACTTTTGAAGAAATATCAAATGTTTCACCAACAATGTTTAATCATTTGGCCAAGGCCTAAGTTCCAAGGGTTTTGAAAACGCTGTCCCAATTCAGGTTGGATATTTACAAAAAAGATTAGAAAAAGAACCAGTTTGAAGAACCACATTTGCAAAAATAGCCTAAATGGTTGGTTTTAGGACCAATTTTTGATAAGCCAAGTTTGGAACCAATCTAAGAATAGCTGATTTTAGGAAAGAAGCCTTTTTGTTGCACTGACATTGGGAAAAAGTAAGTACGATGATTGTGGAAGAAATTGCTACCTATTTACATGCAACTTTTAAATATCCATGCTAATGGTATTGTGCAAAGGAACATAACAAAATATTACAATCCTTTATGAAATATTTTTAAGTTATTTATCAGTGACTAAGGAGTTCATCCCAACTTCTCACATGAATCGGAAAAACTCGTAAATTCCATCTATCCAAAATAAGAGCTGTTCGAGCAAATTCGCCGGTCAATGAAACCCCAAACTGTTGGTCTTTCGGTCACATTTCATTTAGGTAATTCAGACATCACAAGAAAACCTTCGTAAGGGTTTTGGTTTTCTCGCTTTCAGGGCAACAAAACTCCATTCTAATACCGGCGGAACGGTTTCTCATCCCGGGCCTAATTAAGTGACATTCGCGAGCTGAGCTCGACAAAGTTGCTTTCTGAAGATACAGATTTGAGAGTTGGTCTTGATCTGACGGATAGCTTGTGCTTTCTTGATTCGCGCCACCGCAATATCCGGTTTACCAATGCGTTGAGAGGTATTCTGTGATACCTCTGATAGGCAAACTCCAATGGCAGCATCAAAAACATTGCCACAAAGGCAATAGCAATAGTCAATACCAAACCACCGAAGTATTCCAAGGAGAAGGCCTCCGGCGTTAGTAAATTACTCGATTGCTCTGAACAACCCGACGCGAGCCATTTTTGATCGAGTTCATCCAGGATTCCTTGCTCTTTTAATCTGAGTATTTCATAGGAGAATCGATCCGTCCAATCGGATTGTTTCTGCATTGCTAATCCGAATCCAGATTGACCGATTGGTTGACCAGTGATTTTCAGTGAGCATGTTGATTGTTTTGATAAGAAGTAAAGTAGGAATGGATATTCGTGTATGAATGCTTGTAGCTCACTGAAAATATTGAATTGCATTATTTAATTCATTACCAAGTTTTAGCCTCAAACCCGCCTCAAGTTATTTATAAAGGGTGTTCCTATTGAGTTGGCTTTATATTGTGTTATTGCAATACAAAAGTTAGGTTTAATTTTTATAATACCAAATCTATTTAAGACTATTTTTTAAGGACGTACACGAACAGTTTAATGGAAAAAGAAGACAGTTTAGAACCCCAGATTCTAAAGGATCAAAACCGTGCTAGATCGCTTTTGAAAGCGATCCCGAAAGTATGCGGATAGCGGATCCAAAAGTATACGGATCCATAAGGTCCTGTGTAAACGCAAGGCCTATCCGAATACTTTTGGGTTCGGATCCATTCGGATCCGATCCCGTGCAAACGGGGTCTTAAGAACCTTACTAGACCAACAGTACACTTTTTTTAAATAAGCAACCGCTCAATAAGCAACTAGGACTGAACTGACCTTAACATTTAGCAACTTGAGGGCTCAATTGAATTACTGTAAGCAACTAAGAAGTCAAACAACCAAGCTTATTCTCTTTCTTGTGTTAGGAAATTGTTCTTCGTTCTTATGTTTTGCATGTTGAAGTTCGTTAGATAACGTTTTTCCACTTACTGTCTACCAAAAGTCATGTTGTAGGCCTAACAGATGAGGATTTTGACCCGCGAAGTCAGGGGTGGTTAGTAGGTACAAAAAATGTTAAGCAACGTTTAAGCAACTTTGAGGGCTGAAATGTCTAAGATTTTAAGCAACTTTGAGGGCTGGACGAAAGTCAAGTTGCTTATTAAAAAAAAAAGTGTAATACAGAAAACACACATACCCTGACTTGACTTTTTCCAATCCTTCAGCCACACTTTTCACGTTGTATTTTTTTCATGAAAACATACATCCTTCTGAAGTTCTCATCTGGGGCGTCCTTAAAGAATCCTTCGATACTGGTGCTCGGCACAGTGGCAAACTTAAAATGATCAGTCGGGTTGAGCATCTAGAAAATAAAGATTATTATAAAAGCTGCCCTAAGCGATCGGGAAAATGGGCCTAAATTCATGAATGGTTTTTCTTTCAGAGCAACATCATTCAGCAAACAAGGAGCAGATTCTTTAGCTAATCTTTGTCTTTGTTAAATTTTCTCGATTTGAGGTGATCTGATACGAAAAACTTTCACCATATTAAGAAGCAAAACTTCGAAGGCAGAAACGTTAACAGCTCGGCAGTAAAGTGTCCGCCATTACAAATTTTAATCCCTTCGCTTGCCGTGAATTTTGATTGGTTGTTGTCACAGTATCTCAACACGTGATTGGCCATAGCAAGTTTGGTACTTCCTGGGAAAGTCTGTCCATTTTCCAAACATCTTGAGTTCACAAAATCTATCGCAAAGAAAGAAGTAAAAAGTATATAAAGTATAATAAAATACATAAATGATAGAAATGAAACTTCACTCTTACTCTTTCATCTTTTACACCAAGAAATGGCTTAGAATCTTCTTGTGTAACTTTAGTGGCTGTCAACACAGCAGTATAAGTTGTCATGACAACCAACATGGCGAAAGCAAAACCAACAGCAACAACCCTGCTGCCTAATTTTGTTGGATTTTTCCCGCCTAAATCCCGCTGAAATGTCAGGCCAGAGTAATAAGTGAATCCCTCTCGCCAGGAATATTTTGGCGGGTACATTTTCGGATCTATTAGTCTCTTCATGACGAGTTCCTGATTTTCGAGTACATACACCAAGAATGTACCGAGAATTATCCCGACGAAAATCGCGACGATAACATTCGTCTCGATGTTTGCAGCGAATTGCCAGTTTATAAACTCGAGGTGTCTTTTAGTTGACAGAGTAACGATTCCAATATCTTGTCTTATAAAGGGCGATGTAAATTCTACAGCAGTCGATCTTAGCGCTGTCATCGTCAGCCCAGCAATCGCGAAATCGGCCTTTTTCCTAGCGACATCGCCTATCAGCCCATTAAAGACACCATTCACTTTAGAACCGTAAAAGCCATCTTCAACAATGTATATGTCGACACCGAAGTTAATTCTCTTCATTAGTAATTGCAGTAGCTCAATGGAATGACCTATACAGCATGTTTTTCGCCATTTCGTACTTTCATGAGGGTTCCCAATTGTTGTCGCGTTTGTCGTCTTTATCGCTTCTCGACAAGGCAGTCCTTCTTCGCATTGCCAGAATTTATCGTCGCCATGTCCAAGATATGGCGCATCCATCGTGAACGGCGCGTCGAAAATTGTTACCACGCGAAATCGAACTGAAGGTGTCTTCGAACCAAACAAGCTCAGTGCTAGGCCAGAATTTGGCTGGAATTCATACCCGCTACTTCCAGCCTTCGTGTAAACACTTGTCCAGTCAGATCTGTTGCCGGTTTTTACAGATATCTTCACGGTTGAGTATGAGCTACTTCCACACGGTAGTGAAGATAAGAAAGCTGGTTTCGTTTGCCAACTATTGAAATAAAAAAAGAGAAATTTCACGATCTTTACTTTGTGGAGAACTTCATATAGCTTTCTCTGTTGGAATTCTGCATTATGCTTGAAATCTTTGCAGTGTTGAACCACGTAAGACCACGTTCAAAATATATTGTTTTGATTCTTCTATTTGACAGACAGTCTGAAAAGCATTGCCTAGCAAATTGTGCTTCTCCAACTATTTTTTGTTATGTGGCCAAACTATCAAACAATATTGATCAAACATACAAATAAGTTGCCTTACAAAGAAACTGTTTGACGGTTTTTTATGCCAAAAACATTGCTCGAGAAACATTTGTTGCTTTCGAGTTTTGACATATAGATATTTTCCGAAATATTTCCCAACAAATTCTGCAAATTGTTGCTGGGTCTATGATCGTACAGTCAGTGTTTGAATTTCATCTTTTCTGGTATGCCACTCGTGGAAAAACATCAATAAATTAGGGTCACCAAATTAGCATTAAACCATACATAAATAAACATTTACCTTCGTTTTCCTGATTTTAAAATCTCATGCGCAAGTTTCAGTGCAGCAGACATTTGTTCTTCGGTCGCCAATGAGACTTTGTTGTTTTCCACAGTTCTTTCTATATTAATAAGCTGTACTGGAGTCAGGCTTTGCTTTATGGTTTTTGAAAATTCAGGAATTAGCCAAATTTCACCATAACCAAGCATCGAGTGTTTCGAAGCAACCTTAAAAACAAAAGAAAAAAATAACAAAAGGGTCTGAGCGTACATCAAGAAATGGTGCATTGTTTCGTACCCTACTCATCAGCATCTTTTCATACCATGTTAATTAGAATCTTTATTTCATACTGTATTCATTGGCATCTTATTTTATACTGCATTCATTAGCAATCTCATTTCATATTTCATCTTCATTTTATACCATATTCATTGGCATCTTCATTTCATACTGTATTCATTGGCATCTTTATTTCATACCGTATTCATTAGCATCTTTATTTCATACCGTATTCATTAGCATCTTTATTTCATACCATATTCATTGGCATATTCTTTCATACCATATTGATTGGCATATTCATTTCATACCGCATTCATTAGCATCTTCATTTCACACCGTATTCAATGACATCTTCATTTCACACAATATACAATTGCATCTTCATTTCATACAGTATTCAACGACATCTTCATTTCATACCATATTCATCTTCATCTTCATTTCATACCGTATTCACATGCATCTTCAATTCTTACCGTATTCATTGGCATCATCATTTCATACCATATTCATTGGCATCTTCATTTCATACCGTATTCATTGGCATCATCATTTCATATCATATTCATCCTCATCTTCATTTCATACCGTATTAATTGGCATCTTTATTTCATACTATATTCATTAGCATCATCATTTCATACTGTATTCACATGCATCTTCATTTCATACCGCATTCATCTTCATCTTCATTTCATACCGTATTCACTGGCATCTTCATTTCATACCGTATTCATTGGTATCTTTATTTAATATCTCATAAACTGAAAAATATGACAATAAAAAACGAAATAATTCCAAAACATACCTGTAGGACTATTTCTTGAATATGTTTCTCGCAAATCAAGATAATGAGAGTCGGGTTGAAGAACTTTATTTCATACATAAGTGATGAGACCTCGAACAAATTCAGAGGATCTTCTGAGAATGCAAAAAACGTCACATTAATCTTCGCTGCAATTGCCAGCTCCTTGTTTTGCTTCATGAATTCTTTTAGAAGGTTCTTCGAGAATGTGTGACTACACGGTGACTTGCTTGACAATATAGCGACTTTCATTCCGTGAAGATGTGAGCGTAGGACCAAAACAGCGTTCTGGTGCTCGATTGTGAATGAGTGGCACTGTTCGTACATCTGTCTTTCCTCTCCATAGTCCTGCAAAAAGAGCTTCATTTAAGCCTGGTTGAAAATCTGGTCCAGCAATTTGGTTGCTTGAAGATTTTCGAACAAAATTTGCACGTTGTGCTAAACTTTGTTACCATGAGTTTTGAACCACCTCTCCCGTAGCAGGGCCGTCGAAAGCGGGGGGGCTAGGGGGCTTGAGCCCCCCAATAATTTTGAAAACAATTGTATGATGTCGTAAAATAATTATGTCATCAAATAATTTTCTGTTGTTCAGCCTCAACAATTTGAGATTCCTTCCGACGGCCTTGGTATACGGAATCTTTTTGTGAAATTCTGGGATAAAGGTAGAAAACATACAGGGAACAGGGGATGTATGCTTAGAAAAAAAATAGCGGTATTGGATGTTCAATTCAATTCAATTCAATTCATTTTTATTCGTAGAAATACAATTTACAATAATAAAATGTATTCTACACGGCTCAAGAAAAGCAGAGCTTATCTTGCTTGGGCCGCTACAAAGCTAACAAAACTAACAATTATTAAACAGTTATTCTGACCCCCTAATGGGGCCTCACTCTTTTAACCAACCCCTTTCCATGCAGCGGCTTTATTATACTATTGAGATTTATCTGTTTGAAGGTCTAGAAACAAAATTTTTGATCTAAAAGATACAACTCACCAGGTGGCACTCCTCCGTGTTCAAAGAAAGATGCTTAATTTTATGTCTCAACATCTCATGTAGAATAACCGACTCTTTCCCTTTCAAAAATGACACAACGAAATCGCTATTTTCTATCAAATCGGTGACTCTTGTGCTCATTATATCTTGCAAAGATGCTTGTAAGGGATGTATATTTGTAGTGATATTCATTCTATTTTGTAGCTCATTTGATAAGTTGATTTCTTTGTTGATTCTTGAAGTGTTTACGCTTCGGATGTCTTCATAGTATAAGAGAACTGCGATAGTCCTGTTCTGTAAACATTGCGCCAGATTTATAAGTAGGAATAAGGGCAGTGCGTACTTGAACAACTTGCAAATACACACTTTGAAATCCATCATTTCAAACTGCATATCCCATATACAATTTGCTTCTTCAGTATCAGTTTTGTTAGTCATCAATACTCGATTCCAACCATGCCGACATCCTATACCACACAGATCCTACATAATCAGGAACTTAACCAAAGATTGCGAAGTTCGCAAACGGCTTATGAGAGCATTAGTTATGAGTAGAGAGCGTTTCTTTGAGGTCTATCTGAGGTTTGTGTCTTCTTAAATTTCTCTGCAAAATATATTAAAATATCATTAGATCAGCACATCACGAACATTTATGAATAGTACAACATTATGTAGATATGATACATACAGTTGACATCCGCTATCTCGAACTCTCAAGGGAAACTGGAATTTGTTCGAGATAGCGAATGTTTGAAATAACGGATGCCCCATATAAATATGAAAAATTATAGTTGGAAAGGAACCCCTATTAACACGCAGGGTTACTGATCCCGAATTTCATCAAAAAAGTCTGGTATTTTTTACATAGGAGTCAAAACACCCCAATGCTTTCATCCCTACTATTGGTGAAATTGAGATAATGGCGATGCTGCTCTCGAAAGAGAACAGCTTGACCTATTGTATACATGGGCAGCATATCACTTTGCTGCTGCCATTCCCGCTCCGCTAGGCAAACTTATACATATTTTCAGCCTGTCTCTTTATCCAGCTCAGCAGAAAATTTGGCAAAGTTCGAGATAAAGATCAGGTTTTCCTCCATGGGAAATCGAAAATGGTTCGAGACAGCGAATGTTCGAGATAACGGGGTTCGAGATAGCAGATGATTTTTCTATACAAACAATTTTACCAAAACGAGGGGAAATGGAAAATCGTTTGAGATAGCAAATGTTCGAGATAGCGGGCAGTCGAGATAGCGATGTCAACTCAGGGGCGGATCCAGACTGGTGCGACCGGTGCTCAAGCACCAGTCAGATTTTTAAAGAATGACCTTTAAAAAACTATTTCCTTTTGCTGTTGATATCAGCTGATTTTCTTTGGTTGAAATGTTCTTTTCGAGCAAGAAAGCATTTATCATGCCTCTTTGATTCCTCCCTGTTGACATAATTGGCCTAAATTTTATTTGTATTCCATCAACGAATCACCGTCTGTCTCACGCATAGAAATAAGGTCTCGCTATCAATGAGCTAATGACGTGTTTACTTTGAATGTATTCCGGAAAAACGCGGACCATTTTTGCCAGAATGACAAGAAAAAACAGAATTGATTTGTACAGAGATACGTCATTAAAGCCTTGAGCACCAGTGACCCGCATTTTTATAGTAGTAAAATGAACTTCCACTGGTGCTCAACGTCACTTCCACTGGTGCTGAGGTAAATCAACCAATCAAAATGCAGGGCTCACTGGTGCTCAACGTCACTCGAAAATGCAACGTCATTCCCTGCTATCTCAGTGACATTGCGGAAGAAAAGAGAATTTCTGCCAACACAACAATCGCCATCAACCTGTAGAAGTTGGCGGTGGTGAATGTCTCACACAAGTCGAGTCGAAACATTGAACTATAAACAAAAAGATAACTAATTCTTTTTATTTATAGTTCAATGGTCGACATCGTTTACGAGGAAAAAAGAAGAACTCGAATGATTATGTTGGAAATTCGTCTTCGTGTACATACAGAACGGACAGAAATTTTAGGTTAGGCCTAATTCAAAGAGTAGATTTTGTTAGTTATGTTAAAGTTCTAATCATGTCAGGCAATGCTCTTGTCTGTGTCAGCCTTCTCAGGGAGCTTTGATAACGCAAAATCTTCTGTTTGAATTAGGCCAAGCCTAAATTTTTTCCGTTCTGCATGTACAGGAAGACGAAATGTAATAGCTATCTATTGAATTCCCAACAATAAACATTCGAGTTCCTCTTTCTTCCTCGGAAACGATTTGTTTATTTAGTCGTTCACAAAAATCAACAACTTTAATACAACGCCCCTCGGCCACGCCCATTATACCCAACTGACCACGCCCATCGGCCACACCCTTTTGTTTTTGAGCACCAGTCAGATTTAGGGCTGGATCCGCCCCTGCAACTGTACTGTGATATATGGCATATCACAAAAACGCTGCTTTACTGCCAAACAAACTAAAATTGGGACCAGTGCGAAATGCATCTCAAGAAAAGCAACGAAATGTAAAATGAGACCATTTTAGACTTGAAAACGGAACACAACCATCTTAGCTTTCCCCGACTTAAACACCCATTTACAAGAACTTTTAATTCGAAATTCAAGAACCATTCAAGAACTAACTTGAGAATTTCTGCTTGCTGTAAGCAACAATGTTTGATAAGCAATGTTTTGTGATGTTGCCAAACGATCAAATCTTTTATTGGACAAGCAAACTAAAGATGTTTGACCAACAATGTCTGATCGTTTGGCCGGGGCCTTAACTAGCTACCTGACAAATTGGTTGCAATGATACGACGTTCTGTTACAGGAAAAGACCCCAATAAATCATCTCGCTGACCATACCTCCAGATTCCCAACCGCATTAAAAATTGCATCAAGAGAAGATATTAGAAGCCTTTTTAGCGACCTCTACTTTCTGCTAAGATTCTTCTAAAATTTAGTCAGTTCGCGAATCAACGAAAATCCCTGCGTCAGTCTTGCAAAGCAACAAACTTTAGAGACATCGAACACATCGAAACTAAAAATTAGTTTACACTCTTTTTTTATATAAGAACCAGGAAATTTTTATTGAGGCTGGCTGTTCTTTAATTTTTGCCGTTTTTGAGACTGAAATGTTCTTAATCTGTTCTTAATTCCTTGGTTACTTAGATATCTATACTTTTCAATGAATGTCTGGGGTGGTGCTAGATTTGTGTGAAAATGCAGCCTTTTTTGTCTATTTGTTTGCTTTATTTTTACGTTCAGTCTGACTGTCTTACTTACATATTCAGCTGACATTCTTAGGGCTTTTGAAAAGGCCAGCCTCAGCTTGTCCTTATTTTGTTCTTAAAATCTGGGCAAAATCCAGGCTCGTGTTCTTATAAATTGCTCTTACAAAAAGAGTGTATTTGACACGAAATCAAATATTGAACTTACATTAAATTATTTTGAAAAGCCAGTCCCAGTAATCTGCCAAAAACAGC